>PVHT020000521.1:23792971-23832840 GCA_004024745.2 Catagonus wagneri
CTCTGGCAAACATAAAACAAACAAAAAACCCATTCAGGCGCTTATTCATTTCTGAAAGCGACTGCATGGGATGAAGTGTCTGAGCACACAGCCAACAACTTACAATATTGGGCTCAGGAACAGCAATCCCCTGAAGCCCATTCCACTTAACTGTTTCCTTTGCTCTGCTCCCTCCTCCTTCTCTGCTTCCTACACAAGACTCCTCCTCTCCCCACCAATCATAGCAAAGAAGACAAAGAAGCCAGTCATTTAGATATACAAACATTTTAAAGGGCTTGACCCTGCGTGGGCCGTACACCTGTGTCCCATTGCGTTTTATTATTTATGGTGTGATCTTCAGCAGTTCATTTAACTTCTCCAAGTCTCAGTTTTTCCCTCTGTAAAAGAAAAATATCATTTCTACTCTGTTTATTGGCCATGTTTGTAAAAGTCATAATTGAACACCTTGTACATAATAGATGCTCAATAAACAGGAGATGAGACTCCCCTTTAATAATAGGGGTTGCCATTATTATTGGTAATGGCACCAGTGTGTGTATCGGTTCATTCATCAGTCTCAGCACATTACAAATACCAATCAGCAGAACCACCTCCTTCATCCTATTATGTCTATGCGTGCAGAGAGCAGTAAGGAGTCAACAAAGATATTGAGAAATTAATTAAATGTCCTAAATGAGTGGGGCAGTGAATTGTGAAGTCTTGGAAAATGAAGCCTGGGAAAAATTAAGACTGGAAAGTAGGACTTTTTGAATCGCAAGGAAGAGCTTGGTGTTTTAGTCCTCTAAACTTGGGTTTAAGCACTCAGACTTGGTTAGAAGTAAATTCTTGGTGTCTGAACTAGATCCTTTGACCTTCACCTTTCTTTGGATTCTTGGGCAGGCACTGGCTTCTTTTCCTCTGGCCCCTCTGCTCAATCATTGTTAGTTTTCTCCAGGCTCTGCTTCCTATGCATGCCCTTCCTTAAACAGTGCTTCCCAGGGCTTCCTGTTCAGGTCCCGGAGAATCCCACCCTGACCCTCCCATCACCGGGCCTGGACCCAGTAGTCAAGCTTGAGTCCTCTTCCTCTTTTCCTTTTATCACTGTCTTAGGAGTTTTCAAACGTCCCATCCCCACTGATACAGTCAACTCTCAGACACCGCTGACAACAGCTAGACTTCTGGGGCAGCCCCTGAACTCTCTGCCCTTTGCTGTCACCCGTGCTCCTCTCTCCCAGTTTGTCCTTGCGCTGCAGTCAGAGGGATCCTTCCCGTGCAAAGCCCTGGTGCCCTCAGAAGACAGTGGGGGCACCTTAGCATGGCACACAGAGCCCTCCAGGACCTGACTCCTGCTACCTCTCCAATCAGATCCTGCTTCCTCCCATGTTTCTCTCTCTGTCCCCCCCACACAGGAGGACAGAACTCAGCTCTCACCCCTCAGGGTCTTTAATGATACGCTCTTCCTCCTGGGCACACCTTTCCCCACTTCCTAGCCAGGCCTCGGCTCAGGGACCATCTCCTCTAAGAAGACATTCCTGCCAACTCCTCCTACCCCCAACTCAACTTACACTGACAAAATTTATGACATTGCTTATTATGCTTGCCTCTTAACTGTCCATCTCCCTGTATGGGGTAGTGGTGAAAAGTGGGAACTCTATGGAGTTCCCATTGTGGTTCAGGGGATTAAAGACCCAACATTGTCTCTCTTAGGGTGCATGTTCAATCCCTAACCTTGTTCAGTGGGTTAAGGATCCAGTGTTGCCACAAGCTATGGTGTAGTTTGCAGACACAGCTTGGATCTGGTGTTGCCATGGTTGTGGAACAGGCCCCAGATGCAGCTCTGATTCCGCCCCTAGCCTGGGAACTTCCATATGCTGTAGATACCATTCTAAAAAGGAAAAGAAAAAAAAAAAAAGAGTACTCTAGAGCCATCTCACCTGTGTTCACACTGGGACAGTCCCAACTAGCAGCTGTGGTGCCTTGCACAAATTACTTAACCCCTCTGTGCTTTGGTTTACCCATCTGTGAAATGAGGGTAATCATGGCAGGATCATTTTGAGGATGAAATGAGCTAATGCATGTAGAGTGCTGGCAACAGAGCATGGCATAAAATAGGCCCTGTGTGAAGATGAATTATTATTATTAGATGGTGATCACTTAGAGGGCAGAGATCTGTTTTATTCACTTCCAAATCCTCAGTTTCCAGCTGAGCCCCTGGCACTAAATTAATGACTACTGATGGAACTGATGATCAGAGCAATATGTGTCTGTATAGGTAGCGCTTTACATAGCCTATAACATGTTCACCTGCTATCTGATAACTATGGTTAGCCCCACTTCACAGGTGATGATACTAAGCTTCACAGAGTGCTGCATTAATCCAGTTTGTTGGAGGAGTAAACAGTAAAGATGGTATGCAAACTAGCCGTTCTGACTTCAGTATTCATGCTTTTGGAATGGGGATTTTTTTTTTCTTTTTATAGCCATACCTGTGACATATGGAAGTTCCCAGGTTAGGAGTTCAATGGGAGCTGCAGCTGAGGCCTATGCCACAGCCACAGCAACACCAGGTCCAAGCTGCATCTGTGACCTATGTAGCAGCCTGCAGCAACTCCAGATTCTTAACCCACTAAGTGAGGCCAGGTATCAAGCCTGAATTCTCATGGAGACTATGTTGGGTCCTTAACCTGCTGAGCCACAACGGAAATTCTGGCATTTGGGGATTTTAATAGCTGCAAATTGGTCAGCATCTTCTCTTTGTCTGGAGGTCTCTTTTCCAGATTTTGTCTGGCCAACCCCACTTGTACTTTGACTCCCGGCTTCAAAGGCACCCCTCCCAAGGAGCCTGGCTAAACCTTATGTGCTGCCTTCACGTAAGTGTCTGTGTTGCCAATGGCATTTCCCTCTCTCTCCCTTCTTCTGGTGCATCCACGACTCCAAGAGCTTCTTAGAGATAAGACTCATTCACGATCCATCGCGATCGTTTTCATGCATAGCATGGCGCTGGCAGGTGAAGGTTCAGACACCGAAACTAACTGAAGCTTGGTTCCTTCAGCATGTAATGAGCTCATAGGGTGACATACAGTGTGGATCACAGGCAGAGGTGGATTGTGTGTAGGGAGCTGGCCAGGACACTTCCCTGCTGCCCCATCCTACCACTGGAGTACATTTTGTTCTTCCACTCTTCCCATAGTTTCTCAACCCTTCTCCAGGGCAGGTACAACAGCACCTCTGCTGGAAAGCTAGATACAGCTCCTGAATTCTACCTTCCTGGCCTCCCCCATGGAAAGATTTTTGAGGTCTGAGGTAGTTTCCCTGTAGGGAGCCAAAAGTGGCTGCCAATAAAATTAACTCAACCTCAGTTTTCTAAAAGGAAAAGAAAAGGAAAATCTGATTTTTCTCTGTAAAAGCTGTAAACCTGTTTCTGAGCCTTCATGGCAAGTGCACATTCCCAAACTCCACAATAGCTATTGATATAAGGCAAGAACAGTGTCTTGTATTAAAAAAAAAAAAAAATATATATATATATATATATATATTTTTTTTTTTTCTCCTTCAAGTCTGGCTCTCTCTGGGATACAAGTCTCAATGACCTAAATCAGGACCTTCTCACTCTGTACAATCATGAGGTCACTGTGTGGTAAGAATTGGATCACTAATAAAGCACTGGTTCCTTCCCCAAATGGCTAGAGTGTTTTAACAGTTGATGCCAGTGCTGTGTTCAGAAAGGGCTCTATAATGTAAAATGATAGATGATTTTCAGCAGTTCGGGAAGTTTTATTAACTGTTTGAGTCTTTTTTTTTTTTTTTTTGTCTTATTTGCCTTTATGTAGAGCCGCACCTGCGGCATATGGAGGTTCCTAGGCTAGGGGTCTAACAGGAGCTATAGCCACCGGCCTTCGCCACAGCCACAGCAACGCGGGATCCGAGCCACGTCTGCAACCTACACCACAGCTCATGGCAACGCCGGATCCTTAACCCACTAAGCAAGGCCAGGGATCGAACCCGCAACCCCATGGTTCCTAGTTGGACTCGTTAACCACTGAACCACGACGGGAACTCCAACTGCTTGAGTCTTGATACCCTTATCTATAATATAAAGAATGAGTTAATGTTTTGCAAAGTAAATGTAAAGATAAAAATGTTGATAGGAGTTCCTGTCATGGCTCAGTGGAAAGGAATCTGACTAGCATCCTTGATGATGCAGGTTCGATCCCTGGCCTCGCTCAGTGGGTTGAGGATCTTGCATTGCCGTGAGCTGTGGTGTAGGTCACAGACGCGGCTCAGATCTGGCATTTCTGTGACTGTGGCCAGAATCTACAGTTCTGATTCAACCCCTAGCCTGAGAACTTCCATATGCCGTGAGTGTGGCCCTAAAAGAAATGCAAAAAAGCAAAAAAAAGAATGATAAATGTTTATGGCTATTGCCCTCAGGGAACCTCTTTCAGCTAAACTGGGGAGGCAAGCCTTTGGCAGGTGTAAAGAGGCCTGTGGTCAATGGCATTAACAGTCCCCATTTGTTCTTACTATAATCAGACCATTACAATGCATCTCTGCAGTGCTTCCCCACTCTGACTTGGGGCTCAACTTTGTGACTTATTTTAGGCAATATAATGAGACAGAGGAAATAGTGTGCTAGTTCTGAGACTAGATCTCAAGAATCTTTGCTTCCATCATTATAAGGGCATTCTGAGCTAGCCCACTTATTCCAGAGGGTGATGAAAGACACACAGAGTAGAACTGAGTCACTTCAGCCCAGGCCAGCCCAGATCAGCCAACCCTAGTCAAATTGAGATCCCAGTTGAAATCAGCAAATCTTTGCAATAAAGTCCAGTTTGGGTCATCACTGAGCCCTGCAGATATGTGAGGAATAAATGTTTCAGCTTCTGAAGTTTTGTGGGTTTTGGTTGCACAACAATTATAACCTGATACCTAACCCATGTACCTTATCACTTGGGAGAATAATGGGTTTGGGACCGCATAGGCTGGTTGGGGCATGAATTGTCCCCACAGGGTCCTATGAACAGATCACCATAAATGTATTCCTAGGTTTAGCTCCTCTTGATATGAGGGCTTGCCTCCATATAGGCAGATTTTCAGATAAGCTTTGCGACTGCAGAAGTTTTCCCAGGTGATAGATAGTGGTAGAAAGGAAGTGCATGCAAAAGATTCTCTCTTTTTAACAAATTACCTCCTAATCAGGACTTTTCTTGTCTCTGTCCTCCCCTCCCATATCCCTCCCTTGCTATCTGTATTTGGAAGACTATCACATAATCAGTGTTCAAAATAAATCAATGCCATCTAGGTTATTGGTTTTCAGCAAGTGAAATTGCATATTCAGTTACTGTCTTACTTTGAAGTTTTTGGAAATATTTTATGAATGGAATGATGCCATGTCTCCAATCTCTGGTTACATATTTTCTGTTTGTTCATACGTTCCTCTGGAATGCTCTTTATGGCACCTAAAATTTTATGAACCATGTTCACATAGATGTTCTTATCCTATTTCACCACTGATTTCAATTCTAGCTGCCTAACAACACGACTTGGGCCATCAATCACCTTAGATGTTAGCCTGGCTTGGGTAACTGATGAGTTACCATAATCAGATTAAACTCTCTAAATCTCTTTAGTCTAATATACAATGGGACTAAAAAGTACTTAACCCATAGGTTTGTTGTGAGTATCAATAGGTGTAAAGCACCCAGCACAGTGCCCAGCACATAGTCACATCAATGAAATATTAATTTCCTCCTTTCCAATGAAAATTAACCAATGGAAATTATTGAGTCTGAGGAGAAAAAAGAAAAAGATTGGAGAAGACTGAGCAGAGTCTGAAGGACATGTGTGACACTAACAAGCAGACCAACATATGTGTTGTGGGAGTCCCAGAAGGGGCAGAGAGACTATTTAAGAATAAAATGGCTGAACAATTGTCAAATTTGATGTAAAAAAATGAATATAAATGTCCAAGAAGCTTAGTGAACTTCAAGATGGGCTCAAAGAGATTCACACTGAGACATATTATAATCAAGCTTTCTAAAGACAAGAGAGAATCTTGAAAGCAGCAAAAGTGTGACTCATTACATACAAGTTATTCTCACAAGATTATCAGCATATTTCTCATCAGAAAATTTGGAGGCCAGAAGATAGGTGGCCAGTATATTCAAAGTGCTAAAAGAAAAAACTAGCAACCAAGAATCCCATATCTGGCAAAACTGTCCTTTGAAAGTGAGGGAGAAATTAAGACATTCCCAGGTAAGCAAAAGCTGAAGGAGTTCATTATCACCAGACCTGCCCTGAAAGAAAGACTCAAGGGAGTCCTACAGTAATTTGAAGCCATATGAAGACAGACTTGTGGTTGCCAAGAGGGTGGGGGAGGGAGTTGAATGGAATGAGAGTCTGGGGTTGTTAGTTATAGACTATTCCCTTTGGGATGGAAAAGCAAGGGGATCCTGCTGTATAGCACCAGGAACAATGTCTAATCACTTGCGACAAATCTCTATATGTATGTGTAACTGGGTCACCATGCTGTACAGTTGGAAAATTGATAGAAAACTGTAAATCAGGTATAATGGAAAAAAAAGAAAACATCTTAATAAAAGTAAATAATAGACAACCATAAAAGCTAGTGTTATTGCAGTAATGGCTGTGACTATGCCTTTTGTTTTCTACATGATTTAAGAAAAATTTTTTCTTTTTTAAAAAAAATTATTTATTTTTTTTTCCATTATACCCAGCTGCACAGCATGGTGACCTGGTTACACATACATATTTGGATTCATCACAAGTGATTAGACATAGTTCCCAGTGCTATACAGCAGGATCTCCTTGCTTTTCCATCCCAGAGGCAACAGTCTACAACTATTAACCCCAGATCCCCCTACCATCCCACTCCCTCCCCAACTCCCTTGGCAACCACAAGTCTGTTCTCCAAGTCCTTGATTTTCTTTTCTGTAGAAAGTTTCATCTGTGCAGTATATTAGATTCCAGATATTAGTGATACCATATGGTATCATTTATCTTTCTCCTTCTGACATACTTCACTCAGTATGAGGGCTTCTAATTTCATCCATGTTACTGCAAGTGACATTATTTTATTCTTTTTTATGGCCGAGTAGTATTCCATCGTGTATATATACCACATCTTCCTAATCCAATTATCTGTCAATGGATATTTGGGTTGTTTTTATGTCTTGACTATTGTGAATAGTGCTTCAATGAACATGCGTGTACAGGTGTCTTTTTCAAGCAGATTTTTGTCTGGGTATATGCCCAAGAGTGGGATTGCTGGGTCACAGGGTAGTTCTATGTATGGTTTTCTAAGGAACCTCCATGCTGTTTTCCATAGTGGTTGTACCAGCTTACATTCCCACCAACAGTGTAGGAGCGTTCCCTTTTCTCCATAACCCCTCCAGCATTTGTTGTTTGTGGACTTGTTAATGATGGCCATTCTGACTGGTGTGAGGTGGTATCTTGTGGTAGTTTTGATTTGCATTTCTCTAATCATCAGTGATGCTGAGCATTTTTTCATGTGCTTGTTGGCCATCTGCATATCTTCTTTGGAGAACTGTCTATTCAGGTCCTTTGCCCATTTTTCAATGGGGTTGTTGGTTTTTTTGCTGTTGCGCTGCATAAGCTGTTTGTATATTTTAGAGATTAAGCCCTTGTCAGTTGCATCATTTGACACTATTTTATCCCATTCTGTAAGTTGTCTTTTTGTTTCTTTTTGGTTTCCTTTGCTGTGCAAAATCTTGTCAGCTTGATTAGGTCCCATTGGTTGGTCTTTGCTTTTATTTCTGTTGCTTTGGGAGACTGACCTGAGAAAACATTTCTAAGGTTGATGTCCAAGAATGTTTTGCCAATGTTCTCTTGCAGGAGTTTAATGGTGTCTTGTCTCATATTTAAGTCTTTAAGCCATTTTGAGTTTATTTTTGTGCATGGTGTGAGAGTGTGTTCTAGTTTCACTGATTTGCATGCAGCTGCCCAGGTTTCCCAGCAATACTTACTGAACAGACTGTCTTTTTCCCATTTTATGTTCTAGCCTCCTTTGTCAAAGATCAATTGACCGTAGGCATCTGGGTTTATTTCTGGGTTCTCTATTCTGTTCCATTGGTCCATATGTCTGTTTTGACTGTCTTCATTACTGTGGCCCTGTAATATTGCCTGAAGTCTGGGAGAGTTATGCCTCCTGCTTGTTTTTTTTTCTTTAGAATTGCTTTGGTGATTCTGGGTCTTTTGTTGTTCCATATAAATTTTTGGATTGTTTGTTCTAGTTCTGTGAAGAATGTCATGGGTAATTAGATAGGGATTGAATTGAATTTGTAGATTGCTTTAGGTAGTATGGCTGTTTTTACAATATTTATTTTTCCAGCCAATGAGCATGGAATATCTTTCCATTTCTTTGTATCTTCTTTGATCTCCTTGATTAATGATTTAAGAAATTTTACATTGAAAATTGATTAGTCCAAAAGCTAGTATAACTCTGACTTAGAACTCCATATTTTGTTTTCTATACAATTTGAGACTAATGCATTTAAAATAAGTATGTTTGAGGAATCCAGTGTATAAAGATGCACTTTTGTGACATCAGCAACTAAAAGGGATAGATATAGAGCTGTAAAGAAGAGTTTTATCTGTTGTTGAAGTTAAAAGGGGAAAATTTAAGCTACAGTATAATTTTAGGAGTTTCAGAGAAAACCCCATGGCAATGACAAATAAAATATCTATAGAATATAGACAAAAGGAAATGAAACAGGAATTTAAACATTTCACTAATAAAAAAATCATCTAAACTCATTACTGTAGAAAATAAGGCACAGAAAACCTATAAGGCATATAGTAAAAAAAAAAAATAGCAAAATGACAGAAACAGGTCTTTCCTTTCAGTAATTCCTTTAAATTTATGTAGCTCAAACTCTCCAATCAAAAGACAGAAATTCGGAGTTCCCGTCGTGGCGCAGTGGTTAACGAATCCGACTAGGAACCATGAGGTTGCGGGTTCGATCCCTGCCCTTGCTCAGTGGGTTAACGATCCAGCATTGCCGTGAGCTGTGGTGTAGGTTGCAGACGCGGCTCGGATCCTGCGTTGCTCTGGCTGCGGCACAGGCCAGTGGCCACAGCTCGTGTTAGATCCCTAGCCTGGGAACCTCCACATGCCGCAGGTGCGGCCATAAAATGACAAAAGGCAAAAAAAAAAAAAAAATTGACAGAAATTAGCAGAATGGATAAAAACACATAACCAACTGTCTGCAATACACGAGAGACATTTTAGCTCTAAAGACACAAATAGGTTGAAAGTGAAAGCACAGAGTGTGACATTTCATGAAAATAGTAACAAAAGAGAACAGGGTTGGCTATACCAATATCAGACCAAATAAATTTTAAACAGTTTACAAAAGACAAAGAAGGAAAGTATATATTAATAAAAGTTTCAATACAGTAAGAAGATATAACATTTATAAACATTTGTGCAACAAATAATAGGCCAACAAAATATTAATAATAGGGACTTTAAGACCTCACTTTCAATAATGTTTAGAAAAACCAAACAGTAGCTAATTAAGGAAATAGAGGATCTAAGCAACACAATAAACCAGTTGGATATATATATATAACATTCTGCCCAACAACAGCATACACATTCTCCTCAAGTGCAGATGTGACATTTTCTATGATAGACCAAATGTTAAATCACAAATTAGTCTCAATGGATTTTAAAAGTTATATATCTTACAAAGTCTCATCTTTGACCACAATGGGATTAAGTGAGAACTCAATGGCTTTAAAAAAATCTGGAAAATTCACACAATTTTGGAAAATAAACAACACACTTATAATCAATGGATCAGAGAAGAATTTGCAAAGGAAACTATAAAGATACTTAGACATAAATAAGTATGAAAATACAACATACCAAATTTATAGGATTCAATGAAAAGTGTTAAGGGTGAAATGTACAGCTATAAAAACTTAGCTCAAGAAAAAAGAACAATCTCAAGTCAGTGATTAATTTTACAACTTAAAGAACTAAAATAAAGAACAAACTAAATCCAAAGTTAGCAGAAGGAAGAAAATAAAGATTTGAGGAGACAAAAATGAAACAGAGATTTAAATAACAAAGGAGAAAATCAACAAAACCCCAAAATTGATTCTTTGAAAAGATGAATAAAAATGACAAAATTGTAGCTAGAGGGATTAAGAAAAAAAGAGAAAACTAAAAATTTTTAAATCAGAAATGGGCAATACTACTGATTCTACAGAAATAAGAAGGATTACAAGAGACTTTTAGGAACAAATATATATCAACAAACTGGATAACCTACACAAAATGGACAAATCCCTAGAAACACAAAATCTACCATGGATAAATTATGAAGAGATAGAAAATCTGAATAGATCTATGCTTAGTCAGGAGATTGAATCAGTAAACAAAATCTCCCAATAAAGAAAAGTCTCTGACCTGATGGTTTTCCTGGTGAATTTGGAGTTCCTGCTATGGCACAATAGGGTTGGTAGCATCTCTGGAGCGCTGGGTTGCAGGTTCATTCCCCAGTCCAGCACAGTGGATTAAGGATCCAGCATCACAGTAGGTCACAACTGTGAGTCAGATCTGATCCCTGGCCTGGGAACTCCATAGACTTCTGGGTGGAAAAAAAAAAAAAGTTGGTTACTGGTGAATTAAGGAACTAATTAAGGAACTATTAAGGTGAATTAAGGAACTAATTAAGGAACTATTAAGGAACTAATATCAAACTTCGTTAAACTTTTTCAGAAATTGAAGAGGAAGTAACACTCTTTCACTCATTCCATGAGGCCTGATTCCAAAGCCAGAAAAATAAAGTATAAGAAAAGAAAACTGCAGACCAATATTCTATGAATATTGATAGAGAAATCCTCAACAAAATGCTAGTAAACTGGCCCCACGCATGCAGGGGTGAAAAAGTCCCACTCACATCTCCTGCTTTGAGGAGACAAATTGACAGCTCCAGCGGCTGCCTTCTGATGCACCCTCATGTTTATGCACACCTGCCCTGGGCTGCTCCCAGCTGAAGACTACATGTGGCAGGGGTTTTTATGTGGGTCATCCCTGCAGACATGGACTCCTTTGCAAACACCTTTGGCACAAGGACACCAGCTGGCATGGCCAAGACTTTCCCAATACTGCCCTGCAGTCTGACACTCCTCCTGCCCACTCTCCCTTCCTCCCTGCTCATTTCAAAGGTGTCAGACCTGAATTTCAGTCTAAAGTCTCTGCCTGCCTATGCATTCTGGCTTCCTGCCTCTTGTCCTTCACAAAAGATATTTACTGTTTCCCCTAACAATAAATATCTTGGATGTCTAATACCACCTTGGAGTCTGCTTCTTAGAGAGCTGAACCAACACAAGATCTGAATCTTGAGTGTCTCAGCCATCTGGGAACACAGAAATAACTCAAGGCAGAATCCAACAACATGGAGTCCAAAGTCATGGAGTCCATCAACATGGACATGTTTTGTTTGAACAGTGCTAGGTTTTAACTGAATCTGAGTGCCTTTAAGTGCAGTATGTGTTTTACCCCACCTCACCATTCTCTATTATCCTATACCCATACTAAATTAGTTGTTATATGACCTGCCTGGCACATGTAGAGATTTGATCTTGGACTGCGAAGGCATACGTTTGCCTAGACAGTGAGATGTCACACCAGATCACTTACAGCTCCTCACAGTCCTAGTCCATGGACCCATCAACTCCTACCCTTTGCTCCACTGTTCTGCTCTCATGTTTTAAGAGGTATAATAGCTCCCATTTTCGCTCTGCTTACTTCATTGGGCCTAGCTTTCAGCTAGGTGTCTAATCGGAGCTACAGATGCCAGCCTACACCACAGCCACAGCTAGGCCAGATCCGAGCCACACTGCAACCTACCCCACAGCTCACAGCAACATTGGATCTTTAACCCACTGAGCAAGACCAGGGATCAAACCCACATCCTCATGGATACCAGTCAGGTTTGTTACCACTGAGCCACAATGGAAACTATGAAACTTGTATATTATTTTATAGAGCATCTTACAGGACATCTTTGGGAAATGGTTAACATGCTGTGTGTGTCCTGTTTGTCTTCCAGAGCCACTCACGAACCTTCTCCACATTGCTCTTTGCCCAGGGGCCTTTAACCTTGTTGGACCAAGGCCCTCCTTTGCCCTTCATCAACCTTGTCCATTAGAACGTGAGGGGGATGGAAGTGTTCTCTGCCTGTGCTGTCCAGAATGGGAGCCACTAGCCACTTGTGGCTACTTAACCTTTAAAGTGGGGCTAATATGAATGAAGATCTGATTTTTATATGTTAATTAACTGAAATAACTACACACGCCCATGGCTCCTAGACAGAGTAGTTCTAGATTCTGCCTGGGTTTAGTCAGTTAGAGGCAGCAACAGAAGAAAGGGGTAGAGGAGAGTAAAGAGGGTTATTGATTTCCCTGGTCCCTCCATGCATGGTCCTCATGGATTGGTTGTGTCTTCTACCAAAGTTCTCAGCTGTGGTCAAACAGCCCTAAGATTCTACATCAATTCTAACTTGTGGGTTTTGTCCCCACACTAAGTAATTCTCTGAAACCAGCTGAGCATCCGACAATTCAATTCTGACACTGTCTACTTGAAGATAGCATGTCATCCCACAGGTTAAGGGGTTAATCCTATAAGACTGCCACTCCCACAACTTCAGGAGTCACTTGGTTCAGCCAGTTGGTCCTTTGATTACTCAGCAGGTTAAGGATGCGACATTGTCACTGCTGTGGCTTGGGTGGCTGCAGTGGTGCTTGTTCAGTCCCTGGCCTGGGAACTTCCATATGCTGCATGTGTGGTCAAAAACAATCAACCAGCAACAACAACAACAACAACAAAAGAAAGTCCACTTTGTCACTGGTGCTTCTGACCTGTCATCTATAGATCAAAAGTCCCAATGACCCCCTCCTTGGATTCAATTAGTTTGCTAGAGGGGCACACAGAACTCAGAGAAACATTTTGCTTACTAGATTGCTGGTTTGTTATGAAAGGCTATAACTCAAGAACAGCCTGATGGAAGAGGTGTACAGGTGAAGTACTTGGGGTGGGGCTCATAGCTTCCATGCCCTCTCCAGGTGCTCCAACCTCCCTGCACCTCCCGGTGTTCACCAGCCAATAAGCTCTCTGAACCCCATCCTTGTGGGATTTTATGAAGGTTTAATTACATAGACATGATTGATTAAGTCCTTGGCCATTGACAGTCTATCTCCCCTCCCCAAAGCTTAGCTGGTTGGGGTTGAAATTTCCATCTCTCCAATCCATGGTGGGTTCCTCTGGCAACCAGCCTCCATTCTTACCTACCTTCCAAAAGTCACCTCATTAACCTAAACTCAGATGGGGTTGAAAGGAGTTTGTTATGAATATCAAGACACCTTTATCACTCTTGTCACTTAGAAGATTCCAAGGATTTTAGGAATTCTGTGCCAGAAACAAGGATGAAGACTATACATAATTATATTTTTTCTGATTACAAATCACATATCACAGCTGTCTTCATACAGTCATCATCTACCAGATCCTGCAGGCACTTTGGTGCCTTTTGGCACCAAAAGACACTTCCCTTGCCATTTGGTGTTGAAGAGTAGTAAGTGCCACCTGCTATTGGTGGCTCCTGTATCAACCTGTAGGTCTCTCTACCCTCCCCTGCCCACGTGTCACAAATAGGCCTATAAAACTCTGCTCAATTACTCAGGCTGAATGTACCATCTGTTTCTTACCATGACCCAGAGTGAAAAACTGAAAGAAAACTTGCTGTTTTTTAATTCTGAAAAATATTTTTTTCATGTAGAAATCATAAAAGGAGCAGAACGGCAGAAAGAATCATCAGTCCTTTTCCCCAAACATTCCTTTGCCCCTGCCCTTCTGGTTTTACTTGTAATGGTTACCTCCAAACATCAAAAAATACCCTAAGACCACTTGCTAGTGCCTATTATGGGTGAGGTGAGAATTTCTCTCACTTATCCATGCCTCCTGATGGGTGAGGTGAGAATTTCTCTCACTTGTATCACCCCTAACTGCCCTTCCTCTCGCCTTCCAATGATTTTTTTTTTTAAATGGCTGCACTTGTGGCATATGGAAGTTCCTAGACCAGGAATTGAAACAGTCACAGCTGTGACACAGTTGTGGTTACACCAGATCTTTTAACCACTGAGCTGGGCTGGGGATCGATCCCATTAATCTTCAGTGACCCAAGCCACTGCAGCTGTATTCATAACCTACCGTACCACAGTAACTCCTCCCCTTCCAATTTTTGGTAGTCATACTATTATTTTTAACTTCCTCTACTATTTACCATATGGCTGTAAATAATAGACATATAAACTTCTATTTCTTGTCCATTGCTTTCAACTGTGTCTCTTAACCTTGCATTTTGTAAAATGAATGTTACCTCCCTAATTCGTCCCTCTTTTTTTCTCCTCCCTTTTCACCTCATTTCTGTCTAGCTAAATCTTTTACATTATCAGTGTGGATAGCATTTATATTCTGTTTGTAGCCACTTGATTTTTCTATGCTTTGTCTATCAATATTTCTAAATATCGAAAGCCAGCAATTAGTGTTTACACTAGGGTGATATCCCTGAGTGCAGAACAAGGTAGTGTGCATTTTCTTTTTTCCAGGTTCAATATCACAGTCCCCTGGGTTAGTCCAAAGAGAACATTCTTAGCATCAGGGTCAAATGTAATTTTTTCCTTCACCCCAAATTGCTTACATGTATGCCACATTTAGTTTGCTTTTTATTGGGGCTATGACTGTTTTGTACAAATCGTATATCCTTGACTTTTGATTTTTTTTCTATAAGAAAAAAAGCCCACACATATTCATATTATAAATATCATCTAGGTCTGTGGTCATTCTGTTAACTTATTGGAATTCATTTTATTTTTCTTCTTTAAGACAATCTTCCTTTTTATTTAGGGCAGCAGTGGTGGCATATGGAAGTTCCCAGGCTAGGGGTCGAATTGGAGCTACAGCTGCTGGCCAGAGCCACAGAAACTTGGGATCCAAGCTGTGGTGCGACCTACATTACAGCTCAGATCCCCAACCTGCTAAATGAGGCCAGTGATCAAACCCGCATCCTCATGGATACTAGTAGAATTCATTTCTGCTGCACCGCAACAGGAACTTCTAAGACAATATTCTTGAAGTGCAACAACTTTTTATTTATTTATTTATTTATTTATTTACTTATTTTTTCTTTTTTTTGATTTTTATTACAATTATAGGTGTACAAAAATCATCACAACTCAATTTGATAGCATTTCTGTCACAAACCCTCAGTGTATCCCCCCACCCCCCAGACTGTCTTATTTGGAAACCAAAGGTTTTCCAAAATCTGTGAGTCATTGTCTGTTCTGCGAAGAAGTTCATTGTGTCTTTTTAGTTTCCACATGTAAGTGGTAGCATTGGACGTTGCTGTCTAATTGTCTGACTGGTTTCACTTCGCATGATAATTTCTAGGTCCATCCATGTTGCTATAAACGTTGGTAATTCGTTCCTTTTAATGGTTCCATTGTGTATATGTACCACATCTTCCCTATCCACTCCTCTGTCGATGGGCATTTAGGTTGTTCCCATGACTTGGCTATTGCATGGAGTGCTGCAATGAACACTGGAGTACATGTGTCTTTTTGAATCATGGTTTCCTCTGGATAGATGCCCAGGAGTGGGACTGCTGGATCAAATGGTAATTCTATTTTTAGTTTTCTGAGGAATGCCCATACTGTTTTCCACAGTGGTTGCACCAATTTGCATTCCCACCAACAGTGTAATAGGGATCATTTTTGTACACACCCTCGCCAGCACTTATTGTTTGTAGACTTTTTTATAATTGCTTTCAAGGCCTGTGGCAGGCTTACTACTAGGGCTTTCTTTTCATTGAATTCCTGATTAGCTTTGCAACGTTCTACATTCCGTGATTCTCCCTTTCTTGGTTTTGCCTACCTATTCTTCTTTACCCAACTCTCTCTTTTGGGAGTACCTCTGCAGGAAATTCTATAGAAAAAACATGAATGAGGCAAAATATTATGAACACTTGCATGTCTGAAAAGAAACTTATCTTTTTCTCACTCTTAAGCAGGATAAAGAACTCTAGGCCCAAAATAATTTTACTTTCATATTTTGAATCCTGTATTCTGGTGTTTTCCGTCATCCTTCATTGCCAAAGAGGAGTCTGATCCATTTTGATACAAATTCCCTTACAATTATCTGTTTATACTTTTCCCCGTGAAATCTCAAGAATGCTATCCTGAGTGATTTGAGATTTCACTGTAATGCATCAAGGTCTTCATCTTCTTTTAATTTAGTTCTGCTCAATATTTACAATTCTCCTCAGCTCTTGGAATTATTTTTATTGCTTCTTTGGTAACTTCCTCCCTAATTTCTCTTACCCTTTCTGAATTTCTCTTAATTGGCTATTGAACCTCCTGGATTTATCCTTTATGCTCCTTTTTCAATTATTTATTATCCTTCCTTTGTTATTTTGTTCACAGCTATAGAAAGTTTCTTCATTTATATCTTCTAATATTTCCCTATTAAATTGAAAGATTTTAAATTTTTTTCTGACAATTTAATTTCCCAGAAATACTTACTGCTTTTTCATTATCGTAAAAAAAAAATCCAATTTTTCTGGTTTTACCTTATGGATATAAAGTGTTTTCAGGCCTCTTGTTCCTTGAATTCTCTATTGCTTACGGTGTATTTTTCTATTTTTTTCTCAAATGTTTGTTTATCCTTAGTTTTCCATTGATATATATATATTTTTTGGTCAGGCCCATAGTGTGCAGAAGTTCCTGGGCCAAGGATCTAACCAGAGCCACAGCAGTGACAATGCCAGATCCTTAACTCACTAAGCCACCTGGGGACTCCTGGCTTTTAAAGATGAATATATAGGAGTTCCCGTTGTGGCTCAGTGGTTAACAAATCTGACTAGGAACCATGAGGTTGCGGGTTCGATCCCTGGCCTTTCTCAGTGGGGAAAGGATCCGGCATTGCCATGAACGGTGGTGTGGGTTGCAGATGTGGCTCAGATCCCTCGTTGCTGTGCCTGTGGTGTCGGCCCATGGCTACAGCTCTGATTAGATCCCTAGCCTGGGAACCAACATATGCTGCGGGTGCGGCCCCAGAAAAGGCAAAAAGACAAATAAATAAATATATAAATATGAATATACAGAAATGATGCTTTATAAGGACGTGTTTGTCTATCTTTTTTCCTCATATGTTTGTTCATGTTTAGCTGTCAACTTATTTGTAAGAATGAGGGATAGAAATGCTATCAGTTTCTGTGTATGGGGGCAGATCGTATCAACTGGCAAACTTCTCTCCAGGGTATTCATAAATGAGAAGGCTTGACTTTGGGATGTCAACACACATACCACCTGTCCTTCTCTCCCCCAAATAAAATAATTAAATTTCTTTAGAGGGAAAACTTGGTTTTTGTGGGGCTGGAGTCAAGCCTGGAGTCCTGCCTGGAAGACACATGCCTTCCTCGGTTGCCACCTGCCCTGCGTACTTTGCCCTGTGGATGGTTCTGCTTGGGTTCATGTTAATAAAATACTGACACTTGCCATGTATGTTTTTTCTTCCTGAAATCTGTCAAAATTTCTTCAAATATGGCACCCCTGTTATTCTCTTTACTAAACATATTTCTGTCAGACGAGATCGCGTGCATTCAGTGGGTTAAGGATCAGGTGTTGTCACTGCTGTGGCTGCTGCTGTAGTGCAGCCTCAGTCCTGGGCCTGCGAACTCTGCATGCTGTGGGCATGGCCAAAACATTTAAAAAATAAAATAAAATAAAATAAAATAAAATGAGAATATATCCTAAGAGTTCCTTTTTTTTTTTCTTTTTACGGCTGTCCCTGTGATATATGGAAGTTCCCAGGCTAGGGGTCAAATTGGAGCTGCAGCAGCTGGCCTACACCACAGCCCCAGAAACACTGCATTGAGCCACATCTGTGACCTATGCCTCAGCTTGTGTTAACACCGGATCCTTAACCTACTGAGTGAGGCCAGGGATCAAACCCATATCCTCAGAGACACTATGTTAAGTTCTTAAACCTTCTGAGCCACAATGGGAACTCCTCTATTTCTTTAATTTTGCTATCTGTATGAGATGATGGATGCTCAGTAAACTTGTGATAATCACTTTATGATGTATGTAAATCAATTCATTACCCTGTGCACCTTAAACTTAAATGGTGCTATATGTCAGTTATTGAGATCAATAAAACTGGAAGAAGCAAACAAAAATGTTTCTATCATTTTGAAAGGATCTTAGAAAGGAGGGAAGTCAAATTCTTGACCTCAGTTTGCTGTCTTGAAATAGAAGCCTCTGAAGTGTCAGTTTGGCCGTCCACAGTCCGTACTCTGAGAATGTTCTCTTAAGGATTTGCCTCTGATGCTTCTCAAACTTCTCTAGAGTCATTTATGAAAAAACACTCATGTAATTTGCTGAAGAAATCTTCCTAGCTGGAAGTTTTACATTTGCAGACAAAAATAACCAAAAGTTTATCTGAGTGTTTACTTTCCAGTTCTGTGTTGCAGGTGACATAGCAAGTCCTCAATAAACACCTATTGAACAAATAAATAAGTGAATAAACAAATAATGACTAAACCACTAATTAAAAATCAAACAATGTAAAGAAGTGGATAATATATATATATATATTTTTCAGTCAAAAATAAATGGTTTATACATTTATACATTCTACTTTTGGATACATTTCTCTTAGTATAGATATTAATGTCAATAGATTGATTTTTTAAAATGAATGAAAATAAGTGTATGTGTTTAAATAATGCTGACTTTTTTCTTTTTCTGGCCACATCTGCAGCATCTGGGGCTAGGGGTTGAATCAGAGCTGCAGCGTGGGATATGAGCCACATCTGTGCCTACACCACAGCTTGCAGCAACGCTGGGTCCTTAACCCACTGAGCAAGGCCAGGGATCTTACCTGAATCCCCATGAACACTATGCCAGATTCTTAACCCTCTGAGCCTCAATGGGAACTCCAGTGTTGACTTTTAAAACAGTTGTCTCGAAAGTTACACACTTATTCTGAGGAAACTCACTGATGAACATTTTTGGTAACTCTCTTTTGAACTTTCTTTTGGACGCTATGCAGATTTTTAAGAAGTTTCCTCAGTGGGAACAAATCTCTAGTCTGCGAAGCCATGTTTTTATGTCTTAAAATAGCCCAATACTAGTTTGAATATATTCTTTAAATCAGAATGAATATACATTATTTTTGTGGTCAAAACCATGTGATAAAGCAGTTCTTAAATGGGGTTGTAAAGTGATTATAATAAAAACCTCAAAAGAGAAGCCCCCCCCTTTTCTTTTGTGAGTAAGCGGCAGCTTTTGAAGTGTATGCTTCTTCAAGGTATCAGGTCAATGCATCATCTTCCTTGCTGTTTATGATAATAATTACCGTGCAGTCAGTAAAAGAGGTGGCTGGTGTTAATAAGTGCTTACTATGTAAAGCCAGCAACTTCATACACGTGATTCGTTGTGTTTGGCTGTGACCCCCACTTTCACAGATTAGAAGACTATAACTCAGAATTAAATGTTCAAGATACTCAGCTAGAAAATGGCAGAGCTAACGTGCAATATGAGGTCTGTCAAAACCCCAGGGCTGAATTCTTCCATCTCAAAATCCTACCTGGACAAGCATTGCTTCGTTGCTTCTCTTTTGCATATAAGAAAATTAAGCCCCTTGACCAAGGTAATTAATTGACTAGATGTTAGTTTCCTGGACCCTAGCCTAACAGCCTCTACATAACTCTCTCCTTCTCATGCTTGTTTGACAAAATCCTTCTAGGTCAAGTGGGTGGGTCTCCCCAGCCAGTGTCAATGTGGTAGCAGAGTGCAGTTCTTATGCATGTCCTTTTTTTTGTGTGTGTCTTTTTTTAGAATCACACCTGCAGCATATGGAAGTTCTCCAGCTAGGGGTCAAATCAGAGCTATAGTTACCAGCCACAGCAACATAAGATTCCAGTTGCATCTGTGTGATCTATGTCACAGTTTGCTGCAACTCCGGATACATAACCCACTGAGCAGGGCCAGGGATCGAACCCACATCCTTATTGATACTAGTCAGGTTTTTAACCCCCTGAGCCACAACGGAATCTCCCTCAAGCACATCCTTGGACGGGGACACAGAGAGAGTCTTTTCTTGTCTGTACCCTGTTGACATGCCATCCACTTGTAGGAAGGTGAGAGGTAGGGAGCTCCAAGGTCATATTTTCTCAGGAAGTCACTGGTTTTCTAGTGTCCTGGCCTCTCCCATGTGATTAGGGTCCTTGGACCTGTTCTAAGCAGAGCTATCCAGTAAGCTTCTGACTCTAGCTTTTATCATTTTGGCTGCTGAATTAGACCTTCTTCCTTCTTACTTAGGTCCAGCCAGCACAAACTCTCTTGGGCATTTCCTCTTTCTAGAAGTTTGGGTATCCCTTTGGGCTGTCCAAATTTTGAGCATGTGGAATGTGGAGGCAGAGCCTTCTCCTATCATCTATGCATTGACCGTGGTTAAACCAGTCTAGTTCCTGAAATGTGAGGCGTGGGGTCATACCTAAGGAGGTATATGATCAGCGAGGGGGACAAGGAGCCAACAAAGTGATTCTAGGCATTTCTGAACACAGTGTGTGTGTGTGTCTGTGTGTGTGTGTGTCTGTGTGTGTGTGTGTATTTAGAGGTTGGGAAAAGTGTAGTGCTGATAATTGTAATAGAACTGGCAAATAAACAAATGCTAACCAAAGGGCTCAACTGTGCAAAAGTCATTCCTATATCCGTGGATAACCAGTGCTCCCATAACATGTCTGGGAGACCAAAGAAACTGGAAGCTAGAAGGCCTGGCAACCACCCAGTATTACCACGGGTCTGGGGCCTCAGGCCTTGGGCATAAGACAACCAAAATGTATTTCAAAACCCTGCTGGCTTGGGCACTCCAAGCTTTTCTAGACTGACCCATTGCTTCCCATTGGTTCCAGCAGTTAATCTTCAGATGGTTAGACCCTTATCCCGAACACTAGGAATAATCCTGGCCCAGAAAGGGGTTGAAGTCAGTTATCACTGTCAAATGTCCAAGAAAGTCCAAACTACCCCATTCAGTGGCCAGTTAAGTGTTCACCTAAAGCTGCTTATGCAAACTCTTTTTGAGATGGGAGAATGTAAATCTCTATAAATATGGAAATATTTGTATGATTTTCTGTGTGATCAGACAAGGAAATAAAGGGACTACAAATCAGTTGTAGATTTATAGATTTCCCTAATGGACTCTGGATCCATTCTCTTTTCCAGAGAATCACATTTCTGCTCCCAGATTCAGCAAAAGGTCTCATTTAGGCTGCATTCTTCTATAAATCGTCTGTATGCTTGAGCTGTGTGTTTCTTGACTGTGGTTTTCTGTGGACCAGATGTTTTTCTTTCGCTACACCCAAAAGGCTTCTTTTCTGAGGACTTCATAAAGTCAGGAGATATTGAGTTGAGAAGAACCACACCCAGAGTGCAGAAGGAACTCTGGATAGTTTACTGACAATGAGCTTGAGACGTGGAATGCATGCACAGTAACTGGATGCAAATGTAACCACAGAAAGGTGCTGGGGTTCACAGCCCAAGATGGCTTAGGAGAGCCTGTGTAACTCTTCAGGAGTGAGCTTCTCCTGAATTTTCTTCTGCATCCTACCACGATCCAGGTCCCTTTACAGGGGGCAGGTCACATCCTTCTGTAAAAGCTGCTTGCTAAACACAGGCTTCTCACTCTGGCTGCAACTGCTTGAGATCAGTCTTGAGAATGCATCTCAGTCAGCCATGTCCCAGAGTTCTAGCTGTGACTGCCCCAATTATTCATGCACCTAGAGGAGCAAGTTCGGTAACTGCAGTTGCCTGCTGCAACTGTTGAGAGGGGTTTTCTCATGCATGGGAGTGCTGCAGTAGGATTTGGTAGGCTTTCCTCACTTTTGGCAGGAACAACTCCTGTGTCAAATGCCACCTTGAAAAGAAAAAAAAATTTTTTTTCCTTCTGATGACTTCCTGTATTTCATTACTAAATGTTATCTGTGATTATGGCCATTCTGGGATGCCAAATCCTTTCGTGACATTGACTATTTGGCCATTTTGTGTTCAACTGTGAATAAACTCCCTGGAGGAAATGACTGCCATGTAATTGTTCCAACGTTGGCATTATTGCATTATGCAATACATTCTTTGCCTCTTCCTAGCTACTGGTTATTACTTGGAATTCCTCAGCTTGTAGCTGAATCACTCTAACTCCTGCCTCTTTCTTCACATGCCTTTCTTCCCACTGTGTATCTATATGTCTGTGTCTTCACATGACCTCCTTACAAGGGGCGGGTGGTCACTGGAAGTAGAGGTCATTCAATCCTGACTCACCTCATCTTTCTTTTTTTTTTTTTCCTTTTAGGGCCACACCTGAGGCATATGGAGGTTCCCAGGCTAGGGGTCAAATCGGACCTACAGCTGCCGGCCTATGCCACAGCCACAGCAACGCTAGAACCGAGATGCCTCTGTGACCTACACCACAGCTCACGGCAATGCCAGATTCTTAACCCACTGAGCAAGGCCAGGGATCGAACCTGCAACCACATGGTTCCTAGTCGGGATCATTAATGGGAACTCTACTCACCTCATTTTAACTAATTACAGCTGCAAAGAACCTATTTGCAGATAAAGTCACCTGATGAGGTGCTGTGGGGACATACATTTTGAAGGGATGCTAGTCACCCTAGTATAATTACAGATCTGTGGACATGGATCTGTTCCCTTTTCCAGGAACTCATATCTCTGCTAGCTCAAGCTTTTGCAAGAATAAAGTCCCACAGAAGTACATGCAATTCCCCCAGTCTGAAATCTGGAGTTCAGAATTTGAGTGCAGTAACTGGGTTTTATCTTGGTACTGCTATAATTAGGTTACCTTTATTCCTTTATGAATCATTAACTTTGAAAACTGCTGGTTCACTCTGTGACAACCAGTAATACATCATCTTTAACCAGTCTGCACCACCATAAAAAAATTGCTGTTCAAGTACTAATTTATTGCTCTATGACACAAATGGTGCATCTCAAACAAACTCAGCTAATTTTAAGGATGATTTCTGGGCTGTTTAAGAAGGCTTCTTCTGCTAGCTTTTGGAAAATGTTACCTTAAAGATTATTATTTTCTGTTTCAGGACAAATCCATGAATTAGGTCCATTCCTGTTAGCTATAGTGAGCTGATGCATCTCTTGTCCATAAAACTTGAGCACTCGGATGTCAGAAGTGATTTTTCTGAAGTTAACTTTTCCCATACTTTGAGTTATCAGTTTCTGTCGTGCTGGTGTGCATTTCAGTTGAGGTTTTATTACATTGTGTTGGCAGCACATTATGTTTTTTACACATGGATTTGATTGAGAAATGAAACTGGAATAAGAATGAGGTAGCAGCAGCATCTGTTGCAAGACTCAGCTATTGCTGTTGTCAATCAGCCTGATTGATTAAATATGGTGGTACACATTTTTATTAAAATGAAATACTTCTCTTGAAAGAGGACCATTATGCCAATAGATTATATGACTCTCCTGAAGAGGGTGCCTGAGGAAAAGTCCTCTTGGCAGAGTATAGTAATTGTAGATAGCTGGAACCAATAGGAAAGTTCAGATTAGATCTGGCTGGTTTTATAAAGTGAATTTTTTTGGTGTTTGGAAGACATGAGCCAGTGTTTGGGGGGACTGATCCCTGCTGAAGGGTTTGAGTTTGAGTTCGGATTCCAAAACACTGTCCCTTCATTTTGCTGATGTCTTAGGGGCCACTTGGTTTTAAGGCATCCAGTATGACCCAGACTTTTTTAAAAATAAGAGCAAACATCTGGTCAACAGAAAGTTCCTTCTCTCTCATTTTCTATTCAAATTCATTTTCAACTTGCTGTTGTTTAATAAATATGAAAAACTGACATCCAAACTAGAGGTGAGAATGGAGATTCTTGAGGATGAGAGTAGAGAGAGTAGACAGATGTTCCCATGGACTTGCATCAGAATCCAGCGAACACCCCTGCCTGCAAAACTCTGAAATTTGGAGGAACTTCAAAGAAGAAGTGCTGAGGAGTTGGGCTTGTTAGATCATCATAAACTCAAAGAGGTGAAATAGGAAATCAGGACAGCTCCCTGGAGGACAAAGCATTGGCTTGATGGGTCCTATTCAATTCTGATGTGGCTGATTTTTTTTTTTTTTTTAATCTTACTGTGGTCACTCCTGTCGCCTTGACTGAGGCTGAGTATTCCTGGAGTGTCGATGCCTCATGCTGGTTCAGGTCAGCCTAAATTCCAGGGAGCCTGTTTATTCATGGCCTCTAGGAAAATGTCTCCTGTTAGAATCCATGTAGGACAGTAACCTCAAAAGGCTCCGCATTAGTGTAAAACACAGAGGTTCAGGAGACGGCTTTTCAGAAAAATAAGTGAGCAATAAGAAAAGAAAAGCCTTTGGAGTAATTCCTTTAACACAGAGAATGCTTCTGCTGCAGGGCTTGTGTCAAGACTAATCGTGAAAGATTGAGATATTTTCAGCTGTATCCAATTTAGGTTTCAGCTTTTCCTTTCAGAGGCAATCCCTCTGAAACAATTTTTCTCACTGCATTCCCCACCCCCATCTTCTAAAGCCTGTTTGTAGATTTGGGGATTGCTAACAGATTTCAAGAAGAACAAGAATCTCTGAAATACCACAGAGCTAAAAGCCAGAAAAACAGCAACACTTGAGAAATTTCATTCTTTGAAAAAAATATTTTGTCAAAGGGTGGTCTCCACCTTTCAGTCAACCTTCTTCTCTGAACTCAGACAAGAAGGATGAAAACCCCACAGATCTGTAGACTGCAACTTGGAGTTTCCTAGTTGGCTCCACGGACCTTCTTTTAGGGTATGGTCTTCTCTTTCTTGGCATCTTGGTTCTTGTCAGTGCCAATCCATGAACAGAGGCCACTAGATAGAAGTCAGGGGCAGACTATCCAGTCAGTTGTCTGGAAGCACAGTCACCCTGGTTGTCCAGCCAGGAGCCTGTAGTTTTGCCACAGAGGGAGATCAGGCACAGATATCAGTAACCAGAGAGGCAGCACATGTGTTGAGGGTCAGGCCAAAAAGCAAACTAAAGTTCAAAAGTTCTGGAAGAGGAGTTCCTGTTGTGGCACAGCAGAAATGAATCCGATTAGTAACCATGAGGTTGTGGGTTCAATCCCTGGCCTTTCTCAATGGGTTAAGGATCCGGCATTGCAGTGAGCTATGGTGTAGGTTACAGATGTGGCTTGGATCCTGCGTTGCTGTGGCTGTGGTGTAGGCTGGCAGCTAGTGCTCTGATTTGACCCCTAGCCTGAGAACCTCCATATGCTGTGAGTGTGGCCCTAGAAAGACAAAAGACAAAAGACAAAAAAAAAAAGTCCTGGAAGACACATCAGTGAGGTCCACATAACATCACCCCAAACACTAGGTTGTGCCCTGATTCAGACATAAAAAGTCAAATGATTAAGAGTATGGGTATCAGATATTAATCCAGATTTTTTTGTCTTTTTGCCTTATCTAGGGCTGCACCCGCAGCATGTGGAGGTTCCCAGGCTAGGGGTCTAACAGGAACTGTAGCTGCCGGCCTTCACCACAGCCACAGCAATGCGGGATCCAAGCCACGTCTGCGACCTACACCACAGCTCACGGCAACGCCAGATCCTTAACCCACTGAGTGAGGCCAGGGATCGAATCTGCAACCTCATGGTTCCTAGTCCGATTTGTTAATCACTGAGCCACGACGGGAACTCCTAATCCAGATGTTAACCCATTATTTATACCTTTGGGCAAATGGCTTAATCTTCTGTTTATCACTTTCCTCATCTGTAGAGACTAAGCATCTTTCTTATGGAATTATTGGGCAGATGCAATAATGTGAACTAAATCTCCTGTGATACACGGCAAAGGTTTATGTGTGGTAGTGATTATGCTTTCCCATTTCTAATACGCTCTTTTCAAAGGTGGAGCAGACATGAGTCTGAGAGGGCCTGAGCCCACGGAGCAGGTGTGAAAGTGACCAGGCTAGGAGTGGAACCTGGTGAGAAAGAGATGGTCCACTGGCACCTCGCCAATGTTCTTATGTAAAAAATTGAGTGGAGCTGTGTTAGCTATTTTTTCCTCCTCCTTAATTTCTGGTAGTTTTGAAGAAATTTTAGCTTCCCTAGTTTTGTTGCTATTCATGTCATTATGGTGTGTTTTATTTATCTTTTTGTTAAAGTAAAACATTATTTTTTATTTGTTTTTTTGTTTTGTTTTTTGGCCCCACCTGCAGCATATGGCTGTTCCCAGGCCAGGGGTCAAATTGGAGTTGCAGCTGAGGCTTATGCCACAGCCAGAGTAACATGGGATCTTTAACCCACTGAACAGGGTAAGGAGTCTGAGCTGTATCCTCACAGAGGCAGTTTTAGGTACTTAATCCACTGAGCTATGGGAACTCCGTAAAGTATAAGATACTTTTAGAAAAGTGCATCATCATAAGCAGAGAAAATAACTGTTCACAACTGGAGGACACTCCTGCAACCAGTAGCCAACTCAAGATCAAAACAATTTGGAGTTCCTGCTTGGCTCAGTAGGTCAAGGAGCCAGTGCAGTTGGAGTTGCTGCTGAGGTGTGGGTTCCATCCCTGGCCTGGCACAGTGGGTTAAGGATCTGGCACTGCCACAGCTGTGGTGTAGGTCACAGCTGTGGCTGGGATTCAATCCCTGGCCCAGGAATGTCCATATACTGCGGAGGCCGTCATTACAAAAAAAACCCTGAGATATTAGAACAATTTTAGGACCCTCAGAACCTGCTTCTTGCTCCCTTTTAGTCACTATTCCTACCCCACTATTCTGATTTCTACCACCAGGGATCAGTTTTGTCCCCTTTTGGATTGCATGTAAATAAAATCACGTAATATAAGCTCTTCTATGTCTGGCTCCTTTTGATCAGCATTTGTTTGCCACTGTGGCTTATCTTTGGGGTTCCTTCATTCCAAATGCACATCTGATTATTCCGTGTTTGTAGGTATTTAGGATGTTTCCAATTTGGGGATATTGGGGACAGTGTTTTTCTTGGACAGGTTTTGGTGAACTTGTGTGCTCATTTCTCTTGAGTATGTGTCTAGGAATGGGATTATTGGGTAAACTATAAAAGGTGCTCTCAAACAGTTTTCCCAGTGGTTGCACCAATTTGCTCTTCCCAGAAATGTATGTAAATTCTGATTGCTTCCCATCTTCCTCATCTCTTGGTATTGTCTCTGGGTAACTTTTCTGGTGGGTCTAATGTACTGTACTGTGGATTTAGATTTTCATTTCTCTGGTGACAGATGAAGTTGGGTACAATTTTGATTGGAAATCTGTGTTTTAGAGAAGCCGGAATTTTCTATGACACTCTATGCCTACACTCTATGTCAACACTGCTTCTCCAAACAGGTGTGGATTTAGCGATCAGAACGGGGCGGGGGGGCGGGGGGAGGTGCGCTTCCTCACAGTCAACATTGCCTCTTTGCATCTTGAGTAACATATTCTGCTCTGGGCCCTCCACTTTATAAGGATGGAGATGAAAGAGGGTGTGTTTAGAGGAGAGTGACCAGGTCAGCATTCAGACCAGCAAGGAGAACTGTAAGAATAACTGAGATTGTTCAGGCTATAGGGAGACATCAAAGGGAAACAGAGAAATCACCATGTAATTATGAAAACTATTTTGGAAAGAGGCAGTAGGTTTGTTTGGTGGGACCCACGAGGCAAAGCTATAAAAAGTACAGGAATGAAGGTTGCAGAATGGCAAAGTTCACCCTTTGTTATCTTGCTCTTTCTTCTGGTTTAGCTTGGTGTTGGCCCAAACAGCAAGGCAAGGATGGTCTCCCTTGCAGGTCACAAAATGTTGTCATCTAATTTGTGTAGCTTAATTAGCTTCAGTATAAGGAACACCTTAGGATACAAATGGCCCCTACTTCATGATTTTATTTTTCCTAATAAATATGTACAGGCTCCTCTAAGCTCTAGAGACTAGACTGAGTTAGTTCTTCACAAAGGACAGACACGGTTACAAGTGGAGGCCTCATATGTCACTGATGAATTCTCAAAAAATTGGTACTTACAAAACAGAGCCAATCTGGGCTAGAACAGGAAAACAACCAAACAAGGAATACAGTTTATGGAGATACTTTATTATACTTAGTTGACTCAAGGTCAGTGAGAGATGCTGATGTCGAGGAGTGGGGCCAGATTCACATGAGGCTAATAATGTCTCTAAATGGATACAAGAAATAATTTGATTTCAAAGAAAAAAATGACAAAGCTAAGGCTATTGGGAAGGAGAGGTAAGGCAAAGAAGGCAAAAGAGGGAGAAAGAATCAAGGGCAAAGGTAAGGAAGATGAGAGCCTTGAGGGAAGAGTACCTTGGATGAAGGAAGCGTGAGTAGTGGGGATAGAGGGAGAAAGTTCAGGGAACAAAGGGAATGAGCTGTTTCAGAGGGTGTGTAAGTCCATATACGTGTCAGATATTGTCTATATGCTTAGTGTATAATGTCATACACACAACGTCTATGCTGCTTTTTAAATATGCACAGTTGTTGTATCACTTCAACTATCTTTTAAAAAGATGCTGAACTCATCGTTGATTTTGTCATGTATCTTCTTAATCGATGATTCAAAAGTACAGCTTCTCACATGTGTGGGTAAGGGGGATTTTTTTGTCATTAAAAAAGTGTCCTAAATTTGCAGTCCTTGGTAACCATTAGTCTGGAATATGGTTGTTGGTATCAGTCTACAGAAAACTGGACATTCAGATAATCAAGTAGGGAAAGGACCTGAGGTCTGAAAGCAAGTGTGGGTTACACACTTACCACTCTCAGGACTGAAAGGAATCTAGATAGCTCACATTACACATTCCCATACTCCTGGCTGGGGTCACACCTCATCCACCATAGACAGATGCCAATCTATTTTGTTCTCTGTTATTATTTGGATCTGTTTCCCAAAATTTTTGAGTAGAAATCACTGCAGTGGCTACCATAAGAAATACAAAGGTGAATAAATTGTGTCCCTTGCTTTCTGGAAAGAGGAATGCAAACTTGCTTGGATCCTTTATTTTGAAACTGTAAAGCTCTCTCTACTAAGATTTCTTTACTGAACCTAAGTTTGACCTTTGGGAGATTATCATGCAGTGACAGCCTTTTTTTTTTTTTTTTTTTTGCTTTTTTAGGGCTGCACTTGCGGCACATGAAAGTTCCCAGGCTAGGAGTCGAACGGAAGCCGCAGCTGCCAGCCTATGTCACAGCCACAACAATGCCAGATCCAAGGCGCATCTGCGACCAACACCACAGCTCACCAAAACACTGGTGAGTGAGGCCAGGGATGGAACTTATGTCCCCTTGAATACTGATCGGGTTCATTACTGCTGAGGCTGAGTCACAACAGGAACTACGGTAGTGAGAGTCTTGATCCACATTTTCTTGCCTGGGAATCACAAAAAGATGCTGAGGCTTAAAAGACAGGAAGAACAAGAAGTTGGGTGCTCTCTACAACCCATTTCGTTACTGTCCATAGCACTATTCCAACACCTTTGGAGCAAATATAGTAAGGACACTGAAAGAGCCTAGCTGTAGTCCCAATTATGGGAAAGACACACTCCCTCCCATTTTCTCTCCTTCTAGGGTGCGTGCGCATGTGTGTGTGTGAGTGTGCACACACACACACACACACAAACACTCTTTGTAAGCAATGCATTCATAAAACAAGCTAATCAGTGTTGGAACACGCAAGCAATCAAACAGAAAAAGACATTTTAAGGAAAGCTCCTATTTTCTCACTGACAGGATACACATTAACTAAACTTAGCAACAGCTGCTCTGGTGGGAAGACATTTTTCTTTGGGCTGTCAGCAAGTTTTGATCCTCCCCATTCTCCCAGCATATATCTAAAAAAATTCCAATATGATAACACTATTTTGGCAGTTAGCTAAATAGCTGGTATAATACAGGAAGCACTCCCCAACCCCTTCTGAGTGGAAGGCTGAGGTTGTTTCACGTTTCCAATCAGGCCATGAACTCTGATAGAGGAGCACGACCGTCCACCCAAATAAAACACCTAGAAAGACATTTCCTAAAGGTACTGACCTTTGAGCTGAGCTTTGAATAATGAAATTTGCTATGCCTTCCATCACAGTTGGTGTATATATTAGTAGCTCAATACACAATAATTGACTGATTGAATTATAAACCTTTAAAAGGCAAACATGTATATTTAGCAGAAAAAGAATTCCATACATATATAAAAATGAAAGCAAAGGCATGAGAGATTTTTAAGGTTGGTAGAAGAATTTAAAATGCTTCATACTGATTAAGCCAAAGAAGGTGAGGAGTTAAATTGGCCTAAGAGGATCAAAAGGACAGATGTGTTGGGTTGGATCCAAAACCTGTTCCATGGGATTGGAGAAGGAGAAAGAGGATTGTTGCTTAGGAACAGTGAGAACTGAAGACCAGTATGACATTTAAAATAATTTATTCAAGTACTTACAAGATGCAACAAAAATATGAGATGGCCCTTATCAATAAGAAGCTCACAGTCTGATGGGGGAGATAAGTGCAAAAGCACACACATTAGAATATAATAAATTAAGTGATAAAGTTGGATAGGCATGATGTTTTAAATGGCCACTGACCCCAACTGCCCGTGGGTAAGGAAAGCGTTCCTCTAGAGATCAGCCAGGCAGAGTCTATGAAACGGAGTTGCTGGTAGAGGAAATTACATGTGCATGGGGGAGTATGATAAGTTAAGGCAGGGTTCTTAACTATGACCATATATTAATGCCACCTAAGGGACTTTAACAAAAACCAATCAACTTCCACTTCTGGCTGTGATTGTATGAGAATGTATTTCCCAGTGAAAATAATAAAAGCTCTATAAAAGGAAAAAACAAACAGTCCCTTGAGAGCATTAGCACATAACCAAAGCAGTCAGGCATTGTGGGGCCAAGATCCTAGAAAAAAGTCATGTTCAATATTTTCTGATGCTTTTATTCTGGAAATATTTTCTGATTTATAAGCATAACGGGGCTGAGAGACTAAGCAGAGAGTAGTGAATCAGAGCTTTTGGCAGTCTTATGGGACTAACAAGACAAAATCTGGAGTTTAGGGTTACAAGGCATACCAGACCAAGATCTCAGAGAAAAGAGAACCTCAGAGAAGTGAACCTTGTATTCTATATTGCTTTCACCTTCAGGCATTTGCTAATTTCTAAGTTGCATTGGCCAGCATAGAGGCGGTAATGCAATGCAGAACTTTCTGCAGTCTCAGAGTGCTAGGGGTGATTACTGGAGTACATGACACAATACAGAAGAGGGCCTTACAAACACTGAAGCTTTCAGTTGAGACCTATAAAGGCTATACTCTGAGATTAAGGGAAAATATTAAAAAATAATCAGCTCTAATGAAAACCAAAAGCAAGTCTTGAATTATCTCAATTATTACCCAGACAAGGTTATTTTTCTACTTTAATTGCCAGCCAAGAGAAAATTAAAATCCTTGCGGAGGAAGAGAACCTTACTCAGATCCCCTACAATTTATTATACACAATGTCCGGTATTTAATTAAAAATCACTCAGCATTCTAGAAGGAAAAACAAGAGAAAGAAATAGGCAATAGAAGTATACCCACTGGTAATTCAGATATCATTATTTGACATAGTCTTTAACTGTAATAAATACGTGCAAAAAAACAGATGACAAGATAGAGAAGTTCACCAGGGAGCTGGAATCCATAAATAAGAATTAAAAGGAATTTCTCAAACTGAAAACTATAGTAACTGAAGTAAATATTCAGTAGATGATCTTAACAGAACAACAGACATATCAAAAGAAAGGATTAAAAAACTTAAGTGCAGTCCAGTTAAAAGAGAAAAAAGTTTGGAAAACACCAAAAAAAAAAAAAAAAAAGCACAAGAGACATATGTAACATGATGAAAGGTTCTAATAACCTGTAAGTGTAATCTCAGAAATAAAAGAGAAAGAAAATGGAATGGAGGCAATATTTGAAGAAATATTGTATGAGAATTTTCCAAAACTGATGGAAATAATATAGTTACAAATTCAGTAAGAACTATAAACAAAATAGAGTAAATACCAATAAAACCATACCTAGGAACATCATAATCAAACTGCTTAAAAACAAAGATAAAGAGAAAATCCTAAAAAAAGGACACATTAAAAAGACACATTAGGAGTTCCCGTCGTGGCGCAGTGGTTAACAAATCCGATCAGGAACCATGAGGTTGCGGGTTTGATCCCTGGCCTGGCTCAGTGGGTCAATGATCCGGCGTTGCCGTGAGCTGTGGTGTAGCTCGCAGCAGACACGGCTAGGATCCTGTGTTACTGTGGCTGCGGTGTAGGCCAGTGGCTACAGCTCCGATTAGACCCCTAGCCTGGGAACCTCCACATGCCCCGGATGCGGCCCTAAAATGACAAAAGGCAAAAGGCAAAAAAAAAAAAAAAAAAAGGCACATTAACCTCAGGGGAGCAGCAATGAAACTGACATTTGACTTCTCAACAGAAATGGTAGAAGCAAAAAAGACAACAGAATGACATGTTTAGCAGACTGAAAGAAAATTTCTTTCGTTCTGGAGTTCTATATCCAGCAAAAATATCCTTTAAAAATGAACATAAAATGAAGACATTTTAGACAACCAAAAGTCGAGACAATTTGCCAACAACTGATATACTAATAAGATGAATACCAAAAAGTGCTCTTTAGATAAATGAAAAATCATCTCAGATAGAAATACAGAAATGCGAGGTGAAATGAAGAGTAGTACAAGAGATAAATACATATATAAATTAAATGACTATTGTGTATAACAACAAACACAAAATCATGTCTCTGGGATTTAAAAGAACAAAATTAAAATTCATGAAAATTATGAAATTAGAAATGAAAAAGTAGTTAAAGAATTTTAAGATTATTTCATTATCTGGGAAAGAGTAAAAGTATCAATTTATAATAGATCCTAAAAAAGCAAAGACATACAATGTAATCTATAGGGCAATGTTTCTTGAAGTGTGATTCCTGGACTAGCTGGGTCAACAGAACCTGGAAACTTATTAGAAACGTAATTTCTTGGGTTTCCGCCTAGACCCGCTGAAGAAGAAAACCTAAAGTGAAGCCCAGAAACCTGAATTTCAAATGCTTTCCAGATGTCTCTGATGCATGCTAAAATTTGAGAATATCTACTTTAGAATAACCACTGTAAGAATAACAAAGGAATTTATATTAACTAAAGAATTCATAACTTATATTAATATAGGGGGAGGATGGAATGATAGAAATTCCTGATTAGGATAAAGGAGATAAGAAAGGGACAATAAAGGATGAGAGAAGAAACGGGGCAACTAGAAAACAGATAAAGTGGTGGATTTTAAAACCAAATGTGTCAGTAATAATTTATATTATAAAAGCATTAAATATTCCAGTCAAAAAGTAAAGACTGTCCATATGGATAAAAGTGAAAAATTCAATTAAATGCTACTTATATAAAAGACGCATCTTAAATGTAAGGGCACAGAGAAACTGGAACCAAAATGGTGGAGATATATGTGTGTGTGTGTGTGTGTGTGTGTGTGTATATATCTCAACCAAAACAACTGGTATAGCTATACTAATATCAAAGCAGATTTTAGAAGAAGCAACTCAAAATGTTAGAATGTTAAAATTTAAAACTTATGAGGGGACTTCCCTTCGTGGCTCAGTGGTTAACAAATCCGACTAAGAACCATGAGGTTGCGGGTTCGATCCCTGGCCTTGCTTAGTGGGTTAAGGATCCAGCGTTGCCGTGAGCTGTGGTGTAGGTTGCAGACGCGGCTCGGATCCTGTGTTGCTGTGGCTGTGGCGAAGGCCGGCAGCTGCAGCTCCTGTTAGACCCCTAGCCTGGGAGCCTCCATATGCTGCGGGTGCGGCTCTACATAAAGGCAAAAAGACAAATAAATAAATAAATAAATGCATCTGTAAAATAAATAAATAAATAAATAAAATTTATGGGGAACGTTAGAACCTATGAGGAAGATATAGTTACATACTTAAAATAGCCTCTAAGTAAAATAAAGCAAAAAATTACAGAATTAAAGAAAGAATAGAAAATTCTACAAACAAAATGTGAGACTAACATAGCTCTCTCAGTAACAGATAAGTAGATAAAGCAACATCAGTAGAATTACAGAAAATTTGAACAAAAGAAGGAAAAAAACCACGTATTGACATCTCTAGGACTGCAACTTATAATGGAAGGATATATTTTTGTTCATATGCTTGTAAAATAATAACCAGGATAAACTGTAAACTGAGCAATAAAATAAGTTTCATCAGACTTCACAGGACATATCATATATGGGATAGATTCTCTGATTATAGTGAAGTTCAACTCTATGAAAAATAAACCCATGACTCAAAAAATAAATCAAAATAGACCCCAGGCACCTAAACAAATTCAAGTCTAGTCATATACCACTAAGAAAATAGATCATGGGCAAATGGGGCTTATGTCTAGAATGAAAGGTTAGCTTACCTTTAGATAATCAATCCTTAAAATTCACCACATTAGCGGGATAAAGAGGAAATATATAATCATCCCAAGAGATGCAGAAAAAGTACTTCATAAAAATTAAAACCCTGGGAGTTCCTTCATAACTCAATGGGTTAAGGATATGGCATTGTCACTGCTGTGGCACAGATTTAATCTCTGGCTCTGGTAACTTCTGCATGCTGCAGAGGCAGCCAAAAAAATTAAAATTCTATTCATTATTAAAATTCTCAACCAAGTAAGATTAGAAGGAGTCTCAATCTCTAAAAGGCTATTTATTTAACAGTGAAATATTGAAAGTTTTCCTTTTGCTCCTGGAAACGTTGTCTTCCCCCCTCTTAAAGGGGTATCAAATTAACCTAAAACTAGCTATCGACAAGATTATCCTTTTTACTGCTTTGAAGTGGCAACTCTAGTCTTATTCGTAAGACTAGTCACCATATATGTATAGGTCTACTTCTGAATTCTTTACTCCGTTCCATTGGTTTTTTTGTCTATGTTTGCACCCATCCGCCTACCTTAATTAACATAGCTTCAAACTAAGTCTTTACATACTGTAAGTCCTTCAGCTTTGTTCTTCTTCTGTACTGTCTTTGCTGTTATTGCCTCCATAGCATGTTATGTGTATTTTAGAATCAACTTGTCACTTTTGAAAAATCCATGGGGTTTTGAGTGGAATTGCATTGACTCTATGGATCAATTTTGAGAAAGTAGACATCTTTACGAAACTAAGCCTTCTGATTTACAAACATCATGTATTCTTCCATTTATTTAGGTCTTTAATTTTTTTCTCAAAATGTTTTGTAATTGAAAGTGTGGAGTTCTGGCTGTTTCTATAGACATAGTCCTAGATGTTTGGTAATTTTAATTCATTGTAAAGTTTATCATTATAAGTCCCTATTTTTTGTATTATTTGTAAGTAGTATATAGAAACACTGATATTTATATAGAAACATGATATTTATATTGTCCTTGTATCCAGTGACTTTTCTGAATTTTCACTAGAATGGTTAGAATTAAGAAAATTCAGCAAAGTCACGGGATACAAGGACAATATAAATATTGCTATGGAGGCAATAATAGCGAAGACAATACAGAAGAAGAACAAAGCTGGAGGACTTACACTATATAAAGACTTAGTGTAAAGCTATGTTAATTAAGGTAGGCAGATGAGTGCTAACATAGACAAACAAACCAATGGAAATGAATAAAGAATTAAGAGGTAGACCGACACATACATGGTGCCTAGTCTTACGAATAAGTTGCCACTTCAGAGCAGTAAAAAGGATAATCTTGTCAATAACTAGTTATAGGTTAATTTGATACCCCTTTGGAAGGGGGAAAAATAACTCCTACATTACATCACAAACAAAAATTATTTTCACGTTTGGAGCTCCCATTGTGGATCAGTGGGTTAAGAACCTGACACAGTGTCCATGAAGATGTGGATTCAATCCCTGGCCTTGCTTAGTAGGTTAAAGATCTGGTATTGCCACAGCTGTGGTGTAAGTTGCAGATGTGGCTTGGATCTGGTGTTGTGGTGGTTGTGGTGTAGGCTGGCAGCTGCAGCTCTGATTTGACCCCTGGTCCGGGAATTATCATATGCTGCAGATGTGGCCCTAAAAAGAAAAAAAAAATTCTTTTCATGTGGATTATAAAGCCAAATATGGAAGGTAAACAATAAATACTCAAAAACTAGCATAGAAGAATACCTATCAACTTGGGTGGCCAATATTTTTTAAATCATATATAAAATCATAACAAAAAGATTGATAAATTGGACTTTATTAAAATCATTAAAATTAAGAATGGAAAGACACCAGAATGAGTAAACAAGCTACAGCATGGAAGAAAATATTCACAATCCAAAAAAAATTTATATACAGAATATTATAAAAATCACCTGCAAATTGATATATAAAAACGTACCATTTCACAAAAGAGGGAATGGACCAAATGTCAATAAATATTTGGAAGGATCTTCAAATTCACTAGTTATCAAGGAAAATATAACCACAATATGATACAACTAAACAACCATAGCAATGGATAAAGTTAAAAAAACCCCTCAAATACCAATTTTTGGAGAATGTGGAGCAAATGGAACTTTCACATATTAGTTAAGAGTGCCAATTAGTACAACAGTTTGGAAAAATAATTGGCATTATTTACTAAAAGTGAACAAACTTGTATCTTATGATTCAGTACTTTTACTCCTAGGTATTGTTATGCAAACATGTGGGCACCAAAAGAGATGTCAAGAAAGTTTGTGGCAGCATCATTCATACATAATATTCCTAAATGGAACAAACCAAATGCCAATGAACAATAGAATAGGTAAATAAACAATAATATATTCACATGGTAGAATCCTATAAAGCAATGGGTATCACAAATTACTGTCATCATAAAAACATGGATGGATCTCACAAATAAATTATTGAATGAAGGAAGTAAGATATCAAAGAACACATGCTACATGATTCCATTTTGCATGTAGTTGAAAACCAGGCAAATTTTAATCTATGGTAATAGGAGCAATAACTGTGTTTACCTGGAGAAGGTGGATATTGGCTTGGAGGAGGCACAAGGAGATTTCTGGGGTATGAGCAATATTCTGTCTTGATGTGGTGGTAACACAGAAATGTTCACTTTGGGGTTGGTAGACCTGAGCTTGAATTCTGGCTTATTGAGGGGGGTGTTACCCCAACAAATGTCTTAACCTTACCAAAATCTCAGTTTCTTCTTTTGAGAAGTTCAGATACTAAGACCTAGTAAGGATTAGTGAGAGGACATGGGCAAAGCTCTTAGCTCAGGGCCTTGCCTGAGCTGAATGCTCCCTTTTTGTTCATTCCTTTCACCCCACTTAGTATGCACTGCTTGACCCAGCTGGACAAGATGCTACCCCCAGCCTCATCTCTCCTACCACCCATGTACATCAGCGAGGCATTCTTTATGAAAGGACTCGCTGTGTAACGGGGCCAGCCGCCAACTCTGCAATAGGGATGAAGCCAATAGGTATTCAACAGAGTAAAGATTTCTACCTGGATTGGGGATCAAACCTATAACCTTGACTTTATTAGGTTGGGGTGCAGGCTATATGTACAGCACCTCTGTCTCAAGTATAAGGGACTATCTCTCTTTTCAACTCCTCATGGGGAGAGCATGGCCTCTCTGATGCAGACAGATGGCCATCATTCTTCTGCATTCAGTCCCTTGGCATAAGGGATGAAGCAATGATGTGGAGGTAACTTCATGCATTTGGCTGAATCCCAGTTTGCAGGATTGGATTTTGCCTCCCTGGATTCTCCCCACAATTCTTCTTGGATAGAGTGTCCTCAGCTTCCTGTCCTAAACTGCTGGAGGGTGAGTGGTGGGCAGCTGTGAAACATCTGCCACTGCATTCCACCTTCATTAGAGAGGTAGACAAGTGATATACGTGTGAATTCTTCCATTCGTGTGTGTTTGTGTGCGCTTGTATAAAATTTCATTTTTAAGGCCCTTCGTGGAGTCTTGGAGATGAAAGGCGGCATGGAGTTGAGCTATCGTTATTACAGCAAGTCCCTCCTATTGCTTTGGCAGATATAATGTTTCCCAGGCATATAACTTTTTTTTTTTTTTTTAAAGAGACAGCTTAGAGCACATTCCAACTTGAAAGATTTTCCTTTCTGGTTGGTGGTTTCCTTCTCCAAGTCCTTGGGAAAATGTTGCCACATTTTTTCCTAGAATGATTGACTTCCTAGGAAAAACCATATCGAGCTCTTGTAAAGATTTAATTTTTATGGGTTCTCTAATTCTTTCCAGAAAAACAGATCACCGCTTAAGTGACTCTGTGGGGTGTAGATCCCGGGTGGGAAGGCTGAGGCCAGGAACAAAGGTGCTGGGTTCCCCATTTGGTGGTGGTGCTGGGGGCAGATTGCAGGCTGTGGAGTTCAGGGCCAGAGGGAAGACTGTCTCCCAGAAACTCGGTTTAAATTTGGACTCCATCTCTTCTTAGTTGTGTGTCTTTAGGCACTTAATCTTACCTCTGAATTCAGGGCCACCATCCCTGCACTATAGGATGAAGTGAGATCATGTACAGCATTTGGTCTCAACTAGGACCACTTTGCCCCTCAGGGGACATTTGGCAGTGCTTGAAGATGTTCTTGGTTGTCACAGCTGAAGGGAGTGTGGGTGCTCCTGTCATCTAACGAATAGAGGCCAGGATGCTACTAAACATCACATGAGTGCATAGGCTGGGAGACTTGGTGTACGTGACCATGAGGGGGACGAATTTCCCTTGTCTCTTCTGTCCTTTGGTCTACACAATACCACCCCTCAAGTATTCTTCCTGCTGAAGACTCCTGCCCCTGGGAATTTTTATTTTTTTTAATTATTTTATGATTTTTATTCTTTTCCATTATAGTTGATTTACAGTGTTCTGTCAATTTGCAGCAACATGGATGGATCTGAATGGAACTAGAGACTCTCATACCAAGTGAAGTAAGTTAGAACAAGAAAGACAAATACCATATGATATCACTTACATCTGGAATCTAATATATGGCACAAATGAACATTTTCACAGAAAAGAAACTCCTTGGGATTTTAGATGTTTCCTTGGCTAGTTTGCACTCCTGTTCCTTACAGTGCTTCTTTTAGAGATCTTGACTCCTATCAGACCTCATATCTCAGCAGCTTTTTACTGTCACTCTTAGCAGATGACAAATTAACAGAGAACACAGGCATCTGATGCGAGTTCATTCAACTTTTTGTTTCCAAACCCACTGACCTTTCCTTTCTGTACCTCTGAGGCACACAGCGCTGTTTCCAAACAAAAGCCACTCCTTTCTTTTTTGCCAGTGGAGTCCTGATTCTCTTTGGGTGCTAGGGAGAGATGCCTTCATCTCAGAGAAGTGAGTCCAGCCTTGTTCCAGGGATGATTCTTCAGTACTAGCTTTAGGTCATATGATGTATCAGGAGTCTCCTAGACGCCTTCTGGAAAATATTTCCCTCTCATTTAAGAGGGAGGTATATGAAAAAAAAAAAAAAAAAAAAAAAAAAGGAGTTCCCGTTGTGGCGCGGCGGTTAACGAATCCGACTAGGAACCATGAGGTTGCGGGTTCGATCCCTGCCCTTGCTCAGTGGGTTAACGATCCGGCGTTGCCGTGAGCTGTGGTGTAGGTTGCAGATGCGGCTCGGATCCCGCGTTGCTGTGGCTGCGGCGCAGGCCAGTGGCCACAGCTCCGATTAGACCCCTAGCCTGGGAACCTCCACATGCCG
>PVHT020000521.1:23833840-23880571 GCA_004024745.2 Catagonus wagneri
AAAAAAAAAAAAAAAAAGAGGGAGGTATATGAGTAGAACCTCTCTTCCCTGTGCCAAATCATGCTTCCTGACTATGAATTGGTCCTATAAGGATCGATACTTAGATCTGCTGCAGCCATCTTGCAACCACGAGGCAAAAGTGAAGCAAATCACAGAACTGTTAATTTTAAGACATGCCAACACTGGCTACTTAACTCATGGTTGCAAAAAGCTACCCCCTGACTTCTAAAATCTGAGTTCAAGTCACAGTTCTTGAGGATAAGAGCCTGAAAGTGTTTCTAACAGACACAGCATCTTCTTTCATTTTTGTTCCAATGAAATACCTCCTGGATCCTATCTCCATCCATCTCCCTCAGAACCCTCCTCTATCACTGTTTCCTTCCTCTATATAATTTTAACCTTTCCTTCCTATTAGCTTCTTATGAGTATTAAGACATACTCAAGGCTATCCCACACTGAAAAACAATGGCACTCCAAAAACTCTTCCCAAGCTCATCCCCCTCCAAGGACTTCCCTAAGTTTCATCTTAACTGTCAGAGTAAGTTCTTGCCTGCACTTGCTGTCTCCTCCTCCTCTCCATCTCCTACTTGCCTCTCAACATTGGCAATCTGGATTTCCCTGGAACTTGCTCAAGTCACCAAAACTTCCACAACCCTATCCAATAAATACTTCTCAAGTCTTATCTCATCCTGGTTACACCCTCTCCTTCCTTGGCTTCTGTAACACTGTGTTCTTCATGGGGTTTCCTCCCACCTCTCCAGCTGACTTTCAGTCCCTTGTATTGAGTCTCTTTCTTGCCCACGTCTTAAAGGTTTCTCTGCCAGTTCTACTTTGCTCCTACTCTCTGGGAAATCTCATTGACAGCCATTTATCATGCTTATCATCCACTCTTGTGCATATCTTATATGGGTATCATCCAATCTTATATGAAGACCATCCATATCATCCAAATTTCTGTCTCTAGAAGAACTTTTCTGATTTGAAACCAACATATTCTTCTACTCTCTTCACTTGGATATTCCCGAAGAACCTCAGTCTTGACATACGTCAAATTAATTTCAGTGTCTTTCCTCAAAGCCTCATATCAGCCAACGGTGGCACAATTTCCCTAGATGCCTAAGCCAGATACCTAGAACTACTTTGACTTCTTCCTTGCCTCACCTTTACTCTAATTTTTGATGAATGTGGTGGGTCATATTCTCTAAACATCTCTATGTTTTCTCTGGCTCTCTATAATCTCACCCTTAATGAATTTCCTACAACTCTTTCCTAAGGTGTCTCCTTATATCTATCTTCCCCTTCCCCAACACATTCTGCTTTCTAAAATGCACACCTGATCATGTGTGTCCCTCCCCTGCTTAACAATCTATATTGATTCGCATGATATGATCCAAACTCATCACCGTGATTTATGAGGCTCTGTCTTCTGGTCACGTCTTCCTTTGCACTCTCTGAGGGAGTGTGGGCATCAGCCTCAACTTTGCCTAGACTTTCCACTCCCATCTCCTCCACCCTACCCCACCCCAGCCTGGATGACTCTCCTTGTTCTCTGGAAACTGAGATATCACTTGCCTCTACATGTCTTCCTCACTTACCTGCCTGGATTAGAATCCACTCCCATGTCTTGCATCTCCCTTGCACCTTGGAGCTTTGAACCCTCCTGATGAGGGTGACAGGTGGCCAGTCTGGGAAATCTGGCGTGGGCGAGCTTGTGTCCAAACTGCAAAGGTGGCCAAAGCTGTCCTCCTGATGAGAATGGTGACCTTGGTGTGCCTGCCAGTCAGCACTGGGCAGATGAAGTCACTGTGTTATCTGCACATGGCTCAGTCATGCCTGTTTCAAGGGGGCGGGCAGGACACACTTTTGGAGGTGGGACTGAATAACCTCACAGGTCTAGAATACCAGTAGATATATGATTCTAGGCGACTAAGAAAAGTTCTATCTGGAGTTGCAGAGGTGGTGGGAGGGCCCATGATTTCTGGAGATGGAGATGACAAGAGTGAAACAGATCTGTGAAAATTAGGGCAACTCCTACAACTGGATTTGTTAGTTAAATGCTCAATGCACTGATAGAAAGGGCAGCAGAGAGGAGGACAACAGTCACCCATCCCCTTCTCTCATGGTTGATGAGAGGGGGCCCCCTTCAGGGGGATTTTATGAAATTAACTTAGCTTTCCACCCTAACGCAGACTATTGAAAATTCCAGTTAGGAGTTCCCTGGTGGCTCAGTGGGGTAAGGATATGGTGTTTTAACTGCTTTGGCTTGGGTCATTGCTGAGACATGGGTTCAGTCCCTGGCACAAGAAATTCTGCATGCCATGGGCATGGCCAAAACAAAAAACCAAAACAAGAGACAATTTCCGTTAATGTAGGCATCCCTCTCAGAGGGCATTACCAGATTCCTTAGATATAAAGCCTCTTAGAAACCTTCATTGGAAACTCCAAGAACATTCTTTCTCATAGTTCTGAAACCTCACACAGTTTCTCCCAGTTTTGGATTCCATCAGAGACGGGCGTCTTACTCTCCTTCCAGGCAAGGCAACAAGACGACATGCTTTCCTTTCCCCTAATTTCCCTTAGAACAAAATGACATTTGCTTATACAGTTCTATTTTTTTTTCCTTTTGGTTTTTAATTATAAAAAACCTTTAGCAGCTGATTTATTATATCAGGAACAAATTGTGTCTTTGAGAACCCCTGCACTATAATTACTTGAGTTAGCACTGCAGATATCTGCGCAGGGGCCAGCAGTCAATTTTGACTCAGAATAGATAATACACGGACTGCTATTAAGTTTAATGTAGATTAATGTGAGTTGCTTCCCTTTGCACGTATGTATGCAGGTACCAATAATTAAGATTAATTTCCACTAGATAGAATGGCCTTCACTGTGCACAGTGCCAGAAAATGCTTCTTTAATAGCTGTTAATTGGATATATTTGCTTTGATGGTGAAATCCTGATTAGTCTTGTTACCTGGAAAACTCCCCTCCTTGCTCCCTCCACCCCCGCCCACTTTCTAAGAGAAAAAGAAATTGACCATGGCAGAGTTAGAGCTTTGGAGGTGATGAGCTCTTTTGCCCCTTCTTATTCAAACCCATCCCATCCACTCCATTTTCAACGGAAGTAGCCTTTGCTGCTTCACCTGGCTGAAGTGCCTTCTGTGTGCTGGTGTTTTATTTCCAGGATCACTATTTTTTTTTCATTTAAAAAATTTTATTGAAGTAATGTTGTGCTACTTTCTGCTATATAACAAAATGATGCCATTATGCATGTTCATACATCCACTCTTTCTCAGATTCTTTTCCCATTACGCTGTTACAGAATACTGGGTAGAGTTCTCTGTGCTATACAGCAGGTCCCCTTTGGCCAGTCATTCTATGTACCAGAGTGTGCATATGCCGGTCCATCCCTGTCCCCTTTGGTAACCATAATTTTGTTTTCAGAGTCTTTGAGTCTGTTTCTATTTTGTAAATAAGTTCATTTGTGTCATTTATGAATATTCCACATATAAGTGATATATGACATTTATCTTTCCCTTTCTTACTTCACTTAGTAAGATAATCTCTAGGCCTATCCCTGTTGCTGCAAATGACATTATTTCATTCTTTTTTATGGGTTAGTAATAGTCCATTGTGTATATGTATCACATCTTCTTAATCCACTCATCTGTCAATGGACATTTAGGTTGTTTCCATATCTTGGCTACTGTAAACAGTGCTACAATGACAGGTTCATTCTTAGTGACGACACTGTGAGGTGGAAATGACCCCCCTGTTTATACAAATGATGAATTGGAGGTTCAGCCACGTTAAGGCATTTGCCCAGATCACAAGCTAAGAGGAGATAGAAAGGGGACTCCAGTGGGGTCACTCTCTCAGTAAATACATAAGGATTTAAAAACTTGCCAAGATGGGCCATTATCTCACTGGCACTGTTGTTTTTCCTTTTTTTTTTTTTTCCATTTTCCTATTTCTCTGAGGATCTTTGAGCCTGAACAGAAGCACCATCTTCCTCACTTTCTCTGTGTGTCTCTTCAACCCCCTTCTTCCCTGGATGGGATGGTTCAAGGCCAACGAGAAAGAAAAGACAAACCCTCAAAGTTGGTTAGAAGCATCAGAACAAAGCCCATTTATTTCTTCAATGAGTCTCAAAGGCTGGCTTATGTAAGGCAAAGTTGTGAAACGGTAACATTCTAGAAAGATGTTCTACTTCTCCTTAGCCCTAGTGCCCCTTTCCATTCCCATCCTACAGTGGGAGCGTCCTTCCTTCTATTTGCATGTTTGTCACGTAGCCTGGGTACTCATAAACAGCAAAGATTCCTGGCAACGGTAACCCACGACAGCTTCTACTGACTAACCCTGCTGGTGAAGGGGTTTGGCTGAGGGAACCTCAGGAGGAGAAAAAGGCACCAAGATGAACTTGACTTTGCTCCCTTTTGCTTCAGGCTGATGGGGACTCTAGAAGCCCTGAGGTATGATTTGGGGAACCCAAGAGAGGGATGGATCAGGGTGCCCAGCTTGCTGCACTCCTGTCGCTCCGTAGAAGAGCTTTGCTGCCTGGGAGACCCGAATTGAAAACTTGCCTCTGCCACGGATGACCCATGTGACCTCGGCCAGCTTACTGAGCGCGCTGATGACTAATTGAGTCTCAGCTTCCTTTCCTCCAATGCCATCTGATTCGTAGGTTTTTGTTTTTGTTTTTATTTTCCTCAGAAAGGAAATGAGATAATCTGTGCTGAGTATTGCACCTTGTGCGGGAGCAGCACCTTCAATGAATATCACTTCCCTTCCCTTTTTGCTCAATAAATATCACTGCCCTTCCCATTTCTAAGGATGGTGGCCACACTGATGAGTTTAAGGAGGAGCAACAGCCTTCATGAAAGCATTGTCCTGCGGAAGCTGAATATAAACGGACACCTCTGGGCAGAATCAAAAATCCTCTCTAGGTCTCTTTGGAGGGAAATCATTCAAATCCTTCCTCATGTAAAAATGAGGAAGTTGGACTCAGTCCCACTGGCATTTTGAATGGGCAATCTGTCATCGCATGGGGCCGTGTCACATACTGGAGGACATTTAGCACAGCCTGTCCTGCCCACTCATTGTCCACAGTGCCCTCAGCCAGGGCAACAACTCATGGTCACACCTGCGAGTGCCCCCAGGAGATACCGTGCTCCCACTCCACTTGGGCACGCCTGCTGAGGTTCCCTCCCAGTTCTAACACTCCTCAGGGCTCCCTGCAGACCTTTCCCCAGAGGGCGGGCAACAAGACTCAGGCTGCCAGCCAGCTAATAACCTCTAGGACTGAAGTCTTGCTGTGGATCGAGACCCTCCCTTGCCAAGCTTCCAGGACTGGTCCAGCCAACCACCTTCCTCCCTCGCCGCTGGCAGCCGATATCAGCTTGGCTCCCCAATCCTCACCTGGCACATGCTGGTTGAGGAGCCTTATGGTTGGAAAGAGGTGAAATGCTATGATTTTTTCTCCTTGATCCTCTGTCTCTATGTGGTCCATGTTGAAAGGAGCAGTTTAACTCTCGTGTCCCATCTGTCCAAGTCCTTCTAGTTTCGAGAGCCCCTTTGAGCAGGAGCTGAAAGTGAAGTCAGAAAAACATATTATTGATGTTTAGATGGCAGGATGTGATTTAGGACATAGTAGACGCTGGGTTCAGAGGTCTGCAGACAGGCCAAGAACCTGGCAGCAACGGTGGCATTTCAAGATGTCTGCAATTGGGACATGACATATTAGCAAGGAGGGGGACCTGCGTGGGGCCCACAGTACTAACCCCAGGAATGCAAGTCATCTCAGAACTGGGTATCCTGGCAGCGCAAAGCACTGCTGGCCTATGTAAGGGCTGCTCTGGCTTCAATGACCAGATCAGACCCTGAGAGCTCAGCGTGGCTTTCCTGGGAATGTGCAGCATGGAACTGTTGAATTTAATTCTGTGATTTTGAAGGATGCAAATAATGGGAAGAGTTGAGAGACAATGACAAGCCTGAGACCCTGGCAGGGATGATAGCCTGCCCACCCGGGACCTGTGCCGATGCCTGGGATCATCCGTCAAGGTGGGCAGCATGGGCTTCAACAGCTCCTGAGGCTGGCATTGCTGTGAGGACTGGAGTTACTGAGTTCCATTGTTAAGAGGGTTTGTTCAGACCCAATCCTACCTTGGCTGGGATGTTTGAGATGGAAGGATGGATGGATCAATGGACAAGTAGACGGAGGAAAAGTGGCTACCAGGAAGGAAGAAATGGATGGTTAAAACCTGAAGTATAAAATTGAATTGGGGGGTTCCTGTTGTAGCTCAGCATGTTAAGGACCTGACAGTGTCAATGAGGATGCAGGTTCGATCCCTGGCCTCACTCAGTGGGCTAAAGATCCTATGTTGCCACAAGCTGCAGCATGGGTGGTAGATGCAACTTGCAACCGGTGTTGCTGTGGCTGTGGCATATGCTTCAGCTGCAGCTCCCATTCGACCCCTAGCCCAGGACCTTCCATATGCTGCAGATGCGGCTGTTAAAAAAAAAAAAAAAAAGTGAATTGGAGGAGTTCCTGCTGTGGCACAGTTAGTTAAGAATCTGACTGTAGCAGCTCCAGCGCTATGGAGGCACTTTGATCCCTGGCCCAGAGTAGTGGGTTAAAAGGTTCTGTGTTGCCACAGCACAGTGTAGGTCGCAGCTGGAGCTCGGATTCAATCCCTGGCCTAGGAACTTCCACATGCTGAGGGTGTGGACATTAAAAAAAAAAAATAAAGCCTGAATTGGAGTGTTTTGTGCAGCTTGGAGTTTCATATACAAGAAGGGAATTTGGAGAAAGGGAAGTCCAGAGAGTGACAAGGACCAAAGAGGATTTGTAAAAGAAAAAGGGGAAAAAAAGCCCAACTTTTGACTACATGCCATGCGAGCTGTACTGAGCTAACACCTAAAGACATGAGTAAAGCCAGGTCTGGCACAAACCTCTTGGATTTCAATCCAGTCATCCAAATGCTTCAAGAAGGCAGCTTTAACACAAATTAAAAGGAACATTTCTTTTCATTCTATTAAATTATTATCCGGAACATAAGGTAGTTATGGATTGGAATTATTACTGGGACTAATAGATAGAATTTACATGGAGGCAGCTTTTGCAAGAAATTATTCATTAAAAGAATGTCCAGCAATCGGGTGGACTTCTGGCGACTACTTGAACTCCTGGTCCTTGAAAATGAGTTGTCGGGCAGGTGGGGAGTGTGATTCCTGCACTGGGTCAATGGGTGGACTAAAGACCTCTCAATTCTTGTTTTAATTCCTAAGTTTTATGTTTTGAGAATCAAGAAGGACTTAGATAAATTCTTGTGCGGCCGATCCCATTATAAGTCCTTATTGGACGGGGAAATATAGTATAATATATATTTATGTAGTAGCATCAAGGAGGACGGAGAGAAGCCGGGGTGAACGGACACTAACACGTGCTGCAGTTTATAGGGTCTCACCTAATCTTCACAGTTTCCCTGTGAGGTAGGTGTGATTGGTGTCACCCATCACAGAAGAGGAAACAGATGCTCAGAGAGGTGAAGTGACTTCTCTGAGGTGACACAGTTAATTAGCAGCACAGGTGGGATTTTTGCCTAAGTCTTTCTGAAGCCTAGATCTGAGCCCCCTCTGCCATGCCAGACACCTCCTAAAAGTGACCTTGCCTGGAAGTTAACTCCCTGGGTGCAGCTGTCCACGTGGCTCTGGCCAGGTGGCCATGGGTCTGAAGTGATGCGACCTGACTTTTCTTCTGCTGTTATTACCTCGAGGCAGGAGGGCATAGTGGTTAGTGAATTAAGCAGTTAGATGTTTTCCCTGCTGCTCAGTTGCAAAATAGGTGCCGCCCTCTTCCAATGGCCCCCCTCAATAAATATGTGTCACCAAAAAAAAAAAAGGTAATTGACTAACAGGCTCTATTACTTACAATTTTTTGATTTCATATATTGATTTGGAAGTCAGGACACAAGCTTCCTGTTCCAGGGCCAGCTTTTAGTATTTCTGAGACTCAGTAACTTTATATTAAAAGGAAAGGAAATAAAGAAAAGCTAAATTATCTCTAAAATCCTTTACATTATATATTTATCATATAATATGTAATAAAGATAAATTATATAGATATATCTGTATATCTGTCCATATATATGTATGTAGACTTCTATTAACACTTAAATCAACATCTCCTTATGTACATTAATATCTGAGACAGTGATATAATTATCCAATAATTTCCAAACAGGAAATAGTTTAATATCAACGTTTGACTTCGGAGTGCCTGATTTAGTGATCCTGCTGCAGATTTACTTAAAATGATAATGAAATAAAATTTTTATTTCCTAATAGCACCCGCACTGGTTGGTGCAATCTTAGGATAATTGAAAGAAACTGTCTTGGGTTGAAACAAAATCATTTGCAAGGTAACGATCACCAGCCAAGAGCTGACCACTGTCATGTGGGCTCTGGTGTCAGACAGGTCTGGGTCTGGGTCCTGACTCTCACACTCCGTGGCTAGGGTCATCTCAGGCAGGTTATTAAACTTCTCTGAGCCTCAGTCTTCTCACTGGAAAGTGGGAAGAATAGTACCTGTCTAGCGGGATGGTTGAGACTTGTGCACACATGATGTTTGGCAGAGGCTGGCACTGTACGGATGGTAGTGGTTATTGTCAGGCAGGTCCTTGTGTTTCTCCACACACAGCCCTCAAGGGCACGGCCAGTGTCTCTCTCACGCTGCACGGGGTATAGAGGGACGCTTGTCATTCATTTAGCTAAGAGTCTTGACAGTAGAAAGTCTCTGAAATGAGACCTCTGGCAAACCCATTTCCATTGTTTTTAGCCATGGCAAGGAGGGTTCGGGGTTTCTCCTGCCTCTGTAAATTAGCCCCCAGCCAGCAGCACCCTCTCCCCCTGCTGTGGTGGGCTCCATTCCCAGAGTGCCCGCAGGCCGGCGCTCCAGCCAGGAGGGGGTTAAAACCAACATTTGCAGATAAAGAGGTAAACATATTTACATTCCTCTCTTCACACTTTATGCATATGTCATGCAGTGAATAGTTTTAGAGGTCTGTTTGTACTATCTCTCCAGAATTTTTACAGTCTGGAGGACACAAAATCTCTATAAAGTGACTTATTGAAATAGAAGCAGATTGGTAAAACCGTTTCTCTCTTATGAACTGTGAAGAATGATCCTCTAAATGAAATCAGGAAGGAACTGGACAGAATCTTGTTTAATGGTCTGACAAAATGAATCACAACGATTCCAGACATCCATCACTGCTAAAAGGGAACCACAAATGATCTGTGAACCACTATATATTGATTACCCATGTAGTACAAGTGTCGGATTTAATGTTCACACACCATAGAGAGGCGGCAGGGACAGATGGTGCCTTAACTCTTCTTTGATAGATTTTAATGGTGAAATATTGATTTCTATCTGGCCAAGGCCTGCTGTTAGGGGCCAAAGTCATTTGTTGGGTATTGCCGGACACCCAGTCGGCCCGGCGTAATCAATCATTTTTGGCAAGGCAGGTGAAAATTCAGAGGGCAGCACCTTGGAACCCAACCTGGTGCGTGATGTGTCTGAATCCAGCCACCTAGAGAAAGAAGGAGCAAGAGAGAGGGGGGACTCTTGGAGATCGTGCTTGTAAAGAATTATTAATGATAAGACATGTTTACTGAGGAGAGTCACAGCGAATCAGAGCTGACATGAAATAGTCTGGGAGCCTCGTGGAGAAAATGAGCCTCTCGCTAAGAGGGACTATATTTTATTTAAACATCCTTCTAAGGCTGAGAACTCAGGTAATCTGTTGTGTTACAAGCCACTGGCTGTTCTTGCCATCCAGAGAGATAACGTTGAGACGCTAATAGGAACACATCAATCACAATCACGCTGCAATTCCAGCGGTGTCTCTCCTCCCAGCTCCTCTTCAAGCTCCTTAATAACGGTGATAACATAGTTCGGGGGGCTGCCGAGAGGGGCTCTCCCCTCCGAGGGTCATATTCATGAAGTGAAGAGCTTGCCAAGTCAGCACTCAGGGCAACGGATCTACGCGGAGCACTTCCGGGCACGGAGAGGGGGAGGAGCAGAGAGGACCCCAGAGGGTTGGGATCCAACAGGAGACTTTTCTGTTATCTGAGCCCAGACCCCGCCCCGGTTTTGTGATGTCACTCCTACCTCTTCCCTAAGAAAGGGGTGTGAGCGTGTGTGTTCTGTGTAATTATCAAGTAGCAAGACCGATTTTCTTGGGCAGCTTGTAAAAAGGGTCTTGAAAACAGTCCCCCAGTGGAGCACCCCCAATGGAGTGACGGCAACCTCTTGGGTAAAGCTGTGTGGCTTTCCAAGAAGAACTTGGTAGGGGTTATGTGCGAGGCAGGTGGAGGTGAGTCTTCTGACCTTCTGCAACTCAGTCTCTAACCTATCACCTGCCAGCTCAAGCATCTGTTTGCTTGTTTGACTTTTCCATAGGCTATGGGCAACTTGGGGGTGGCAGTTGTGTCTAATTAATTGTTGTTTCATCAGTACTAACACACTATCTTGGGACTCACAAGTTGTTGGACGTGTGATTATGGCCGAACACGTAAATGCAGATGTTTGTGTTGAAAAGCAGTCAGTCACATTGCTTTGCACCTCTGGAGTGTCCATCTAAATGTATGCATTGCGTGTGTAAATAAACGCATTCATGAACGCACTGACTTTATAAAGACATGTTTCATTTACTTGTGCAATTTACTTTCTTTGAGACAGTGTAGTGCAAAATGACCACCTGTACTCTAGAGCCAGACTGCTTGGATTCAGATCCAGTTCCGCCACTTCCAAGGCAATGACTTTGGACAAGATGCTTTGATGACATGCACCTCAGTCACCTGATCTGTAAGATGGGATAACAGGATATATGTTTCCAAGATGAAGCGAGTTAATAGATGTGGAGCATTGATAATATTACCTTGAACAGTAAGTGTAAAGCATTTGTTTTATATATTTATGTTTGAATTCTACATTTAACCACGGCATTATCTTCAAAATCTTTATATAAATAATTATGTATATACGCATAGAGAAACATCAGCCTTTAGATGGTTGATATTAGGAGTCCCAGCAAATATTTGCCTCATTCTCAGTGACACAGCAAAGCCTGAACTGGGAGCAGTAGGTCTAATTTGTGGTGGTTTGGAGGGGTGGCAGGTATTTTGATTCATCTGTAAATCTGTATACTCTGACACTATTTCACATTGGGGCTTCAGTGAGTCTGTATCTGCCTGAGTGTGTTTATCTCCCAGAACCTGTCTGCAGGTATCCGTGTCTCTAGCAGAATCAGTGTATATATACAGGAGCACACATACAAAGCTCTGTCTAGCAGAATGAGGCCAGCTTTGCCGATTGGCCCAGCTGTGCAGCTTTGCCCCCAGATGTGAGCTTGCAGGCGGCTGATCCCGCTTAGATTATCTTGCTTACCTAATGATTTTTGCTTCACTGCCTTGCTCGCTTGTGTTCACCAGGACGGCAGGCTATTAAAATGTCAAGGCACATTGAATTGTTGTTATCCAGGAGAGACCTTTCCAATCAAGCCGTGTTCTGGGGGTTGCATAAACTCCAAGAAGGCGATTGGAGAAAGGCTTTATGGCTTTTTTACATACATGGGGGGTGAGCAGGGAGGTTGGGAGAGGGCACTGGGAGGGGGAGGAGAGGTGGAACACAGGTCGGGGTTAAGGGCAGCTAGAATGTGCTAATTAAAATGCCAGGTCTTCAAATAGATATTAGCGGCTCCGCGCCTGTGCATTTATGGGCAACCGCAATAGGGCCTGGCTGTGCGGTGCTGTGGTTTAGAGGCAGGAGAGGGGAGGTGACTCACAGTGGGCGGTGGGGGTGGGGCTGAGAGGCTGCCCTGCAGCGAATCAGGGGTGGGATACCAGAAATGCCCAGGAGTTATATCCCGTGTTGGCGAGAAGGGCTAGAGAGAAAAACAAAGGTTTCTTTGGCGCCCTGCCTGTCCCAGCTCTGCGGAGGGCCAGGGGCTCCGCACCGCAAGAGGTGGTGAGAGTTTAGGGGTGACAGTACTAAGCCACCGGCCGCAATGTGACCCACGCGGCACCTCTGGCCCGGTCCCGCCCGCACCAGCTGGGACAGTCTGGAGACAGACTTCTTTTCAGGCCGTCAAATCTCATTTGGCCAAGGATTTATTTTCCTTCCGGGAGAGAGAGGGAGAGAAGGGGCAAAGGACATTCTCATAAAGTATCCAGCGATCAGAGCCGCCCAAGGCTCCAAGGAGACACTCAAACTTGCCTGGACTGACTTTTCCCCTTTGTTCACATCATCTCACAAATATTTAGCTCTCTCCGACCGCATCGGTTTCATTTTTGTTTCCAAGAGACGGCTTTGTTTTTGCTTGGGTCTGGCTCTGCCAGGCACTCTGTTGGTCCCTCCCCCTGCCTCGGGCATCATTGGCTGCGCCATCCCTGTGGCCGCAGGGTAATCGAGGCTCCCTAGCCTTTGTCAGTTTAATCGGCTGGAGTTTTATCCGCGCGCGAGCGCGCGCACACACAGAGACACACAGGCGCGCACACACTCAGATACGCGCGCGCGCGCACACACATGCACAGACGCATGCGCTCGCCCGCCGTTCTGCCAGTCTCCCTGCCTCAGTCCCAGTGAGACACGCCTGCCATCATTCTTCAGTCACTGCCCTTCCTCTCCGGCTGCCCCCACCCCCACCCCGAGCTCTCCACTTTAGTTTGTGGTCCCCGGCGCAGCCCATTCTTCTGGCCTAAACTAAACCTCACTCACGGTTTCTAGCTTCCCTTCCTGCCGGCTTCTCTCTCACCTGGTTGGGCACGTACAGAGTGTCCTTGGAAGGCTTTGGTCTGACTTCTCCATTCTTGAGTACTCCTCCCTGAATGTGGGCCCCCGAGGAGTGCCTCGGGTCGGCCAGGCCAGCCCTACTTTGGTCTCTTTTCTCTAACTTCTCCCTCCCAGCACACTCTATCCCGAGTCCGCCCTAAAACTCCCTCTTTGCTCTCCTAGCCCGTGAGGTGCCCTTCTTGGGGTTCCCACGGCCCCCCTTCCTCTCTCTTCTAGCTTTATTGAAATGTCTCTTTACCTGTCTTGAACCCCTTCCAAAATGGTAACTCATTCACTTAATCAACAAATAATCTGTCGAGCAGCATTGATACTGAAGCGGTTAAGTATAATGGGATACAGTGGGAAGACAGCAGATAGAGCACCTCCTCTCATGGCCTATAAAAGATGCTCTCAGGTCAGGCACCATGTTAGATGCAGTTCTATAACCTGGGTCATACAGGTGCTCAGTACCTATGGAATGGGTGGATGGAGGAAAGAATAAATCCTCTTCCTGCCCTCCCGAGCAAGCTCGCCAGTATTTTCTGTTCGTTGTTTCACTATGTAAAACACAAACTCATTGTCTTTGTGACAAGCTTGATAGAAGATTTTATTTCTTCAAATTTCTGTATATTTATGATCTCTCTAGGTCTCTGAAGCCACCCTAAAGGGAAGCTTTTGTCCATTTCTAGCGTTCGGTTTTATTAAGGCTCAGTGAGCACAGTGCCGAAGGTTATATGGCTCACTAGTGATGGAGCCCAGGTCAGACTTGACCCTGGGTCCTCACACTCTTAGTCCAGCACTCTCTAGATGACACACAGGCCCCATGCCCTTGTTTTCTGTGCCAGCCACCTGCCTCTCAACCACAATCTCAGGAAGATGGTGAAAGGTGGAGTAGGCTGGTGCCTAGTTTCCACTTACTTCTCTTTTACGTTCCTCTTGCACCCTCCCTGGCACAGGGCGTATTGCTTAAGAGGGAGGTTAATTTAATGAATATTAAGATGTGATTTCTTAGCTTTGCCTTAGCTCCTACCTTTGCCCGCAGCTATCTTTCTGAAGTGTGGTTGGCTCAGCTTTATCTTAATTGCATTTTCTGACAGTTTGGCATGAACTTGAGGCTGAGTGCTGTGCGCATCACCTGGGTCAGTTCATTTCCATGATTATATTTGTTTAATTAATATAACTGGGAGGCCACATGTATCTGGGCTGAGAGGGACAGACAGCTCTCCTGTGCTAAAGGCAGCTTTGTGTTCCATGCCAGAGAACTTAACCTCTTCTCCTGTGGCATTTGAAGCCCTGGCTGCTGTATTGGCAAAGGCAAACCTTCTAGGTGTCTGGGCTGCTGCCTTGAACCTGTAGCCTGCCACAGGGGGAAGGTGGAGACGAGTCCCCATCAGTAAAGGACAGCTCTACCTTTCTTGGGCAGCACTGCAGATGGCGTGGGCTCTGTTGTGCATTGACTGGGGATACTTGGGTTTCACCTGTGAGCGCCAAGCTCCTTCTTTCTTTTTTTTTGTCTTTTAGTGCCACACCCGAGGTATATGGAGGTTCCCAGGCTAGGGGTCTAACAGGAGCTGTAGCTGCTGGCCTTCGCCACAGCCACAGCAACGCGGGATCCGAGCCGCGTCTGCAACCTACACCACAGCTCACGGCAATGCCGGATCCTTAACCCACTGAGCAAGGCCAGGGTTCAAACCTGCAATCTCATGCTTCCTAGTCGGATTCTTTCCACTGAGCTGTGACAGGAATTCCCAAGTTCCTTATTTCTTAAATGGGAATAACAATGGCCCCAGGAATTCAAGGAGGCAATGTCTCTAAAGTGACCATTTCCATGTCTTCCACAAAGTGCAGCCAACCCCTGTGTGTTCCTCTCTAATGTAAACACGCACAGACGCAGACATTTATACACACACACACACACTTATACCTGCACATGCACACTCATTCGGGCACACACAGAGTCACAAGCTTCCTCCCAACTGGGCTCTCTTTGTTCGCTCACTCCCATCTCACCCTTTCCTAATATTCTTTTAATCCCCTTCTCCTGCCCTTGCCCTTCCTTTCCTCCTGCGCCCCCTTTCCAGTGTCCTCTCTGCATTTGGCTATGTGTTCTAGCCTTTTCATGAAGTTTTTCCACATGGGCTCTGCCCCATGCCAATGAGTCGTGTGGCCTGGGGTCAGCTCCTTACCGCTTTGGGCAGGTGCCACTTCTGTCTCTTCAGGAGCAGCTTTCCTGGCATGTTGTCCTATTCTGGAGTCATTTATCACCCTGTCTGTCCCCATGAGATGCTGGACTCGAAGCAGGGACTGTAGCTTTAGTGAGTGAGCAAACAGGGGACATTTAGAAAGGGTTAGAGAGGAAGGATGGAGAGAAGGAAGGACTCTTTATGATCTGAAGTCAGTGTTTTTTTTTTTCTTTTTTGGCCGCACCTGTGGCATGTGGAAGTTTCCAGGCCAGGAATCCAACCCTCGCCACAGCAGTGACCTGAGCTGCAACAGAGACAATGGCTGGGTCCTTAACCTGCTGAGCCACCGAGGAATCCCTGAGGTCAGTCTTCTGAACTCCACAGGAGGATGGCTGCCTCTAGCCCTTGCACACCTGGACGCCAACTCAGAAGTCCTTCGCTCCTCCAGCCAGGGCACTGGCTCTCGCACTGGAGTGTGGGCTGGGTTTCAGACCTGGTCTGTCTCCTTGGCTCTGGCGCAGGGCACACTGCTCGGCATGCGTGCTATCCTGTAAAAAGCAGCTGGGGCTGCATCCCAGGCTGCCTGACTCATGTTGCCCGTTGAAGTCACCCAGGCTCCTCCTGTTCAAGTAGTCCTCGCCCTTGACCCTCTCTGCGGCCACAGAGCTTCAGTGAGGCATGCATTTCCCCTCTCCAGGGTGACAGTGCCACCTGCACCCCAGTGGACCTGCCGTCCCTCTGATGGCAGTGGGGGCCTTCATGGACCTTGAGGCCTGCTCCCTTGTAGACAATGGCAGTCGTAAGTATAGATTCTTTTATTAAGCCTTTACATAATGGTAGTTAATACTAATTAAAACACTGGGCCATGTTTTTTGCTCCTCACACAACTCCAGACGTCTCCCCATTTCACAGACAGGAAAGTTAAGGTTCAGAGATGCAAGAGTGAGTGGAAGACACTTTCCCTGGTCTCCTCTTCTCAGGGACGGGGCTGGAGCTGTGGGATCTCTTATCTGAGAATTCTCTTTAGAAGGACCTGGCAGTTACGTGGGAGAAAGAATCTCTGAGTTGGAGGGTAGACTCGGTTTGAGGAACAGGCTGGGTTACAGCTTTTTTTGGCCAGAGGCTGGCCCATATCAAAACCATCTGGACACTGCCGTACCTGAACAGCTTCTCTTTTCTTCTTGCCAAAGCACAAAAAAGAGATTGAAACTTTGAGCTCCCAGGAGGCAGCACACACTTGGAGGTACTTTTTCCTAATATAGCTTGTAGGAATATGAAACACTTTTGTCACTTTTTAGAAGCGAGGGAGCAGAAAAAGGTCATATTTTCATCTCTTCAAGTTTCCAATAATGAAATGAAAAAATTTTTTTTTCTTAATCTTCTGCCCTTTCAGTAAGTCTCAATGCTCTCAAGTTACTAATATTTCCATGATTTCCTGAAATTTCAAGTCTCTTTCCTCTGCTGAGGGCTGGTATTTGCAACAGTCTCAGGCTGAGTCTACTGGCAAGTGTCTTCATAGATAACTTAAAGAAACCCATTAAGAATGGCAGCAAAGTGGGAACTTGGGTTGGGGATAGTTGAGCATATTCCTCAAGTCTACACAGAGAACACAAGCCGGATAGAGTTCAAAAGACTGTCTTGCCATTGTACAGCAATTCCTGAATCTCCATGAGCCTCAGTTTTTGCATCTGTAAAATGGTGGCAACTTTGAGTGCTTCAGATGGGGGAATGAATGAAATGATGTGTGGGGGAATGAATGAAATGACGTACGAAGGCATGGATCAAGACCTGGCCCACCGTGGGCCCTCCCCAGAGAGCCCTCTTTCCCTCCCAGTTATTCCCACCACCTTGATCCCCACTGTGAGCTGCTCCCATGGACCACTGGTGAGATTTAACTCCATGCCGCTGTTATGGGGTTCCATGCCTATTTTCACTTAGATTGGTTCATCTCATATTCTCTGCTGTAAGTGGGGTCCCGCCAAGGGTGAATCTGCTTTGTCTCTCTCCCATTAACATGACCATCCTGGGTGCTTCCTTGGTCTTTAAGCTGGCAGCTCTCAGAATGGAGGCTCGGTTCCACTTTCTTTGCATCTCATACCATGTGGCCACTTGACATACTTGCCTCTGAATCACATTTGACAGAGGCAGTGTTGCTTAGTGGTTATGAGCAGGGAAAGAAGCCTCTGACACTAAGTGTGCACCCATTAATGAAATTCAGTTCCTTTGAGCCTAGGTATTTCTGTCCGCTCAATGGGGATAATTGTATCTCCCAAGGTTGGTTTGAGGATCACATGAAAAACGTAAATGTCAAGGCCTTGCGCTTGGAATAGAGCAAGTGTCTAATAAACTATAGCTATTATTATTTGTGATTATGTTTATTCTTAATGCTGTGTGAAAGCTATCATCTGTTATCTATTTATCTGTATCTATCTATCCACCTAGCTACCTATCTTTCTCTATGCAAATATTCCTAGCGATTTCCAGTATAATATCTGAATAAACCATTCTTCACAAAAGAATGGCTCTAAAACAGACTGAAAATTGTGTTGCAGTCACTTCAAGAGTATTATCCCCTGTGCAGGTTATTAACCAAATGCATTTAATTTGCTCACTCCACCCTTAAAAAATAGTTTAATGCCAGTCAGCATTTAGAATTTTTATCTTAAGTTTTCAAAGCAAATGACAGTCAAATATATTAATATAAGCAGACTTCTTATTAGCCTTGAAAATTTAGTTTATACACCTAGTGATGATTTGTATTTTTTTTTTTTTTTTTCTGAGCCAGGAGCATGCGAAAGTTCTCAGGCCAGGGATTGAATAAGCACCACAGCAGTGACCCAAGTCACATCAGTGACAACACTGGACCCTTAACCCACTGAGACACCGGGTAACTCCCAATAGTTTGTATTTTTAAAAGCAAAGGAGCTGTTCTTCCTTTTAGAAATTCTTTTCATTGTCATGTATGAATTCTTTAGAGGTTCTCATCTCTTCATTCCATAAATATTTGTTGAGTCACAGAGGATGTGGAGATTCTCAAGTTATAGTGGCTCTCTGCCCTCTAAAATGTCTCGGTCGGTCTTTGTGGTGGCGGGGGGACCAGGCTGGATCTGTGCTCGGTAGAAGTACACAGAGGGTGTTATGGAGTCGGGGAAGGGGCATTTCATCCTGTTTGAGGAGTGGTAGAGGAAGAAACAGAAGGCTTTGTGGAAGGACAGAGATAACAGAATCATGCAGAGGATGAGGAAACACCCCAGTGACTTTGGAGAATAGGTAGTGCTATGACGGGGCAAGCAAAGGTGGTGGGCAGAGATCTGGCTGGGCTCCACGGTGATCAGCATGATGAGAGCCAGGCCAAGAAGCGTGGCCAGGATCCCACGAGTTGTTAGAGGGAACATGATGAGGTCAGTTGTGGGTGTTTAATTACCGGCAGGATGGAGGGTGTACTTGGGAGTGGAGGGGAGTGCTGTGCTGAAGCATGGACAAGGGTGAGGAAGTGCTCCTCAAATGTGGTCCAGGAACCAGTAGCATCTGTATCACCTGGGTGCTTGTTAGAAATCCAAACGCTTTACCTCCACTTTAGACCAACTGAATCAGAACCAGCATTTGAACAAAGTCCCTGGGTGATGTGTAACCACACCACATGGGGCGAATTTTGAAAAAGTTGAATCTGCACTAGCATGGGCCAGAGGCATTGCAGACAGAAGGGGATGAACTTGAATCCTGCCTAAGTCTCTGTTTCCACTGAAAAATAAAATAACTTAGTAGGGAGTCAGTGAAGAATTTGGCGGCAAGGGGGCAAATTCTTTCTGGAAGCTACTGTGCGAACATGCTTTTTTTTTTTTTTTTCTGTTTTGCTTTTTAGCACCGCACCGTAAACATGCATTTTGAGCCTTCAGATATATGTTAGTTAACTGCCCAGAGTTTATTAAGAAGTCCTAAAATGTGCTAAAAGAGAATGTGAAAGATGAAGGGCTGTGCTCAGAGAGGGTGATAGGTAAATACCATTTGAGTAGATAATTTAAAGTCAATGGGTTTTCCTTATCTTCTTCCAATAGACTTAAGGGTACATAATGTGCTTGGGGATATGGGGAGGGGGCCATGGATGGATAAAGTATTGAACCAGTGAATGGCTGGCAAAGCCTGGGAGTGATGACCTTTCTTTTAGAACATCTCCATTCATTCAGACATTCATATACTGAATATTATGCCAGATACTGGGAATATAGCTATGATCTAGACAGAGATGTCACAAGCTAAAGGCATTTGAACAGCACAATGCATGGACGTGGGTGTACAGCAAGAACACACCTTGCCAAGGTTTGCAGGTGGTAGCAGTTGGTTCTTAAGCACATGGGCTCTGAGCCAGAGACTCCCAGACTCCAAAATTTTCTTCCCACTGTACCTTGGGCAAATCTTACAAACTCTTTTTACCTAAGCTTCCACATTGTAAAATTAGAAAGATAACACTTCTCAGGGTAATTATCAGGAAAAGATGAACACGTGTGTGTGATATTCTTGGTAAAAGGTATTAACCATCACCACCCCAACCACCACCATCATCATCATCATCGTCACCATCATTGTCGTTATAATATCTCACTTTGCTTGTATTCTTATGACTGATACAAAGCACATATTCTCACCTCTCAGGAAAGTTCCTACCTAGTTGGAAAAAGTGCACACCCACGGGAGATGAGTCACCAACCACAGACACTAAATATAGGCTCAGGCCCATCGCAGGGCAGGCCATCCTTGCTGAGGGGCTCCGAGGATAGAAGACGTGCTCCATAGGCTGGGATACACAGGAAAGGCTTCTCGGGAGATGCGCTATTGTGGCCGGAGTGTGAGTGAGAGGGCAGACGCGTCCTCTAATCACAGTAGAATGAGGACCACAGCAGTGGAACCCTACATTGAGGACAGAAGAATTGATTGACAGCAGCTTTTTGACCCAAAGCCTTCACTGTCTACAAAGAGAGCAGGACAGAGGGTGGTGCCTGGCTAGCTCTTGGTCAAGGTCACTCAGAAGGTGAGTGGTTGTCCTGGGACAGGAACTCAAGTTTTCTGACTCCTGAGTTAGTGCTCTTTCCACCTCAGTAGTAGCGCATCTGCATACAGCGTATGAGGAACTCTCATTTGCCTGGAGTAGCACTAGGAGCTGCAGAATGCCGAGATTGTAAGAGACAGTCTTTTCCAGGCCTCTTTCCTAGCATCAGGTGGTTTGTTGGTAATCTTTGGCATTCCTTGGCCTGTAGATACACCACTTCTGTCTTTGCCATCATTTTCACATGGCTTTCTGCTTTTTATAAGATGCCTGTCACATTGGATTAGGGGCCCTTCCTATTCCACGATGACCACGTGTTACCTAGTTACATATTATATTTTCTAATAAGGTCACACCTGAGGTTTTGGTTTTGGACCTCAACATATGAATATTTGAGGGACACACAAAGTTCAACTCACACCACCTCACGTCACTGGCGCAAATGTATCATATACATAAAGTGTTTAGAACAGGGCTTTGCACGAAGGATGTGCTCAGGATCAGGAACTGTTATTTTTATTTCTTTTGGTTGTGCCCATGGCTTGCGGATTGAACCTGCGCCATAACAGGTACCTGAGCCACTGCAGTGACAATGCCAGATCCTTAACCCACTGCACCACAAGGGAACTCCTGGGAACTGTTATTTTTAATTGCAGTTTCTTTCTAACTGGTCTTCCAGAGCTCTGGTCTCTGTCCTCCAATCTCTGCATTAATAGATCTTTCTTCAAAATGCATCGATCACATTACATCCCTGCTCAGACCACAGGCCCTTCCATGCATCCATGCTTCTATATAATCTAGCACAAATGAATCCAGCTTTTCTCCAGATTCCCACGTTGCATTATATATGGCTTTGCCATATAATTTATAATATCCTTTGCACTGTGATTTTCTGTGAAGGCTAACAGCCTCCCAAGTGAGCTCTTTAAGGCAAGGACATTATTATATAATTGATTCTCAAATACAGATCTATTCACATTCCTCTTTGTAACTCTCTTTCCACAACAGTGCTCAGCTTCCCCCTGATTTTGTGCAGGATGACCAGTGCTCTGAGTTGGGGTGTGTGTGTGTGTATGATTACATGTATTTCCGCTTAGCCATTCTCCTGTGAGGGGCAGCAACATGTGGTGAGAGAGTCACTATCTGCTGTCTTAGTCACCTTGAGCTGCTATAACGAATTACCATAGGCCGAGTGGCTTAACAACAAATATTTCTCACAGATCTGGAGGCCGGAAGGTCCAAGAACAAGGTGCTGGCCGACTGGGTTCCTGGTGTAAGCTCTCTTACAGATGGCTGCCTTCTTGCTGTATCCTCACATAGTAGGAAGAGCGAGATCCTCCCTCTGGGGGTCTCGTTATAAAGGGCACTAATTCCACTCACGAGGGCCCCACTCCCATGGCCTCATCGCCTCCCAGAGGCTCCACCCCCAAATGCCATCACACCGGGTATTAGGGCTCCAACATGTGAAAATTGTGGGGAGACACATTCAGTCCATGGCATCTGCTCTGTAAGGCTTTGTTCTTTCCATTATGCCCCACCTCTGCCCTTTATCCACCAAGCTGACCTTGGTCACACTGGCCTCCTGGGCTCCTTTCTTAACCTTGGACCCAGGTAGTTTCTGTTCCATCTTTCCCCAGAAACTCCTTCTCCCCCAGCCAAAGTCTGGAGTAGTTCTTGTGTAACGAAGGAGTGAACTGCAGGAGTAGCTGATGTCAGGGAGAGGGGGGCCTGATCTACCTGCTGGGGGGGCAGCCTCTGGGAGGAGATGGATCCACTTGCCTCCAGGCTGCCATTCCAATTCTTCCACCTTCCTCCTCGTGTGCGGGTTGAGGCTTTATGCATATTTATTTATTGATTGACTTATTTACTTATTTATTTTTAGGGCTGCACCTGTGGCATCAGGAAGTTCCTGGGCTAGAAGTCCATTTGGAGCTACAGCTGCCAGCCTTCACCACAGCCACAGCCACACCAGATCTGAGCCGAATCGGCGACCTAAGCTGTAGCTCATGGCAATGCTGGATCCTTAACCCACTGAGCGAGGCCAGGGATTGAACCCGCATTCTCGTGGACACTCCGCTGGGTTCCTAGCCACTGAGCCACAATAGGAACTCCCATATTTATTTATTTTTTAGAGATCCCTTTTCCTGTCTGTGCTGCCGTTTCTCCTCTTAGGTGCTTCATGTCTTCATGCTCCCTGCCCTGAATCAAAGCCTCTCTTAAGGAGGAAGATGCTATCAGCTCTCTACTCTTGGTCCAAAGAGAAGTCACGGGATTCTACTCCTCAGTGTGGTCTATGATTAGGCACCAGAAAGCTTCTCCTCTGTGGAGGTATCTGAGATGAGGAGCTGGAGTAGCAGGCAGAGGATCTACTCTGTGCAGCTGAAAACTCTCCCTGAAGAGGGCTCTTGGCACCTTCCCCACGACTGCTCATGCCGAGGTTCATATTTTTTTTTTGTCTTTTTTTGGGCCATACCTGCAGCATATGGAAGTTCCCAGGCTAGGAGGTGAATAAGTTGTAGCTGCCAGCCTACACCACGGCTCACAGGCAATGCTGGATCCTTAACCCACTGAGCAAGGTCAGGGATTGAACCCATGTCCTCATGCATACCAGTTGGGTTCCTTACCGCTGAGCCACAATGGGAACTCCTCATTGTCTTTATTAGTGAATTGTCTCTGTGAGTCACTGTTTATTCTTCCAGTCATGTGGAGCTGTAAAAGGGAAAAGGATGTGGTCCCTGACATGGAGGTGTATCCATGAGATTGAGTGCCTGAGCAGATGGGAGGAACACGTGGGATTGAAATGTGGGGATGCATACGCCACTCACCCCGCATGCAGGAGACAACGTGCGGAAGTACAGACCTGGGCAGGCAGGAGAAGGACTGAATAAAAGGCAGCGATTATTCCTGCTGGGTGAATCTGGGAAGACTGACTGGAGGAAGTGGCAGAGCATAGCCTCGTGAAGAGGATGGTTTGAAGCCGTCAGAGAAGGAAGTTAAGTGTTTGTGTTAAAGCTAAGAGTCTGATCAGAGAGCCAAAGTTGGGGATGGGGAGAAGATTCCTGAAGCCCACACCAAGGACAATCGAAGATGAAGCTGCTTGCATTCACTTTGCTGCCCAAGTGAATTTCCTTTACTTTCTGGATCTCATCTGCCTTCCTCTTGAGTCCTGCCAATACCAGCCTTCTCTAGCCCATACAGGCAGAACCTTGGTGCAAATTAGAAAAATACAGGCCTGGTCCTGCAGGCACAGAGTTTGGCCAGCAGGTGGTGCCTCTGTGTGACTTGGAAAAGTCATGGCATAAGGCTTGGTCAGCCCAGCATTGATTGAATTAGATTCCCTTCATGCCTTCAGCGGGGCACCCTTGTGCAGGGTATAAGGTGAAAAATTGTACAAGGCAGACTTATCTACGTTCCCTGAGCCTCCACACGATTCTACGGACATATTGGCCCTTTAGACAACTCTATAACCTTGATACATGCTGTTCCTCCAGTCTCCCTCTTTGAAATTCCAACTCATCTCTCTTGACTCAGCCCAAGTGTCCTGCCATTGGTGACACTTTGTGACTTTCCAAGGCAGAGGAGGTGACTTGTTCTTTGAGTTCCTGTGTGCCCCACAGGGCTGGCTCATCCATCACTGTGTTCCAGATGGACCCTGACCACCTAGCAGGGCTTGGGGATGGCTGTTGCATGAGTGGGTGAATTGGGCAATAACCTTCAAGGCATGTTTCCATTTCTTCTCTCTTTCAATGTTGCTCCATTCGAAAGGTGAGTAGGGTAAGTACCATTAACTTGACTTAATAATGAAGAAACTGATGGCTGAAGAGGATCTGTGGAGTTTCCACTGTGGTACAATGGGTTTGGTGGCCTCACTGGAACACTGGGACATGGGTTCAATCCCTGGCCCAGGAACCCCACACGCCATGGGGCAGCCAGAAAAAGAGGGTCTGTGCCTGATGGAGGTCCCAGTCTATTTTTGCTGTGTTACCTCCTGCAGAAACCCTACCCACCCTTATTCATAATGTGCTCAACCAAGGAAGATTACTTCCTGCTTCTCAGAGAAGCTCTGTACTTTCCCGCCCCGCTTCCTGAATGCCTTTCACACACCGCACTTAATTAAAAACTACCTCAAGTTTAAGGGACAATTCAGGTACCATCTTCCTAATGAATCCTCAAGAGTATCTGCAGTTTCTGGGCCTGAAAGTCTTCAAGGAGCCTGTTCAGCGTTTGTACTGCATCTCTTGCCCGGAATCAGTAGTAAGTGTGCTCCAGTCTCACCTCTTCTCAGAGCCGGAAGCACTGAGTTCTGGGTCTTGCTTGTTAACGTGTCTCTTGGACAACCGAGGACACTGCCACGGACACAACAAGATGCACTGCAGGTCCTTGTGGTGTTGGAGCTTGCTAGTGTAAGCTCACTTATGCTCACTTATTATTTCATTTAAGCGTTCATTTATTTTTTAAATTTTTATTTTTTTTTCATTTAAGTATTTATTCCTACCTCTTGCCCACCTTTTTCCACAAAGGGTTAAGGCAGCTTATTTCATTTTGAAGTAATTAAATCAATGGCTCTCAAACTATTTCCAAGACCATAGTAACAAATACATACATACACATACATATATATATATATATAGATATATATATTTTTTTTTTTTCTGAAGCTAAACTTTTCCAAAGAGCATCTTCACTGACAGTGCGGTAAACTCTGGTGTTATCTATTCAGTAATATCCTGCTTTAAAAAGTGCCGATTGTGACCTATTAAGTTGATTTCACAACCTCGTTAATGGGTCACGGCTCTCAGTTTGAAGCCCCAGGAGGTGGCATTCTGAGACAGCAGAAGTCAGTGGACTAGCCTGAGGGTTCTGGCCTTGGCAGGTAAGAAGTGGTGGAGCGGCGGTCAGTGGGAAGGTGTCCAGGCCTGGAGTCAGATCTGTTGCTCTACCGTAGCCACGGGCAGCGATGTGGGAAAATGCCCTGGAGTATTCCCGCCCCTGTGCTGTTCCCTGTCCGGCTCTCAGAACCCTCCTCTACCCCTCCCCATCCCAAGGGGCCCCCTTGCAATGACCAAAAATGGCAAGACTCTTTCTCTCTGCCTCTCCGTTTCTGTGTCACCTCCTCCACTACCCTGGTGCCAGCGGACCTGCTGGCCACCCAAGACTGACATCCGCAGTGCTTCGAGTGTGCCTGGCCTACAGGTACTCATTGGACAGTGGCTGAATAAATGAGTGAGTGAATAAATTAATAGGTAGTGATAGCGCCAGAGTCCCGCTGAGTGAGGGGGTTCCAGGGGTTGCCAACTCAGATGCCCTCAGGAGTCAGGCGAGTAACACCACTGCGGGAAGCAGGCCACGTGGGAGGCAGTGGGCATCACATCCATGAAACCCCTTGGAAAGCCAGTGTTTTTCCTGTTGCTGCTGTAACAAATCACCACACACTCAATGGCTTAAAAGAACAGAAATGAATCCTCTTAGAGTTTTGGTGGCCAGATGCCTGGAACCTTCAGGGCTAACATCAAGGCATCAGCAGGGCTGGTTTCTTGACACTCTGGGGTAGAATCTGTTCCATCACTCTTCCAGCCTCTTGGCCTGTGGCCCCATCGCTACAGTCTCTGGCTGAATGGTCACACAGCCTACTCCTCCTGTGTGTCAAATATCACTTATTCTCTCCCTTATAAGGACCCTTGTGGTTGCAGCTAAGCCCCACTTAGATTATCCAGGATCATCAGCAGCTCCACCTCAATATCCTTAATTATATCTTCAAAGTCCTTTTTGCCATATAGTAACATTCCCAGGATCTGGGTTTAGGACCAGTCTATGTTGGGGATCATTCTCCAGTCTACCACCCTGTGATAGGACAGGGTGAGAGGGAGGCTGGAGCTAGAAGGAAGCGGAGATTCTCCTGGTCCCATTTTCTTACTGTAGGCAGTACGTAAAGGCCTCAGAGGAAGCGCCTTGCCTGCAGGCGGCAGTGGCTGGTTAGGAGCAAGGCAAGGATGCGGTTTCGTTCTCCGCTGCTTCCACAGCAGCTGCTGCTTTGAGGTGTCTGAAGGCAAGCTCTGTTAAATTTTTCTGCCATGTATCCTTAGCAGTGGTGTCTAAAATACCAGACAAAGATCCAGTACTTTGTATTTTCCTCCCTAAAAGGCAGACACGTTGTCAGTTATTTCGGGACTTTTGGAGTTGAACTAATACGTGAAAAGCTGGTGTTACTTTCTGCAGAGGTGGTGCATCCTGTAAAGTCTTGAGGATTTTTAAAGCTCCCAGGAGCTGCCAGGGGCACCTTAAATAAACGCAGGTACTCCTTTTTCTTAATCCCATTAATTATTCATGTCTTACTTTCCATTCAAACTACTCGTCTCCCAAGTCCTCCATACATTTTGCCCCTCCTGGTCGCAATCATGCAGTTCAATAAATCCAAAGACGGTCACAGCCCTTGTGTTCAGAGAGCCCAAATCCCTTCTGTTCTGCATAGGGAGGGATTAGGAGGTTTAACCTTTTTCTTCCAAGTTGAGTCAGTGTCGGAAAAGAAACAGAGGGACTAAACTGGGAAAAGGCACCAGCGGAAGATATGATTGGTCAGGCCCAGGGGACGTCCAGGCTAATGTGGCCCTGGATATTAGTGAGGGGCAGGTCGTCCCTAATGGTGTCTGTGATTGTACCCCAATACCTTAACCTACCCTTGTAAAATCAACACGGTTTTGTCTGTTTGTTTGTTTATTTATTTATTTAGGACTCTTTATACATAATACCTACCTATATGTAAATAAATGTGGATGTGGATGTGCACGTAAGACCCCTTTACGCTATGTGTAAGACCCTTTTACAATAATGCATTCTGTAACTTTACCCTTTACACTCACTGTGTAAAGTAGAATTTAATGATACTGGTTTCCAGTACGCAAGTGGGAAAGTACATTGTAATAGTCTGTCCTTGTTTACAGTGATTCATGTTTTCTTTGTGATTCCTGGTTCTGAGGCCCATCCATTGATTAGGCAGATGAAGTTCGGATGGATATCCAGGAAAAAGTCTGGATGGGAAAACAAACATCCTCACCAAGAGCCGTGGGTCTAAGCAGGTGGCCGGGCATCCCACTGACATGCAACCCGGGGAAAGACCTAAGATGTTTGGGCTACACTCCCAACAGGACAGTCACACCTGCAATGGTGTGGTTCTTCCTTTGTGTGTCCCTTGCAACCCTGATGGCTTGAACATCTATGGTAATTACTTACACACGTACCTTTTCTTTCCTGCTAAATAGAAAGCTCTGTGCCTGACTTTCATCTGTTTCTCTAGTTTGAGGACCTGGCGCCCAGCACTCAACAAATACTTGCTAAGTGCATGCTTTGGGTGGGATTTTCCTATTCTGAGGTTTTTATGTTTTATCTTTTACAGTAGCCAAACTTTAGAGCTTTCTGTAGTAATGCTAAATAGATAGATACAAGAGCCAGTAGGGTGGCGATTGAATTTCAGTGAGGTGGGAGTGCTGGGCTCTGGGGCAGAGAGCGTGCTCATCAAGGTAACAGGCAGCTTATGCAGCTCCAGTCAGTGGTGAACATTGTGAGTATGGATTGAGTATTTCTAATCTTTCCATTTTTTTGGCCATGCCCATGGCACGTGGAAGTACCTGGGCCAGGGATCGAATCGGTGCCTCAGCAGTGACCCGAGCCACTGCAGTGACAGTGCCAGATCCTTAACCAGCCGAGCCACACAGGAACTCCCGATCTTCCTATTATTTTCAAAAGAAGTTAGAATTACCGATTTTAACATGAAACTGTGTGGCTGGAATAGGTCTTCAGGCCACCAGCTTAAGAAGTTTCTTATCTAAAGATATTCTCTGACTAAGCAGATGCTCAAGTTCATACATTGAGTAGGCTAGGTCAACAGGCAGCTAGACTGCTGTCTGTCTTTCTCCTTAATAAAAGAATGCTTTATTTTGTTCTAAGAATATTATATTATCTTACCTTCTGTTGTGCTACATTCACAGGTAGTTCCAGAATAATTTGCTTTCTGGTGAAAGGATCATGTGAAAGACTAAACTAAAATAAAAGACTAAACTAAAATACTAGCAAGAAATAGTATTGCTTTGCAGTTAACTTTGTCAAATTGAACAAATACAAATCACTTGCTAACTGGATAGTAGACTCTCCACGGACCAAAAGATGAGTGAAATCCTTATTCTCATCCTCCAGGACGAGTACTGCCCTCCGACTCAGGGAAAGTGGCCCTGCCCTGGTCCTGTGCCTGTTATCAGCCCTGGTTAGATTTCATGTGTTCACAGATGTCCCAGGGAATCTTGCTAAAAGGCCAATTCTGAATTAGGAGGTCTAGGGGGAGGCCTGAGATCCTGCATTTATGACAAGCTCCAGAGAGATGCTGATGCTGCTTCGTTGACCTACATTTTGAGTAGCAAGCCTTAGAGACCCCACACTGGCCTTCTGGCTCCATCCCTCCCCACCAGGCAAGAGTCTGGGGGTGGTGGTTAAAGGGTAGTGCCCACACGGAGGCCATGTCACCCAGCTTCTCGGCCATACTCTGGGTGCTGGGACCCAGAGATTCCCCTCTTGAATGGCTCTAAGCTGTCATTCAAGAACCGCATGGCCCTTTTTTCTAAGTCATTCCTCCCCAGGAGGGACTGTACTGCTCAGATGCTCATCCCCAGGGCTGAGCATTAGCCGAGGTGTTTATGGGAAACACAGAAGAAACTGATGTGAGTCTGGAAGTCTCCACATCTACGGACACATGGTCTAGCCAATGATTCTTCTACACACTCGGGCTGAAAATCCCTGCTGTAGATGAAGCTGGACCAGAGGCAGACACAAACTGCTTGGAAATCCTCTAAAATGATATGTGACCATAACCTAGGGACCATGTCATTCCTCTTCCCCTGGGGACACTGTGCAGAAGCCTCCTCTCTCTTTTTCTCTTAGCTCGACTGTTAGCTTTTGTGTGTGTGTCAAATGCACAGTATTGTTTTATTGTGTGCATATTTTTAGTAGCTTCATTGAGGTATAATTCACACAAACTAAAATATATCTATTAAAAACTTACAATTTGGAGTTCCCACTGTGGTACAGCAGGATTGGCTCTATCTCTGCAGTGTCAGGCCACAAGTTTGATCTCCAGCCCAGTGCCATGGGTTGGAGGATCTAGCATTGCCACAGCTGCAGCTCAGATCTGATCCAGGCCCTGAGAACTCCATATGCCATGGGGCGGCCAAAAAAGAAAAAACAAAAACTAAAACCAAAAAAACCCTTACGATTCAACAACTTGAAATAAATTTATGGAGTTGTGTAACCATCACCACAATCCAGTTTTAGAACATTCTCTTATTATTAGCTTTTGATTTTTAGAGAGTCCCGTCTTCATCTGAACTTCAAAGTTTAGCCACAAAAAAAAAAAAAAAAGAGCTGGACTATAAATCATTAGAGAATTCCCAGAACTAATTTCAGAACTTAGATCTTCTAGATCTAAAAGAAAGTGAATCAAAATAATTCTCTTAATATTATTCCATCTCTTTCTCTTATTCACTTACTAACGTGAAAATTTCATTGATTAGTTTTAGAAATCTTTCTCTTTAAAAATATATATACTTCATGGAGCCCACTATGGCACAGGGGATTAAGGATTTGTGTTTTTGCCGCTGCGACATAGATCTGGGAACTTCCATATGCTGTGGGTGCAGCCAAAAATATATATAAACAAATATTTATATATTGTTTGTGCCTCAAACATTACCTAGGGCACAAAAATTACCTAGGGACAATTACTTTAGAACCACGCATCCTAAAGTTCAGTGTGCATTTGAATGAACCACGGATCTTGTGCAGATTCTGATTCAGGAAGTCTAAGGTGGGGCCTAGAATTCTGCATTTACAGTAGCCTTCCAGGTAATGCTCACGCTGCTAGTCTGGTGAACCTAGTTCAACAGCAAGTTTTGGTAGTGTCAGTAAATTTAATCAGATTGCTTCCTTCTGAAGATCTGGAGTCTGCCTGAATGAGAAATGTATTTTATGGAGGCAAGGAATAAAAGGAGGATCATTTATATCAAGCTAAACAAAAGTAAGCTGTTCGGTAGGTAATGTAGTCAGTGAACACTGACTAGTCATAGACTGTAGAGAAGGTGGCCCGATTACAAGGGGTAGACACTACTCAGCTCTAGTCTGTTGGTCAGTGGAGCAATGTGGGCTGATGTTGCCAGATACTCCAACTTTTTAAGAAAGTCCAGAACCTGAGTTCTAAGAAACCTTTTGATTTTTAAACACCAATTAAATGGATTGATATTAAACTAGCTGGCCAGCTAAAATCCAACTATTTAATGACGAACATGTGAGATAACCATAATATAAGTGAAAGCCAAATGGCCAGTGAGGAGACAAATTCAGGAGGGGGAAAGAAATCTTTCTTGGGTTCTAGGTCAGGGAGGGGGGCAGGGGCGAGAACACCAGACAATCAAAAGCCTGCCTGAACCTAACTGGTGTTGAAAATAGGGACACAAAAGTGAGTGGGTAGACAGAAGGAAGTGGGAGAACTCAAAAGACCAACGTGGCCACTTCCAAAATGTACTTGCTTCTTCCATCTCTTCCTCTTGGGGCTGATGCAGAATTTCTCCCACTGGAGCCTGGGGTGGGGAAAAACGAAGAGGAAGGGGGCTCATGGCTGAATCTGAATCATGGGTGATGTGTTTTCACTCATAGGTAACAAGGGGCACTAGACCTCAGACCCTTCTCTTCACCCTGGTAGCTGTCACCCTTGGGGGATGTCTTCTGTATCTACCTGTAAGTTTGCTTTGTCTTCACTGGAGAATGCTCTGTGGCCACAGGTTGTTCAATGTCTCCCCATACCCACTGGGGTGATGTCAGAGGAGGCCTAGAAAATCAGAGCTTCTCTATTACCCAGCTGTAACGAGGCTACCCCCACTGCAGTGTCAGTAGAGACCACCTATGGACTCAGAATTTCAGCCTTTCCATCAATAAGGAGGCATTCCCTCTTCCTACTGGGGGTAAACCGAGGCCACGTGGGGAACTTGAACTTTTACCATCACTGGGAGTAATGAGGCACTATCCCTCTTCTTGCAGCTGGAGTGATGTCAGAAAAGGTCACATTAAATAGAAGTTCTAAATAAAATAATATTTCAAGGTTTATGAGAAATACAGGAGTTCCTGCTGTGGCTCAGCAGGTTAAGAACCCAACTAGTATTCATGAGGATGTGGGTTCAATCCCTGGCCTCATTCAGTGGGTTAAGGATCTGGCATTGCTGCAGGCTGTGGCACAGGTCAAGGATGTGTCTCGGATCTGATGTGGCTGTGGCTGTGGCATATGCTGGCAGCTACATCTCTGATTCAACCCCTAGCCTGGGAACTTCCATATGCCATGGGCATAGCCCTTAAAAAAAGTAGAAAAGAGATACAAAAATGTCCAGGTTTCAACAGAAAATTGCTTTTCATACCAAGATCAGGAAAACCTTGACCTGAATGAAAGGACCATCAGTAGATACAAATACCAAAACAGCAGAGATATCAGAATTATCTAACAGAGACTTTAAAGCAGTCATCATAAAAATTCTTCAGTGAGGAATTATGAACATAATTAGAAACCAATGACAAAATATAAAACCTCAGGAAAAAAATAGAAAGTGTCAGCAAAAAACAGAAGATGTGAAGAAGAACCAAATAAAATTTTAGAACTAAAAAAATGCCATAACCATAACGGAAAGCTCAGTGAATGGGCTCAACAGCAGAATGGAGAGGACAGAGGAAAAATTAGTAAGTTAAAAGAAAGAACAATAAGGGTTACCAAATCTAAACAGCAGAAAGAAAATAAATTAAAAAAGAAAAAAACAGAGCCTCAGAGGTCCTAAGACTATAACAAAGGATCTAACATTTATGTCACTGGAGTCCTAAAAGTGAGGAGAAAAGTGGTGAGGCTGAAAAAGAAATAATAGCTGAAACTCCACAAAATTGGCAAGGGAAAGACCAGAAGATTCAAGAAGCTGAGTAAGCCCCAAACAGAATAAATTCAAAGTCTATGCCAAGACACATTGTAATTAAACTCCTAAAAACTAAAAACAAGGAAAAAAAATCTTAAAAGGAACCAGAGGAAAAATGACACCTTGTCCTTAAGGGGAAAAGTTATTAGAATAGTAGCCAATTTCTCATCAGAAGCCATGGAGGTCAGAAGGAAGTGATATGATGCTTTTCAAGTGCTGAAAGAAAAGAATTGTCAACCAAGAGAGAATATTCTTCAGTAATGAAGGGGAAATCAAGACATTCTGAGATGAAGAAAAGCTTAGAGAACTTGTGGCCAGGAAATCCACTTTAAAAGAATGGCTAAAGGAAGTGCTCCAAACAGAAAGAGGATGATAAAAGGAGAAACCTGAGAGCATCAGAAAGGAAGAAGGAAAACAATAAGCAAAAATATGAGTAAATAGAACAGACTAACTTTCTATTCTTGAACTTTCTAAATTGTGCTTGATGTTGAAACAAAAATTGTAACACTGTCTGATCTGGTTCTAAGTATATGTAAAAGAAATATTTAGGATAATTATATTATAAATGAGGGAGAGTAAAAAGATTACATGGAGGTAAGATTTCTATACTCACTCAAACTGGTAAAATATCATCAGTAGTGGACTGTGATAAGTTATGTGTATGTAATACCTAGAGTAACCAATCAAAAAGCTATACAAAGAGATACACTTAGGAGTTCCCGTCATGGTACAAGGCATTGCTATGAGCTGATGTGGCTGGGACCCTGCATTTCTGTAGTGTAGGCTCTGGTGAGACTGGCAGCTACAGCTCCAATTTGACTCCTAGCCTGAGAACCTCCATTTGCCCCGGGTGCAGCCCTAAAAAGACAAAAAAAAAAAAAAAAAAGACAGAGAGAAACATTTAAAATATATAGATAAGTTCAAATGGAATCCCAACAAATGTTCAGGAAAAAAACCAAAGAAATGAAAAACAGAGAAAACAATTAGAAAACAGAAGTGGTAGATTTAAGCACTATCATATAAATTAAATGTGGGAATTCCCGTCGTGGCTCAGTGGTTAACGAATCCGACTAGGAACCATGAGGTTGTGGGTTTGATTCCTGGCCTTGCTCAGTGGATTAAGGATCCGGCATTGTCGTGAGCTGTAGTGTAGGTCGCAGACGCGGCTCGGATCCCACATTGCTGTGGCTGTGGCGAAGGCCGACAGCTACAGCTCCTGTTAGACCCCTAGCCTGGGAAACTCCACGTGCTGCAGGTGCGGCCCTAGATAAGGCAAAAAAATAAATAAAAGGATAAGTTAAATGTAAATAGTCTAAAGACATCAATTAAAGGGCAGAAATTCACACAGTGGGTTGAAAAGCATGTCCCAACTATCTGAGGTCTAGAAGAAACTCACTTTGAATATAATGATGTAGGCAGGTTGAAAGTAAAAGGATGGAAGAAGATATAAGATGTAAACCTTGACCAAAGGAAAGCAGAAGTGGCTATAGTAATATTAAAATAAACCTCAGAATGAAGAAAATTTCAGAGGCAGAGAGGAACATTACATAATGATGAAAGAGAGGCCTAACAAGAAGATATAGCAATTCTAAATATGTATGCAACAAATGACAGAGCTGAAAAATATGTAAAGCCAAAGCTCATAGAAATGAAAGGAAAAATAGACAAATCCACAGTATTATGTAGAGACTTCAACACCTTCATCTCAAGAATTAATAGAACAACTAGATGGAAAATTAGCAAGAATATAAAAAATTCATCAACATCATCAGACAACAAGATCGAATCAGCCTGCATAAAGCACTCTACTCAGCAACAGCAGAATACACATTCCTTCAAGTGACCATGCAACATATGCCAGAACAGATCATACTGTGGGCTGTAAAATTGTCTATATATTTAAAATGGTTGAAATCTTAAAAAGTGTGTTTTCCAATCAGAATGGAATTAGATTACACTACAATAACATAAAGATAACAGGAAAATATATTGACTCTTGGAAATAATTCTAAATAATTAATAAATCAAAGTCTCAAGAGAGATAAAAATGCATAGAACTGAATAAAAAATGAAAACAAATATAATTTGTATCATGCAGATAAGTCAGTGCTGAGAGAGAAATTTATATAACTAAATGCATGTGTTAGAGGAGAGCAAAAGTCTCAAATCAATATATAAGCTCCCATCTCAAAAAATTAGAAAAAAATAGCAAAATTAAACCCAAATTTACAATCACTAAAAAAATTAAACATTTTAGTTGTAAACCTAATAAAACATGTACATGACTTGCATGCTGAAAACTACACAATGGTAATGAAAAAAATTTTTAAATTCCAAGTAAATGGAGCGATATACTATGTTCATGAATTAGAAGACAACATAATAAAGATGCTAATTCTCCCCAAACTGATTACAGGTTTGAAGAAATTCTTATAAAATTCTACTTAAGTTTTTCTTTTTTTGTAGATACAGTCAAGATTATTCTAAAATTTATATGGAAAGACATTGGAACTAGAATAGCTAAGACAATTTTGAAAAACATTAGTAAGATGGAAAAAAATCAATCTACCCACCTAATTTCAAGACATATAGTTACAGAAATCAAGACTGTGATATTGTCAAAGGAATAACCACAGATCAATGGAATAAAATAAATAACTCAGAAATAAAAGAATAAAAGAACCAGGCAAATATGCTCAGTTGATAGTTGAGAAAGGTGCAGTGGAGAAAGGACAACAGTGCTGGAACAATTGGCACAAAGTGAGTTTTGACTTTACACAAAAATTAACTGAAAATTGATCAAGATTTAAAAGTAAAATATAAAACTATAAAATTTTACTTAAAAAAGCAAGACAGGGAGTTCCTATCATGGCTCAGTGGCTAAGGAATCCGACTAAGAACCATGAGGTTGTGGGTTCGATCCCAGGCATTGCTCAGTGGGTTAAGGATCCAGAGTTGCCATGAGCTGTGGTGTAGGTCACAGACGCGGATGGGATCCCGCGTTGCTGTGGGCCAGCGGCTACAGCTCTGATTAGACTCCTAGCCTGAGAACCTCCATATGCCATGGGTGTGGCCCTAGAAAAAGTCAAAAAGGCAAAAAAAAAAAAAAAACAAAAAACAAAAACAAAAACAGGACAGGAGTCTCTCCTGTGGTGTAGTGGGTTAAGAATCTAACTACAGCTGCTTGGGTCAATGTGGAGGACTGGGTTGAAACTGTAGCATGGTGCAATGGGTAAAGGATCCAGCATTGCCACAGCTGCAGGCTGGATTCAGTCTCTGCCCTGGTAACTTCCATATGGCCATAAAAATAATCAATAAGAAGGAGTTCCCGTCGTGGCTCAGTGGTTAACAAATCCGACTAGGAAACATGAGGTTGCGGGTTCTATCCCTGGCCTCACTCAGTGGGTTAACGATCCGGTGTTGCTGTGAGCTGTGGTGTACGTTGCAGACATGGCTCGGATCTGGTGTTGCTGTGGTGTGGTGTAGATCGGTGGCTACAGCTCCGATTAGACCCCTAGCCTGGGAACCTCCATGTGATGCGAGTGTTGCCCTAGAAAAGACCAAAAAAAAAAAAATCGATAAAAATTATAAAATAAAAAAGCAGGACAGATTCTTCTGGATCTAGGGCTAGGCAACGTCTTCTTTGACTTGACCTCTAAAGCATGATACCTAAAATAATAAATAGCTAAACTATACACTGACAATACCAAATGCTGGTGAAGATGTGTAGCAACAAGAATTCTCATTGCTGATGGGAATGCAAAGCGGTACGGCCACTTTAGAAGATAGCTTGACAGTTTCTTACATGACTAAACATGTTCTTACCACGTGATCCAGCAATTAAACTCCTTGGTATTTATCTAAGTAAGTAGAAAACATATTCCATAAAAGAACCTGAACACATATCTTCATAGCAGCTTTATTCTAATTGCCAAAATTTGGAAGCAACCAAGATGTCCTTCAGTAGGTGAATGGATATAACTGTGATGTAGCCAGATAATAGAATAGTCAGTGCTTAAAAAAAAACAAAACAAAACTATTAAGCCATGAAACGACATGGAAGAATCTTAAGCATATTGCTAAGTGTCCGGGAGTGATCTATGGGCCTTGGGTGCAAGTCATGTAATATGAACTATGAGCTTTGGGCGATGATGTGTCAATGTACGTTCACAGATTGCAGCAAATGTACCACTCAGACGTAGGATGTTGAATGCCTGGGGCAGGGAGCGTATGGGAACTCTGTACTTTCTTCTCAAATTTTTTGTGAATATGAAAATGCTTTGCAAAATACAGTCTATTTAAAGTTAAATAATATATAGCCAACATCTAAATTAACCACCGGGGAATGCAAATTGAAGTTACAATGGCATATCACTACATTCCTGGCTAAAAAACAAATTAGTGGCAACATCAAATTCTGCCAACGATATAGAGAAAATGAATCCTGCATTGCTGGTGGGAACAGAAAATGGCATAGACACTTTCTTAAAAATTTAAACATAAAAGTACCATGCAATCCAACAATTTACTCCTGGGCATTTATCCCAGAGAAATGAAGACCTACATGTTCCCAGAAAATTCTGAAGAGTAGTGATTTATATCAGCTTTACCCATAATGGTCCCTAACTGGATACAACCCAGCTGTCCTTCAGTGGGTGAATGGGTGAATAAATTGGGGAGCATCTGTACCATGGCATGCTATTCAGCAGTAAAAAGGAACAAACTGCTGATATACGCAACAACTTGGATGAACCTCCAGAGTATTAAGCTTAGTGAAAGAATCCATTCCCAATAGGTTGTATACTGTATAATTCCACTTTTAATTATAGTTGATTTACAATGTTGTGCCAATTTCTGCTGTGCAGAAAAGTGACCCAGTTTTATATATGTATACACACACACACACACACACACTCTTTTTCTTATATTATCTCTGATCAGGACTTATCCTAAGAGACTGTGCTATATTGTAGGACCTCATTGGTTATCCATTCTAAACATAATAGTTTGAATCTACTAACCCCAAACTCGCAGTCCATCTCACTCCCTCCTCCCTCCACCTTGGCAACCACAAGTCTGTTCTCTAAGTTTGTGAGTCTGTTTCTGTTTTGTACATAGGTTCATTTGTGCCGTATTTTAGATTCCATGTGTAAGTGATATCATACGGTGTTTGTTTTTCTCTTTCTGACTTACTTCACTTAGTATGAGAGTCTCTAGTTCCATCCATGTTGCTGCAAATGTGGCTTTATTTTGTTCCTTTTTATGGCTGAGTAGCATTTCATGGTGTATACATACCACATCTTCTTAATCCAATCATCTGTCCATGGACATTTAGGTTGTTTCCAGATCTTGGGTGTTGTGGATAGTGCTGCAGTGAACATGAGCATGTATCTTTTCGAATGACTAGCTTTGTCTGGATATATGTTGTGGAGTGAGATTGTTGGCATTTATTTATTTATTTAGTCTTTTGTCCTTTTAGGGCTGCACCTGCAGCATATGGAAGTTCCCAGGCCAGGGGACTAGTCGGAGCTGTTAGCCTCCAGCCTACACCAGAGCCATAGCAATGCCAGATCCGAGCCGCATCTGCAAGCTACACCACGGCTCATTGCAACGCTGGATCCTCAACCCACTGATTAAGGCCAGGGATCGAACCCGCAGCCTCACGGTTCCTAGTCGGATTTGTTTCCGCTGTGCCACGATGGCTACTCTGAGATTGTTGGCATTTAGATAACATTCTTGAAAATACAGAATTATAGAAATAAAGAAAGAGTTTAGTTGCCAAAGGTTAAGGAGGGCGAGGAAGTAGGAAGGTGGTAAGTGTGGCTATAAAAGGGCAACTTGAACATCTTCGTGGTGGTGGAAATGTTCTGTCTCATGCTATTCTATAATTTTGCAAGATGTGCCATTCCATTGAGGGAAACTGGGTAAAACGTGTTTGGGCTCTCTCTGTCTTATTTCTTACAACTGCTTGTGACACCACAATTACCTCAAAAGAAAAAGTTTAATTAAAAATATAATTTGATAGGTTAAAAGAAAGACTGCAAACTATTGCATCCTATGAATATACTGCAATTTATTCAGCCAATTTCGTAATGTCTTACATTTAGGTTATTATAATTTTCTTATTTCAAAAAGCACTCGTATGAATGCCCTTGCAGCTAAATTTTGGCACAAACCTTTACAGATTTTCTTATACTATAGCCCTAGAAATGGAATTGCTGGTCAAACGCTATGCCTTTTTTCACACATTCAGAACCCTTTTGAATCTAAAGTTTAGAAAGATTCAGCTCTGGGAAGCATTGAACTTATGTGAGCATTCAAGATGTGAACAGAAAAAAAATGTTAAAAAGATGCCAGTGCTCTCTATTTTTATCTTGAGGGATTTAAGCCTAGGGGCTTGCTAATACAGCACACTCAGCACATTTTAAAGACTTCTGATACACATTTAAAATTTTTTTCATTTAAAAATGTGGATAATAATAGTACCTATCTTCTGGGATGCTTGTGGGAATTAAATGCATGGAAAGCACTTGATAGAGTGCTTGGCACATAATTAAGGCTCAATAAATGTTAGCTGCCATTATGATTGTGATTATGTCTGGAATCCACAACGATGCAGCGATTTATACCCTCCTGTAGGAGAAGCCCATTGCCTTGCGTCCTTGCCAACACTGGGCATTATCAACCCCTTCCATCTTTGCCATGTTTCATTGTTATTTTAATTTGCATTTCTTAGGTTACTAATGAGCTGGAACACATTTTTCGTGTATTTATTGGCCATTCATATAGATTCTTTTGTGTTTTGACTATTTGTATTCCTTGTCTATTTCTCAATTATGGTATTTCTTGATTGCTTTGAAGGAATTTTTGTATAGTAAGGTCATTAACTCTTTTTTTGTATGGTGAAATATTTTTATTAACTTGTTCAGCTTTTAGCTCTTTAAATTATGTTTCTATTTTGTGTTTTTTTTTCCTCCCAGTTTTATTGAGATATAATGGACATACAGCACTGTGTACGTTTAAGGTATACAATGCAAATGATTTGATTTCCATACATCATGAAGTGATTATTACAGTAAGTTTAATGAATACCCATCATCTCATATAGCTACAAAATTAAAGAAATTGAAAAATTCTTGTGATGACTTACCCTCTTAACTTTCATATATTAACACATAGCAATGTTAATAATATTTATCACATTGTACATCCCTGGTACTTATGATGGGAAATTTGTACCTTTTGACAGCCTTTATCAAATTCCCTCTCCCCCTCTCCCCACTGCTGGTAACCAAAAATCCAATCTTTTTCTATGAGTTTGCTTCTTTGTTTCTTTTTTTTTGCGGGGGGAGGAACTCCCCCAAGGCATGCAGCAGTTCCCGGACCAGGGATACTTACAACACTGGATCCTTAACCCAGTGAGCCACCAGGGAACTCCCTACTTTTTTCATGATACAAGATTTCAGGAAGTCTTAGATATTCATATACAACAATAATTTCTTTATGATTTTTTTCTATCAGTGCAATGTCTGTAAGAACTTTGTTCACAAGAAAATTGTACAAACACCTTTTTTTTTGTTTTATTTTCTTTAATTTTTATTGAAATATGCGAAGAATTGCTTGTTCATATTGCACTCTTTTCATGGCGGCATGCATGATCTAATATGCGTTCATTCCTTTGATTTTAAGACTAAAAAACACCCATGTGTCAACTTTCCAATATTTCAACAGAGATATTGAAATAATTTACATTCTTCTTGGGATCTGCCCTCACTCTATCCTCCTTCCTCCTTTTGCTTGAGAAAATCACTTTGAAGTCTGTGTTGGGACTTTTCTTTTTCATAAGTTTGTCTTATTTACACGCCTTATGAAGACATATGTATTGCATTTAATTTTTTTTTTTTTTGTCTTTTGAGGGACACACCTGCTGCATATGGAGGTTCCCAGGCTAGGGGTCGAATCGCAGTTGTAGCTGCCGGCCTACACCACAGCCACTGCAACATGGGATCTGAGCCACGTCTGCGACCTACACCACAGCTTATGGCAACGCTGGATCATTAACCCACTGAGGGAGGCCAGGGATCAAACCCGCAACCTCATGGTTCTTAGTCAGATTCGTTAACCACTGAGCCACGACGGAAACTCCCAGAATATTGTTTAAGAGATGGTGAAACCACATGCTCTCCAACACTTGGTGTCACTAGACTTTTGTAATTTTGCCAAGTAAGCAGTGTTATGAAATCTGTAAAATAGTATCAGCATGGGTACTGGACGTAGAATGGTAAATCACTATGGAATGGCTTTGCGTGCCCTGGTCTATTCTTACATTTATTGGCTTATGTGTTTTCTCTGCTGTAGGATGCCTATTTGTGTCTTCTTCTTATTTTCTTTATATGCTTTAATATTTGCATAACCTTTAGCAATATGCAATTCGTTTTTGGTTAAAAGAAGTATGTACTTACCTTTTTGGCAAATGGATAGAATGTTTTCCAAGCAACAATCTTATTTTGGAACATCCCTCAAGAAAGTCTGAAGTTTTCTCTGTACGCTTTCATGGAAAACTTCTTAAGTTTGTAATAAAGAGATTATGCTGATAATAAAATAATTGTTGGTCCCCCTTGATGGGACTGTCTTAATAATTGTGCAAATAACCAAACAGCCTTGCCTGGGTAGATGCCTCAAACAGGATTCTGCAGGAAAGCCCCTGCTAATCCAGGTGAAGACAATCATACCTGCTGGGCGACTAGCCCGTGACAGCCAAGTATGGCCACTTCAGCTCACAGGCCTGGCCAGTTCCAGGCACTCAGGAAGAGCTTGTCAGTTAACATACGATGAATAACTCAGCAATGATTTCACTAATTTTACCCACCGCATACTTTTCTCTCTGTGAACTCAGTTACGCAGCCAAAATATTTCACCTCTTCCTTACTGGTCTAAATTTCCCCCACATTCTTTAAGAGCTCACCAAGTTCATTTTCTTCTTGAATGAAAGACTTTCACATAAGAAGTTGGATGTAACATGGAAGTTTGCATATGCATAAAATTGGACAGACATTCTATTCTCAAAAATCTAGTTTAGAGTTGAGGAAGAAGGATCAACTTTTGAACCCTGTGATCATTATCACCAGGCAGGAGGGCCATGAAAAAAAATGTTCCCTGTTTGAAGGCCCTAAACCACCTAGTGCTAAATAGGGTTTTGAAAGAAACAGCAAGCCGTGGGAGCTGGTAATGTGTACTCATGAGCTCTGTATCCTGAAATCCATATTGCAGAAGGGTTTGAAATCTACAGAAAGCCACATCTGTGTGTGCCTCGCCAGACCCCAGCAAGAAGCCTGAATACGCCATGTCATTATGATTAATTGTGGGTAATGAAGGTCTTATGAACCCAAGAAAGAGAAGCGTTTGTTTCTCTGCTGTTACAGTGATAGCCTCCGATTTATTTTCAAGCACTGTATGGAGGCAAGACAAAATAGAATTGGTCTCTTCTCCAGCCACTCTTTACTTCCCTGCCAGGCATTTCAGTAAATTAACATACAGGGGCCAGTAAGGGAATTTGTGAGCTCTTTTAAGAATGTGATAAAGAAAAGTTTCCCTGGTTCAAAGAATCTGGACAAAATCGCGCTATAGGACATCTGCTGCGAGTTTCCAGGGAAACTCACTTGTGCTCTGAGTTCAGATACAAATAGGACAATGTTCTAGAAACAGGGCTAATAAAATGATCTTTTAAGGAAGCAACGGTTTTCATCATTTTCTAATCTACCAGAAGGTGGCGCAAATTCACTGCCAATACAGTGAAGGAGGAGGAGGCTCTCTTCTTGAGCCCTGCTCTGTACAAGTACAGTAAAACAGAGAAAACAAAACAAAACAAAACAAAACAAAACAAAACACCGCTGCCAACTCTCCTATATTTAAAAATAAATTAAACAGATTTAAGATTTCATCTTTTAAAAACCAAATAACTCGTAAAATATCTGTCAACTAATTTCTTGTTGGGTTCAGTTTGTTGTAAGGAACAAAACCAAAACAAACAAACATGGGATGAAGATTTGAGGGAGATGATTTTTTAATATCTTTATGTCAGAAAATTAATAAAACGGTGTTTGTAATGGCCTCAGACAAACTCTCTAAGAAAATACGTTGTAGATTCTAACAGTCAAGAAGTTGTTAATCAGACATACACTTCATTCCATTGTAAAATACTCATTGTCATGTTTTAGTATTTTGACATTTCAAAATATATTTAGGATGAAGCACTGTGATTCCCTTTTGTGTGGCAGCTTGTGTATTTTTGAAATGAAAATGAAATCTTTCCCCCCAGGAAGATAATATAGGATGCAGAAGACCCCCAAAAGAGCGTTTAACAAATAATCAAAAACGAAAATGAAAACAAAAAAATCCATCATTAAAGGCAAAAATAATAAAAACCCTCCTCATTTGGAGCCAGGGGAATGGCTGGAAGCAAACCCCGGTTTAGAGCAACTTATTTGGGTGGTTCGTGCCTACTTTTCCAATAATCAAGAACATTTTTAGAGATGTGGCATTCACCTGGAAGGGAGAAAGTTTCTTTTTTCTTAATTATTTCAGTAAAATATCATTTGGAGCACTTTCGAAAAATCCATCCCCCAATCTTCCCAGTTTTCAAGACCACTCGTGCTAAACGGAGAGGGAGTATTTTTGCATCAAATAAAAACAGAACAAATAACCCCCTCCAAACCTTTTGATATAAAAACCAAAACAAAGACCCCAAAGAAGGCTTGAACATTTTCAAATTAGAATTTCTAAAGACCCGGCACTCAAGAGAGTGACCTCCGAGTTCTGGGATAGTACGGATTTTTCAGCTCCAAACCAAGCCCAGTTTTAACAAATGTTAGCAGAAAGAACAGGGTGTTTTTCTTTTTTTAACTAAAATCTATCTTTTAAAAAATTAATTTGCTCTCCGTATTGCCGGATTACATTTTCATTTAACTTCGGTGCCGTGCCTTGTAATTAGTTTTTCTTGATCTGCTTCTTGGGGGAAAAAAAAAAAAAGGTAGAGAGAAAGAGAGAGAGAGAGAGAAAAAAAAACATTAAAAACAAGCTTGTAGGGTGCAGTGAAAATATTTTCCTTTATCACTCCTGGCGGGAAAACTACCCCCAACAACACCGAACCCAGGTCGGCGGGGGAGTCCCAGGTCCCTCCCTCCCCATTCTTAAACATCAACATCTTTTCTTAAAAATTTTCCGGGCTTATTGGGAAGCCGAGGGCGCTTGGCGTAGGAAGAGAGTGGCTTGTCATCTACTAGGGAGAGAGACGGGGTCTTGGAAAGGAAAGTGGGGGGTTTACGGGGAGGAAAGTGTCCGTTTTACTTCCCAACTTATTTCGCGGGCAGGCGGTTGCCTGGACCGGAGGGGAGTCGCCAGCCCTTCTCCGGCTCACCTGGAAAGGCCCCCTTCCTGGCACCGGCTTTGTTTGGCGGTCCCTGAAAAGCCTCCTGTTGGCAGAGAGACCCACAATGAAACAAATTCTCATTTTATGACGTCTTTCCCCCTGTAGGAGTCCGAACAATGTTTGGGGGGCTCCGCACGCCTGAAGATAAAAGAGTTTTATTGCAAATGCGATACATGTCAGGATTAGACAGAGTCCCTTTCAGTTAAACTACAGAGCGGATCTTCATTTCCTATTGCACTGCTTCCCCGCAAAGAAACTTTTCTTTCTTTTTTGCTTTTCCTTTTCTCCCTCCTCTGCCCCATCAAAGACTCAGGGTAACGAGTGCTGGGCTCAAAGCTGCTCCCTCTCACCCCCGGAAATCATCTTGGACCCTTACTCCGTATACATTTCAGGGCCACCCGGGGCCTCGGCGACGGTTCTGGGTTCAGTTTGCTCTGATGAGGCTGCAAACTGGTTGGTCCTGGAGGGAGCGGCCGAACCGACCCAGGGCGGTGGCAGAGCCGAGCGAGGCGACTGGGCGGCGGGACGTGGCAGCGGAGCAGGCGCCCGGGCTGCGGGGTCTCCTGGGCTGTGCCCCGGCCGGGCCGTATCGGGCTCCCCCGGCGCCCGCTCCTAGGAAGGGACAGGCCAGACCCAGATGCCTTGGCTTCTGGTGTCAGCTGGCTTCCCTTCTACCACCCGGGCCCCGAATGCGACGGGGCGGCGGCGGGCAGGGCCTTTGTCCGCGCGGATCTCGGGGCCACCCGCCCCCTCCCGCCGTGGACCGCGGGGAAAACTGGCACAAACGGCCTTTTGCACTTCCCGCTTCGGCGGGAATCGGAGGAACCCAGCGAGAAACCCCGAAAAGGGAGGCCGTGATTTATGGCCAGAGAGCCGGAGTCTGGCACCATATGGTGGGATTTATCAGGCCCGGGCCGCCTCCGACCTGCCCCCCCAGTGTCGGGGCAAACAGTGCCCGGCTGACAATGTCGCCGGCTGAGCCCGCGGGCTGGGAATGCCTCATCAGCTCCTTTTCTCGCTTCCAAAAGTTGATAGAAGACAGCCTTTTACTCATTTTTAAAAAAAAAATCCTTATGGTATTACTAGCGATTGCACATAAAAACAACTAGTGATCTTTGGACATCAAGCACTTAACGTTAGGCCACTGGTACCCCCGCCCCTTCTCTTCACTTTGGAGGAGGCGGGCGGGGGCGCTTGGGCCAGGTGGAAGGTGGTGTAGGGTTAAGAAGCGTCAGACCTCGGAGAAGGGCCTCACTTCCTCTTCGTTTTGTCGCCCTTTGTGTTACATACGGGGGCAAGCAAGGTCTGCCAATCACTACCATTTCTCTTTCTTGTTCTATAAAGACAGGGTCGTCACAGCAACAGGGACATGACAGGCTGGTATCTCTCTCGAGCTCCAGGGGGCCCTTAATAGGATTGAAGCAAAAGATCAAGCGAATGGCTTCCTATTTTAGGCCCGGTAATAACTCCCAACTGCTTGCATATACATGGGCCTTACAGTATTATGAAGCAATTTTTAATCCCAGAAAAGAGTAACCTGTTTTCTAGCCGCCTCTGTTTTAGAGAACGCTAAGGGATCCGCCCTCCCTCGGGTCCTCCATCCTCAGCTGCCCATCTTCCCCTTTATTTGAGGGGGGTGGGGGAAGGAAATCCCTCGCCTCCTGATTTCACTTACCCCCCCCTCCCCCAGAAGCTGAAGGTGTCATTTCCTTTCATTAATTCATTTTACCAGCTCAAAGTAAAACTCCGTTTACAGGGAACAAAGACACCCCTTTTTGGTATTCAGTTGAAGTCTCTGGTAGGATCAGAAGTTTGCACGTCTTTTGGAGAAACTGGCCTTGGATGACGTTAAGCCAGACATCCCCCCTCCATGCCCCCCCCATTCCTATACACACCTACAAAAACACAAAGCAGCCAAAAGAGGAATGAAACGGTTTCTCGCTCACATTCAAGATGAAGTCATGTGGGTGTGGGGAGTGGGCAGGGTGTGCTTGCGGTGTAGAGAGAGGAGACGGATGCAATGCATGAGGCCAGGGGGTGGTTTGTTTTCACCCCCCAAGACCTGGGGAAACCAGTCAAAGGAGACCGACTTCAAAAAACCGAGACTGCCTGGGAAATCTGAATGCAAACAGCCCTGAGATAATCAGCACCACCAACATCTGTCACCACAGCTGTTTCTTTTCTGGTTGGTGAGAGAACCTCTGTGGGCTGGCATTGAAATCCAGGCAATGGGCCCAGGGTCTTTCTCTTCTAAACAGAACCCTCTTGGTCGCTGTGTGCTTAGCCTCCTTAAAAGGAAAACGCAACACAGAACAGGACAACATAAAACATTGCCACCTTTCGGGTGAAAATCCGTAGCTTGTCGAAGTAGGTTGGGAAGAAGTGTTTTTGTCATGTGTTCACAGCTGGGGAAACTGAGGCATGGGGCACCCATGGAACCTTCAAATTAATCTCTTGAGAAGAAATCAGAATTGGTGTGTTCAGTTCTTAGCGTATTGAATTCTGCTGGGTATCTTAAGAGGCACTGAGTTTAGAAAAAAAAGGAAAAGAAAAAATGAGTGTTTGCTTTCCCTTTTGTTCAACCAGAAGATAATTATTGAGCATCTAGGATGTGGGAGACAGATGATTTGTGTTGTGAGGGGTAAACAATGAAATGAGGTCCCAAACCTAAGAGAATATGCCTCCTATTCTCTGGGGCACTGTTGACAGCGGAGAGTATGGATACTGCCATGAGGTGTCTTGGGCCAAGGGAGAGGGAGGAGATCTGACAAAGGAATTTGGCCAGAGCAACCAGCCAAATGGGAGAAGTGGCATGGAGTTCCTAGGGGTTGAAGGCTGGGTGAGATTTTGGTATGTAGCGCCCGGAGAGAACCCTGAAGATGCAGGGAACAGCATGCTTTTGCATCACAAGGGAACAGCAGATTAGCTTTTCAGGAAGGAAAGAGGAGAGAGCTACTGCCTGGCTCTGGCTTTTTTTTTTTTTTTTTCTCTTAATGGATTTTATTTCAATTATGGTGTGCATAAATCATCACAAGTCAGTTTTACAGATTTTGTATCCCAGACCCCCAGTGCATCCCCCCACCCCCCCCAGATTGTCTTATTTGAAAAACCAAGGTTTTCCAAAGTCTGTGAGTCATTGTCTGTTCTGTAAGAAGGTTCATTGTGTCTTTTAGTTTCCACATGTAAGCGGTATCATTGGGTGTTGCTGTCTAATTGTCTGACTGGTTTCACTTTGCATGATAATTTCTAAGTCCATCCAT
>PVHT020000521.1:23881571-23900741 GCA_004024745.2 Catagonus wagneri
TCTAATGAGGAGTGATGTTGAGCATCTTTTCATGTGTTTATTTGCCATCTGCATGTCTTCTCTGGAGAACTGTCTGCCTAGATCCTCTGCCCATTTTTGGATGGGGTTGTTTGTTTCTTTGGTGTTGAGCTGTAGGAGCTGTTTGTAAATTTTGGAGATTAATCCCTTGTCAGTTGAATCATTTGCAAATATTTTCTCCTGGCTCTGGCTTTTGGACGTGAGCCTTGCGTTCGAGGGGACTCTGTGCTGAAGGATCTAGGGGTGCATCTAGCACTGGTGCCAGGCAGGTCTGTGGTTGTAGAGCAAGCATGGATTCTTAGAGCTCAGTGGGGAGGCTGTGGTAAGCCTAGGGGTGAGGGCTGCTTCAGGCCAGTGGCATGAGGATGGAAAGAAAAGAAATGATTGTGTTAAGAATTGGATGGACATAGAGCTCAAAGCAGAGAGACGGGTCAGAGGTGACAGGGCCTTCAAGCCTGGATGACCAGAGAAAAAAGGCAGCCTCGTTATGTGCAAGGAATTAAAATCACATTTAAATCCAGCATTACACGCAGAGTGTTTAAAATATTGAGAGCTTCAGTGACAACAGAGAAACTCAGATACCGACATTGATGAGCTTTTGCCAACGTTGAAGAGTTGAAGAGCTTTCTTTGTCAAGGCCAAACACTTGGCCTCATGGCAGAGCCTCGGTGTGGTGTAAAGCCAGAATCTCAGAGCTTGGTGCCTTGGTGGGGACGACAGAGAAGCAGAAAGCATACTTTCTCCAAGACACATTATTCTTCCTTCTCACCCATTCCATTTTTATACCATTATTGAGAAAGGAAGTTAGAGAGAGCTATCTTAGTGGCGTATTCCCTGTGACTCCTGGGCACCAGGAAATGTTCAGGGGTTAAAACGAATGGGCTTTTATTTATTTTTCAACTGCAACCAATGTTTTCTTGAGAGTGTTCCAGAGGGCAGATACCTGGATTATCATGCAGCCGATGCAGGTCAGATGGGTGGAAAATAGCAAAAGGGCCCTGGACAGGGCTTTTGGGTCCCTTCCTGGCTGTGCAGATCGGGCTGTGTTAGCTCGGACTCGCAGTGGCACTCTCTGGGCCTGGTTTCCCAATCTGGAAATTGTGGTCAGTAGAATGATCTGGAAAGGTCCCTTCCAGCTCCAGGCCAGTGGATCACTGATGGGACTCTTTCTTCCAACTCTCCCAGCGGTTTCTTCCTCATCTGTATCCCGCTTTGCATGTGCAAACATAAAGGATATTTATATTGGATGATTTAGACTTTATTCTGTATTTTAATAACTTCATTTGCATTGAACTTTATACATATTTTGAAAAGCATCATGCCAGCTAGCCTCCCTTGATCCACCGAACTGCCATGTTGAGTGAGTAAGCCAGGGATTTTATCCCCAAATGCATGGCTAGTTATAATCATTTCCTTTCATGGAGCCTACACATGCCAATGTATGCCTTATAAGAAATGTCTCATTTCACCACCTCTGTGCCTTGTAGGCGTTGTTAACCCCACTTTGCAGATCAGGAAGCTGAGACTAAGGGGGCTGACTCACTGAATGCTTCCTACTTGGCTGAGGCAGGATTTTTTTTTTAATAATGATTTTTATTTTTTCCATTATAGCTGGTTTACAGTGTTCTGTCAATTTTCTACTGTACAACAAGGTGACCCAGTTACACATACATGCATACACTATTTTTTCTCACATTATCATGCTCCATCCTAAGTGACTAGATGTAGTTCCCAGTGCTGTACAGCAGGATTTCATTGCTTATCCATTCCAAGGGCAATAGTTTGCATCTATTAACCCCCAATTCCCAGTCCATCCCACCCCCAACCCCTCCCCCTTGGCAACCACAACTCTGTTTTCCATGCCTATGATTTTTTTTTTCCTGTGGAAAGGTTCATTTGTGCTGTATATTAGATTCCAGATATAAGTGATATCATATGGTATTTGTCTTTCTCTTTCTGACTTACTTCACTTAGTGTGAGAGTCTCTAGTTCCATACATGTTGCTGCAAATGGCATTATTTTGTTCTTTTTGATGGCTGAGCAGTATTTCATTGTGTATATATACCACTTCTTCTTAATCCAATTGTCTGTCGAGGGACATTTAGGTTGTTTCATGTCTTGGCTATTGTGAATAGTGCTGCAATGAACACGTGGGTACATGTATCTTTTTCAAGGAAAGTTTTGTCCAGATATATGTCTAAGAGTGGGATTGCTGGGTCATACGGTAGTTTTATGTATAGTTGTCTAAGGTACCTCTATACTGTTTTCCATAGTGGTTATACCAATTTACATTCCCACCAACAGTGCAGGAGGGTTCCCTTTTCTCTACACCCTGTCCAGCATTTATTATTTGTGGACTTATTAATGATGGCCATTCTGACTGGTGTGAGGTGGTACCTCGTAGTAGTTTTGATTTGCATTTCTCTAATAATCAATGATGTTGAGCATTTTTTCATGTGCTTGTTGGCCATTTGTTTATCTCCTTAGGAGAAATGTCTATTTAGGTATTTTTTGAGGCAGGATTTGAATCCACATCTGTCAAATCCAACTCTGTGCTTTCTAAGGCCTTCAGATGTCATACAATAGGTGTCGACTGGCTCCCACTCCTATACAACGTTGCTTCTATGCTTTCATTTACTAACTGTGTCATTAAGGGACCCTGTTATCCTATGTGGCTTTCCATGGCCTTGCCATGTGAAATACAAGCTGTAGACTTGCCTGGTTTAAATGTTTATCAGGCACCCAGTACATGTCTAATACTCTATCACAACCTTCGAGACCCTGCTGAAGTATTAGAAATGTCTCATTCCATGGGGATTTTACAGTCTGAGACAAAGAAACCAAGTAAACCAGCAAAACCTCAGTGAGTGGACAGTGTTCTCTAACATAATGGAAACAGCCAAGCTTTATACAATGTTCACTCTGTTCCTGCTCTAGCCTGGACTATTGGTCTTATTCTCATGACCAGCCTCTGCCAAGGGCACTCTCTGTACCTCTGTTAGGAAGGGGGGTGTTGATTCAAAAATATTGTTGTGGCCACTGCCTGGATGTCCCACAACTGGCAAGCGGCGAAGCCAAGATTTTAATCAGGGCCTCTGGCCACAAGACCCCACTCTTCTGCCTTGTACCATACAGCTTCCTGCTCTTAACAGCATGATGCATGGGTCAGAGTCAAATGTCCAGACCTCTGAAAATAGAAGCGTGCAGGAGGTGTGATGGAACCTCCTGTGAGGGTTTTTTTAGTCTCTCTCTGCAGTGGAAAGTGCTAATTCTGTGGGGAATATTTAAAGTCCCGCAGGAAAGAGAAAAAATCAATGAGCTGATGGCTTGGAATTCTGAGACGCTGGGCTTTGGGTTCAAGTCTTGGCTCTATCATTTACCAGCTGTGCTTAATCTCTTTCCACCTTAGTTTTCTTCTCTGTAAGTAGGGTAATGATTTGTTTTCAACCAGACTTGAGATACGGCATTTGAAATGTCTGACAGGATGATTGGACCCATGGCAGATGCTTAAGAAAATGATAGTTACTCAGGGCAGCTGTGCAGTGAGAGCCTATTGTCAAAGCCTACCAATAACATGTTGGTTCAAAGTGAAAACTGTTGGAGAGTTTGTTATTTGTCCAGTGGCTTCCTTGTCCTGAGTTTTGATTCATTGCCTGTTGGTTTTAACCCTGGAGTTAATAGATAAAGCCAAGCAGACCCAGTTCTGGCAGTCTATTATGTGTAATGAACCACCCAAAACACTGGCTTAAAGCAACACTTATTTATTTCACCTGTGAATCTATGATTTGACTGGACATAGATGGACATTTCTTGCTTGGGATTCCTCAGACAGTGATAATTAGAAGGTTCTGGAGCTGGAGTCATCTTTACTCATGTGTCTAGAACCTGGGCCTGGAAGTCTCCAACACTTGGGCTCTCTCCTCATCTGCTGCTTCTGGAAAACTAGCAGACGACCAAGGGGAGCAATTAGTGGCCTGCCTGATTCCTGGGTCCATTCTCCAACCAAACACTGTGGCCAGAGGGAAGCTGTGCTTTCATTAGCCAGAACTGGATCATGCGCTTACCTGGGCATCCTGCTCAAACTGCTTAGACTGGGAGTGGAGAAATGATGACTGTCTCAAGGGAAAATTGAAGTGGCGATAGATGACAGAAAAGCAAGACTATTAATGTTCCCTGGAGTTCCTTCCTTGGCATTGGTGCTCAGTGACATGTACAGATGATGATGATGAGTGGGAATAAGTCTAACACCTTTACACTGAGATACCAAGGCCAGTGGCTTCTCTGTCTGGACCAGAAGCTGCACACAGTGCTGCAGTCTTGGGGCAGAGTGTCTAGCAGCTTGACGTTTTTATGGATCCTGTACTTTGGCCAAATTCTTTCCTTACGTCACTTCTCTTACTTGAAATGGACCCCCTACACAGTTCCGCTATTGGAATGGTATTGCCTGATTTGGAAAATCCAATTTATGGTCACTTCGGTAAAAGGTGAAGTTTTCTTCCTCTGATGTTTATGGCCTTGATGCTCAAAGTTTAGTCCATGTGCTGCAGCATCAGTGCCACCAGGGGACTTGTCATCAATGGTGCAGAATTCGGGTCCCCACCTCAGACCTGTCTATCAGAATCTGCAGTTTATACCCCAATGTTCATAGCAGCACTGTTTACAGTAGTCAAGACACGGAAGTCACATAAATGTCCATCAGCAGAGGAATGGATAAAAATTAGGAAGTCCTTTTGAGTAACTAAATATTTTTTTTTCTCACTCCTGCAACATCTTTTCATTTATGGCACTTTTCATTCTTTAGCTCACACTGTTTCAACTCCTCATGGCTACAGGAAGAATTCTTCCCATTTAAAGGGAAGCCATGCAGATTAAGAGAAGGAGTATGACTTCCCCATGTCACAGAACAAGCCAGTATCATTCAGTATCTGGATCTCAAATGCCCAGACCAGACTCCTTGTCACTAGACCATGGGTATGGGACAATCCATAAATGAGCCCAGTGGTGTCCTGGATGCCTTCCTACCATCAACAGCTGAACCACCACGGGGTGGGGGATGGGGTGGAGCCAGACACACACTCAGGTGCCAGGAACAGGATGGGAGGGATGTGGACATGGCCATCTCTGCAAGGGCTGAGACTATTTACCCATCCAGTGCTTTCCATGCACCCCCTACTGGGCTGGTACCCATCTTTGGGATCTCAGTTCTTTCTTTCAGTGGTATGAAGAAATTTGCTTCATCCCGACCCTTCACATGAGGCTTTGAAATTGAGGCTTTGAGGGTAATTCACCTGCAGACCCAGTGGCTAAGTGGCAGTTGTGGCCTCTGAAAACCTGCCTTTCTGCTTCTGCCAATCCCCTCAGGCCCTCTTTCCTGGCTTGGCTGTGGTAAGGGGCTGGATTTATGATCCCCAGGGCACTTGTTCATCAGTCTGCTCTGGTCATTGAGAAGGTTTGTTCTTAGGACTTTTGGAATCAAAACCCCTTCGCGCTGGGCTGCGGTTTCTCCCATTCCTCTCGCTCCCCTCTCTCATCCTTCTTCCCATCCTCCCATCCTTCTCTCTGCTTCCTCCCTCCTCCTCATTTTTGGCTTCCCTCCTTCTGGGTCTCTCCCCCTCCCAGCCTCCTTGGATGTTTTTGGAATCCCAGAAAGTACTTTGTAAGAGGATGGACTGTCCCCCTTCGTATTGCTATTCTGGTGTAGAAATGTCCTGCGTAAAACTCAGCACCCCCATCTCCCCATGCCTGCCCTGAAATGGTGTCAAGCCTGGCTGACACCCGGCAAAAGGGCAACTTCACAGCCCTGCCCCTTCTCCCCCTGCCCGCTCCCCTGCAAGGCACTTGAAATATCATTTTCGGAATCCACTGGGCTGTTTCTGTTCTCCACTCCATCCAAGGTAAACTGTCCATTAACCAGAGTTAGGGACTCAGGTGGGGGGCCGGGGAGCTATGGAGAAACCAGCTCATTGAAATCCGGATAATCCCTAAACCTCATTTTCCCCATTGCATATGACTGCCTCTCTGCCCTGCCCCCTTTTACCGGATCTGCCAAGAAGCCACTGGACCGCTTTGCCTGGCACTCCTTTTATCTTCCTGGCCCGAGGGGGCCATGGGCTAATGATCAGTGAAATCAGGAAAGGCCAAGAGGCCCAGCTAATCCACAAATTGGATCAACCGCCCCTGAATAATCAAGAGTTGCTGGCACAAAAGTTGGTTTCTCTCTTTGATCATCAGCACGCTCAGAGCACACCTACATTTTCTTCCTGTGGGAGTCCTCTGGGGGATTTAAGGCTGCTTCTGTTTGGCCAAATAGAATTCAGATATAGGACTAAAAGTATCTGGTGTCCCAGTGTCCCAGAGGGACTGTTTAAATGTGACAGTGAGGAGAGGACTGGAATTCTAAAGAGGTGATGTAAATTCCCTAGATTTGATGGGTCAGTTCCAATGGGTATAGCACCTTCTTGGGCTGGGAGGGGGAGAGCCCCAAGAAGAGAGGGGCTTTAATCACATGGAAACTTTGCCAGGCCATAGCTCCTGTTAGAGACATTAGCAGTGGCCATACAGTGCCACTGGCACTAATAACGCCATCTGAGGTAATAACTGATTTAAGAAAACCCCATGTACAGAAACCATAATCCGGGGAAGAAAGAGGATAGGGAGTCAATTTGGATTCTCTTTTCTTAGCTAAAGCTCGCTCTCAGGTTCTTTTAAACAGCGAGATATCAGTGGTTTTCAAGAGATTTCACTGACAAAAACTGCGTTTACTCACAAGTTGTCATGAATGAGTTCATTTGAGCATGCTCTTGTGTTACTAATTTTTTTAATAATTGATTTAAAATATTATATTAGTTTCAGGTGTACAGCAAAGTGATTTGATTATATATATATATATATATATATATATATATATATAAAATATATATATTTCCTTTTTTTCTTTCTTTCTTTGGCTGCACCAGTGGCACGCGGAAGTTCCCAGGCCAGGGACTGAACCTGCGCCACTGCGGTAACCCAAGTCACAGAAGTGACAATACCCGATTCAAACCCCCTGAGCCACAAACAAAGGAACACTTATATATCCTTTTTTCTATTCTTTTCCACTGTAGTTTATCACAAGATACTGAATATAGTTTCCTGTGCTATACAGTAGGTCCTTGCTGGTTATTTATTTTACATATAGTAGTGTGTATCTGTTAATCCCATACTCCCAATCTACCCCTCCCTTCCTCTTTGGTAACAATAAGATTGTTTTCTATATCTATGAGTCTATTTCTGTTTTGTAATTAAGTTCATTTGTACTATTTCTTAGATTCCACATATAAGTGATATTATATATTAGACTTTCTCAGTCTTACCTCACTTAGTATGATAATCTCTAAGTCTATCCATGAGGCTGCAAAAGGCATTATTTCGATCTTTGAAATATTAATTGTTCAATAACATTCCATTGTATATATGTACCATATCTTCTTTATCAGTTCATCTGTCAGTGGACTCTTAGGTTGCTTCCATGTCTTGGAGGTCTATTTTGCCAGAATGATTGCAGTGGCTGATACTCTGTGTGCCTTGGCATTCTTTGACTTGAATACTGTGTTATTATTATCATTATTTTTTGCTTTTTAGGGCCACACCCACGGCATATGGATGTTCCCAGGCTAGGGGTCGACTCGGAGCTGTAGCTGCTGGCCTACACCACAGCCACGGCAACGCGGGATCCGAGCCGCATCTGTGACCTACACCACAGCTCTCGGTAACGCTGGATCCTTAACCCCCTGAGCGAAGCTAGGGATTGAACCAACAACCTAATGGTTACCAGTTGGATTCATTTCCACTGAGCCACTGCGGGAACTGCTTTTAATTTTTAATGATCATTAGAAACCATCTACCTACACTTGATCTTGGCCAAAAAGCTGAATTTAACAGATGCTCCTTACTCAGGGTAGGAAACTCCTATGCACTGTGGGTTCATGAGGGTGGTCCCAGAGCAAAGAGAAACTGGGAGTTTTATTGTGTTTTCAGTTCTCTGAGAGCTTTCAAAGAAAGAAACATATTCTTTGCAATGGCATGGTTCCTTCTGCCTGAACCCTCTGGAGTCAGACATAGGACTGAATTCTGCCTCTGCTATTTATGGCCAATGTGATTTACCGTCTCCAACCCTTAACTTTCTCTTTTTTTTCTTTTTTCTTTCCTTCCCTCCTTTCCTTTCTTCTTCTTCCTTTTTTTTTTTCTTTTGTCCTTTTAGGGCCATACCGCAGCAAATGGAGGTTCCCAAGTTAGGGTTCTAATGGGAGCTGTGGCCCCCAGTTTACGCCAGAGCCACAGCAACGCCAGATCCAAGCCATGACTGCAACCCACACCACAACTCATGGTAATGCTGGATCGTCAACCCACTGAGCAATGCCAGGGATCGAACCTGCATCCTCATGTATGCCAGTTGGGTCCTTAATCTGTTGAGTCACAACAGTAACTCCCGACCCTCAGTTTCTACCTTTGGGTCCACATCCTGGTCAAAACACTTCAATATTTGCCTATCTCACTCAGAATTTCTAACTTCCAGTGGTCCTTCCACAGATACTCATAATGTGGGTACTGCTGACCTCTTTGATCTCTTGCTCACCAAGCTCTAAGAACTCAGACAAACCTCTCGCCTCAGGACCTTTGGACATGCTCTTTCTGATTCTGGGAATTTATTTCCCCAGGCCCACAAGCTCTTCTTCATACTTCATTCAAGTACTTGCTCAAGTATCATGTCCTCAGACGGCCACATGTCTTCCAGTCCCTCCCTCTCTAGCCTTTTTGCTGGCTCAATTTTACTTCAGAGTACTTATCGTTGCCTGACACATTAAGTATCTATTCATTTGTTGATGAATTTTTTGTCTGTTTTTACTGATAAAAATGTAAATCCATGAAAGCAAGAGTTTTGTGTTTTTTTTTCTCCTATGTGTCTGCTGCCTAGGACCTTGCCTGCATATGATCTGGACACATGGTGGTCACAGAACAAATGACCTTGGAAATGGAAATTATAAGATCTACCCTGCAGGTGTTGTTAGGATTAGGAATGATGTAGGTAAAGCTTGGAAAGAGGATACAAATGAACTTATTTGTATAAAATAAACAGACACACAGACTTTGAAAACCTTACTTTTACCAAAGGGGACAGGTTGTGAGGGGAGAAATGAACTGGGGGTTTGGGACTGGCATATGCACACTGAGGTATATGGGATGATTGGCCAGTGGAGACCGGCTGTACAGCACAGGGAAACACAGAGTTTTGCCTGAACCCTCTGGAATCAGACATAGGACTGAGTTCTGTGATCATCTATGTGGAAAAGGAATCTGAAAGAGAACGGATGTGTGTACATATATCACTGAATCGCTTTGTTGTACAGCAGAAATTATTACATTGTAAATCAACTATACTTCAAGAAAACTTTAAAAAACGGGAAAAAAAGCCAGAATAGAGCGAGTAAATGCTAAGTATTATTACTGCTGTTGATATTATTAGGACAAACCTCATAACTCTAAGTTCTTTGTAAGTATTTGCTGAAGCTGCTGGACTCAAAGGGCACAAAGGACCTTTAATGGACAGCAAGTTGGTGCCTCTGAATGAACATACTTCAGGAACTTGTGTTTCTGAAGCACCTGTCAAAACCTTCTTCTGCTCCAGGGTGTAAAACTTAGGTGTTTACAAAGGCCGATCAAGAAATAAAAACATGTGAGGTTGTTTTAGTGGAGCTGTTGAATTGGAGAGGCATGCTCAACTCCTGGTGAAGATCCAGGGTGGATTTTTGCTTTTTCAAGAGAAGCTGGAAATTCAAACTTTAAGGTAAAAATCTCCTGAGTTTAAAATGATAGTTTCTGTGCCTAGGGTGCCCAGAACCACCACCCTTCTCCGTTTGGAGATTCACGGGAGGAGTCATAGGACTCAGTATATAGTTGTGCTACAGGCTAACCCAGTCTGACTGTAGGAGGTGCAGTCAGACTGTAGGAGGTGCAGACGGTCATAAGGGGAATAGACCAGGCTCCTTCTGCTCCCTCTCCCCTCTGAGGTGTCACAAGGAGCCCACTCTTCCTCTAGGAGCAACATGCAGTGACCTGTGTGTGATGCTTCTGTACAGGGAAGTCCATTAGAGACTCAGCGCCCAAGTTTTTACTAGGAGCTGGTCACTCTGCTGAGCCATGTACTCCAGTCTGTTCCAGACTCCTGGGGTAAAGCAAGTGTCCAGTATAAACCATGTTGTTTTCCAGGCTGGGAACAGCCAGCTGCCCTTATTTGGGGACTATTTTCTATTCACATCAAGAACTGGTCACCAAGTTCCCAGATGCCAGCCAAGGGCCTTCCTAAGGATAGCAATTGCAGACCTGCTATGTTAACTCTTGCACAATTACGAAGTTGAATGGTTAAGCTTTCTATAATGGAAAATTCCAAAGAAAATCATATCATAAACCTCCATGTACCCATCACGTGCAGCAGTCAATACATACCTCTGTTGACTCATCTGTGTCCCCAGCCACTTCCCCTTCTGCCCTGAATTATTTTGAAGCAAATCCCAGACACCATGTTCCACCTGTGAGACTTCAGTAGGTATCCCTAAGTGATAAAGACTCCTTAAAAATGATCTGGAGTGCAAGCTGCCAGTTTCCAACCTCTGCCTTAGCCTTGTTCCAGGAATCACTTCCAAATGAGGATTCTCTGTTGACGGGCCCCCTTTGCCAGACCCTCCCAGTGGCAACATGGCTACCGCGGGGGCTTGAGCCTGAGGAGAGGTTAAGAGATCATATTTATGGAGTCCTTGGGCCCCACATGGTCAGGGCCATGCAGCCTGGCACTGAATTTTAACAGGATATCTGTTTTGCCAGAATGATCACAGTGGCTAATAGTCTCTGTGCCGTGGACTTCTTTGGCTTGATTGTGGGCTGTCCAAGGAGGGAGTTGAAACTGCTCTTAGTCTAGTTGTCTTCAGAGAGGTCCACCAGAGGCTCTGTGTTTGCAGGACCCAAGAAAAAGTGACTCAGAGCCTCAACAGAGCGAGGGAGAATGGGAGGGCAAAAGCAGCCACTTCTTCTAAGGGAGTTGATTTCTGAATAATCCTGCTGTTGGTGCTGACGGAGATAACAGAGAGGTGAACACTGGCAGGGAGTTAGGATTCCCAGGATGCTCTTCCCTGGTTAAGGCACTAACTACCTGGGTGTCCTTGGCCAAGCTTCCCACCTTAGTTTTATCGTTTGTGAAAATATCAGTGTTTTCACTCATTCACTCACTCACCCACTCACTCATTCATTCACTCACTCATTCACTCATACTATCACTCATTCATTCACTCACTCACTCATTCACTCATTCTATCACTCACTCACTCATTTATTTACTCACTTATTCACTCATTCACTCACTCACTCACTTGTTCACTCATTCTCTCACTCGTACATTCCCTCCATAAGCATTTGTCATATGGTATGGGTTGTGTTCCCTAGAAGCAGACTCTGAGATGAGCACTTGTTAAGGAAGTGCTCCCAGGAGAATCTGGGAAGGTGAGACTTAAGTAAGAGTATGATTTCAGGAAAAGTTCTGCATGTGATAACTGCTTCTTGACCCAACAGGGCACCTCTGGAGTGCCTTGTGCCTCAGAATCATCCCAAACAGAGGCAGGAGCACTGGGCGTTCATACTCCACATCCATCAGTCACTGGCTCAGGGTTACCTAAGGGGGGAAACTCTTCCAGCTCTCTGGGTATTCAGGCAATGTGGCTCTAGTCTCGGGATAGTTTCCTAACAGTACAGGCCATTAGAGAATGACACTGAGCTTCAAGGCGGGGATGCACAGAAAAGGACCTCAGGTGATATGGGCAGAGCGCTGACATTGTCCACTTTAGAGAGGGAGATGTGTCTTGAGTCATCAGAGCATACAGGAGAGTTATTGCAAATATGGCTTGGGTCATATATTGGCTAATTTTGTTCTTGTTCTATTAGTTTTCATCTTCTTTGCAACACTTCCAAGAGGTACAGGTGAAATTAAGGAAATGGAATGAGGAATTTCAGACTTTCTTCTTGGCTGGTTGGAATCTTCAAGGGAATCCTGGCCTGAGAGTTCTGGATCTAGGGCTAGCTGTCACTCTTATGGTGGGTGTGACTCTGAGAAAGTCACATTACCCTCTTGTCTAAACAGTATAATCAGTCTGCTTCTTCTTTATTGGCACATAGTGAGGGCAAAATGAAGTTACAGGTGGAAGAACTTTAGGAGAAGTAGAAAGGATTGAATACCACATAAGGTGGTATTTTAATAATATGACAACCTGTTCTATGAAGGGAAATGTACAATGAGCTCAATGAGCATTCTTAGTAGTGTCATCACTAGTCCCAACCCTAAACCCCACAGTCAGCGCTGGAGAATCCTCCCAGCTCTGCCTGGAGCTTTGATGGGAGAGGAGGCCCCCTTCTCTCTGGAAGCCATAGACTGGGCTTGGATGGTTTTCCTTACACCTCTATCTGGAGATAACCAAACTTCAAGGTTATGGACACAGTCCCCCAGAGTTTCAAGTCTGCCCAAGATTTCTGACCCCAACTTCAAAGACTGAACTTATAAATTTAGAAGGAAAATTCCATACAAGACCATCCTCACTTCTGATACCAACTGTAAGTTCAGGGGTTTCCCAAAACCATCTCAGGTCTGTTTCACTAGGGAGACTCATAGAACTCACAGAAACCCATATGACAGGGAAAACGTATAAAGCCGAATCAGCAGAGTCTAGGAGCCTTCCAAATGTTAACTGTCCATGTATTCAGGACTTGTCACTCTCCTAGCATCAGAGTGTGACCATATGCAGGGAGTATTGACAACACAGGAAAGCTCACTTGAGCTTCAGTGCACAAACTTTTTATTGCGGCTTCATTACTTAGGCATGATTGATTGATTAATTGCCCATGTGTTTGAATTCAGTGTCCAGCTCCCTTTGCCAGAGGTCCAGCTGATGTCACGGGATTAGAGGACATCAGCTGTGAATAACCCCCCAAAGCATAAACTATCAGGTGTAGTTTGAGGGACTCATCAGGAATAACAAAGATATTCAGAATTTCTCTTACTCAAGAAATTCTGAGCTTAGAGATTACATCCCAGGATCTGGGGATGGGTGAGACCTATTTCTGGGCAAGGACAAATTCTTCATTACATACCTCCACTCCTTCTGTTCACATCAGCCTTCCAGACTCCTGTCCTCCCTGCCTGTACTCTCCCAGATCTCATGTATCTTTCCACCCTCTGATCACTTACAACTCTGACTCATTAACATATAGGTTCCTAGGCAGGAGTCCTGGTAAAGAGTGTTAGCTTTGGGACAGATACGCAGGTTCAAATTCAGACTCACTGTGTGGCTTTGGGAAAAGCACTTAACCCTTTTGCACTTCCATAAATGCTAGCTATTATTTTGTTATTTTTATCGGTAATTAATCCCACAACGTAATTTATTAATTAGACGTTAGTGATCATAGACGTACATGTTAAGAATATGACCTAGGACATTCAGAAGCCAAGCACAGAAGCTAAGACAAAGAACATCACTCCTGTCAGAGAAGGCTGCTCAAGCACCATTTCCCTAGCCACGGGGAGGGTGCAATAGGTATGAATTACTTAATAACACAACTTAAGTGGTATTTGTATGGTGGGCTGACCCTTGATTTTGTACAGTTATTTAAGGTTCTCCAGTTTTTTTTTTTTTTTTTTGGTCTTTTTAGGGCCACATCAATAGCATATGAGGTTCCCAGGCTAGGGATTGAATTGGAGCTGAAGCTGCAGGCCTACACCACAGTCACAGCAATGCTGGATCTGAGCCGTGTCTGCGACCTACACCACAGCTCATGGCAATGCTGGATCTTTAACCCACTGAGCAAGGCCAGGGATTGAACCTGTGTCTTCATGGATACTAGTAGGGTTCGGTAACTGCTGAGCCATGACAGGAACTCCAGCCTCTCTAGATCTTAATTGCTGAGTTGCAAACTCTTTGAGTGTAGGGACTTTAGCAGGCAGATACTAAGTCACTGAAGACACAGAGATGAATGTCACTTTTTTTTTTTTTTTGCATGTCACATTTTTATTCTACGGAACTTCTGGTTTTCCAGGGGGAGGAAGGAAGATAGGTAATCAGCATATGATGGCATTTGTCCTGAGATCAAGGTAAACTGAGTATGTTTTGGGATCATGGAGCAGGAGGATCAAGTTTGGGGGTTTAGGGAGAAGGTAGGGAAGAGGTCAGAAAGGCTTCTTAAAAGAGGTGACACGTAAGCTGGACTTTTGCTAAACTATAGTGATTATCAAACATTGGTGTGCATGACAGTCAGCTGGGGAGCTTGTTAACACTATAGATACTAGGGTCCACCCAAACCTACTGACTGAGTTTGTAGGGATGGGTCCCAATCATCTGTTTTTGTTGTTGGTGTGGTTTGGTTTTTTTTTTTTTTTTTCAACCTTCCTGGTTCTTATAGGTATCTGTGTTTTTGAGGCCAGGAGGGAGTACTAAATTTTGTTTCAATACTTATTTTAGTTATTTGGGGCTACCATAACAAAGTATCAGAGACTGTGTTAAAAGGATCCTCAAGCTATGAAGGAAGTCTGAAATTCTACCCTGCTCAGCAAGATAAGCCTTATAGCAGCTCCATGGGACCCCTAGGATCCCACAGAATAGAGCTTGGTCAACCAGAGGGTCTCTGCTGTCATATGCTGTATTTGCTTATCCTTTTTGGCATTATCTTCTTTTTTTATTGTCTTTCTTTCTTCCTTCGTTTCTTTTTTATTTTTTGGCTTTTTAGAGCCACACCCAAGGCATATGGAAGTTCCCAGGCTAGGGGTCGAAATGGAACTGCAGCTGCCAGCCTGCACCACAGCTACAGCAACGCCAGATCCCAGCCGCATCTGTGGCCTACCCCACAGCTCATGGTGATGCTGGATCCTTAACCCACTGAGTGAGGCCAGGGATCAAACCCGTGTCCTCATGGATACTAGTTGGGTTTGTTACTGCTGAGCTACCACAGGAACTCCCCTCCTTCCTTCCTTCCTTCCTCTCTCTCTCTCTCTCTTCCTTCCTTCCTTTCTTCCTTCCTCCTTCCCTTTCTGTCTTTCTGTCTTTTCTTTTCACACCCACACCTGAAGCATATGGAAGTTCCCAGACCAGGGGTCAAATTGGAGCTGCAGGTGCAACCCGCGTCACAGGTACAGCAACACCAGGTCTGAGCTGTACCTCTGACTTATGCTACAGCTTGGGGCAATGCCAGATACTTAACTCACTGAGTGAGGCCAGGGATCAGTCCCACATCTTCACAGAGAAAACGTTGGGTTCCTGACTTGTGGAGCCACAGTGGGAACTCTGTCATTGTTTTCTTTCGAAGAAAATGTTCTGGAACTGTAAGACTAGTTTGATAGGCCCTGATCTTACTGAACCTCTTTGTGTTGGAAATGCGCACAGTAAGATTGCAGACGCAGATGAAGGAGACGTGTCTCTCCCAAGTCATTCAGTGCCTGCTGCCTGAGTCTGCAGGGAACCCAGGTCTGATGCAGGTCTGGCTGCAGTTCTGCGGGGCCTCAGTCTGTCCCAGAAGGACCCAGAGAGGGCACCACTCAGCTCTGCAGACATGAGTGTGAGGGAAGGAAGGAGCCCTGTTTTGACTATGCTTGTGAGTCACTGCATCCTCAACCTGGTTCCCAAACTGTAAAACTCCTATACTTTTGGCTCCTGGAGAAATAATCATAAACTATTTTATCATTACCTTCCTGGGGGACCAGGGCATTTAACAAAGTTTCACTAAGAATCATGGAACCCATGCTCACTAAGCAAGGAATTCTCTCAGGTACCACAATCCATCTTCCTGGAATGCTGTGTTGACAATGAAAATGGCCACCAAAGGATTGAGATAATGGTGGAGTTGACAAACTTGGGGGCCTTAAACAAAGAAGGCACGCTCCTGCCTGGGTGATGTGGGTCCTGGGGCAGTGGATGGGTAGCGGTGATTGGTTAGGTTTTGGATCATGTTCTTCAACGGCTGTTGCTGAAAATAAACACGGAGGGGAATTGGGAGATCAAGACTGGAGTCTGGCTTTTCTCTTGCTATCCTCATATACTGGTTATGAGATAAATCTCTGAGTCAAGACAGTGAACTCCACAAGGCAAGGACTGAATTTCATCCATAGCAGGGAGCTCTGTGCCTGGAGCACTGAGCATTCAAAGTTCCAAGGGAACCTGGTTTAGGGACCCTCTTGGGCCACTGCTTACTGCAGGAATAATTCCCTGCTCTTTCCTTTAAAGAACTGTCTCCCCAAGTCACTAGTACTGTTGTTTCTTCCTTTCCTCAGTAACTCCCCTTCTCTCTTCTTAGCCCTTTATTCAAAACACATCCTCTCTCTCACCCATTTAGCTCTCCCCTTCTCTCCGCCGAGGAATGCTAATGGAAGAACATGATGGAGTGGTCCTCCGGGAGTGTCCTGTATGCCTGCTGGTAGACTGGGGCTGGATGAAGATGCAGAAACTCTGGCCAGAGGGTTACACAGTCACTCAACAAACATATCTCTGGGACAAGGGACAGAAAAAAGGAATTCAGGCACAAACAGTGAAATGCACTGGAAGAGTGCTCTAGAAAAGCAACAATACAGGAAGTGAACACGGCAGAGCCCAGAGGGTCTGAGATGGAAGAATCTGAGACAGAAGATACTGGCAGTACCTTCCAGGCAGTATCATCTTGGAGGAGGAGATGCAGCCTCTCTTTGGTTAGGTTGGAAATGAAACTGCAGCTTCCTCGGGCTACCTTGTACAGTGGAGCATGTTGTTCACTGCACATGATGGCCAGCTGAGGGGTTAATGGAGGTGGCAATCCAGCCCATAATCCTCTCCTGGAGGGTCACTGGGAATACCAGCTGGGATGCAAGAATGCAGTGTGTGGGCTCCTGGGACGCTGGTCATTGTCCACACTCCTTATCCAGTCCTGTGCGCCCTCGGGCGGTGGAGATGCTCTCTAGGCTTTCATCCTCCCCACCCTGCCCCCCAGCTCCTGGGTGTGTCTTAGGAGCCACTGCCTTTCCAATCAAGCACCAAGCATGTTTCCATGTAGAGTGGCTCCAAAATATTATTGAGTCAGGCATCCTCTTTGAGAATCTTTTCCTTTAAAGAAGGAACATTACACATAAGCTTGGATGACATGTCAGAAGATTTATCCACCTGAGGTCCATTAGGTTGAGCCTTTTCCAGAGACTACTGCTCATGGTCAAAACCCCTGCTCTGGAATGACAGTCTTGGCCTCATACCCTGCCCCACGGAGGAACAATGAATCCCTAATTAATGTACGACACACACCAACCTACGTTTCTGCTTGAGCGGAGCTACTTTCTTCATCTTTTTATTTTTTTAAAATTTTAGTTAAAGTATAGTTGATTTACAGAAACAGACCTCCCTCCTAGAAGTCATCTGGCAGAGGCAGAACCCCTTCGTGTTATCTCAGGCAACTTGTGCACCCCTAGGCATCAAGTGCTAGCTTGGGTGAAGGGACAGATTTTTACGCTCACAGACTGAGCTAGGAGAGGTCAGATGAATATTAATAGACAACATATATTGGGCACTAATTCTGTGCCAGGCACTGTAGTTAGAACTCAATAAGTATAATTATATTGAATTCTCATGAGAATGTCTTGCTGTCTTACTGCCATTTTCCAGATGGGAAAACTGAGGCACCGAAAATGGTTACTCGTTCAAGACCATGAAGACTATACATGCTTTTGGTGGCTTTAAAAATGCTTCAACTTGGCTAAGCTAAGGGAATGTCTCAAAATTCTCTTTCTTAGATATTTTGGGTTAAGGCGGCCCATGAGAGTGATTCCTGTGGGGGATTTAGAGGGCAGAAGGGAAGAGGCAGAAGTAGCTCAGACATATTGTCACTGACTTGCTGCTTCACCTGGTTGATGTGGGGCCGTTGTTGGACCAACAACCACTTCATCTTCCCCTGGATCCTTCCTCAGGTTTCCTGACTCCCAGGTAGGTGTGTGTTTAGGTCTGTCACAAAGGACTCCGGCTTCTGTGAGACAGCCACACACTAGAGTGGGAGGAAAAGTAGAAGCAATGTGGGTTCTAGCTGTACTGGTAGCCTATTGCTCTTGTCTACTGAAAAAAAAAAATGGATGGGCAATGGGGTCCTACTGTACAGCACAGGGAACTGTGTGTGATTGGGCCACTTTGCTGTACAACAAAAACTGGAGAAACACTGTAAATCAACTATACTTTAATCAATTTTTTAAAAAAATGCATGTGAACTAAGTTTTATTTGGGGCAAAAGGAGGACTATAACCTCTGACTGCCTTTCAGATCATTCTGAGGAACTGCTCTAAAGAATCAGTGTGTGTGTGATTTTGGTGAAGGGGGTACATGCAATCCGTTTTCCCCAGAGCGCAGAGTGCCTCTTTCCTAATCTCCACCTTGAACTCCTTTCAGGGTGTTTTGAAGGGCAGTGACTGCAAGTGGGTATTGATCTAGTCCTTGTAGAGGCAGACAGTGAGTGAGAATTTTTAGTTGGCCCTCTTCATCTCCCTCCCAGCATCAGATGCAAAGAGACATCTTAGAACAACTAGCTCTCAGGATCCTGTAAGGTCAAATCTCTGTTAAAAAACTCCTTTTAATGATTATATAGGGAAGCAAATACATAAATGGGCATATATATCATGTATACATACATATTCTGCTTCTCCGATTGAACACTGACAAATGATCAATACCAAGAGAGGGGTGTAGCCAAGATCCAATCTCTGTCTCCATTAGTTTCTTTTATTTATTTATTTATTTATTTATTTATTTATTTATTTATTTATTTTTTCATATTAACAATTAATTTTATTTCAGTTATAGGTGTACAAAGATCATTAGTCAATACGATAGATTTTGTGTCCCAAACCCACAGTGCATCCCCCCACCCCCCCAGGTTGTCTTATTTGGAAAACCAAGGTTTTCCAAAATCTGTGAGTCATTGTCTGTTCTTCAAAGAAGTTCATTGTGTCTCTTTAGTTTCCACATGTAAGCGGTAGCATTGGGTGTTGCTGTCTAATTGTCTGACTGGTTCCACTTCGAATGATAATTTCTAGGTTCATCCATGTTGCTATAAATGTTATTCTGTTCCTTTTAATGGCTGAGTAAT
>PVHT020000521.1:23901741-23935269 GCA_004024745.2 Catagonus wagneri
GGAGATCCTCCAAGAATTGCAGTAAGGTCCACCCGGATTCCTATGGAGACTGCTTTGCCCTGGGACCCAGTGCACGTGAAAGTCTGTGTGTGCCTTTCAAGGATGGGGCCTCTGTTTCCCCCAGTCCTGTGGAGCTCCTGCACACAAGCCCCGCTGGCCTTCAATGCCAGATGCTCCGGGGGCTCTTTCTCCCTGTGCCTGATCCCCAGGCGTGGGGTTTTGACGTGGGGCTCAGAACTCTCAGTCCTGTAGCTAAGTCTCTGTGATGCAGTTATTTTCCAGTCTGTGGGGCTTCCCACCCGGGAGGTATGGGGTTGCTTCTATCGTGTAATCGCCCCTCCTACCTCTTGATATGGTCTCCTCTTTGTCTTCTGGAGTAGAATATCTTTTTTGGAAGTTTACAGTCCATTTGGTTGAAGGCTGCTCGGCATTTGTTTGTAGTTTTGCTGTTTTTTGGGAGAAAAGTTGAGCTCCAGTCCTTCTATATCTGTCTCCATTAGTTTCATCACAGGATCTGTGCACACACATACTCACCCACACCCACACACGTGCCCACACAAATACCCCAACTCAGATTACATGGCAGCTGGAGGCAGATGAGGTTCTGTGTTGGACAGGCTGAAATTGAGGTGCCCCTGGATGTTTGCATGGTGAGTCATGGCTGTCGAAGGTCCCTTAGGAGCCTCGTGTGCAGTGGAGGATCAGGGAAGGGAAATCAGTGTGGGCTGCCAGGAACCCGAAGCACGTTTTATGGTGGTAAGACTTGACTGAGGCTGGTAGGAGCTGGTTACATGGATGGGCAGGGGGTGGGCACTGTGCATGGGGAAGTAGCAGGAGAAAGCAGGAATGAGCTCTGTCTGAGGCCATTGGACTGAATGGTCTAGAAGGGAAATGTTGATTACATGGCCATTGCCATCTTTTGGGTTTGTGAATTCTATCTCTGCAAGGATGTGGTGGGCTCTAGACATTGTGTACTCCATCTGGTAGAGTAAGTTTCTAGTTTAATTGAATCCAACTTGCCTCAAACATTTTGTGAGCACCTATTATAGGGCAGCTTTGTGCCGGATGCAAATATGAAGAAAATACAAACTGCATCCTGGGAAATTTTGCATTCAGGTATTCACTATATTTTTGTTAAGTCGTATTGAATGGAAATCTTGGACCCATAACAGGGCTAGTTCTGGACTCCTGATTCCATTCTGTGCCAAGAGCGTGAATGAAATAATAAAACTCAGGTCAATCTATCCACCCACCCCTCCCTCCTCCATTCACCCAAAGCTAGCTTGAGCTACTTACCTATCCCTATTCATGTATCTCTGCCTATTAACAATCTATTGTTTCTTCTTTTCTTAAACTGGGGGGGGGGGTGGGGCAGGATTTGATCAACCTACAAAATTAGCCATACCAAAAATGACCATTAGAAGATAAAAGCAGAAAGAAAGAAAGGAGAGAGAAACAGATGTGGACAGAGAAGGAGACAGAATCAGTTACCGAAGCAGAGCATTAAATTTAGTGTCAGTTTAATAGAAATGAAGGCAAAAGGAAAAAAAGAAAAGGGACACATGCTTGGTTATCCAGTTGGTAATATCTGAAGAAAGAAGGAATACAAGTTGGGGGAGAGAGGCTTTCCCCAGCATTGTGTAGGAGGAGAATTTATCGTGTCAGGGCTTCATGAGGACACCAGGTAGCACAAAGGCGAACATCTGCTGAAGTCCTACAGACACAGAAAAATTCTCCTGAAATGTTTCTCCTATTGACTCTCTCTAAAGGCTGAGAGCACAACATTAAATCTTATTTCAGCACAGGCTTTTCAGTGGGAAAGGAAGATAATAACGTCCACCTACATTACATGAAGCTGGGACTCAGAACAGGGACCGAGCTGTGAAAACCGAGGGGCTGGTCACCTGGCTGCGAGGCTCTCCCTTTCAAATTGCGTTTGTCTCCAGAGAAACTTTGGTTCTGTGACTTGTAGTCACCATACCAGAAATGTCTCTTCATTTCTAAAATATGTGTTGTCAGCTCCAGTCTTGTTCTGTTCCACAGTATGAGAGCTGGATGCTTGTCCAGCTTGCAGTCCTTCTCTCAAAGCCAGGAATGGAAACATTGTGCAAGAAGGCACCTAGGCTTGGAAAGAATTTGGACAACTCTCCCCTCTTCCTGGCTGTAAAACAACTTGGGAGCCCCTTGGAGAATGGTGCCTCATGGTACAGCATCCAAGGTTGACACATTCCACACCACCAGTGACCTGTTTGCATTGGGACTGGCCCAGGGCACAACCATTTACCAGGTTGGTGTCTGCCTCATTTTGGTCTGCAGCTTGACCATGTCCACCGAGTCACGGCATTAGCTATACTGCCACCATAATCCATAATCCATCCCACACTCAAGGAAAATCCTTGGGGACGTGAGGTTAGTCCTGAGGGCCAGCTGGATTTGTGGATGGTAAAGCTTGTGCCTCAGCATGAATGCCATTTGGTCCATGTTTCCCTGAGGATTCACTGAGTGCCTGCCAGGTAAAGGATCCAGAGGGGGTTTCAAGGAGGGGAATTGGAAGGAGAAGGAACATGAAAGTTGAAAAAAAGTTAAAGGAGATGGATATGGACCTTCAGTATTATTCAAAAGTGTTCCCCGGTGGCCTCATGGGTTAAGGATCCAGCTGTGGCTCAGGTCACTGCCCTGGCACGGATTTGATCCCTGTCCCAGGAACTTCCACGTTCCATGGGCATGGCCAAAACAACAACAAAAGAATGAGAATTATTCAAAATCATCTAGAGAAAGACTGGATACCAGCCAAAATGGCACAACCAACGAAGACCACCTAATTACGAGGGCACAGCCGTGTGCCTCAGAATGCCTGTGTGGCTTTAGATAGATCATAGAACTATTTGCTCTCAGGTTTCTCATCTTTAGAAAGCAGGAAATGCAGTACATCTGCATTTTCACTGGACTGAGGTGAGGGAACAAGGAAGAAAGACCACGGTATGAGAAAGCATCAAGAAAGTAGAAAGGTGGGGTTCCCATTGTGGCTCAGTGGGTTAAGGACCCAATGCTGTCTCTGTGGATATTTGGGTTCAATCCCTGGCCTCACTCAGCGGGTTAAGGATCCGGCATTGCCCCAAGATGTGGCATAGGTCACAGATAGGGCTCATATCTGGTGTTGCTATGGCTGTGTCATAAGCTGCAGCTCTGATTAGAACACTAGCATGGGTACTTCCGTATGCTGCATGTGCAGCCCTGAAATAGAAAATTAATTAAAAAAAAGAAAAAAAATTAGAAAAGGGCCATGGGAAGATGCAAGCTGATGTTAGCATTAACACCAATTCTTATTGATTTAAAATATTACCTACGAAATTAGTCTGCTTTGGCTTCCCGGTCAGTAATGCCAGGCTTACCATGGAAGTTTCTGAGTGACACGGGTATTTACCTACCTTTCCTCCTCATCAGGCTTCACCATTCCTCTCTAGACTTCTACACCCTAAAGTTTAGGCACATAAGACAAGCATCCAGTCCAACCCTCTGCCTTCTTGCTGGGTGGCTGCTGCTCCTGCACGCATTAGAGGTCAAGCACAGGTCCTGCTCTGCGGACACAGCTCAGCTCCTGCTGCTGCTGACCAGAGAAACCCCACCTGTGTCAGCTCTGCCCAGCCCTCCTCTTCACTTCAGTATATGCGATAGTCCGTTTTACACTCACGGGCCCCATATTGCCTTTTAAGATTTCTCCTGATGACTTCTTTTCAGTGATCTAAATTGAGTCCTTGGCATATTTACCAAATACTTTTGGGGAACCTACCATGTGTCAAGTACTGTGCTGTGGTCACATATAAAATAAGTTAGAAAAGTGATCTGAACTGGCTTCAAGTTTTTTCGGGTCTGGTGGGGCAAATCTGTGACATGGTGTTCCGGCTAATGCTATAATGGGACCGTGCCTGGGGTGCTGAGGGAGCACCAGAGCGGGTATTCAACCATACCAGAACAATCAGGGAGGACTTCCTGGAGGGGAGGACATGAGGTGGCCTTGAAGAAATCCTCATTCGCTGTCTTTCAAGCAGAGCCCTCTGCCTTCGTCTTCATATACGTGTTTTCTTTAAAATTTTTTTATTATAGTTGATTTATAATGTTCTGTCAATTTCTGCTATACAGCAAAGTGACCCAGTTATACATATGTGTGTGTGTGTGTGTGTGTGTGTGTGTGTGTGTGTGTGTGTGTGTATTCTTTTTTTCACATTATCCTCCATCACGTTCTATCACAAGTGATCAGATATAGCTCCTTGGTCTATACTGCAGAACCTCATTGATTATCTATTTCAAATGTAATAGTTTGAATCTACTAACTCCATATGTGTTTTCACTTAGATGGAATGTCCTTCTCTACCCCTCCTAAAATATGTTCTTCCTTCAAGGCTCACTCAAAAGCCACCTCTTTATCCATGAATCAGTTTTGGATTCCCCAGCTTGAACGGACCTCCCTCTTTTGACCCTGGTGGTATTTTGTACACTACCTCTCATGGCTCCTTATCTTGTCCGACTCTCCTTTTATTAAAGTTACTTGACATTATTATCTCAAATCCTCAATTCTGTGTTTGACTAGTTATACTCTCCCCAGCACAGAGCTTTATAGGTCTGTCCTGATGATGTCTGAATTAATTGCTTTGCCCTTATGTCCCCCAAGAGAGGGCCAGGAGCCACTCAGGATGGATATGAATGAAAGGTGGAGCTGAGCTTCCAGCACCTGTGAATAGTGCATCCAGTTAGCTCAGAACCTGGGCCTCACTTGGCTGAGGTCCTGGATGGTCATTAGGAGACCTGACCTTGGACATGTCCTCTGGTCTCACTCAGTCTGAGTCTGGACTTCTAACATCCATCTTTCAAGTGTGATCCACCTTTCAAGTGAGGGCCCTTGGTCACCAAGCCACCATCTGTAGGAGAATGCAGAAGCTAGGGAGGTACTTAATGAAGGGCAAGAATCAGGGTCAGGAAACAGGCCTAGTGCCATCTTATCCCTATGACTGCATGACCAAGGTGGAGTCGTATCCCAGATCTGTGCCTCGGCTTACCCAGGTACAAAGAGTCGACATTGCATTTAGGGGTTTTTCAAGCTCAAAATTGCAAACTATGATGGAAACCGAGCTGAAATCACTCCTTTTTATAGAGAGTAAAGGAAGACAGTAAATTCTAATTTGAGAAGTGCATGCCCCTATGGTGACACTGTGCAGCCAAGCTTTCTCCATCCTTTGACCCAAACTGGAAATATCTTCTCAGATGTTGATGGGTGCTCTTTTGGTCAGAAGCTACGAGGACATCAGTATGAAATCCCATATTTTTACAGCTTCAGTGGCTTTCCTGAAAACTCATTCCTGCCCGCTGGTCATCTGGCACTGAGAAGAGACTGTAGAAGTCTTCAGTTTGAGAGGTTTCAGGCTATTTTACCCAGAAAGAGTTTGTAAGTGGGGAGATATGCATGTCGAAGACCATTAAGAGCCTCTGAAATTGTCATTACCAGTTCTCTGTGGTGCTCCCTTTAATGACATGAGTGGCAGTGACATAAGAAAAAAATAACAGCCCAACCTTTGTGTTTTGTAATGAATAATAAAGTATTTTAACCTCTTTAGGGACTTAACACCACGTTAATCCTTTAATCCCTAGAAAAACCAATTTTGTTGACATGAAAAGGGGATATTTAACTTCATCCAATTAATTTTCTACCTTTGAGATGCCGTGATTATGAAGATTAGATTGAATAGATTCAGTGGAGCTACCATATTGGGTATTAAGCAGTGGCTTGGACACGAAGAAGGAGCATCAAAAGGAAATCCTATGCCACAGTTTTGTTTGAATTTACCCATTTGGAAATACCAGGGCTTGGAGGCCTTTGCATCCTAGCACTGTTACTTGTACTGAAGTGTTCACATCTGCAACTACTCAGCCACCCCACAGCCATTAAACTGGGAACTTGGCTGACATTCCTGCAATACCAGCTCCCTCTCTGTGTTTGAGCTCCAAATGAGAACTGTTCTTGTGAGGAGGCTGAAATGCCTGCCACAGAAACATTCCTAACAGTTAGCTAAAAGTTAGCTAAGTGTGAACTCAATTTTTAAATTACACAGTGGGGGAAGCACACCATTCAAATCGGCCTCAGAACAATGGATTAGAATTGGAGATGGAAGATAAACGGCTGGAGATTTAATTATTTTTGCATTGGACTTCCACATGCAGACATGGAAAGGTTTTTAATTCCACCCTCGCCTCCACCCAATCCCCAGCCAGAATTGAGTTTACAGGGATGAAAGGAGAGATGATGAAAAGTGGGGGTTATGGCGGTGCTGCAAATATCTGAATGGTGTAGTGAAAAAGCCCCTGGGTTCTTCTGGCTGAAGATGGTTCCTTTTGGAATGAAAAATAGGACATGGGAAATGTCAGGGTGACCGCTCACTCTTATGCCAGCAGCCACTTTCAGTAGATGTCATATACCACTAGCCTGTCACCTGAGCCAGAGGGCAGGAGTATGGATTCTGTGCTGGCAACCCCCTGTGTCCTGCTTGGTGTTTGGCATACAAATAGTGTTGTCTAGCACAGGGCTTTCTCCTGAGGAATCACATGGCAGGGCTACACAGAAATGATGTTGACGTTTTCATGTGGCTTGCGATGGAGTAGGGACCAATGGAGGAATGGGGGGTTTTGGAAACAGAGTCTGCGTTTTTTTCTCCCACCCTCCACCCATAGCCTGGGACAGATAGCTTTATTGATTAAGATTTGATTCTCTCAGCCATTCAAAAGGGAGCGTGGTGCCAATCTCTTAGAGTTGTTGCAGATTTACATACAGCGAAGCCAGGAAAACCCCACCAGGCAGAGTTGCCAGGGAAAGTTACGACCATGTGCAAATTAACCTGTTTGATTGACTTGGTAGGAATGATAGATGTTTAAGAGACTGCTGAGATCACCTAGTGTTTTCCTATCAGTTTTGCACATGAGAGGTGAAGTGACTTGCTCAAGATCAGGCGGCTAATTGATTATCACATCACAGCTCTTTCCATGACCTTGTGTAGCTTGGTCTGATGGACTGACTCTTGCTTGAGATGAAGTATTTCTTATCCAGTTCATCTTATCCCAGGTGACAAGGAATTCAGCCCCTCACTTCCTTGATCACCCATCTCACCTGTGAAATCACAACTATTCTTAATTCCTTAAACTCTGAGCTTGGGTCCCCTGCAGAGTGAGCCTCAATCCTGAAATGGCATTCAGGCTTCCATTTAGTTTCAGGGAAGATACTGGTTTTCTCTTAGAAGTTGTTCTGAACGTTTGCCCCTAAGTGCCGGAACCTAGCAACTTGAAACCTGTTTTTGAGAGGTTTTTAGTCCTGAATAAGAATGTGTCCTTCTTTCCACTTCCAGGCTTCCTAAGCAGCCAGACCTGAGCTAGAGACCAGGCAACGCTCAGTTTGCTGGAAGTGAATTCAGTGGTTGGGGACAGGTTCAGCTGCATGGGGCAGTGGCCTTGGTAGACCTTCTTGCTTTTAAGTTTCTCTGAGCATTTCCGAGGATATGAGTGGTGAGATTGAAAAGGGGTCCTCCTTAGGGCTGGTACAGCAGACAGAGAGAGACAAAAACAGGGACCTGGTGAACACATGGTTCAGACAAGGGCACTAGTCATCAAGCTCTACTACATTTCCTGGAAGAGTATTGTTTTTCTTTCTGGCAAAGACCAACCCCTGAGCTTGTCTTTTGTCTTCCTGAAGCTCCACAGTCTTCAGAAATGGTGACATTTAAAAGGAACCATTTGTTTGAATGGAAGTTTCCAAAAAGATTCTGGCAACGGGCAAATCTGCAGGGCTCAATATGACCCTTTCTTTTCAGGGAAAGGAAAAGAGAAGTATTTGGCAACAAAGACAGTAAATAGGAAGGTGGTCCCCATACCCTGGGCCCGTTGCTGCTTCTACTGTCTTTAATCATTCATTCAACAAATATTTTATTGCACGCCTTTTCTGTGCCAGACACTAAGGACACTGCAGGGAGCAAACCAGAGTGGCACCTGACTTTATGGAGCCTCTAGTGTTGTTCCCTTATCCTAATATCTGTTAGAACCTCAGTGTTGCACAGTGAAAAAATTTCCTTACTCTTTGTAAAACACTTTATAACTTATTAACTATGGATAAGGCTTATTGATAAGCCCATGAATATATTCTAATTCTCAATTTGTTGTACAGGAAACTAGAGTCTAGTGAGATTAAATGCCTTACCCTGAATTATAGAGCAGTCGATCCTCAGGTCTCATCTTTCAAGAGTAAGTTTGCCCTAAACTAGACAGTTCGTGCAGGAGCCCCTAGCTTCTTACAAGGACAAGAGCTGGCACGTTGGTTTCCTACTAGCAACCTCAAGAGAGTTAGAGTTACATAGCTCAGCCAAGACCTCTTTGCTAGCTAACCTGCTCCCAATTGCATGTAGTTAGAGCAACCCCACGCTTGGCCTTTCCAAGTAAGTATAACTTTATAATAAGACCCTTTTTGGCCACTGCATTGTCTTCTCAGGGTAATTAAACCTTGACGTCTCTCACTACAAAATTGGCCAACGGAAAGCCAAGTCATGGAGTAGACTGATTTTAGATGCCAGTGTTGTCTGAAATGGAAGTTGATATTACCTCTGTAACTTAAAAGGGTTGATATGATTTATTTGCTGGGATGCTCTAACCCTTGAATGCCTGGCCACCTGGATGTACTTGAGGAGGACTTGACCTCTGCCCCTCAAGTCATTCCTATCAAACCAGGGGACACTTGGTCTCTAGCTCTGGTCTAGCTCTTTGAGAACCCTGAAAGTTGAGAGAAGGGCACACCGTTATACCAGGACTGAGACACTCTTAAAAAGTGGTCACCTTTGATGCAATTAGGCTGCCTCTCCCCTTCCCATGCACACATACAGAGTCAGGACCTACTGACTCGATAAGACAAGAAACTCAGTGGGACCGCCTGAGAGAACAAGGCTCATCTGGCTTGTGTTGTATGTCAGTGACCTCTAATGGTTGTGCTGCTCTTCCTTGACTGGCTATGAAAGGACTACTCTCTTTAAGAATCATGGCTCTCAGGCACTGCCGTGTTCTCAGCCCCATGGGTAGCATGAGGCATGAGGGAGAACTCTGTCCCCTAACTGTCTTCCTTAGCTGGGCTCATCTGCTTTCTTGAGCACTGGTCTCAAGTGGAAGGTAGACAGCTTTCAAGTTTATTTATGTTTTACTCCATCTCTGTGTGTGACGATCCATTGAGCTGGAGGGAATAGAATCTGCTTTGCTGACCTCTAGAACAAGAATAGTCCTGCATTTGAAACAACAGCTGCAGTGGACCTGCTAAACTAGTCTGTGAGGCACAGAGAAGTGTCCCATGTCCGCCGACGTGCAGTATGGAGCAGAGGAGAAGACCTGAGGACTTGACTAAAAAGCACCCTGAACAAAAACAAAGGCTGGTCTGTGGGTCTTTGAAGAAAGAATTACACAGAATTGACTCTCCCTCTGTCCCCACGTTCACTTGTATACATGCCACATCAACCCATCTTACCTTCCTCTTTGGAGTCTCCATCGGAGACTGGTACCCAGAGTTCCTCCAAGGCAAATTCTCCCCTATCCATCACCAAATGGGGTTCCTGCTGTGCCTCTTCCTTTAGAATATGCCTCCCCCTCTTTCTTGCTCTTGCCTGGTTCCCAGAGCCAGGCCATGTAACTGCAGTGGGGTTAGATTCCCCAGGAAGAAAGACTCCAGGGAAGCCACACAGCAGGTGTGGAAAACCAAAAAGCCAAAAGGAAAATCTATTTGTAATTCTTCACCTGCTCCTGGCCCTTTGCTGGGGACAAGTTCCCGAGCCTCACCCATTTAAACAATAGTAATTCTAATCCCAGTGGTTAGATCGACACCACCCTTTGCTCTTGCTCCCAACCTGCCCAGTGATAGTGGAATTTAAGATGTAAAGGCTGGGAGCTTGGGATGGAGGCCTGAGGGTGGGCCTATGAGGGGTGTGGAGATGCCCAGCCTTGGAAGGATTGGACCAATGAATAGGAGGAAACGGGGTGCTGGGCGCTGGTTCTCCTTGCCTTGACCCACTGCCAGAGAAGGGCTTTGGAGGAGCCAGTATCCTGTCTATCATTTGCAGATTAAATCTCCCTAAATAGGCCCTCACAATGCAGACTGTCAGCACTCACCCCTGCTCACTCTGTCAATAATCCATCAATTAAGGGTTGCTAATAGTATGCATTGACACAACAGATTAGCCAGACGCTGCGGCCCTGGTGGCAGGCTCTTCTAGTCAATGGCTGTAGGATTATCAACCCTGCCATTGACGTGTGCTTCATTCTTCCCTCTCCAGTCCCCTGTGAGATGCAAGAGAGCTCCATTTAAACCCAAAGGCTCAAAAAACAAAAGGGTAATCTCAGCGCGAGGGCCTGAAAAAGCAATTCAGATCAAGGGAAATCAGAGGCAACCCAGGGCTTTGCTCTCTATCAGCATTGCCTTCTACCTTCTTTGTGTTAAAATGGCCTTATGTGGAGACTTCAGCTCAGAGGGCAGGAATGGCAGAACCCTCTATTCCTTTATACCTGACGGAGGAGCATAGGAACAGGGTATACTGCTGCCCCGCACGCCCTTGTTTCCAGGCATGAGGCAAGGGTAGGGTATCACATTGCCTTTCTCCCTGTCTGGGTAGTAAACACTTAGCTACAGATGGGGAACAAAAGCTCACCATAGAGCTGGACTTTGAAGAAGAGGGGACACCAGCCGATCAAGGGGGACAGAGAACCCACCTGGCCCTTTTCTCTTTAGGGGTCCTAGAGACATGCCTGGTAGTGGCGGTCCAACCAGAACGAAATATCCCAGCTTGGCCTCTAGCCCTCCCTACCTGGCTGTCCTGCTCTCCCTGGGCAGCTGTCCCACCCCTGAGGGTTCAGGTGGTCTCAGCTGACATCTTCCTGAGAGATTTCTCAGAGAAGTCAGAGGTGCTGGGCACCTACCACCTTCCTAAGTTTAAAATAGAATATGCAAATAGTAAAAGATGAGTTTTAGACTTTAGGTGGGACAGAACTGGACCCACACAATCCTTGGTATATATAACCCCTCTGTCATCATCGGTCCCTTAGAGGCTTTCTTTTATTTATTTCCTTAATTTAGCAATATAATGACCATTGCATTTATTTCCTATTGCTGCTGTAGAAATAACCACAAACTTAGTGACTTAAAGAGCAGATATATTTTTATGTTGTGGTTCTGGAGGTCACAATTTGAAATGTGAAATGAGTCTCACTGAGTGAAAAGAAAGATGTTGGTAGGCCACGTTCCTTTCTAGGAGATAGTCCGTTTCCTTGTTTTTTTTCTAGCTTCTAGAAGCTGTGTGCATTCCTTGGCTCAGGGCCTCCTCCTCTTCAAAGCCACAAAGCCTCCTGTCACATTGCTTGGGCTCTGACCCTGCTCCCTTTCTCTTTCACGTGGAAGAACCCTTGTGATTACATTGGTCTTAGAGCCTGATCAAATCGTTCGAATCACTAACCCCTCTGTCTTGTCTAACCAAGAACCGGCTGTTCCGGAACAAAGACTGCCCTAACTAGGCTTTGACTTTGTTAATCTTTGACCCACACCATATCATGGAATGTTTTGTTACAACCCCTCACGCTCTCCTCCTAACCCCTCATGCAGCCTGATGCAAACCCTGATACAGGTTGTATCAGCCACTGGCACCTATAAAACCAACTACCTCCCAAGCACCGGGCAGCCTGAGCCTTCTCTAGGTGCTCCTGGCCGTCTTCTTGTCAATAAACCCACTTGAAACCTCAACAATCCCGGACCCTCTGCCGCTGTTTGCTTCTGCTGCAATACCCCATAGCCCTTTCCCCTTCTAACAATCGGGATCCCCTGGATCACGCAGGATCAGCTCTCCACTGTGTATTCTTAATCACAGCTGCAAAGTCCCTTTTTGCCAGATAAGTTCACAGATTCACAGGTTCTGGGGATTAGGACATGAACATCTTTTTTTCTGCCTGCCTCTACAGCCTAAGACTAGAATATCACCTATGTGCTCATCCTCTCTGCCAACTTCATGTCTCTTCCAACCAAGGTAACCATTATTCTGAATAATTTTATCATTCCTTTACTTTGTTTTACATGGTTTTATCATATATATGTGAATATACACATACATACATGTTAACCCATATGTGTATATATGTGTATGCATATGTGTATATAAATACATGTGTGTATAAATATATACATGTATTTATACATATATAGACTTCTATGCACATCAACACGTGCGTGGATGTATGTGTAGATTTGTATGAGTGTGTGCACATACATCACACGTCTATGCTGAACAAAAAATTGTTTCATTACGCTTATTTTTGCAGTTTTTAAAAAAAGTTCATCGTATCTAATCTAGTATTTTTAGACTGGCTTTTATCACTCAACACTGGTTGAAATATTCATCTGTATTGTCCCATGTAGTGGGAGTGCTTTCATTTCTCCTGCTGTATCACATGCAATTGGGAGTATACAGTTTATCTATTATTCTGTTTTTAGTTTTTTACTACTATGAACAGGTGCTGCTATGAACATTGCTACACATTTTCTTGTGTGCACATTTTTTTTTTTGATATGCCCAGGAGAGGATTACTGAGTCACAAGATATGTAAATATTCAAGTTTATAAGACAATGCCCACACCCAACCCCATCCGCTTTGTTTCCAGCAGCCTGTTCATCCACCCTCTGTAGTCTCAGCCTTTTTTGCTTTTGTCAGTTGTATTATTGATTTGTTGCCACTGAGGTCGACTATCTTTTCATATGTTGATTGTCCCTTCTTTTTTTGTTCCTGTAAATATGTGTATGTTGTCCATTTTCTATTGGATTATTTGGCTTTTTCTTTATGTTTTTCTATGTTCTAGGCAATAAGCCCTTGCTAGTTAAATATGTTGTAAATTATCTTCTTTCATTTGGTGACTTGTCTTTTCGCTTAAAAATTATTTTATAAATTGAAATGTCTTATAAAATGTGGTCTATGTTTCCTTTTAAAGTTTATGACTTTTGTATCCTGCCTAATAAATTCTTCTTCTACTTTCAAGATCAGCAAGATGTTGATCTATCTAAAACTTTAGGAGTTCCCGTCGTGACGCAGTGGTTAACGAATCCGACTAGGAACCATGAGGTTGTGGGTTTGATCCCTGCCCTTGCTCAGTGGGTTAACGATCCGGCGTTGCCGTGAGCTGTGGTGTAGGTTGTAGATGCTGCTCCGATCCTGCGTTGCTGTGGCTGCGGCGCAGGCCAGTGGCTACAGCTCCGATTAGATCCCTAGGCTGGGAACCTCCACATGCCGCGGGTGCGGGCATAAAATGACAAAAGGCAAAATAAATAAATAAATAAATAAATAAATAAATAAATAAATAAAATAAAACTTTAAAAATTTCAGTTTTGATATTTAAGTCCTTCAGTTATCTGGAGCCAATTTTTGTGAGTGGTGTGGGGTAAAGATTTAAATTGTTTTTTTCCACAATGTGGATGACCACTTTTCCCATTAACTGAGTGGTCCTTCCTTTCCCTCCTCATCTGTGCTGCCACTCCACTGTACATCAAAGTACCATTTTGGGAGTTCCTGTTGTGGCTCAGCAGAAACAAATCTGACTAGCATCCATGAGGACACAGGTTCAATCCCTGGCCTCCCTCAGTGGGTTAAGGATCTGGCACTGCTGTGAGCTATGGTGTAGGTCGCAGACACGGATAGGATCTGGTGTTGGTGTTGCTGAGGCTGTGGTGTAGGCCAGTGGCTCCAACTTGACCCTTAGCTTGGGAACCTCCATATGCCATGGGTGAAGCCCTAAAAAGATAAGAAAGACAAAAAAAAAGTCCCATTTTGCAAGGATCTGTTCCATTTGTCAGCTAGTCTCTACTTTGCTAGTACCATGCTGTTTTGATTATCCTGGCTTCATAAGAAGCCCTGATATTTGTTATGGTAAGTACCTTCTTTCTCTTATTCTTATTCTTGACCAATTGTACTACCATTTTAAAATAACTATGTCAAGTTTCATAAAAACTTCTGTTGGAATTTTGATTGGAATTACATTAAATTATCGATCAATTGGGGAAGATTAGACATTTTTATAGTGTTGTCTTTCTACTCATAAACATGGCATTACACTCCACTTGTTTAGATTGTTTTTAAAAAAAATGTGGCCACACCCATGGTACATGGAAGTTCCCAGAAAAGGGAATTAATCTGAGCTGTAGCTGCGACCTATGCCATAGCTACAGCAATGCTGGATCCTTTAACGCACCGTACAAGGCTGGGAACTGAACCCGTGGCTCTGAAGTGATATGAGCTGCTGTGGTCAAATTCTTAACCCACTGTACCACTGCAGGAACTCCTAGATTTTCTTTAATGTCATCTTAGTGAAGTTTGAGAATTTTCTGTCTACAGGTCTTGAACATCTTTGGCTAAGATAATTCTCAGGTAATTTAAAGATCTTATTGCTATTTAAAAAGATCTTTCTTAAAAAAACCAGTTTTCCAATTATTTGTTGCCGTTGTATTGAAATCGAGTTAGTTTTTTAAAGTTTATCTAATATGCAGTCTTCTTGCTAGTATTTTATTTTATTTCTAATTATTTGCCAACAGATTCCTTTATAACCTTTTCAAACAGGACAGTATTTTTCATACTTTCCAGTATATTTTTATTCGACTGTTTTTTAGTTATAATTTACATACAATAAAAATGCACCTATTTTAGGTACATAGTTTTGACAAAGATACCTATCTAATCACCACTCCAATCAAGATAAAGAACATTTCTGTCATTCCAGACAGCTTCCTGCCCATTTGCATCTACTGTACCTTGCTCTGCCCCAGGAACCCCTAATCTGATTTCTATAACCGTGAATCTTTTGCCAGCTCAAAAGTTCATATAAAGGGAATCATACCACATGTACTCTTTTGTGTTTTGTTTCTTTCAGTCAATATCATATCTGTGAGATTAATTTGTGATTAGGTGTATTTGCTACACATTTACTACTGAGTAGTATTTCATTGAATGAATAGATCACTATCTGTTTATCCATTCATCTGTTGAACTTTTCAGTTGTTTTTAATTTGGAGCAGGTATTTTTGAAGACATCTATCTTCACCTCTTGCAGATAAATTCCTGGAAGTGGTATTGCTGGGTCAGAGAGTAATTTTATGTTTTATTTTTATAATGATAAAACTAAGGTTTTCCAAAGCAGTCGTGCCATTTTACACTTCTGTCAGCAGAGTATGAGTGTTTCAGTTATTTTACATCCATCACTTGGTATGGCCAATTTGGTATTTTTTTAAAACGACTTTAATGCCATATATAACATACAATAAGAGGCATCATTCGTGTTAATAGTTTTGATGAGTTTTCAAAAATGTATACACTCATGTAACTACCACCATAGTAAAGATACACTTCATACTGCTCAATACCAGTATGACAAACAACCCAAATCAAAAAAATGGACAGAAGGAGTTCTGGTGTGGCTCAGTGGTAATGAACCCAACTAGTAGCCATGAAGATGTGGGTTCAATCCCTGGCCTAGCTGAGTGTGTTAAGGACTTGGCATTGTCATAAGTTGTGGTATAGGTCACATATGAGGCTCAGATCCCATGTTGCTGTGGCTGTGGATTAGGTTGGCAGCTATAGCTCCAATTTGACCTCTAGCCTGGGAACTCCCATATGTCACAGATGCAGCTCTAAAAAGACCAAAAAAAAAAAAAATGGGCAGGAGATCTAAATAGATATTTCTCCAAGAAGGCATACAGATGGCCAAAAGGCCCATGAAAAGATGCTCAGTGTTGCTAATTATTACAGAAATGCAAATCAAAACTACAATGAGTTATCACCTCACAATGGTCAGAATGGCAATTGTTAAAAGTATACAAGTATAAATGTTGAAGAGGACGTGGAGAAAAAAGGATCCCTCCTGCACTGTTGGTGGGCATGTAAATTGGTACAGCCACCATGGAGAACAGAATGGAGGTTCCTTAATAAACTAAAACTAGAACTACCATAGGATTGGTCAATCCCACTTCTGGAAATATATCTGGAAAAACCATAATTTGAAGATAGGTACACCCCAATGTTCATTGCAGCACTATTTACAATAGCCAATGCATGAAGGCAACATAAACAACCGTTAACAGATGAATGGATAAAGAAGATGTGGTATATGTACAATGTAATATTACTCAGCCACAAAAAGAATGAAATAATGTCATTTGCAGCGACATGATTGAGCCTAGAGATTATTCTGCTAACTGAAATAAGCCAGAAAAGAGAAATATCTTACATGTGGAATCTAAAAAAAATGAATAATACAGATGAACTTATTAACAGAATAGAAATAGACCCACAGACATAGAATACAAACTTGAGGTTACCAAGGGGAAAAGGGGGTGTGTGGAAGGATAAATTGCGAGTTTGGGATCAACATATACAGATCACTATATATACAATAGGTAACCAGCAAGGACCTACTGTATAGCATTGCGAACTATACTCAATATCTTGTAATAACCTCTCATGGAAAAGAATATGAAAAAAATGTAGATATATCTGAATCTCTTTGCTGTACATCTGAAGCTAACACATTATAAATCAACTATACTTCAATTAAAAATAAAAAAAATAAACATACAGAACATTTCAATCTCCCCCAAAGTTAAAAACATGTCTCTTTATACATGTCATTCCCTCACTCCCAGCTTTTAGTAAGTACTATTTTGCTTTCTGCCATTATGGATTAGTTTTCCCTTTTACTTTTAGTCATTCCAGTAAATGTGAAATCATATCTAATTATAGCTTTAATTTGCATTTTTCTGAAGACTAATTTTGTGACCACCTTCTTTTTTGTACCTATTGGACATTTGTATATCTTCTTTGGAAATATTCAAATGTTTTGCCCATTTAAAAAATTGGAATGTTTGTCTTCTTTTTCAAAATATTTCTGGCTATTCTATATCCTTTGTATTTTAACATACATTTATAATTATCTTATTGATTTCTAAAAACATCTTGCTGGAGTTTGGATTTGGATTGTGAATTGTAGATCAATCAGGTAGAATTGACATGTTAACAGTATTGAGGCTTTTGATCCATGAATAGACTACATTCTCTTTTGATTTTTCTCATCAATGTTTTACAGATTTTAGTTTACAGTCTTTTAGTCTTATATACATTTATAAATTTTATTTCTAAGTGTATTTTGTGCTGGTGTAAGTGTTCTTATTTTCTAAGTGTTTGTTGCATAGAAATGTAATTGTTTTTTATGTAATTGATTTATATACTACAATCTGGCTACATAATATTTTTAATTCTGTATTTTTCATTGGTCTCTTAGGACTTTCTATTTTTTATTTTTTGGTAATCATGTCTTCAAATAAAGACAGTTTTACTCTTTTCTTCCTGCTTAATGTCTTTTGAACCATGTAGTATACTAGCCCTCTGAGTAGAATTGAAAGTGGGCACCCTTGCCTTGTCTTATTCTTGATTTCGAAGGGGTAATATTTCTTTTAAAATGTTTTTATTAAAGTATAGTTGATTTACAATATCATATCAATTTCTGCTGTATGAAGGGGTAATATTTCTAAAGTTTTCCCATGTAGGATGATGTTGTACAACTATCCTTTAGTAGACATCCTTCACCTGTTTAATGATGTGTAACTCTATTCTTAATTTACTGAGAGTTTTACCAGTAATGAGAATTACTATTTTTAATTTTTTTTTAAATCAGGGAATGTTTATATGTTTTCCCTCTTTCATCTGTTGATGAAATGAGTGATATTATAGATTTAAAAATATTAAGCCAACTTTGCATTTAAGAAATAAATTCAATTTGATCATAAGTTACATTCATTTTTATAAAGTGTTGGGTTAATAGTTAATCTGTGGGGGCACAGATTTTGGCTCAACACAAAACCTGGAGCCAAGGAGAACATGGGTTATTTTACAGGTAATTAGTTCATTGTTTCTGAAATTATTTAGGCAGAGACTTGAGAACTGGTTGTCAGATTTGCTTATTCAGTCTTTAAACATTTATTGAGGATCAACTATGTGCCTGGCATCTTGCTAAGTACTGGGGATACAGAGATTCATAACAGTTGGCTCCTTTTCTAGGATGTTCCTGAGCTAGGGTGCTAATGGACAATGAGAGCCATAAGCTCTAGAAATGATGTTGTCCAAGCACTCAATGAATTTACATCTTGGTTCTCAGAAGCTGGTTAAATACATACAACTCTATGATCTATCTATGTATTTTTTCATGTCATATACCTATGTACATATGAATAAGTCTGCTTATGTTAGGAAGTGTCGGGATCTGTTTGGATCTCAGAGTCAGGAAGAAAAATGAATTATTAGCAAGGTCTTCACTCCCTGGTACTACTTACTCATTCATGGCTTCCTCCCTGACCAGTGATTCCTTTTTTTTATTTTTTGTCTTTTTAGGGCCACACCCATGCATATGGATGTTCCCAGGCTAGGGGCTGAATTGGAGCTGGAGCTGTAGCCACTGGCCTATGCCACACCCACAACAATGTCAGATCTGAGCTGCCTCTGCAACAAAACTCACGGCAACACCAAATCCTTAACCCAGTGAATGAGTCCAGGGATTGAACCTGCATCCTCATGGATGCTACTCAGATTCATTTCCAGTGAGTCATGATGGGAATTCCCCCCTAGAACCTCTAGGACTTCTCAAGATATAGTTGAATATTGGTGACTAGAATGACCTATGAGGTTGGTGTGAGTGCTGACATTTAATTCTAATTCTTTTGTTTTATCTAGTCCAGGAAGCCTTTCTGGAAGTGGAAGATTCTGAGCTGAACTCTGACAGGTGAAATAAACACGGGCTACCTGGCAACCCAAAGCAAAACAGTCATTTCAGCCATGTGATGTATAGTATTTATCTCTGCCTGATAAGTATGTGGTTTCCAGCAAGTGGCAGAAGACTCTGTGTTTGGGAATCACATATGGGTTTGCATCTCAGCCTTTACTGCTCAGTAGTTATGTGACTCTCAGTACATTACTTAACCTCACCGAGCCTCCATTTCCTTTTCTGTGAAAGAGCCATTGGTACCGTGATGGATAGTTGTCAACGTAAGGGTGAGGGTATATGTTACTTATCAAATCTCAGAGGGCGGTTCCAGTGAGTCAAGAGCCCAGAATTTAATAACTGATAATATACCCATCTTTTCCTAAGGATTCCAGGAAGGCATCCTTCCACCTCTCCCTACCATCCACTATTTTACAATTTAGAGAATCTCTTCCAGAATTTTGAGATCCTTTGAAATTCCCATACTAGCTGTCTCTGCCTTTGCCTGTGCCATATTTGATAAACACACATACTTATGCCATGTGCCTTCTGCCTTAAAGTGTAAACACTTCTACATTATTCATCAAAAGTATCATCTTGCAAGATCAGCTGTCAAAAGTTCTTCATATACATTCACACAAACAGGTTTTTGAACCCTTTCCAGAAAAAGAAATTGCAGAAGCAGAGACAAAGTCATGTTATTGTTTGTAGGCCTTTAAATATTTCCTCACAAAACCACTTTTCATCTTGTTCTCAAAGGGATTAACTTCTGAGCAGCGGGGATTAACTGATGGCAGGTTAGAAAAGCAGTCAACACCAGGGTCGACCAGCCTGACAAGATTAGCCCCCAAATAAAGAATTTACAATCTGTTTTAAGATTGTAACTGTAACTTCCTCTGAAAGCTTTCAGTACCTTGAGAAAGGAAGCAAGTTCCCGAGGCCAAGGGCCATATGGCTCACAGGCAGGCCTTGAAGTGAGGAAGGAAAGACAATAGGATGGGTGGATGTTCTCCTCCATGGGTGCTATAAGGAGAGGGCCATAGCTGGGTACTGCATCTATGGGGGGAAGAGGAAGTGGTGAGCCCTCTCTATGAAGGAGCCCTGGTGAGATGCAAAAGCCACTATCCACAGGAGCAACCCAACAAGTGGTTCCTGGATGGTCCTAGAAGCTTCCAGTGGGACCTGATGAGTGCTGTCATGATGAAACTGTGCCTCTCTCCTGTCCTTCCATGCTGATGCTTACCCGCACTTTCCATCTTCCAATTTTGATTCCCTTCTAGAAGCTAAGTTCCAGAAACTTCCTTGTCCAGAGCACAATGTTTCCTCCTAAGCCCCTTTTATGGGCCATTGGGAGGGTGACTGCACTTTGGTTAGAGAGCTCCCTTCAGGTCACCTGGCTCCTGTCTCTATCTGTTCTAGTACCATGTTGGTCTTGGCAAGGCTAGGAATGCAGGGGCAGATCCTGGGGTCTGGCTGGGCTTAGATTCCCATCTGTCTAAGTCTCAGTTTCCTCATATGTACAGTAAGGATAATCATAGTACCAACTTCATCAAACTGTAAAAGATTTAAATGAGATAATGCCTGTCACACACGTAATCAACATTAAGTTAAGAAAGGAAAAATGGGGCAACTATCACACACCAGGCACATAGTAGATACTAAATAAATTCATTTCAAGTATATATATGAATTGAAGTCCCTGCTATGGGTAGAATTGTGTTCCTTAAAAATGATATAGTGAAGTCTTAACCCTCAATACATCAGAATGTCACCTTATGTGGAAATAGGCTTATTGTTGATGCAGTGAGTTAAGATGAGGTCATATTGGAGCAAGGTGAGTCCCTAATACAGTAACTGAGGTCTTTATAAAAAGAATGCCACGTGAAGGGACTCAAACACTGGGAGAATGGCACATGATGACAAAGGCAGAGGTTAGAGTCATGCATATGCAGCAAAAGCAGCAGAAACCACCAGCAAAGATTGCCAGCGAACCACCAGAAGATAGGAAGAGGCAAGAAACATTCTTCCCTAGAGCCTTTGGATGGAGCGTGGTTCTTCCAATACCTTGATTTTGAACTTTGGGCTTCCAGAATGGTGTGACAGTAAATTTCCATTGTTGCAAGCCATCCAGTTTGTGGCACTTTGTTATGACAGCACTAGGGAACCAATATAGGTCCCCATACCCCCCATCTGCAAGCCACACAGAGAGCATGTCTTGTCAATGCTCGCTGCCATGTTCACCCCATTTGCTCTGTCTTCTTTGCCTGTCTCCTCTGTAAAGCCCAGAGCCCAGACTGTATCCACCAGAAAAGGACCATAGGAGGAGCAAGGATGCACGGTTTTTTAAATGGTCTGAATTGAATGGGAACATATTCACAGAAATAGTTTTCATCACTGTCCCAGGTATGTGCCAGAGGTACAGGGGAGGCTGGTGGATGAGCTGCTTTGTGACAGCTGGCCTCTTTTCATCGTCCAAGTCGCACTGCACAGGTGCTTACCTCCAGAGGCTCTGCTGATTTGCCTCCTCTCCTTCTTCTGATTTGCACTGTAGTCCGTCCCTCAATTGGCCAGTCCAGAGTCAGCATTGAAGATGATGGGCTCCAAATCTTGATGGACCAATGAGCATGTCCTTTGTCATCCAAGTCAATGGCAGCAGTGCTGAGGGCCATCTCTGAGCCCCCTAACTTGTTATACCCGCGGTTGGGGAGAATGGATTTCCTCTTCTACTCTTTGTGTGTATATTTTCCTCCTGAACACAAATAACAATCCAGTTGCCCCATAATTAGATTGGATTATGGAATAATTACAACCTTGTTTGCTCTCGGCAGATTACATGGTAATTATACTTGGCATTACCATGAAGAACCAAGAAATTCCAACGATGTCATTACATGGTTATTTGTACAGTACAATGCAGCAGTGTAATTATACATGCAACATTTGTTCTCCAATAGGAGAATGATTAAAACGATGCTAATGCTTCAAAGTGTTGATATGCGCCAACATGATATGACATTTACAGCCTGGGGGGGGGCTGTCAGTTTTCTATTTTTTTTCTTGCACACAGCAATATCTACCTTCCCGTAGGTTCCCCAGCAACCTCGTTAGTGGGCTGTGCTGTGGTCAAAAAGGTTTGTATGACTGTACAGTGAGTTCTCTGCCCTCATATGTCATGCATGCTCACAGCAGCTAGGGGACTGCCATCCGTAGCAAAAAACAGAGGTAGCTGGCCAATTATTTTTCACTGCTTTGTGAGGACAACCTTCTTAAAGACTTGATAGCAGAGAGCATGAGATGTGGGGCATGGAGAGAGCATGAAATATCAGAGAGCAGAGTTCTGTTTAGAAACTGCCAGAGTTCCCTTTGTGGCTTATCGGGTTAAGGAGCCAACGTTGTCTCCATGAGGATGTAGGTTAGATCCCTGGCCTCTCTCAGTCAGTTAAGTATCCAGCATTGCCCCAAGCTGCCATGTAGTTCACAGATGTGGCTCATATCCAGTGTTGCTGTGGCTGTGGTGTAGGTCACAGCTGCAGCTCTGGTTCGACTCCAGACCTGGGAATTTCATATGTGACCATAAAAAAAAAAGAGAGAGTAACAGCTGTTAACACTCTGTATAACTTTGGACAAGCCCTTTCTCATTGTGGACCCCAAGCGCTTCATCTTTAAAACCAAGGCGCTGGTGATGACCACTAAAGGCCCTTGTGGGCCAAGGAATGTGTAACAAGAGGTGGCATGGTACTGCTTGTTATTAAGTTTTCATTTTATTTATTTATTTATTTATTTATTTATTTATTTATTTAGTCTTTCTGTCATTTCAGGGCCGCACCCACGGCATGTGGAGATTACCAGGCTAGGGGTCTAATCGGAGCCACAGCTGCTGGCCTACACCACAGCCACAGCAACATGGGATCCGAGCCGCATCTGCAACCTACACCACAGCTCACGGAAAGGCGGGATCCTGAACCCACTGAGCGAGGCCGGGGATCGAACCCGCAACTTCATGGTTCCTAGTTGGATTCGTTTCCTCTGCGCCATGACGGGGACTCCCAAGTTTTCATTTATTTTAGAGTTGTCAATGATAATGACCTCTCTTCAAGGAGGGACTTTTTTTTTTTTTTGAATTCCCAGAGTGTCCAGCAAATGCTGGAGGAGAGCATGCAAGAGTGGTTTTCCTACTGGTGCAGATACCACTGGGAGTCATTCTTGGGACTGGCAGGTTGGATTCCAGTGTTGTCATTTGGGGGAAGGTGTACTTGGTGTGCTGGGAAGAATAGCATTTTAGAGCCCAATCACTTAGATTTGAATCCCAACTTCAGGCCCTTGAGGACATCTTTTTCTCCTTGAGACTCAGTTTCCTCACTACTAATATGATACGAGAATGGTAATATTTAGCCTAGAGTGGTGGGAAGCTTAGAGATAAAAATATACAGGTATACAAATTTCCTGGCATCTTGTCCTACACCAGGGAATCATACTTAGCTAATGGTGGCTGTTTTGTATGTGCAACAGGCATTAAAAGGGCTTTGAGGATGTAGACTGTGGAGCTCCCATCACTAGGATATTGTTCTAGCATGAAGAGGGCTTGCCCTGTGTTACATGGCCCCTGAACAAGTCAGAGTTAGGGCTCAGAGCCCACTCACAATGCTTGTGTGGCTGCAGGAGCTAATCTCCATGCAGTGCCCCCTGCCATCTGTTTCCCACCTGGTCCTGCATCCATCCCTCCAAATAACTTTAAGCAGCCTCACATGTGTTCTTTGCAGTGAGAGACACAGCTGTGACATCCACAAGAACTTGACTCTGGCTAAAAAAATGTCTTTCCTCTAGTGTACGTTGGGCTTGAAAAAGGGAATGAGGGTAAAGGGACTGAAAGTCAGACGCCCACCTCCCAGTAAATGAATGTGGTCTGTGTTCTTCTCTGTCTGTCTGGATTGGCATGGAAATCACTGTGTGTGTATGTGTGTGTGTGAGTGTGTATGTGAAAACTCTGCCAACCCATGCAAAAGACCCATTCTGCAGGCTGACACTAGGAGTCCCTGGGTCTAGTGGGGGAGGTGTGTGTGAGGTGAGTGGAGCGCGGAGGAGGGGTGGCAGAGAGGACTCTGGGAAATGCAACCAGTTGTATGAGCAGTTTACAGGCCAAATGATATTTTTTGCGACCTGGTACTCGCTGAAAGCTATTTGGGAGCCTGCCAAAATCCCAGTCCTGGCAGAGGCAAACATCACTTATCGAAAATCTGGGAAACTGGAGAAGTTGGATCAGTCAGGAGTGCAGAAGTTTGCTTGAAGAGGTTGGCCTCACTGAAAAGGACGGGCATACCTCGTTTTACAGTGTTTCACTTTATTGCATTTCACAGATATTGAATTTTTTATAAACTGAAGTTTTGTGGTAACCCTGTGTCGAGGAAGACACAGTTTTCCTGACAGCATTTGCTCACTTTATGTCTCTGTATTGCATTTATATATTGCATTTATACATTTATGTAATGCATTTATATGCTTACATATTGCATTTATGTATTGATTAGATTGAGTATTATATTTATGATAATAATTTGTGATCATTGATCTTTGATGTGACTATTGCAAAAAGATTCTGACTCCCCAAAGGCTCTGTTGACAGATAGTAGTTTTTAGCAATAAAGTGTCTTAGAGGTATGTAGATGCATTGTTTTTTATAGACATAAAGCTATTGCAAACTTAACAGACTACAGTATAGCAGAAATATAGCTTTTATATGCAGGGGGAAACTAAAAAATTTGTGTGACTCTCTTTAGTGCAATAGTCACTATATTGTGGCATTCTGGAATGGAACCTGCAGTATCTTCAGGGTCTGCCTATGTTGGGTGTATGGAGGGGGGGGCTCACAGGAGAGGAGCCACTGCCCATAGGAGTAAAACTTTCAGGACAACAAATCTGTGGAGCTAGAGAAGATGAAACTCCCGTCTGACTCCAGCACATTCTGCAGCAGGAAACCCAAGATCATGGTGGAAGGATAGCAAATACTTCTCCAGACTACATATATTTTAGAAAAATATTTTTTGGACAATATTGGGGAGAAGAAATGTACACTATACACAGTGCAGGAGGAAATTAAAATGACTCAGTCCTGTTTATCATCCAGGTAGCATAAAGGATGAGAAGCAAGGACATGGGGGAAGGTAGAGACATACGGATGGTTTCCAGGGCTGGGAGTTACTGAGTATAAAATCTGTGTGAGTATTTCCAGTCTTGGCCGTTAACGCAGGGCATTATGGGCTTTGTGCTCGTCCTGGGCTGGGTGGGCTGGTAAATGGTAGGGAGTCCCTCCAGGTTTGGGGAAGGAAGAGCAGGGGGGGAAGGAGGGCCCACCCGCCACTTGGGGAGGAGGAGCGCAGACTTGGGTCAGCAGCACCAAATAGGATGCTTCATGTCCCCGCCATGTCCCGGTTGACTCTGCCTATCCTCTACAGCTCACTGTGTTCGCAAGTCTTCCGTTGGAGAGGCGAAGTCACTGTAGCAAGGTGGTTCTAGGCTCTGGAGGCCGACAGACCAGAGTTCAAGTCCCAGGTTCGTCACTTTGATTGTGTGATCTTGTGTAAGTTACTCAATCTCTCTGAGCCGTGACTGCAAAACAGAACAAAATATACTTACTTTTCACTGTTGGGGTTAGAACTCGGTAGAATAGCTTCAGTAAAGTGCTTACCTCGATTTCTGGAACACACTCCAATGCTCACGGAATGGTGACTATAATTTTTTACATGTGGGTTTCCAGAGGGATTAAGGTAGATTTAGATCAGAGAAAGACTTAGAGCAGGGAGCTTAGACGTGGGCCAAAGTCAGGCTTGAGAGGCTTTGTGGCTGCTGGATGTTGGGGACAGAACCCTTATGTGGCCAGGTCCTGAGGTCACTCAGAAGTCATCCCTTAAAACCTAATGCCTTGGCCAGTGGGTAAATGGCCATATTTTCATTTCCCTTTGCCTGCAAATAAAGTCCTAAATATTGAAAAAGCCTCAAGGGCACTGGAGTGGGGGTCTGGAGACCAGCCCAACTCTGTAACAAGAAGCTGTTGGACCCAGAACAAGTTTTTTTGGCTGTTCTGGCCTCAGTTTCTCTAACCGTAAAATCAGGGGTTTAAATTAAATAGTTCCTGAGGTCACTTCCAGCTATAAAATTTTATAATCCTGAGGATTTTTTTTTTCCCTTCCAGGATATGTGCCCACATTGTATATTTGAGTTGAGTTTAGTTTTACTGAGCCAGGCTTCATTCTACACATACATGTGCATACTCTAAATACACATATAAGCCTGTGTCTACACAGGCATTGAAAGAGGAAATTGCCATTACACCTCAGTGCTTTCAATTGAGCCATCAAGTTACTTAGGTATTTATGATGGAGGGGAAAATACGTGCACTGTTTTCCTCTCTCTGGAGGACCATGCCAAGACGTAAGACTCAGGTTGAGAGAAAGAAATAAGACTTTAATGAGTGAGAGACGGCTATACAGAAAATGATAGAAATGATCTCAAATTTAGCCCTATATGGCCATGACCAGTGGGGTTTGTCCTCTTGGAATGTTTGACAGCCTCACAAAGGACATCTCTCAAGTACAGCTGTTTTTGAAACTCCCTCTGTATTTGAACTGGCTTCACCCCTCCCATGCCTGTCTCAGTGCTATCTGTTTCCTCGGCCTGTCGGTTTCTTTCCCTGTCATTCATGCAACAAATACTTATTGGGCTCTTACGATTAAACACTTACTGTATCAGGATGTGTGCTAAGTGCTGGGGCTACAGCAGTGACCAGGACAGACCCAGTGCCCTCTCTCCATCCTCCGCCAGGGCTGTGCTAGTTAAGCCAAAGCTGGCTACCAAAAATATCAGTGTTTAAATATAATAAAAAAGTTTTTCTTGGCTTATGCAGTATCAACTTGATGTATTTGGTGGGCAGCCTTCAATCTAGGATGCAAGCTCCTCCCACCTTGACCTTCCTGTGACCAAGGGCTGTCAAGTCCCTTACTTCCATTTGGTAGGTAGATATATTCTCGGGTTCAGCTGTTCAGAACACTGAACCCTAATTGCTTGAGGTAGGTCCCCAGAACTTTGTCTCTTTGGAGAAAGAATTCAGCAAAGAGACTGAGGGTCGTGAGGCAAATTATTAAGAAAGAAGAGAGAGAAGACAGGTGTGGAGAAATCACAGGCACAGGCTCAGGGAGGTGGGGCATGGGGAAGGAGAGAGAGAGAGACAGAGACAGAGAGAAAGAGGAAGAGAGCAACACGTGATTTGGAGGTTGCTTAAATCACTTGTGTGGGGCCATCCTTCAGGGCTTCCTCTGGCCAATCATCTTGCTTCATCTGGCTTTGGCCCAACTCAGGTCCTCCCCTGTATGCATCCTTCAGCCAGGATGGATTTTAGCACAAGGATCTGTGGGAAGTTGACAGGGTATACTGGGGTCTGGTGCCCCGTCTTTCGCAGATCCCAGAGGAACTTTCTGTCAGTGTGTTGTTCCAGAAATCTCCTTGACCTCAAGAATGAGAAATAGATGATCTTTATTTTTTATCCAAGCAGGATGCAGTTTTTACCTTGAAGTTATCTGTCCATGGGGAACAGACTGTAGATGCTCAGCCTGGGACCCATCCATCTGTTGCTTCAGATAGATAGTGAGCCTGGAGAATACCCATCCATGTCTGAATCCAAAATTTGAACTTAACTCCAAAGTTTGACTCATCATTCATGTTAACACAAGTCCATGTCTCCATCCAGATTCAGGGGTGCTGGGAGAAGCAGAAGGGATGGAAGGGGTCACAAATCTTTAGTAGACAGATGTTAAATAAGCACTTCCCACACAGAGCTTTGGGGACAATGAAAGAGGAGGTGATGAGCATTATTGCAAATCCAACCTTGCCTGGGGACAGAGATGGCTCTGAGGGGGCAAACAGGAGTACACCAGACCCAAGAAGGTGGAGACTTGAAAGCTGGAGTTACTGGCTGGGTGTCTTCAAAGGTCACAGGCAGGGAAGGTGAGGACAGAGAGGGTAAGCGTGGGTCAAGCGCACTGTGTCAGAGGGAGCAGTGAGCTGGAGGGCGGGAGGGGAGGGGGCTGAAGATCAAGAAGTTTCTTATAGGCCAAGATGAGAAATTCTGACCTTGTAATAAAGATAAAGGATGTTATGGGAAACTTTTCAGCAGGGGAAGAGAGACGATGCCACTTGCAGAGCTCACCCTGGCTACAGATGAGAGTGTGGTCCTGGAGGCATGCAGCTCAGTTGGGGTCTACTGCAGTCATTAGTGAGAGACCATGGACCAGAGTTTCAGGTGCTGGCAGTGGGATGGAGGGAAGAGGGAAGATACAGGAGACACATAGGTGGTCAACTGTCTTGAATGACCTGTTGAATTTCCCTGGTTCTGGACCCTCTTCCTTCCAACGTGGATCATGAGCGCCAGTTTTCGGTAGTCTTTTTTATTTTATTTTATTTTATTTTATTTTAGGATACAGCTGTGACATGTGGAAGTCCCCAGGCTATGGGTCGAATCAGTGATGCAGCTGCTGGTCCATGCCACAGCCATAGCAACCCTGGATCTGAGCCACATCTGTGACCTATGCAGCAGCTCATGGCAACTCAGGACCCACTGAACAAGGCCAGGGATTAAACCTGCATCCTTATGGATACTAGTCAGGTTCTTAACCCACTGAGACACAACAGGAACTCCTCAGCAGTCTTCTTCCCATCACTTGCTCCCCTTCCACCAACTGGCTTCAATGGTGCTATCATGTCACGGCCTCTGCAGTTCAGGACTCTGCACTGCAGTAACGCCACCCACTCTGGCCAGTTTGAGCACAAATTGATATAGTCAGAGAAGGTGCATAGAATCACTGAGAAGCCTGAAGAAACAGATTCTAGGAGGACCTTCTTGGAGGAGCTCTTAGCCGCCCCCTAGAGATCTGTCAGCCAGAGGAGGGCCACCTTGGCCATCAGGAGGTTGCCACCTTAACTCCGCCACAGCCACACCACCACACCTCACCAGCCCAACAGATGACCCAGGCCCATCTCTTCCATCCTTTGACTCTGCTCACATCAGAGCCCAGTGGAGCATCTGAGCGGTAAATTTAGATCACAGGTTTGCCTCCCAATAGTGATGGAAACTGGGAAATGCAATTTTGGGGACTCTGATGGGACGGTAGGCTTTACATGATGGAGAAAGGATTAGAATAGGAAGAGAGTGATAAAAGGTTACAGGCAGCTACGGAGGACAGTTGTCAGCCACCACAGACTGAGAGTCCGTACCCTGTGTCTCTGACATCATTTACGGCCCCTGATGATGCCACCGTGGGCTTTTTCTTCTCACTCACAGATGAAGAAACTGACTCAGAGGGGCTAATAAGCTTGCTCCTGTGTGCACAGCCTGCAGCTGGCAGAGTCTGTACTTGAACCCCGCTCTGCCACCAAAGCTTGCACTTTCCCCACTGTGTACAAGGAATTACAATACTTACCAGCTGCTTATTACAGGAAGCTCTCCTCAGCTGGCTCCCTCCTCCCCCGTCCAGTTTGTTCTGCCCAGTGCCTCCGGGCAGGTGGACAGACAGACAGCAGACACCTGTGAAGCAGGCGGCACCCTCTTGCAGGATGAGGCAGGCCTGGGCTGAGCCGTCTGTGAAGTCAGGTCCCGACTTTTAGAGTTGGCCTTGTTAGCACAGAGCCTCCACTGCTGCTCTGGGCAATAATGGCAGAAATACAGTCGTTAAATTTTAATTAGGAAGAAAAGAGGTGCATTATTAGTTGTCATTCCTCATTGTTCCTAATTATGCTCCTTGTGTGATAAAATGAAAGGGTCCGTTTCATGTGCATTGTTCTCCTTCAGGCCTGATGGAGAAGAAAGAGTTTCTGGGCTCTCCCTCCTCCCCACCCTGCCTCTACTCCAGTCTGAGATGCCGTCTGGAAGCTCCAACCCAACAGCAGGAGGTTAAGAGGGAAGGTTCTGGGTGGGAGAAGCCTGGGTTTGAACACTGTCCTCCAAGTTCCAAAAGTCAGACTATTTACCACATTAGGTTTGTTTTTGCCTTCATAAAACAGAGACTGTAGAATCTTCTTTTGGGGGTTGTAGGGAGGCTAATATTACATAAGATAATATTCATCGAGGCCCTGGCACAAGAGAGATGTTTCAGTAAGCGCCAACTACTTTTATTATAATTTTAAGGGTTATTATCAACTGGAGATTCACATACCAAGCTAAGAAGTCTAGACAGAGCCTGTAAGCAGTGGAGCAACCCTGAGCGTCTGCACAAGTTCATGTGCCCGACACACAATGAGGCCAAACAAACCGAAACGTCAGAGTTGGGAGCCGAGAACGTTTTATTGCAGTGTCCTGCAAGGAGATGGGTGGCTCGTGTCCAAAAAAGTCCTAAACTCCCCAAACAGTTTTTGTGAAGCTTTTTTTTTTTTTTTGGTGGCACCTGAGCCTTCTGGCCCGGTGATCAAACCTCCAGTGTAACCGTGACCCTAAGCCACTGCAATGACGACGCTGTCTCCCCAACCTGCTGCTGTGCCACAAGAGAACTTTCAGTAAAGCATTTTAAAAACCAGATGAAGGATGGGGGTGGGGTAGGGTCACAGGGTAAGCGATCAGCTCATGCACAGTTCTCTGATCGGCTGAGGGCGAGGTCACAGAGGGTGACACAGGGATGACCATTATCAGTCCTTAGGCTCCAGGAGGCCTGGGGGCTCATGTGAGCTGGGTCATCAGGTGGCTAGCATCTTCCCTTTGGTGGGAGGTTTCCATATCTGCAAAAGAGCTCGGGACATGTGCATCGCTTACTTCAGAGACGAGCTGAAGCAGAAGACCTGGGCTGACAGCCTGTCCTGGGAAGGCCCCACGGGGTCCTGCTGGGTTTACCTGGAGGGTCAGGCAGCAAGGAGTGCCAGGTGGGTGGGGGCAGGGGAGTGTTTAGAATTGTTCGTCCTGTCTCTGTAAGGGAGCAACTGGATGTGTGAGAGGGAGAAAACACATAGTCCTTCGTCATTTCACTTTAACTGGGCTTCCCAAGAAAGGCGTGCTATTTGACTGTTTCTCTTGTTCTGATGATGGGTTTGCCCTGAGCAAGAGCAAAAGGGATGGACTGGGGAGGAGGGTTAGGCCTGAACCTTTGTGACAGATGCAGGCCCCTGCAATACCACACAGGCCAAAGACTCAAACTTTCTACTTCTCTCAAAGTTAATACGCAGTTGTCCCTCGGTACCTGAGGGAAGCAGTTCCGGAAGCCCCCTGCAGATCACAGAAGTCTCTGAAGCTCAAGTCTTTTACATAAAACTGTGTCCTACCGTTGGCCCTCTGTATCTGCAGGCTCCAAGGGCCTGCTGTACTTCCATTAATGTTTAATTATTTGACATCTGTGAAATTAAATCCACCGAAGGTGGAGGGAATTGGGAGTTTTGCATTGAGCTGATGCCTTTTTTTTTCTGTGTGTGAAGTTTGTTTGCTCTTGTAGAAAAAAGAAAGGAAGCGCTGAAGAATGGTTTTCATTTTTATTTTTTCCATTTGATCCTAAGCCAAATATATTTATTTGGGTTAAAATGTGTAACTCCCAGAACTGATAGAAAATTCACAAGGGTGAGCACACCCACCTCATGCCTGGCTTGCTGTGGAAACACTGATGCTGAAGGAAAACTCTTTTCTGGGCTAATTTTCTTTCCAAAGGATGTTATTCTTATATGAAGGAACTGAGTGAGGATCAGCCCTGTGGTGAGACTGTTTCTCTCACATTTAAATAGGGATAGGGTAGGATTCAACTGGTCAGGGAATGGAGGATAAAAGAAGGACAAACAGCTATTCGGGTAAAATTAAGCTTTTCCAAAAGCTTTGCTGGTCTGAAGCTTGGGATGTTACCGCAAACCAGAGGCACGGCCAGAAGCTCCCAGCAGTCAGCAGTCAAGGTGTTGCAGGAAGGGGGACCCCGTTCAGGGCCCGAGAATGGGCTCTTGTCTAACACTCAGAAATGCATTGTCCGAGGAGACATACATGGTGACAAAGCAAGAGACTTTACTGGGAAGGGGCGCCCCGGCAGAGAGCAGCAGAGCGAGGGGACACAGGAGAACTGCTCTGCCACGTGGTTTGCAGACTCAGGTTTCACAGGTATGGAGTTTAGTTTCTGGGTTGTCTCTGGCTAATCATCTTGCTCAGCCCATACTTGATTTGGCTCAGGGTCCTTCTTGGTGGTGCATGCATCTCTCAGCCAAAGCGGATTCCAATGCCAAGGGTCCTGGGAGGTATTTTATCTCCTCCTTCCTAGTGGCCCCTTCCAAATTCTCCCAATTAGTCTTCAGGGCGGCACCCTGTTCCTTATCAGGGCCTCCTGTTGTGAGACAACTCATGCAAGTGACTGCTAACTGTTATCATGCCTGGCCAAGTGGGCAGACCTAACGAAGTTTGGGTCTAAGATTATGCTGTTAGATGCTTGTTCTCCAGTTTGCAGCAAGTGATTTGAGGATCATTAGAGATGGTTCAGCTTCTGCCTCCCAGGGGTCAGGCAGTGGGTGATGCTGGCAAGTGGTTCCCTAAGACTTCATGTGGTAGCTGCCTGCTGGGGAAATCCTTGCAATTCTGCGTAAGTCCTCCGTGCTATATCTGAATCACATCCTTGTCTGTCACACCCAAGAAACTCAGCCACCTTAACCAAAGACCCCCCCAGACAGAAACAGACATCTGGGTTTTCCTGCAGGGGGCATGAGCTGGTTACAAAACTGGGGGCTGCTTTTACTGCTGGTTTTTATATTATTTCCTGGGGATGCCTCTGGCTCCTGCAGAGGTGGCTGGGCTGAGGGACAGGGCTTCTTGGTCCTTTCATGCGTACTTGATCCACTGCTTTCCTTTTATCTGTTTTATATACACAGAGATTCTGCCTAAGATTTTCTTAAAAATTTTTGGATTCCACATATAAGTGATATCATGTGATGTTTATCTTTCACTGTCTAACTTCACTTAGTATGATAGTTTCTAGATCCACCTGTGTTGCTGCAAATGGCATTATTTATGCTTTTATATGTCTGAGTAATATTCCATTGTATATAGGTACCACATCATTTATATATAGAATCTACAAAAAAAAAAAAAAGGATCCAAATGAACTTATTTGCAGAACAGAAATGGTCACACAGACTTTGAAAAACTATGACTACCAAAGAGGAAAGGTAAGTGGGGGGTGGGAGGGATGGACTGAGGGTCTGGGATTGTCATATGCACACTGAAGTATGTGGAATGATTGTCCAACAGGGACCTGCTGTATAGCACAGGGAACTCTACCCAGTATTCTGTGATAATCTATATGGGAAAAGAATCTGAAAGAGAGTGTATGTGTGTGTATGTATGACCGAGTCACATTGTTGTACAGCAGAAATTATCGCAAACTTGTAAACCAGCTATATTTCAATAAAACTTAAAAAGAGACAAAGAAGGAGTTCCCATCATGGCTCAGTGGTTAACGAATCCAACTAGGAACCACGAGGTTGTGGGTTCGATCCCTGGCCTCGCTCAGTGGGTTAAGGATCCGGCATTGCCGTGAGCTGTGGTGTGGGTCACAGATGTGGCTCGCATCCCATGTGGCTGTGGCTGTGGCTGTGGCATAGGCTGGCAGCTACAGCTCTGATTTGACCCTTAGCCTGGGAACCTCCACATGCCATTGGTGCAGTCTTAGAAAATACAAAAAAAAAAAAAAAAAAAAAAA
>PVHT020000521.1:23938976-24188642 GCA_004024745.2 Catagonus wagneri
TGTTGTAGGTATCTGGGTGCTCCTATGTGGGGGGCATATATATTGACAATTGTAATATCCTTTTCTTGAATGGATCCTTTAACCATTAAATAATGTCCTTCTTTGTCTTTCTTTATGGCTTTCTCCTTAAAGTCTATTTTGTCTGATATGAGTATTGCCACTCCTGCTTTCTTTTCTTGTCCATTGGCATGAAAAGTCTGAGAACTGACCTTTTGATGTCCGTTCTCTTGGGGCTGCTGGCTACCGCGCCGCATGGAACTGTCGGGCCTTCCCCAGCACTGTGCTAGCACGCCTGCTCTTCCTCTCCATGAATGGGCATCTCCATCCTTTGCCTTGAGAGCATCTTCACCCCTTTTAATATCTGATTTAAATGCCCTCTGCCCTGTGGTCAGAATCAGCCTCTCCTTGCTTTGTGCTCCACTGTCACTTGTACTTTTATCCCATCCCCTAAAACACTTACCAGTTGTGTGCGTGTTAGCATTTTGCTATATATATATCTCCCCCTCTAGACTGGACTTCCAGTGGACTTCAGTTATTTTTTTTCCATTATCCCTAATTCCTCATCTGACTTCTAATACCTAGGAGGTGCCCAGTACCTAATTGTCACGTGAATGAATGAAAGGCAGCATTTCAGCCCAGTGAGAGGCTGACTGGTGAGAGAACAGGGAGCACCGGGATCTTGGGGGCCTCACAGGTCCTCTCCTGCTTGGGTTCTGCATTAGGCCTGTCCTACAGTAAAGCAACCTCTCCCTTTTCCAATGGCTACTGACCCCACCTCACCTTTCCTGCAGAAGTGCCTGCAATCACTAGTGACAGTTCCAGCCACCCAGAAAGCCTAAATCATGCACTGAGGTGTGCAGTCTGGCTGGTGGTGAAGGGAGCCCACCTGCTTCTCACCAGTTGTGGGTCCTGCAGGCAACCCCGAGGGAGACTCAGGCTCCTGCCTGGGCTCTAGAGAACCTACCTTTTAGAACTCACTTGGCTGAGACAGATGGCTGTATGCAAAAGCACCCGAAGTGACCCAGACTGGCCACAGAGTTTGCGTGTGCAAGGAAAAGCACAGCACCCACACCTCCTGGATATAGGAATGAGCTCCGTATGTGCAGGAGAAACCAGAAGTGATTGTGAAGGGTGAAGTATTTTATTTTATTTTATTTTATTTTATTTTATTTTGCTTCATGTCACTTCACTTTTTATTTTATTTTTTTATTCATTTATTTTTATGGCCGCACCTGTGGCACATGGAAGTTCTTAGGCCAGGGGTCGAATGGGAGCTACATCTGTGACCTATGCCACATCCACAGTAAGGCTGGATCCTTAACCCACTGAGTGAAGTCAGGGATCAAACCTGCATCCTTATGGACACTGTCATGTTCTTAACCTGCTGAGCCTTAATGGGAACTGCAGGTGCAGTATTTTAAAATTATGTATTAGTTTCCTCTTGCTGCTGTAAAAAATGATCACAAACTTGGTGGCCTAAAACAGCTACGGGTACTCTCTTGCAATACTAGAGGCCAGAAGTCTGCAACGGGTTTCAGCTGTTATCAGGGCTCTGCTCCTTGCCGAGGCTCTAGCAGATAACCTGGTGCTTTGACTTTTCCAGCTTCTGGAGGCCTTTCTTACCCCTGGGCTCATGGCCCCACATCACATGGCCTTTTTCTCCCCCTACCCATCATCGCATCTCCTTTCTTCTCTTCTGTTCCAAACGTCCCTCTGCCTCCTTCTTACCAGGAAAGACACTTTTGATTGTGTTTAGGGCTCACTCAGATAATTCAGGATAATGTCCCCAGCCTCAGACTTTTAACATAATAACCCTTCTGTGAAGCCTCTGTCTGGTGAGTCAGGCCTGGGTGTCCTCGAGGGCCATACCCACTTTACACAAATTTGTACATGGTGCATCCCAATTGCCCTCCCCAGCCGAGCAGGAGATGCAGGAGTGCCCTTTTCTTCATCCCCGCAGGGGGCTCATGTGGGCGAGCATCTTCTCTGCAAGCACTGTGGCAGGTGCTGGAGAGATGGAGGAGGCACCTTCTCGTCCATGGCCAAGAACCAGTGCCCAGTGAAGAGAAACTTCAGGGTAAATGCAGCTTGACAAATGCCGCAGGAGAGGTTTTTCAAGAGCAGAGGGGGTCTGTGGCCTCTGGTGACACGAGGAAAGTGATCATGTATCAGTGAATCCTGCAAGTTGCTTCTTAATGGATGAGGCCATTTCTAGGCAGAGAGTGTGTGGGGAGACAGAAGTCACACCAAGGGAAACAGTAAGGACTTGTGTGTCAGCACAGGTGTTCTCAGACCTCTAAAATGAGGGAGTTTGGTGAGAATAGCCAGCTATCTTGCTATGGAATTTCCAGGTACCCGATTTTCTGTAATGCTATGACACAAGTGGTATCTGAATAATTAGATGGGGCAGGGTCAGGAAATGGCTTTGGTCTGATTTGGGGTATATTCCAAATGGTACCAGCAGCCACCAACTTGAGGTCACCTTAGAAAAATCCAGTGGGAGGTGTTCCTGTTATGGTTCAGTGATTAACGAATCCGACTAGGAACCATGAGGTTGCGGGTTCGATCACTGGCCTTGCTTAGTGGGTTAAGGATCCAGCGTTGCTGTGAGCTGTGGTGTAGGTTGCAGACGCTCGGATCCCACGTTGCTGTGGCTGTGGTGTAGTCTGGGAGCTACAGCTCCTGTTAGACCCCTAGCCTGGGAACCTCCATATGCCAGGGGTGCAGCCCTAGATAAGGCAAAAAGGCAAAAAAAGAAAAATACAGTGGGAAAGACAAGCTTTGGTCCTTGACCTGGGGTCCCTATGGGGGGGCCACCACGGGCACATGCCCATTCCTCCCCCCCGACCTCACTGCTCATCTTTCCTGTGTTGTGCCTGCCCAAGTCTTTGTCATGCTTCAGCTCACCCCCATTCTCTCTCTGAGTCCGCACAGACATGATGGTAGGGACATAGCCTCTGGAACTAGACTGTGCAGGGCTAAAAGTCTCCTGACCTCTCCACACCCTGTTTTCACATCTGTAAATGGGGACAATGCAGAGAGTTCAGCTTATAGGAAGGATCTGCTGTAGTTAAGCTGTTATCACTTCCAGGCAGTTTTGCCCTTGGATACATCCTTCCCATCCATTCTTTATTATTATTATCATCATTAAAATATAGTTGATTGATGATGTTGTGCCAGTTTCTGCTGTACAGCAAAGTGACTCAGTTATACATTTTTCTGATATTCTTTTCCATCATGGTCTATCCCAAGAGACTGGATATAGTTCCTTGTGTTGTACAGTGGGACCTCATTGCTTACCCATTCTAGATGTAATAGTTTGCATCTACCAACCCAAATTTCCCATCCATCCCACTCCCTCCCTCTCATGCTTGGCAACCACAAGTCTGTGCGTCTGTTTCTGCATTGTAGATAGGTTCATCTGTGCCATATATATATTTTTTTTGTCTTTTTGCCTTTTCTAGGGCTGCACTCGTGGCATATGGAGGTTCCCAGGCTAGGGGTCTAATCGGAGCTGTAGCCACTGGCCTACGCCACAGCTACCGCAATGCGGGATCAGAGCCGCATCTGTGACCTACACCACAGCTCATGGCAAAGCCGGATCCTTAACCCACTGAGCAAGGCCAGGGGTCAAACCCGCAACCTCATGGTTTCCAGTTGGGTTTGTTAACCACTGAGCCATGATGGGAACTCCCCTGTGCCATATTTTGGATTCCACTTATAAGTGCTATCATACAGTATTTATTCTTAGTTACCTGACTCCACTTACTATAATAATTTCTAGTTGCATCCATGTTGCTGTGAATGGCATTATTTCATTCCTTTGAATGACTGAGTAGTATTCCATTGTGTATATGTACCATATTTTCTTTATCTACTCATCTGTTGGTGGAGATTTAGGTTGTTTCCATGTCTTGGCTATTGTGAATAATGCTGCAATGAACATAGGGGTGCATGTATCTTTTTGAATTATGGTTTTCCCCAGGTGTATGCCCTGGAGTGGGATTGCTGGATCGCATGATAATTCTTCTTTTAGTTTTCTGAGGAAACTTCATTCTATTTTCCATAGTGGTTGTATCAATCCATTCTTTAAAATTTGGAGAGCTAGTTTCTCCTTCTGCTTGTAAACCACATGAGGGCAGTTCTCTTTTGGGGGGTTTATAACATGGGAGTTTCATGTGTACAGCATTTTATTGTGACTTCTGTGCGCAGTACAGTGTGCTTACCACTAAAATTTAATTTCCATCTGTCACCGTGCACTTAATCCCCTTTACCCATTTTGCTTGCCTCACCCCCTCCTTCCTCTTTTATAACTACTACTCTGTTTTCTGTGTTTGCTTTTGTTTGGTTTGTTCATTTATTTATTTGTTTGTTTTGTTTCATTTTTTTTAGATTCCACAGATGAGTGAAATCGCATGGCATTTGTCTTTCTCCATCTGACTTACTTCACTTAGTGTAATGCACTCCAGGTCCACCCACACTGTCCCAAATGGCAAGACTTCATTTTTCTAATTGCTCAGTAGTATTTCCTTGTGATGCAGATTAATTATTGGGCAAAGAAAATGGGCATGTCAAAAATTCCATCCTCCTCCACACATTTGAGAGGTGCTGAGAGAGCTTGTAATTTCACTTTTAGTTTTATTCTACCAGTAGGGAGGTTGTTTTTCGAAACTGTTATAAGGATTTCCAGCATTTCTTGACTTTGAAAGGCCAGAACTGGCCAAGAGGACCCCCATTTATGTGAGGCAGTTTGTATAATTTCTAATTCAACAAAGTGATCATTGATGGAGATAGAGTTTTCCCCAGGCCTTCCTACTGGCCTTTGGGCTTAGAAGCTGTTCCATTATTAATAACAGTCTGAGTTCTGCTCTGTGCTCTTACCTACAGAGGTCAGGTCTTTGCCACTCCCCTCTCATTGTTTCCGGGCATCTCCAAGGACCTCATGGGTCTTCATTAATAAGCATTGGTAGTTTTCACAGGGGTCAAGTGCCTGAATAGCCCTCTTCAAGATGGAATCTTGCCTCTGGCACTGGTACTGGTAACCTCCTGGGAATATTGATCGCCTGCCTAGAATGCTGCTCTTTCCTGGGCCTTTAAGCTATAAAACCCAGAGATGCCAGGACCCATCTGAGCTCCCTCCAGTTCTCAATGTTGCCAGGCTCTCATGGTTCATGCAGAGGCTGCTCCCATGTGCCTACTTCTGGACCACTTTGAATCTCATCCAGCCCTCCTGTGGTCTTGGTGCCCGACAGAGCATCTCTTCTTTTTTTGCCTCCAGCTCTTTCTCCCATGTGACTGGTCGGGAGATGGGTACCATTTCTCTCTCTCTGTCTCTCCTTCTAGGTGTGACTGCACTAAGCCTCCCTCCTTAGTTGGCTCCTCGGGAACATGCCTCCAGGTTCCCCAAGGATGCCCATTAATGCCTGGCTCCCTGCAGACAACTCAGCCTGCAGGCTTTGTGGAATGATGCTGTTGAACAGCTCACAGCCAAATTTCCATTGAGATTACAAGTATTTGACAATGAGGCTCAAAGAAAGCAAGGGCCAAAGTTGAAGCAAATCTACCGCTGGCACACATCTCCTCCCGCCAGCATTGTTTTATCTGTTGAATTAATTGCATGGGGGTGAGGAGTCCCAGGAAGTAATTAGGACAGTTCAGACATGTTAGAGAGTAGGGGGGTGAGGACAAAACCAGAAGGTAGATGTCAGAGGAGAGTCCAGGGTCTTGCGTTAGACCCACCATGAGGAAGGGGCTCTCTGAGCCTTGGAAGCTAAGAGTTGGAGGAAGCAGTGGTTCTTGGAACAGTGGGTGCCTGTGTCTTGGAATCACCCTTGGGCCATCCATTATGTCGATTGGCCATGTACAGGGACAAAAGATACACTGATTAAAATAAATAAGCAAATGAAGACTTACCTTCAAGGGACACAAACAAGTAGATGTGAGAGTACAGGGCAGGGGTGGAGGGTCGGGGGAGGAGTAAGAGGGAAACCACAGGCTTGGAGGCTGACGGTCAGCAGGCAGGGGTCCAAGGCAGGGTGGGAAGCAGGAGAGGGGGTGGCGAGATGGGACGGGAGGGGGGTGGCCTGAGGGCAGACCTCGTCTCTCGGTGGGGCCGGAGGGATGGCAATGAGGACAACAAGGGGCAGCCTTTGTAAACTTTCCCTCTGTCCCTCCCTGTACCCCCACAACTCCAAAGGCAACACTTATTTCTTAAATGTGGCTTATTTGGTTCCATCTGTGTCAGGGGCTGTTGTGAGATTCAAATGAAATAAAAGTCAACGTGCTTTGGAAACTTTCAGGGGCTAAGCACATGTAAAGCAAATGGGAATCACTCAGGGATCATCATAGGATGTTGAATTTTCAGCTTAGTGGAGAAAGTGGTAGGAAATACAATTTGCTTTGAGTATGCTGGAAACTTTATTGCAGTCCTTGTATCCACTCATCCATCTATCCATCATTCATTCATTCATTCAGCACCTGCCTGTGGCTCCTGCTGAGTGACAGGCCCTGGGCTGGGTGTATCTGCAGCAGGGAAGGTGGCCACGTGGTGTCTGCCCCCCAAGAATCTCCTCTCAGCAGGGCAGTGGGAGACACCAGGAGCCAGGGCCCAAGCCTAAGAGGGCACCTTAGAAAGGGTGTCTCTTTCAGCCCCCAAAATCTCAGGATTTCAAACGTACTGACACACCAAGCCTCATGTTGCTGCACTGTGCCTTTTGTAAGGGCTGATGACAGCTGTCATTAGCCCAGTCTGGGGAAGGGAGCTGTGATAATCACTGCTGAGTGACTGCCTGTCCCCGAGGAAGTAGAAGAACATTGAGGGTATCAGGCAACTTGTTAGCTTATGTCTGGGCCTGGAGAGGGAAGGGAAGTCCTGTCCTGGAGAGCATTTGCCATAGTAAAAAGAGAAAAATCAATCCTGTGGTTCTTATTTAATTTTAATTCACATTTTTATACATGGAGTTCGTTACAAGGGCTGCCATATCGCTGTGAAAATCTATAAGAGCTGAATCGTCCTTGAATTAGAAGATGTTTTAAGGACGATTTTTGCCACTGGGTTGCAATTTGTTAAAACAAACAATAGCATAACCACCATGCAATCGGAAGCAGCAATATTACTGGACTCAGCGAAAATCAAGTAATCTTTTTTAGGTTCTATTCTCTCCCAACTAAGCTCCCCAGCAATGTCAGGACATGACAAATTGCAGGATGAATCTAAGAGCAGTGCCTTCAAAAATACAATAGTTATACAAGCCATCTATTGTTAATGAAGAATATAATGCAATTTGCCTGTCTGTAATACAATTATGCAAATCAAAGGAGGAACTATCCCGAAATCTCTTCACATTCCGATTAAAATGAGATAATTTATCAAACAGAATATTACTGATTGTGTTTATGTGTTGCACATTAATCCTGTTACAATAATGTATCCTTCTCATAATGTAATGGATTTGTGCAATCTAACAGAAAATGACTTTTATACTATCCACAATTATAAAAATATTCAAAGCATATCCATCCCAGTGCAAGAGCACACGTCTGCAATTGTACAATAAACCTATTAAAACAAGCACAGGGTGCGAATGTAACCTTCATCCCAATAAAGATGACAGTGCATTCAATTGCATTGTACTCATGCAATTGAATTAAATGAACAACTCCATGGGTGATAAATACTAGGAGTAAATTAGTTTAACCTTCTCCTTTTTTAAGGAAAAAAGTAAACTTTAATCAATGGGATTAAAATCCCCCCTCCCCATCTGGACCTTTTTTTGGCCAAAGAGGATATGATTTCATAGATGAGAGATTTGGGGGAAATCATTCATGAATGAGTTCCTCCTGTTCTACCTCTTAGTAGGTGTTTGGACTTGTATGTTTTCACAGGATTAGGAGGGTGATGCAAGATATCGAGTCCCATGTTTTTGTATTCAGATATATTGGGAAATGTGTGTGCTTTGGATGGGAATGCGACTGGCATCACAGCCATCTAGAGGGGCACATGAATCTCCATTCTAACAGATACATCAGAGCCAAAAACTAATGAGGAGTATTGTCAGGAAAAACAAGAGCCCAAATAATTGGCTAAGACCTCACTTGTGCTTCTATTGCCAAGGATAATCATTTCTGCATTTACACCAATCTCCTCCACCTTGACGAGAGTCATTAGCATCTGACAGTGAGTGATAATGTGCTTAAATTTCACACCTCTTGGCCTTGTTTGCATTGTCAACATTTCCCATATGCACACCTCTACTCCAGGCAGACATGTTGACTTAAACAAATGTTTATCTTTTGTGGTAAAATTGTCAACCCCAGTGTATTGCAAGTTCTCAAATTGTTTTCCATGCCCTTAAATACCTTGAAGCCAGTTTTGCTTCAGATCATGCCTGAAGTATTATTTTTCCCACAGTGCCTGGGGTGCTATTCCCACTTTGATTAGATTGATCTGCCAAGTCAAGAAAACACAAACACTCGATGAAGAGCAGCAATCTTTTTTCTCTTCTGAACTGTCAGATATGAACACGCACACACACACTCGCACACACACACACACACACACACACACACACACACACACAGGGTACAATGGACAGATCTATTAGCACTCACCTCAACTGGCCAATATTTGTTGCAACTGTAAAAGAGTATTTGTTTTCTTGGAGATATATGTGAAGAAGGAGGGAAGCGGGGAAGAAAAAAAGGAAGGGAGGAAAGGAAGGAAGGGCGGGCGAGAGGAAAGAAAGACGGAAAGAGAGAAGGAGGGAGGGAGGGAGGGAAAGGAAAAAGGAGGAAAGGACATCACTGTTTAATAAAAAATGGTTTCATGGAAACGATTATCACCCAGTTGTTTTTTTTTTTTTTTGTCTTTTTGCCTTTATGTAGAGCTGCACCCGCGGCATGTGGAGGTTCCCAGGCTAGGGATCTAACAGGAGCTGTAGCCGCCGGCCTTCGCCACAGCCACAGCAACGCGGGATCCGAGCTGCGTCTGCAACCTACACCACAGCTCACGGCAAGCCGGATCCTTAACCCACTGAGCAAGGACAGGGATCAAACCCGCAACCTCATGGTTCTTAGTCTGATTCATTAACCACTGAGCCACGAAGGGAACTCCTATCACCCAGTTTTTAAGTTGTATTTTCATGTAGATTAGAAGTGAAATCTTGCTGCAAGCCGTCATGTCCACAGAGCAGAGTCTTTTCAGTAAAGGAGAAGAGTTGGAACACAGCTTGTAGTGGCTGACAGGTATTCTCTTTCATGGTTTACCAGTACAGTAGGTTTGGAGAGCTCTTGACATTTTTCCCTCTCAAGTGTAGACCATATCAAATAGAGACATTTGATGAAGAAAGATTGCATATTGCCCTTGGGCTTTCTGGGCAGATTTTTGCATCCCTGATCAGGATAAAGCAAAGGACCATCTTCCACTCAGTAAGATTTCCTTCATTGGAGCAGAAAGATCTGGAAGTTTTGGCCGTCAAAAGTGGGGGCATTCGAAATGTAGTCATAACAGTGGGAGCAAGAGGTCTGAGGAGACAGCACATATGGAAGAGATCAATCTCCCAGCTGCTTGCCCAGAAGGAGACAACGCCTCCCTTTCAGACCCTAATGTGGTTGAGGGTGTGCTTAAAGCTTAGGTTGAAGACAATGGCTGTGAGAAACAGGTTTGGGATGGGTGGTCTGGGCACATCAGAGCTGTGCTGAGCTTTCTGAATGTGTTGTTGGTATCAGGGATAGGAGTTCCTAGATGCCCCTGACATGAAGAGGAGTTGGAGAAAATGAATGAAATTGGGCTGAGAGCAAACATAGGTCTGGCGGGAGATAGAATGGTGGCATCCAGAGCAAGATGAACAATTGCAAAGAGTTCACTTTTACATTCTGTAAATATTAACAGAGTGCTAGCTGTGGGTCAGACAAGGTTCTTGGCACTTGGTGTACATTAGTAAACAAACAGACAGAAATATCTACCTTCATGAGACCTCAACTTTAGAAGAGCAAAACAGACAGCAAATAAGTTAACAATGTAGTATGTTAATAACTGACAAAAGCTAGGTTTAAAAAAAATAGAGCAGAATGAAAGAAATCAGTCAAGAGTATAGGGGGATACAGGAGAATTTTAAAAGGAATTACATTTTTCTTATCAAACTTAAAATAATTTTGCTTTAAATAAAGAATTTTGCCTGGCTAAGACCCCTGTTGCCATGAGAATATGCAACCAACCAGCACTTCTATTTATTTATTCCAAATAAGTGTGAATTTTGATACACAGGTTTTCCAGGGGCCTTTGTCAACTGATAACTTCCTAAGTTTGCATCTGAGTTCAAGATATAAGAAGACAATCTTGATTCATGATTTTACTAATTATTATCTTCTGCTTGCAACAGTAATCAATAGTGTTTTTTTGGTTTGTTTGTTTGTTTTTGGTCTTCTTAGGGCTGCACTGGTGGCATATGGCGATTCCCAGGCTTGGGGCTGAATCAGAGCTGTAGATGCCACAGTCACAGAAATGCCAGATCTGAGCCACGTCTGCAGTCTACATCATAGCTCATAGCAATGCCGCATCCTTAACCCACTGAGCAAGGCCAGGGGTTGAACCCGAGGATTCATGGATACTGGTCGGGTTTGTTAACCAGTTAACTGCTGAGCCACGACAGCAACGCCAATCAATAGTTTCAACTGGAAGAAAATATTCATAATTGGATTTAGCCTGATTATGATCAGCTGAGGGAGTTAGCTAGATTTCTTTAGAGGGAAAATGGTTCAGGGAGCCCAAGAGATAGCATTAGAGACTATGCATGATCCCAAAGGTATTGGGAAGGCTCAGTTTTTGGTAGAATTTCCCATTTCAGCTGAGGATGTCAACCTTGCCCTGTGCCCTTGAACCAGACCAATTAACCAAATACATATGTTAGTGATGCCCAATCAAACTGGAACCGCTTTTTAGGATGGAGACATTCATTTCTCTAGCTGCTGGGAACATCGGCAGTGTCCAAAGTCACAGACCCTTCTGGGGGCAGCCCTATTCAGTGACTGGGCAAGCATGGCGGGGGCGGTCGTACGTGCCCGGTCCCCCCTAGGCTCAAGGCAGGATAGTTCTGAAGGGCCCTCTGAGCTCAGAGACCCAGAACTCCCGTGGATCTGCTGAGGCCTTTCTTACAGTTCAGTCCCTCCCTTTTCCCAAATCCGTTTCTCTCAATCCCAGTAATCTTCCTGCATGCGAATTGCTTTCTCAGGGTCTTGTTTCCCAGGGAACTTGATCTAAGAAACTCTATTTCATTTCTTTATGCAGATATCACCTGCAGAATCAACAATTTATACTGGTTATGCTTTTGTTCTTACACTCAATCCAATTAATTTTCCATCAATTTCTGATCTTCAGCTGTCTCTGGAATGCAGTTTCACCCTCTCCTTTTAAGCCGCATGATAGCTTCTTCTCCCTGGGTTTTCACCTCAACTCCTATCAATTCTAGCCTTTTTTTTTTTTTTCTGAAAAATCCCTTCTGTTTTAGCCTCAGTTACCAGGCCCTCAATCAGGCCTGCCTCTCCTGTCCCCTGAACCTGAGCATCTGACTTCAAGGATGCCCTTTTTTACAGGTCATACAGTATTCACTTCATCCAGTGCTGAGCCTCTTGCAAGCCTTCAGAGGAAAATGCTGCAAGACTAGAACACAATGACCATGAAATTATGAATTCTATTCACAATAGAAACGAATTCTATTCACAATAGAAACTGGGCCATTTCCTCGTGGATGCCAGTCAAGTTTGTGTGCCCATCCTGCCACCAAAGCCCAGCATACTCTAAGGCAAGTGCAGAGGTTGAGGCTTTTTTTCCAATGAAAATATCATCACTATGATGGGCTTGGATTTGAACTCTTGGCTTAGAGGGTCATAACAGACTTAAAAACATACTTTGATTTTTCTGTAAACAATCCTCTTCTTGGTGTAATATTACCACAGGGGTTTGCAGGCACGGCTTTTCTTGTTGTATTATTTATTCCAAGTGAAACACCACCCCTCTGTAAGTGACTTTCAGTGCCCCTTAATATCTCAGGAATTTTTTTCAGTGCCTGCCTGTCTAAAATTATCCACGGCTCCTGCACGGGTGGGTAAAGTTAGGGCCTCCAAAGAGTTATAAATCGAGTGTCCCCACTGAGCCCATTGTTTTCGGTCCAAAAATGTATGAATTGCAGCCCCACGATTTTTCTTTATTCTTTGTTATGAAGTAGGTAACCAGATCTAGCTGAATGGAAATCCTCCTTCGAAGACTTTCTGGCATCTGACTCCACTTTCAACTCTTGCAAACCTTATTTTGGAAAAATGGTCATTTATAATATCAACATTTCTAGCTCATGTTTTAAAGACAGTTACAGGCGTTTGGAGTAACCACATGCCAAAGCTGTCTACTTCTAATCTAACAACCCCCTAGGTTGAAACCAGAGCGAAACTTAGAGACAGGAGGCCAAGAGCTGAAAAACTCTTGGGGGATATTTATAATCCCCAAATTCAACCAAAATTGTTTCCACTCAAAATTAATACTTGGAAACAGATTTTGAAGCCCAAATTTAGACTCTGCCTTCAGTTTCTTGGTTCCTCGTGGAGCCAGCCGTTTGAAATAAACGTATTTGAAACTGATTGAACATTAAAATGATTGTCCGTTACATTTAAAAGACAAATAACACAAAATATTTAGAGAGATATGACCATCTTTATCCCAGATCTCCCCTAGCCAAGGACGAAGTGTTGGCCGACGTCCATAGTGAGAAAGGGTGTGTACCCAGCGTGTGGACGTAGCTCTGTTTACACATGTGATTCCTCTGTAGCTTGACTCAGAGTCTGTGTGGTGAATCTAGTTGCTGTTCATATTTATGAAGGGAATTGGATACCCTGGAAAGCATTTTGGCCTTGGAGTCAGAAAATCTACATTTAAAGTACTGCTTTATCAGTTCCAAGTTGTGTAATCATCACAAATCATTCAGTCTCTTGAAATCCCAGTTTTTCGTGATGTAAAATGAAGCTAACCATCCCTGCTCTTCCTCACTCTTAGAGCTACTACAGGCTCAAAGGAGAAGTGTATGTAAAAGTTCTTTATCACTATTCCAAACGTGTGGTGTTACTGTGTGTTTCTGGGGTTTTTGTTTTGTTCCATTTTATGTACTTTGCAAATATCAACAATGTTTGCAATCTCAAATCAGAGTATCAGACCTTACTTAACCAGGGAATTACTGTGAAAAAAGAAGCATAAATATAAAGGGAATGGATTTGCCAAAGATGCTCCCCTAAACATACATTGATTAGGGTATTGTCCTTGACCTGAATATCTAGAGAGACATTTTTTCTTTTCCAGAGGTTGAGAGGTTTTCCTGGCCATTCATCACAATTGATTTGTTTGAACTTGTAATTATTCATTTGTTTCTATACTCATGTATTTTACCTTTTTGCTAGAATTCACATTCTTTTTTAGAAGATGAGGATTAAAGATTCTGAATCTCTAACAACCCTCCAATAACACCTATACAGGTGGTTGTGGGCAATACTTTCAGTAGTAAGGTGTTAAGATATTATTCTAATAATACTGGTAAGATGATGGTGGCTTAGACCTTCAACGTGGTGGAGGGCGTGGAGAGAAGCGGGCAGATTTGAGATATAATTTGAAAGTAGAATTGACAGGGGAGTTGATGGATTATGGGAGAAAGAATAAAAGATGACTCAGACTTCTGGCTGGACTAACTGGATGGGTGTTAGTGTCACTTATTAAAGTACACAAGACAGTGGTACAGGGTTGAGGGGGCAGTAGAAATGAGGAGTTCTGCTTTGGACATGCTGGTATGAGATGCCTATGAGACAATCAAATGGACTTGCCAAGTAATCAGTTACATGTACGAGTCTGGAGTTCAGAGTAAATCTCTAGGCTTGAGCTTAAATGTGTGAATCAGAAACACAGAGAGACTATCAAAAACTGTGGGACTAAATGTGCTAACCAGAGAGAGAGAGGGTAGAAAGAGGAAAGAAAATGGCCCAGAACTGAGAGGAATGCAATTTAAATGTGCATATCACACTCAGGAAAACTCTAGATAAACTACAAAGATCTGGGGTCAAAGTCTTAAAAGCCCACCAATGCCAGACATGCCAGGTAAATGAGAGAAGAGGGCTGCTAGAAGACGATGGGTATGGTGAGGACCATGGATCTCAGAGGGGAGCATGACTCACTTAAATGGGTAGCTACCATCCCACTCCTCTGGCTAATTGGTGCCAAGTGGCAAGGCTAGATCCCCCCAGTTCTCATGAGAAGCCAGAAAGCCAGATAATTTATGGGAAACCCTTTATGTGTTGGCAACCAAGCCTGTGTTTTCAGATACTCTGCTGGCCAAATCGAATATGTCAGTGGGATGAACTTAGCCCATGAGCTCCTATTTTGCAGCCTCTGACACAGACCCTTGAGGTATCAGATTTAACACTAACTGTTTTGATGATTAGTGGGGAAGGAGAGTGGCCTGGAAGGTATAAGGCGTGGAGGAATTTACGTCTATCCTGAATACAAATTTGAATCAGTCACTGGTTATCAGAATTAATGAGTGATGAGGCTGAGCATGGAGCAACCACATGGCAACAGGGCTTTGTAGCTCTCTACTCATCTCCAGGCATAATCATGTGTTGCATGGAAAGCAAACTCAGTGATTTTGTGAGGAATGCTTCCATGTAGTTTAAGTTGTAAGGTGGTGAACATTTGGTGGAGACCATGGAGAGGTAACATGTGGTTCTAGTTGGAAATGTAATTCAGGAAAAAGCCAAAAACCTAGATAAAGTTTCCATAGTCACAAATTTGAAAGTTTGGGAAGGTCTCTAGAAGTTTCTTTGGGGAATACTCAGGAATATTTTTGAGTATGAAAGAGAGATAAAGTGTGGTTTAGTTGAGCACCAGGACAAATGAGGGAACCAGGCAAGACTCTATCTGTTTCCCCTAAACTCTGTGCTCGGGGGAAAGAATGACATTCTCAAAAAGGAGAGACTTCTACTTGGTAATGAGGTGCATGTCTGTCCACATGAGTGTAAATCTTTGCTCCTTTTGTCACAGTAGTCTTGGGACACAGTTAAGGGTGTGGGTGATAAACCCAGCTGGTTTTGACTTAAGGTGCTCCAACCAATGTCTTTACAGGATATGTAAGCCCTTCTTTACTCCCTCCCCCAAGTTCTCCAAGCACACCACCCACTAATACACAGATGGTTCCTCTAGTTAGCATCTGCATTCCTGTCCTTTCCTTCGTACTCTGGTGGTTCCAACTTGTGATTTATTGGCCAGTGCCCTTGGCAAAGAGACTAAGAGTTAGCTTGCCACTGGCGAAAAGAGGCCAGTGTACATCACCACTTCTCCCACTTCACTAAGGAGAAGTTGTTCTCTTACTTTCCTCATCTGGAAACAGAAATAATAACACAGATTTCATGGGAACACTAAAGCCCATTGTAGTGACCGGTATTCAGTAGGTGCTTAGTTTTCTTCCTTCCAATGTCCCCTTTTCATTTTCAGATTTTAACTGAATCTCAATGCCTTGGAATCCAAATTGTACATCTTCAAATCTTCCCTCTTTTTGTCCAGGAATTCAAGTCTAGGATGGAGGATGACCTATGTCCTGCCCCAACATCCCAGGATTCTCTAGATGGGAATGCACATTGAGTGGTTTTTCCAGAAATCCTGACCCTTGCCACACACAATAAATCAATTAGTAAGCATGGCCCATTTATTCTACAAACTTTTACTTACTTACCATATGCTCGGTGGAAGACATGATCTTGGCCCGTGAGGGGCCAGCCATCCAATGGGGAAGGTCTGACTTGTAAACAAAAAGTGCCATAAAGCATTGCAAGTATGTATTGGGTGGCAGATGTTGGAGGCAGATCACCCTCACATCTGGAAGAAATATGGATTGCAACATTTTCTGAACACTGTCTTCCTCCCAATTTCTGCAAAAGTGCTCAGCATTCTGGGTATGCAGGGCATGATGGGGTCCCTGTGTCACCTGCAGACCTGTTGAGCCCATCTTCCTTGCAGCTTGGTGAGTCCTTGTCTACTGTACCTACAAGGCAGGAGATTCTGGAAATCACCAGACCCAGTCTCTCCATGGGTCACCTATGTGAATGGGTCATCTTACATGAATATGGTCTTGAAGAAGGAACAAACTGACGCTGGTCACAGGGGTCAGGGCTGGGGACTTAGAACCATTTGGTGAGCTGAACGTACGACTTTCCTCTTGTTGGTTCCTGAGAGAAATGCCGCTCTCCCAGCTGACAGGGCTGGGAATGAATGGCCTGCAGACTCCTGTTTTCACACAGTACATCAGGTCTAAGTGAAAGGTTTGTGCTGCTGCCAAGAGCAGAAAATGATGGCTCGGCATCACTTTTGGAGGAGAGGATGCTTTAAAATAGGCTCTGGCTCCCAGAGAGCTTTAGAGGCTGAGCTGCTCACCCGGAGCCTCCCAGGACATCTGGTCCACAAAGCCCACCCAGTGTCACTCTTTCCAGGCATCTTTCAAGGCTGAGGAATGGCTCACGTGCTTCAGACATCTGGGATGTTACTCAGATGCTTGCTTTCTTCTACTTAGTGAAGAGAATGGTGGTCTATTAGTGAAGACTAAATCAAAATAAAAGCTGGTCGTTTTTCCAAGCAAAGGTTGGATGTTTCCAGGGTCTTAGTACAACTGATCATTGTCCAGTCTTGCCGTTTAGCAAGTTACCCCAGCTCATGCTGTGGTACATCAGCCAAGGGGACAAATGCTCCACGTTCCCTTCTGGACCATGGCTTATATCCTTGACCTCTGTGATTTGCCAAACTTGAGCTCTCCTTCAGACCTGTCTTGAATTCTAGAACCCACACTTGGCCCTTGCTTTTACTTTCTGTTCTAACCCCTCCAGTGCAGACTTTGCTTTCCTCCTCACATGAACTTCACCACCAGGTCTCTTTTACTCTTTGGATATTTTCCCTTCCAGACTCTGCCAATGATATTTTCCTTTCCTGATGGCGCTCCAGGATTTCCTTGTTATCTGCCTAGACTAGGTTGTTGAGGTTGCCCAATTCTTCCAGATCTTTTTCTTTTATCCTCCTTGAGTTATATTACAGTTATGTCTTTATAGTCTGGTTTCAACAGACCCTAAATTAGACTGCTAAGAGCCTGGATAGCAACTAGGCAGATATGTAGGAGTGGTGGGAACTGGGACAAATTTAAGGACACATCAACTCCAGAAATTGTTGCTTTCTGGAATGTGGCCCCTGTGATGCCAGCTTTTCAGATTTTCAAAAAAAAAAATCAGAGACATTAACCTTGGAGACAAGGTCATAAAAAGTACTATGGCTTCCTGGTTGCCCTCTTGGATCACTCACTCTGCAGAAGCCAGCAGTCACATCATGGAGTCAGGCTCACAAATGAGAAACCATGACCTCCAACCAACAGCCAGAGGGGAACCGATTTCTCATGTAAACAGCCACAAGAGTGTGCTTGGAAGTGACTCTAAAGCTGCCATGGCAATGACAATGGGAGCTGCCAATATTAGGGAAACCCTGGAAGGAGGGGCAAACGTGCCAGTCTGTAGGAAAAAGAGGGACGGAGGGTGCCTCCCTGCCCACGACCTGACACAGCACACCTGGGACTTAGCCTGCCAAGAAAGTGAGGCAGTTCTGAGCCCAGGAGTGCGGGATGGGTCTCTTGATAAGAGGTTTTATGGGGATGTATCAGTTATCTATTTTTACATTAGAGATTACCCCCAAATTTGGAGACTTAAAACAACAAAAACAAATCATCTCACTGTCATAGGCCAGAAATTTGGAAGCAGTTTAGCTGAGTGGCTCTAGCTCAGACCAGAGATCAGCCAGGGCTACAGTTATCAGGAAGATCTACTTCCAAGCGCACTTTTAGTACCTTTTATGACCTCGTCTCTAAAGTTGAACATCATCACTTCTGATTTAGTTTATTTGCTAGAAATGAGTCACTAAGTTCAGATTATTCATGAGGAAGGGAATTAGACTCCATCTTTGAAGGAAGAAATATAAAGAAGTTTTGGACATTTGAAAACCACCATATGGGCCTTTGGATACTTTTTATTAACCTCTTCTTTCTCTCTCTCTCTCTCTTTTTTTTTTAAATCTTTTTCGGGCTGTACCCACAGCACAAGGAAGTTCCCAGGTTAAGGGTTGAATCAGAGTGCAGCTGCCGGCCTCCACCACAGCCACAGCAACTCAGGAGCCAAGCAGCGTCTGTGACCTACACTGTAGCTCATGGCAACGCCAGAGACTTAACCCACTGAGGGGGGCCAGGGAGCGAACCCATGTCCTCATGGATACTAGCTGGGTTTGTTACCACTGAGTCACAATGAGAACTCCACTTCTTTTTTTATTTATTATTATTATTATTATTACTATTATTATTATTATTATTAATGGCTGCATCTGTGGCATATGGAAGTTCTTGGGGCTCGGGGTAGAATCGGAGCTGCAGCTGTCAGCCTATTCCAGAGCCACAGAAATGCCAGATCTGAGTCACATCTGTGACCTCTGCTGCAGCTTGTGGCAATGCCAGGTCCTTAACCCACTAAGCAAGGCCAGGGATCAAACCCATGTCCTCATGGACACCATTCTGGGCTCTTACCTGCTGAGCCATAATGGGAGCTCCTAAAATTTTTTAATTGAAGTATAGTTGATTTATACTGTTGTTGATTTCTGTTATACAGCCAAGTGATTCAGTTTCTTGTTATTTTAACCTCTTTTTATCACACTCACCTTTATATCTCTAGGACATGTGGTGTTTGCTTAGAAGTCACCATTAATTTTGTCACATTAAGAGATGGAAACAAACTAATGTGAAGCAAATTTCCTTCCTTAATCTTAAAACAGTACTTCAAAACTCCCTGAGGTAGGTACTGTCCTCAGTTAAAAAGTTCATTTATTCATTCAACAAGTATTTTTTGAGCATGTGTGATATTTCTGGCTCTGTGCTGGGTGCCAGTGTACAGCGGTAAATGAGAGCCAGTGTTTGAGCTCATAGAGCTTATGTTCTTATGGGGCTTCCATTTTGGGGGGTGGGGCACCTGGAAGGAAGTCAACACCTGTGCCCAAGGTCACACAGCTGATAAGCCTCCAGTGCTGCCCTCTTGGAAGGAGGACTAATGGGGGCAGGGACTGAAGGAAAGGAGAGAAAGGGTGCTTCTTGGCTGCCCAGCACTGCTCAGAGCCAAGGACAGGAGGAGAGCTGGAAGGAAACTTCAGCCAGGGAGGAGGCTGTGCATTTTTTTTCTGAGTTCCACTGGGTTGAGGTTCTGCAAAGCCGAGAAATAAGAGCCCTGACTCCACTGACTTCATTCCAAGGAGCCAGCAATCTGGGCGTCCTGGGGAGAAGCAGCAGGCCAGGTGTCTTAAGACAGGGAGGTTCTTCAGTCTCCCCCACATCACCTGTGCAGACAGCTGTTCCCTCTGCTTCTCACAGGACTTGGCCTGGCCTTTTCCCAGCTGATGCATTTAAGGACTAAGCACCTGTGACCTGGGGCCTCAGCCAGCAAGTTGGTCTAGACACTAACATGTACAGACATTCAGGGAGCAGCCCATGACATGTTTGAAAAGAGAACTTGGATTGTATCTGGGGTTTGGAGCAGGGACTCAAGCAGAGGGAGTGATTTGGAAAGCCAGAGGTGAAAGGGAGGAAAGAGGACTTGAATTTCCAGATGGGGTGGGCTGATTCTGGAGCTGCTGGAGCCTGGGTGGCTGTTGGGAGCTTTTCTGCTCTGTTGCGGTTGTAATTACAGCATCTGAAAGCTTGCGTGACATTGCTAATTTTAGAGAAAATGGGACACTGATATCTGTACGAACACTCAGGCTCAGGTTGCTGATTAGTGCTTCCACGTATCACGGAATCAAACCCAGAAATAGCGTAGGCATTAGGAAATATTATTATTAGAAGAATATTCGTCATGATGGAAATGAAAAATGTAAATGCCAACTCTTTAGAGAGGTTTAAAGAGATTAATTGGAATAATAAAACAACTGGAAGTCAAATTGGTTATGGAACTGTGCTTCGAAATGATGAATTATATTTGAAGTCTGTTTTCCTTTGGCACATTCTTTTTTGGCTAAAATGTAAAAATAAATTAGCAAAACATAGCTGTGTAAGTGAGCTTCTCAAATCCATGAAAGACTATATAATATAAGTTATGCTGACCAAGTATTTCTCATTTGGTGTAGGAAAATAAATTTTCAGAAGAGAAAGAAAGCTGTAATCGGAAGGTTGTAGAGTAGATATATAGGCAAACTTACGGGCAGAAAGCGAAAGATAGGAATTGGTCATTAAAAATCAGTTGGAGATAATTTCGCTTGAAAACAGGAACAATGGGTTGGTTTTTAGACCACAACTAGAAATAGCATGAACAGGAATAGGGTTAAGAGACCCAAAACATGAAGTGATGGAGATGGAAATACAAAGTGAACAAAATAAGGATTTAGTGTGCAGCGTATTCAATATCTTGCAATACCCTAGGTTAGAAAAGAATCTGAAAAAAAAAAACAAAACAAACATTTAACTGAATCACTTTGCTGTATACCGGAAACTAACACAGCATTGTAAATCAACTATACTTCAATTTAAAAGAAAAAAAGTGAAAAATGTTTAGGCCCAGAGTGAATAATACAAAGGTTTATTTGTTTGTTTTGACAAAGAGAAGCATTCACATACAAAGAGCTGAAATTAATCATTATTCTTAAGGATAATAGCTTGAAACAAATTTGATGAAAAATGTGTAATATCACATAGATGCAGGCTAAAATCATATCAAGTTCTCCAACATTATACTGTTAATAGCAGAGTTTTAGAGTTTAAAAGATTAACTCCCAAGACGGCTGGAGGGAGTATGAACTTGGAAGCCAAATGGAGCTAGGTTTGATCTGTGGGACTGTGCACACTTCATTTCCCTGTACCCCGATTGCCCTGTAAAGAAAGAACAGTAATGGTAAGCTTTCAGAATTGCTGGGATTAATGAGGCCACAAGTGTGCAGCATCTTGGCACACATCACACCCCTGTGAGTGCCTCTTCTTTCCCTTTATGGAAAGAGAGACTACTTAAGGAAGAGAACTTACAGTGTGCTGTGCTGCCCTCACCTTAGCCTCAGCTCTCACCTCTAAGGTTTATGCTTTGAGCATGCATCTGAAAGATCAGAACCTGTTCTCTTGAGCTGTCTAATGGATTCAGGAAAACTTTCCATGGAATCCTGCAAAGCATTGAAAATATTAATGGGAACTCATTGGGGTAATCAGGCTAAAACAGAAGGATGTGTTTGCTATCTGTGATGCTCAGACATTAAGTCAAAGTCACTGATTAAGTCATCAATCATATTTTATAAAATGTTTGCAGACAGCCCGGCTCTAGTCTCTGCTGGCCGTGCGACCTTGGAAAAGTCACTTGATTTCGCTTACTCTCTGTTTTCTCAGTTCTCAAGTGGGAATAATAATAGTACCCACAATGAAACAATGCCTGTAAGAGTGCTGAGTGGAGTGCTTGGCAGAGATGGGGCACTAAATCAATATTAGATCTAGTTAGATCATGAAATAAGGAAACAAATAAAATCCTCATCCCTCTTAAGGTATAAAGGGTAAGCAGGGTTTGTGCCTGAAACTCCTAGCACTTTGGTGACTGCTGGCTCTCAGCCCTGGCCGTATAATTAATCACAGTACAGTGAACTCTCGATTATCTGCACTAGTGAAGGGCAGAGGCGTGGATAATGCAAAACAAGGGGCAATCTAAAAGTCATTTATATCTTTGGCTTTGGCACCAAGTCAGAGAAAGGCACACATCACGTGCATGTACATGTGCACATACACGCACAAGCACCCTTCATTTTCTGTCCTAACAAAGACTTCCCAATTGGAGTCTCTGTCAGCCTCTGGAGTTCTTCTAGGGGCAGAGCCAAGGGGACGCTACAGTTGACATTTTACAAAGGAGATAAAGGATACATAAAGCATTTTGAAAATTTTTAAAATATACCAGGTATACAAATATAATTAATATTATTGTTTTTAATAACAGTTGACTTGCATATTTTGGACGGTTAACCAAAGTCATAAATCCGAATCCAGGAGGCAGGTGGTTCTCACTTACAATACCTGGGACACACAACTTATTGTCAGCTACCCCATATCACCCAAATGAAATAGCACTTTGAGCTGATTGAACACAGAATATGATTCATTTTTTTTTTCATTTTTTGGGCACCTTGTAGCATATGGAGTTCCTGAGCCAGGGATCAGATCCAAGGATGCTGTTGTGACCTATGCCACAAGTGCAGCAATGCTAGATCCTTTAACCCACTGTGCTAGGCTGGTGCTTGAACCTACATCCTGGTGCTGCAGAGACACTGCCATCCTGTTGTGTCACAATGGGAACTCCAGAATATGATTCACTCTTGCATTCCTCTAAAGTATTTAACTAACAGCACATTGCCACTTTGAAAGCACTCAAATTAAGAATTGATGTCTTTTAGGGATATTCCTGTTGGGGCTAGTGTTGCCTGCAAACTTGAGATGGATCCTCCTGAGAACTCTCAGTGTGAACAGCTCCATTCATCTGAGATGGTTTTCAGCTTTTACCTTCTTAAGGCTCGGAGCTCATTCTGGAGAGGTTCTTTTAGTTCTTTCACTGAAATACTTGACAGTGACAGTGACAGTGAGGATGGAGGGCCACAGAGACCAAGAAGGTTATGGATAAAGATTGTGAGCAGTCTCACAGCTGTAGCATGAAAGAATTTCCAGAATCTCCCAGGGTGTTGAAATATTTTTCATTGAACCAACATTTGTTTAGCATCTCTCACAGGTCAAGTCTTATGCTCAACAGCAGGAGAACAGAGAGGCACAGGTTGCATTTGAACTGCTTGCATTGGTGTTTCACCTCCTGCATTCAGCTCTTTCTGGGCAAGAACTGTGACAAGTTCATATCTGTGTCCCTTGCATTCAGTACAGTACTTAGCACCATACTCAGTACTTGATGGGTGAAAGAATGAAGAAATGAATGAACAAGGGAGACACGGTGTCATTTTTTCTCAAGGACCCTGTCACTTAGTAGGGGAGGCAGCATGTCAATAAACGTTTGCAGAGCAGTTCTCACAGTGCCATTATCACGGGTTGCTCAGGGAAAGAGTCTTCATGGATTTGTGTGGACTGAGCAAGGCTCAGGAGGAGGAAATGCACGGCAGGAGTCTTGCAAAAGGCTAGGGTTTAGCCAGGTGAAGAAAGAAGGGGAGGGCTTGCCAAAAAGGAGGCATAGCCTGTGTGATGCAGGGCTGGTAGAGGCAGATCTGCATGGAAAAGAAGTGGGAGAAGATGGTGGGAAGCTGAGCAGGAACCAGAAAGCCACTTGGCCCCTGATATGCATCACCATAATTCTTCCATTAAAGTCTGGTTGCTTGACTATTTTCCTTCACCTCTCCAAAGGACACATGGCTGATCCTCTCAAGGACAGTCTTTTCACACTCACCCCCCCCTTTAAATGTTTCATCTGTTTATTCCTTCTTATTGCAGAGATAACCACTTTCATTGTCTTCTGTGTTTCTCTAGAATTTTTTTTAGAAAAATAGCTATATATATTATATACAACACACACATATATTTGTTTGTTTCATTTTATATATATGTATGTTTGTTTCATTTCCTTTTTTTTCTGAAGCACCTAAAATGGGTCAGGGCATGGAGCACACACAGTTAAATCTGTTTGGCCAGACTCTTGGTTTTCCCCAGGGTGGGTCAGCTATACCTTATGCTGTGCTTTTTGACCAGCAGTTTTATAAGATTTTGACAAGATTGTGTCCTTTGTCTCATTTTCTCACTCGTCCATCCATCCACCCACCTATGATTAAGAATAGCATTCACATAGATCACCTATTAAAAAAAACAACAACATGAACAGACATTTCTTTAAGACGACAAACAGATGGCCAATAGGCACATGAAAATGTGCACAGCATCACTAATTATTAGGGAAACACAAATCAAAACTATAATGAGGTACAACCTCACATCAGTCAGAATGGCCATTATGAAAAAGTCTGCAAATAATAGATGCTAGAGAGGGTGTGGAAAAAAAAAACGAACCCTCCTACGCTGCTGGAAGGAACGTAAGTAGGTACAACCACTATGGAAAACAGTATGGAGGCTCCTAAAAAACTAAAAATCCAACTACCATATGATCCAGCAATCCCATTCCTGGCCATATATCTGGATAAAACTGTAATTCAAAAAGATACATGCACCCTGATATTCACAGCAGAATTACTCACACTAGCCAAGACATGGAAACAACCTAGATGTCCATTGACAGATGAATGGATTAAGATGTGGTACATATACACAGTGGAATACTACTCAACCATAAAAAAGAAAAAAATAATGCCATTAACAGCAACATGGGGTGCAACTAGAGGTTAACATACTAAGTGAGGTAAGTCAAAAAGAGGAAGACAATTACCATATGATATCACTCATATGTGGAATCTAATATATGACCGAAAGAACCTTTAACATACTAAGTGAAGTAAGTCAAAAAGAGGAAGACAATTACCATATGATATCACTCATATGTGGAATCTAATATATGACCAAAAGAACCTATCTATGAAACAGAAACAGACTCACAGACCTGGAGAACAGAATAGTGGTTGCCACGAGGGGGAGATGTGGGGGAGGGACAGACTGGGAGTTTGGGGTTAGCAGATGCAAACTATTACATAAAGAATGGACAAGCAACAAGGTCCTGTACAGCACAAGGAAATATAGTCACTGTCTTGAGATACACCAAAATGAAAAATAATATAAAAAAGAAAATATATATGTATAACTGAATTACTGCTGCACAGCAGAAATCAGTATAACACTGCAAATCAATTATACTTGAATCAAAACCAAAAAAAAGTGGATGCTCATTAGGATCAGAGTTAGGATCTCCTAAAACGTAGCTTACACTGATGGGTGCCTATAAAGGTTTAACTGCTCGGATTTCTTTTCTTTATTTTTTTCCCCCTCTCGCTCTTTAAATAAATAAAGATGTTGATTGTCTCCTATCACGATCCCACTGGCCGATGCTAGATAGCTAAACTTTTCATCAAGAAATGTCATCTTCACTGGCAGCCACCCAGAGTAGGGGAGAGGAAGAGGGTGTGAGAGAAGTTGAACCCTCTGTTTATCTGAGATCTGCCTGCAATCTGATTCACCCACACCCCCTCAGTTGGGTCAGGAGGCTTTCTTAATATCTGCCCCCAACACTAAATATTTAGTGCTGGGCAGAGCCTGGAGGGAGGGAGCAGAGAGCCCCGTGGCTCTGTGTTGGAGTGTTTGCCTCCCACAATGGGAAGAGATTGGAATAGAAAAGACCCAGGCCCGACATAAATATTTCCTATTATGGAGAAACTAAAGTCACAATGGAATCTGTCATGCTTGTGATATGAGAGATGGACAATATTTCGGGGCTGCTGCCATGCTGGCACCTGAATGGAGTTTATATTTTGTTTATGGAGCTGAATCCGAAGCCTTTTATTTTTTTGGCCCGGCCTGTGTAATTCTTCTTCATGGGAGCTCGAAATGGCTGCGGAGCAGCTCAATATTCCATTTATTTTATTTATAAAAGAAATTCAAAGGCTGAAAAGATGAAGTAATTGACTTACTGGGATGACAGTTAAACCCACTAAATTTAATCTTATCCTCTCAAGTACAACATATCGCGCTTACAAATTATCGCCAGGCACCAGGCAGCCCCGCGCTCCTCACCTAATGCAAATGGCAGGAGGCCTCTGTTATTGTATTATCTGACTTTACTATCAGCATTAATCCGGCTTAGCTCACTTAATGATGCCACTTGTGGCACTCTGAAGGCAGCGGAGAAGTCTATAAACTACTTCCATTAAAATGCAAATCGGGCCCGCCGAGAAAATAAGTGACACAAAAAAGTGGGAGAATTGGGCCCTGCGCAGCCCGGCTCCCGCCGCCCGCGTGATCCAAGGATAATGACTGATGCTGTGATTATCCGGCCCGCAGTGGCCCAGAGAAAGGGAGCCAGCCTTGCACGGAGCACCACAAAAGTGCTCCAACAAGCCGGGGCATTTAATTTCTGGAGAGATTTATATTTTTTTGTTGTCAGGAAATGAACAAATACTTATCAATGTAAAAACTGCTATCTCCCATCTCGCTGCCAGGTTTTTTATACTGATATTATTTCACCCCGTAACACAGGAAATGAAAATCTTCTCTGCCTTTCACGTCGCCCCGGTATCTTCAAATCCTCCGCTCCCAGACTTGCCCTCCCCGGTAAACAGAAGAGGAAACTTGTGTGTTGAGAACTGAGAAAGTCCAAGGCTTGGGATTTTTCAGCCCTGACTTGGACTTGGATTTCTGGGGACCAGGGGAAGGAGGGCTGTCTCTGTCCAGTGCCGGGAGCAGAGGCTGGGCTGGGGGAGGGCTGGACACCGCGGCACTCAGTGGTAACATCTGTTTTACTTAAGCAGCCCCGATTCCGTTTTAGGATGAAAAAGGATTGCCTTTCAGCATGAGGGAGGAATCATGAGCCCCGGGTCTTGTATTGATTCAGAAAGAGGCCTCATAAAACACGAGCAGGTGATTTAGTTTCATATTTTGATTCCTGTGTTTAAACAGTTTCTCTCAAGTTCTCCTGTGTCAGCTCAGGGATCAGGGCATCCTCACTTTGATGTGGCAGGAATGGCAGGGGCCAGCCTGGCTTGGCCTCCTCCACTCTGGCGGGGGACGCTGAGTCCAAGGGTGATGCGTTTCTCCGTCTCCAAGGACAGCCAGCAGGTCCTCTGCTCCCAGGTCAGGCTTTCAGATCGGCCAGGATTTATGGTCCTCGCGGAAGGATCAATACTACATTTTAAATATTACAATGCCTTTTATCGAGACGATACTACAACAAAAACATTTTATCCTGTCGTAGGACCCAATTAAAATTGATTTGGGCCCTGTCATTGGTGGGCTTCCCGGTCGCTCTGTGTTTGCCATCTCTGAGCAGCTGAGTGTGCTCCCTGGGCTGGCTGGTCCTGCCCCAGAGGCTTGGGGACTGAAGCGAGGGGTGATACGGTTATGCAAGGGATTCGGGGCATTCTCTGCAGGGCTTTCTGCTTAGTCTCACTTACTCTTTCTGGATGAGACCTGATCTCAGGGGAAAGCAAGCTAAAGTGGGGAGAAGTGAGAACCTGCCTGTGTGGGGAGGATGAGTTTTATCCTTCTTTAGGCCCACAGAACAGCCTCTGAACATGCCCCCATTTTCTTTTTCTCTTTTTTTTGTCTTTTTTTAGGACCATACCTGTGGCATATGGAAGTTCCCAGGCTAGGGGTCAAATCCAGAGCTACAGATGCTGGCTTGTGCCACAGCCACAGCAACGCTGGATCCTTTAACCCACTGAATGAGGCCAGGGGTCGAACCCGCATCCTTGTGGATACTAGTCAGGTTCGCTACTGGTGAGCCACAGTGGGAACTCCACCTCCATCTTTTCTACATGTCTGGTATGCATCATTTGTTATATTGCCTTCTTGCCTTTTTTTTTTTTTTTTTTGGCCACATTGCCTTCTAACTCCAGCACCTGCAACCACTTTCCTCCATCCATGGACAAGGTCTTCCCTGAGGGCAAGAGCTGCTTCTGTTTATTTTCCTAGGCTCTGGCCTCCTCAGTGGATGTGCCCAACAAAGGTTTGTTGAATGACTAAAAGAATGAACGAAAGATCGGTATTATAATCTTATCCGCATCTCTGCATACACTCAAGAATTGTCTATGAATAAATAAAGCACATCCATAGATTGCCCTCACACAGAAATAAAAATCCCCTCAGGCTTTGTTGGCCCATATGAACATGGCTAGCTCTACATCATGCAAGTATGGAGTCATAACTGTTTGTACCCTGGTTTCTGCTGGGCATAGCTGTAGATCTTGAGAGACTTTCCGGCACATTTGAAGCCCTAGCTTCTTCATCCCTTAATTGGGAATGGGAATATCTGCCAAGTTGAGTTGTTGAGGATCTGTTGAGATGCTGTGTGTTAATGGATCTCAGAAGAATCATCTAAGATGACTCTTCCTGAGAGCTGGGTGAGGCGAGTATGTATTGACAATGAGTACAGGCTGTCTGTTACTGATTCATAAGAGGGAAAAAATGAATGCAAATCATTCAGTTTAAATGTCTTAAATTGCATGGATTATTTTTTCCTTTTCTTAAAACTTTGGCACATGTTTTTTGTAAGGGGGTCTTGTGTAATGGAATCGAGTATATTCAGATTTTATGGTGTTGATCATCTCATTCATTACTCCCCAAGTATTTTTAGCATGCTCACCACGTGCTGGGCATTGAGCTAGTCGATAGGGTACAGTGAGAAAGAAGCTCAGGGTACCCAGGGGGAAAGGCAAAGAAAATAAATGAATGAGGGAGAAATAAAGACTATAATTGCAAATTATGATAAATATTTTAAAGGAAATGGAGAGGGGATGTGATAGGGAATGTCCCACAAAAAAAATGCTATCATTTCCGGTTAACTGACCTTCTGAACAAACAGAAAAATGACAGTGAGCGTGACATCCAGCCAGCACCCTAAACAGCTGCTTCTCATTATCTATTGCTGAGGAATAAAACACCCCAAAACTTAATGGCTTAACCTACCAACAACATTTATTTTGTTCACAGCAATCAGCAACTTGGGCAGGCAGTATGGATGGCTCCTCTCTGCTCTACTCAGCCTTGGCTGCGGGAATCAGAGGCTGGGTCTGGGACCCCCAGAGGTTTTCCTGTTTGCACATGGGGAAGTTAACACAGACTGTCAGCTGGGACCTCAGCTAGGGTAGGGGCTGGAGTGCATGGCCTTTCCATAGGTGGCTCCTTCATGACCTGGGGATTGGGGTACAAGGACAAGTAACCTAAGAGAAAGAGAATGAGGTAGAAGCTACAGTGCCTTTTATGACCTTGCTTTTGACTCCCACACTATCACTTTGCTACATGCTATTGATTAGAGGTTAGTCACTGAGGTAAATCCATGTTCAAGGGAGTGGAACTAGACCCTGTCTTTCCATAGGAGGAATGCCAAAGAATTTGTGGACATATTGCTAAATCACCCAGGTATCATTTGATGAGATAGGAAGCATTAGTTTGGAAGATGCTTTCAAGGGCACTGTATCCCCATTCATCATCTGTCTTTCCAATTGGCTCTCATCCCTCTGCTCCCATCCCTCTGATCTAGTCTTGCTGTCCTGCCATGGCTAGGTAGAGCCTAAATCTTCCTCTGATTGTTTATTTTTCATTTGGTTACACTCTCCTTCGGTGGCTTTCAGTTGCCTGCTAGAAGAAGTCCAGGATCCTTATCCAGACAGTCAAAAATCCTTGTGCACCTGGCCTCAGCCTCCTTTCCTACTTTATTTCCTGAACTGACGGACAGAGGCTGAATTTAAGGATGAGACCCCTCAGCTAGGTTGGGACAGTTCTTTTTTACTTAAATGAGTCGCATAGCGTGTTTTTTGATACTTTATCTATCAGGTTCCCCCTCAACACTCCAATCCTACTCATTCTTCAAATTTCAGCCCAGTCCTGCTCTTATAAAAAGTCTTCCTGGACCAACACTGGTTAGCAATAGCGATAGTAGCCTTTATTGAATCCCCACTGTAGGTTAGCCAGTTTACTACAAGCCTTGCATTTATTTGCATTAATTCTAGCAAGAGCTTTGCAATTTGCTATCTGTTCATTTAACAGATAAAGAAGCAATGGCAAAGAAGGTTAATGCTAGGCTAACCAATGAGATGCCCTGGGGATACAAATAAAGTGGTCTATATGCTCTGAGTTTGAGATCTTCTACTATGATGTCTACAAAATCAGTGCTGTCTCTGCAAGGTAGAAAGTGATAAGTAGATATGCCCTTATAAAGGAAAAGTGCCATAGAGGAAAAGTGCCAATAGTTCAGAAGTGAGTAATTTCTCTCTTTCTCTTTGGAAATGGAACTAATCAGGAACTTCCTTGTCAACGATATGGTGTCTCAATAGCAATAAACAGGTCTATTCCAAATGGAAATTTTTTGTTTATCTTTAACTGCATGAGGCTCAAGGCCAGCCATGTTCTTCAGAATTCTCATGATGATTTCCTTAGGCCTCCCAGTTAACTACTCAGTAGTAGTGCCTCAAGGTCTGAGAGTGTTGAAGAAAGAACAATACGCTAGGATTTAGGCAGCCTGGATCTTTGTTCTATCTCAGTAATTTTGAAATTAATTTCTGTTGGACTGGATAAAAAAATATGGTCGTAATTTATCCTCTTTCCTGTGAATATGCCTATTTACAATGTGTCTTTGATGTAGCCCCATTAAAAAGAAAGAAAAAGAGGGGGCTTGAATGTGGACTAGCCTTGTGACTTATTTGACCAATAGGAAGCTATGACATAATGGACTTAAGGGTCCCCGCAGCACTGGCTTCTCCGTCTTCTGACTCTACTTCAGTCTGCCTCGCTAGGAAGAAGCTGGGGTGAAGGACCAAGTACAGAGAGAGGCCTAGTCATCTATGTTCTCACAACTGCCCTGGCTCAACCAGCATCACACCGCCCCTGCCCAACTGCTGCTATGGCAATGAGAACTGACCAGCTCATCCACAGAACCTTGGGGAAATGTGAACTGTTAGTAATTAGGCTTTGATGCAATTGGTTGCATAGTAATAGGTAACTGATACACATGGGTGAGAGTTCACCATGGAAGCAGAATTTGGAATATATGTGTAGAAAGGGACTTTGATGGTAGGAATTGAATGGTATGGGATGAGAGAGAGGTTTATTATCTCCAGGAAGTTTATCAAGTTGGAAGAAAACAGGCACACAAAGTATGTTCAGACCAAGGATTAATATTCAACCGCTGACTAAAATGAGAATCAGAGTATTAGAAAATCCCATGGCTGGGAGAACCTTCCAGAACCATGTAGTCCAGGAATAACAAATGGCTTTCATCATTCACCATTGATTGGTAGTGGCTGGCTGAAATGCTGTGTTGAGAATTCTGAGGCTCTGTCTACTTTCAGAGGGCTGTGATCAATTGGTAATGTCTGCCACGAGTCCAGGGGTTATTTCAACTACTCACTTGTGCAAAGTTCTTTTCTGTCTCAGCAACTTTACCTATGCTGCACAGTCTATTTGCAATGCTCCTCCACCCATCCAGTTTTCCTAGCTGGCTCATCCTTCAAGATTTACCTTTAATGCCCCTTCCCTGGAGAGTCCACCCCTGACTAAAGTAGAACCCTTCCTGTTAATGTGTTTTCATTTCTCTCATCATAATTTGCCATTTGCCATTACATATTTGTGTGTGTGTGTGTGTGTGTTTAATTACCCGTCCTCACCCCTTTCTTATAATGCATTCATGTATAATAGCAAGCTTCCTGAGGGCAGGGCCATGACTATTTTTTCCCAGCTGTTTATTCAGCACTTAGCACTGGGCTACTTAGTGCAATAGATACTCAGTATTATTTATTGACATGTGATTGAGAAGTGATACAGATACCAAGTTTGGATATCCCAAACTAATCTGATTTCCTCCTCCACGGTGGAGTGGTTAGGTCACATAGCTTGCTCATGTGGTCTGCCAAACTGCAAACTCCTAGTCCAGCGCTCTGTCTAAACCACTAGGTATGTGATGCTGAGATTATAACATATTGTAAGCTCCAGGAGGGATGGGGCTGAGACTATGCTGGGAGACAGTGCAGCCAGCCAGATTTAGGCATATAATCAAGCTATCGATGGAGAAAATCTGGGGAAGTTTACATAAAAATGATGATCTTGAAACTTGTCGCTTTAGGCTGACACTTGCCACCCAGCAGATCCAGATGATTAGGGCCATTGGGTGGTATCAGGTTGTGCACATGCAAGGGCTATTCTGTCTTAAGCTTTGTCTCTGCCCCCTTAACGTGACACATTCTGTATGTTCCAGAGTTAAACTGATGTGTGGTGGTAGCACCCTATAGCCTGGGAAAAAACGTATGAAATGTAATAAGATATTTTCACGGCCCTCAAAGTCTTTTAGACATTAATATTTTTGAAAAGAAGGTAAGTTGAAAATGAAAAATAAAGACAAGAAAAGATATTTTGTCTCACTCTCAAAATTAGAAGCAGTACAAAGACATTATTTGACATATGCCCAAAGCATTTTTTGACAAAGGAAAGCTTCTTTGTTTGACTGGGTTGTCCATGGAGGGCAGAGACATTTTGCTCTTTGCAAAACCTTGTCATATTAGGAATGACCAGTGTTTCCCTGAGAGAGTCACCTGCTCATTGGGCTACAGAAGGACTGGCTAAAGAAAGCACTGTCCCCACCCCCCGCCTAATGTACACTGGGCAAGAAAGTATATTTGGCAAATTTTATAACAGCAGGATTGACAATGAGCATTTGTGGGCTTTACCCAGTGGTAGGGCGCATTAAAATAGTTTTAGTATTTTCTCAGTTAAAACCTTTGTTTTTTCTTTAAGATATGTGTTCTCTCTCGAGTGCTACCCTCCAGGACAGGGGGTGACAAATTTTTCCTTAAATCTTTTAAGCTTTGAAGGCCACAAGATTGCTGTTGCAACTCGTCCATAGCGATGTTAAGGGCAGGAACAGACTATATGGACAGGAATAGGCGTGGCTGTGTTCTAGTGAAACTTTATTTACAAAAACAGGCAAACCAGAGTTTGTTTCATTTGTAAAAATGAAGTCAGGCCTCCCTTTTTCAGCTCTGAAAGATGAAAACTTCAGTCACTCCTTTCCAAAAACTGCTTCTTGCCTTCTTATATGTAACTAATATAAGCAGCAAAGTATGGCCGCATTTCTATGATTTTAAATTTATTGAAACAAAAAGACTAAGTTCATTGTGTCTCTAAAATGAAGGAACAGTGTCTAATCTAAGAAATTGTTTAAAAATTAAAACGATGAATAATTTCCAAATTCTGCTTCTATGCAGCAGCCCTCCTGCATTTGAAATGTTCAAGTAGAACAGCTATTCTTTCCCACTGATGAACCACAATGGGCTGAAGATATTTGCATACCTTTTTACACACAGCATACACCAGTACTCTAACCTCTGATTCTTCTTACCAAATTCCATTTAATTTGTCATTAATTAGTAAATTGTTATGTGAAATGCTGCAAAGCATCTTGGGTGAAACAGCCAGCATGATGATTATTCTTCTGGAAGCTATCTGAAATTGTTACTACTGAGCAATTTCCATGAAAATAGAAGGGTCTTTGGAGCTGTTCTTTTAAAATAAGAATAAAATGAACCAAATGGGGGAGAACAAATAAAGGCAATAATAAATCAAGGACAAAAGACAGGAAACTGGTCCCCCAAAAACTATCTAGGAAGAAACTATATTAGCTTATATTTGCAAAGAGTAGATGCTTCTTAACTTTTCTTTGAGGATACAATAAAAAAGAGAAAAAAACTAAAAACAAGTCCAAAAGTAAACCTTCAGAAGTCCAGTTTTTATCTGCCTCAGGAATCTTCATATCTCTGAAACTTTCATTCAAAGTGGGGGGTGAGGGGAAATTTGGCAGAGTATAGGCAAGTTCAAGTTCCTTTTTTCTTTCTGTTACACTCATCATATTATGTATTTTCATTTATTTTGCCATTTTCAGAGTCATTGCTTTGAGTGATTATCATTATTTTTCCTTTTTCTTCCTTCCTCCCTTCCTTCCTTCCTTTCTCTCTTTCTTTCCTTCCTTCCTTCCTCCCCCCCCCTTTCTTTCTCTTGTCTTGCTTGCTTTCTTTCCTCTGTTACCGTCTTCTTGCTTCTTCTTTTCTCTCATTTAAAGCTCAGGTGAACACATCCTCCGAATCATCGGGGATTTTGCCTTCAAGTTGTTTCCAGTGTTTAATTCCTCCTACCGCCACCTCCATAACCAAGTCCAAATGAAAGGAAGCCTCTTTGACCCTCTGCCCTCCCTTTCCTGCCTTCTCTTCTCCTGGGTTTCAATGGTTGATTAAACGGTGTGTTAGGTTCACTGAACTTGGTCTTGGCTTCAGTTCCACTCACAGACAAAGTCTGCTTCCAGGCCAATTTCCATATGAAAGCAGCTGAGATCTCTTTCCCCATTTTGGAATTCCAGGCAGCACCCTGGACTCTAATTTCTCAGACTCGAAGTTTTTGCCTAACCTTCCCCCACCCCCACATCCTAACCCACCCCTCATTTCCTCCCGTTCCTGTTTCTCTGGCCACTGGATTTCCAGCTCTTCCAGTGCACTACTGCGGCCCTGAGAAAGCATCTGTGAACTCAACTCCAGAACAACTGGCTTCATGTTTCTCTAAGGCTGATGTGTAAGAGAGGGAATTTTTTATTAGGGTTTGAGAGGGGCAGTGGGAGATGGGGGGTGGTGGGTCCCAAGTAGGATGGGAAGGGAAGGAAGAGTCAATGCTTGTTAAGGCTGACCAAGTCTAAGAAAATCATAATTCCTGTTGCCAACTATTTAGGATCAAATATAGGCCCATTAAAGAGTTTATCTGCCTATAAATCTGATTTGGGGTCTTAGGCAAACTGCTTCCAAAATTTCTGCTTTACTTCCAAGAAGTGGTTTTGCCAAGCTGAAAAATGAAAACAAAAAAAATGTCGCTCCTTTCCAGTGCAATACTTGTGTAAGTAAATGACCCGTTTGGACCCTTGAAATGCCATTAGCAAAAATAATATCCCCAAACCGGAAGGAGTACAGAAAGCCTGTCTCTGTCTGAAAGCTACAGAAACGTGTATGGGTTGACAAATAAGAACATTACCCTTGGGTCCTCATCCATCTCAGATCAGAATGGTTTCAGAAGTTGCTGGTGGCCAAATCAGCCCTTATTTATTTACTGACTTGTGTTAATATTGGTGCCTTAATGTTTCCACTCAAAGCTCTGTCCAACCTTAATAGTTGGTACCATTTTGGTTATATTCTAAACAAAATGCTTTGCTCTTCCTTTTATTGAATGTAAGGTACAGTGATTTATAGACTTCTCATGGTGGAGAAAATACTGTTCTTGTTTTCATCATGTCTCCTAATATATGTCACTTTTATAATGAGTGGAGTGCAGTTGTCTGGCAGACTATAAATATGGTTATAATTTGGACACCACAAGATTGTCCCAGAGTCCCTGCCATAGATATTGGGACCATATGCATATGCATGAAGAACATATGTGTGTATACATGCATGTGTGCATCTGTAGGTTTGTATAAGTGTGCTCTCACATAGCAATGCATATGTGTGCATGGGTATAATCTCAACCGTGTGTGTACAAGGGTACTTTCTCTGTGTACGTGCATATGTGTGAGATGCATATGCACACAGGATGTGTATGTTGACGTGCACGTGTATGTGTGGACTGAAAATGGTATAACTAGATGGGTCTGTGTTGTGTTTAGGGAGCCTTCAAATGCGCAAATCGGGATGTGAAGCACATCCTGTAAGAATCCTAGTATCGTCCTAGCAGCCAAAGTCTTTCAAGGCTCTTTTTTTAATAGTCACATTCCTGGCGGGCTCCAGACCTCAGCCTCTGCCTTGAGGTGCAGTATCCTTTCCTAAAAGGAGACATTTTTGAAATGCAGAATGTCTGCTCTTGCAAGCCCAAACTCACTAAGTTGTGTTGGCTGTGTCCCAGAGAAATAGCCTGGACATCACTGGAGATGCAGGCCCTAAGCAAAAACATATGTGCACGCCTCTGCCTTGGAATCTAGCGGCCTTAAAGGAAATGGATCTATCTCTGTGGAAGAGGGAAGGAGGAAAAACTGCATTGGCCCCACTGTTTGCAGGGAAGATGCCTGGTATCATTTGTTATGCTGACTAGGTACCTTCTCTATGGATTACAATAAAATCATTTGCCCTTGTTCTATCTTGCAGACCCTTTATTGTCCTGCATGTGGCCTTGGTAATGAATTCACATGTAGACTAGTGACAACAAGGGAGAAGAGTTTAAGTATTATGATTGTGTTAGTATTGATCACAGAATAGATTAAGAGACAGCTCGGAGGAATTTCTTTGTAGGATCAAATTCTCACCTTTCCCTATCCCCTAAGATAGCCGGCAGCCCTAGACACATCTGTCAATGCAACAATTTCAACTCTCAAGCAAAAAGCCTCCCATCTCAGAAATTTTGCATCTAACAAATCACAGTACTTGGTCCTCAAATTTACCCCATGGCAATATTTTGGCAGGATCATTAGACTGTGGGATAAGAGGTTCAAGAATGTTCAAGAAAGGTTTCCCAGCCCCCACTGCCGCACACTGAATAGCATCGTCCAGGGAGAGGTGGTGATGATTAATCACATCCAGTTCCCTAGAACCCATTCTCCCCTTCCTCCTCTCCTTTTCCATCCCCTCCCCTTCCACAGGCTTCTGTGACAGAGAGAATGATTTACTGACTCGTTGAGGATGACAGATAGCAGGTCTGAGGGCCAATCTAGTTTAGTGTCTTTTAAATAAACAGGCCTGGTCTTGCCTTGGGCCCTAACGTCATGGCTTTTTCATGGCCTTTATTCTGGACAGCGTGTCTCAGCTCCCAGGTCTTGCTTGCTTGGTCCCTGACCTCTTGACTTACTCCGTGGCCAGAGGCAGAGTCCCAGACTCTGCTGAGATTCAGCCCCCCATGGGCTTGCATCCTCAGCGCTGACCACTGGCTTCCCGTCTTGACTGCAATTCTCACCTGCCTCTCTGATTATTCTATTTTGGGGCTTTCTGTGGAAGCACTTTGTGTAATCCCACCCAACAACCCTGCTAGGGTCTCATTGGTTCCAGGGCTAGAACCCCAACTCCTGGCTAGCTCCAGCTATATTCTAAGAATTACCACCAGAATGAGATTTAATAGGACTAAAGAGGAAAAGGAATCTGGCTTATTGAGCACTTATGCTGTGTTACCTAATACTCACAACAAAGTGGGTAGTATTATGACTTTCAATTAAACTTTGCAGAACCTGGGTAGAAGAGAGTTGTAATAACTTGCCCATGGTTACTTAGCACAGCTAGAGAGTGGAAGAGTCAGGGTTTAATCCCACATCTAACTTTTTCCTGTTATCTTACTTGTTCTAATAATTCATATTCTAATTACAGCCATGTTTGCTGACCACTCAGACCTGACATGCTGTGGGCCAAACAGGTTGTCTATATTATTTTTTTGCACTTAAAAAATGAGATACAGGAGTTACCTTCGTGGCTCAGTGGTTAACGAATCCGACTAAGAACCATGAGGTTGTGGGTTCGATCCCTGGCCTTGCTCAATGGGTTAAGGATCTGGCATTGCCGTGAGCTGTGGTTTAGGTCACAGACGCGACTCGGATCCTTCGTTACTGTGGCTGTGGTGTAGGCCAGCAGCTACAGCTCCTGTTAGACCCCTAGCCTGGGAACCTCCATATGCCACGGGTGCGGCTCTACATAAAGGGAAAAAGGCAAAAGACAAAAAAAAAAAATGAGATACAATTCACAGACCATAGAATTCACCCTTTTTGCTTTTAAAGTGTACACTTCAGTGGATTTTTTTTTTGATGTATTTCCAAGGTTGTACAGTCATTACCACTATCTAATTCCACAATATTCTCATCTCCCATAAGAGAAGCCCTTTCCTCCTTAGCAGTCACTTTTCATTCCTCCCTTTCCCTATCCTATGACAACCATTATTCTGCCTTTTGTTTCTCTGGAGTTGCTTGTTTTGAATATTTCGCTTAAATGGAATCACCAAATATGTGGCATATTTTTTGCATCTGACTTCTATCTCGTGTCCTAATGTTTTCAGTGTTCATCCAGATTGTAGCATATGTCAATACTTCATTCCTTTTTTATGGCTGAATAACATTCCATTATGTGGATATACTACACCTTTTTTTGGACATGTCTGTGGCTCACAGAATTTCCCAAGCCAGGGATTGAACTTGAGCTCCAGTAGTGACAACATTAGGCCATTAGGGAACTTCTTACCTCTTCTTTTGGCCACATCTGCAGCATGTGGAAATTCCTGGGCCTGGGATCAAACCAGTGTCACAGCAGTGACAGTGCTCGATCCTTAGCCTTCTATTCCACAAGAGAACTACTGCATTTTGTTTTTTTAAGATGACCTTCACAATTGTGCCATGAACTAGGTGCAGTTATCTCCATGGGTAAACATAGGTAAAGCCCTGCATAGATTCAGTGACATGCCTTAGGTCACATTCTAGGAAAAGTCTGTGACATATATAGTCATTTTACATCTGTATTTTCAGTCTCAATTACTCATTGCCCATCCTTAGCAGATGATGGACCAGCCTTGTACCACCATGGGGAAGGGATGCAGGATTTAATGCATGTTACCCGAGGGCATCACACAGGGGTCTCCACCCAGAGCCCTCCCTCTCCTCCGTCTCAGGACTACACTCCACTTTCTGCCTAGGACCCACCCTAGGCTCCCTGCAGTTTTGCAGCACAGCCTGGGACCCTAGTCCAGAGGGGAGGGTAGATGAAGAAAAGACACACTTTCCCAATGGGACATTGGACTCTGCTTCTCAGAACACATTGGCTGTCCTTTCACAGCCTCCTGCCCTCGGTCAGAGCTGAGGATGTTGCGTTTTTCCTTTCCTGACAAGGATTCCAAGGGCTATGTTGTTTCTAGAAAATAAAATGATATGAACTGAAGTTCCCACTGTGGTGCAATGGGATCTGTGTTTTCTCTGTAGCTCCAGGATGCAGGTTCCATCTTCAGCCTGGCACAGTGGGTTAAAGGACCCAGTGCTGCTGCAGCTGTGGTGCAGGTCTCAACTGTGGCCTGGATCTGATCCCTGGCTTGGGAATTTCCATGTGTCTCAGGGTGGCCAATGAGTGAGTAAATAAATAAATAAGTCAATAAAGTGATAAGAACTCAAGAAAAGTTTGTCTATGACAGCAATAGATAAAACCCTACTTCTTGTCAACTTCTAACTCTTCTTGTCTGTATGACAATAAAAAACTGACTAATCTGCTACTGCAGAATCGGTATAGTGAGGCACAGTTCTTACCCTCCAGGGGCACCTACCCAGTGGAGGGGGTGAGGGCCAGCACAAGAAGTCACTGCAATAACATGTTCTGTGCACTGGGCCCTGGGAGGAAGGGAGGATCATGTGGGCCTGGGCAGACAGGGAAGGCTTCCAGTGTTGGAGGGGGAGAAAATGGACTGGGAGCATGGGAGGACTTCAAGGAAGACTGGAATTTAGTCAAGCATCCAGAAGAGGACAGAGGTGAAGAAAACTGCCCAAGGAAAGACAGAGAACCAGGTATGAGCTGAGTGCAGTTGGGCAACGATGAATAACCCTATCTGGCTGGAGCTGACAAGATGCTGGAATGGGGCTGATGAGGGATGCAGGCAAGAGACTGTGGCAGGACAAAGAATTTGGATTTTATTTGGTAAACAAAAATCAGGCTGGGGACATGGAGGTGGGGTCAACCTGAGGATAGCGCAGTCACTTGTCAGGATAGGAAATGTCATGAAATGGAGGAAAAGTTTTCCCAACTTAATTGTTCCCTGAGAAATAATGGCAGTGATCTGGGGCTTGGACCCAGTGGAAAGGGCATGCTTAGAGTAGCATGTTCTCAGGGCCCTGGAGAATGAGAAGAGCACAGTGCAGATAACAAGCAATGTGGGCTGGTGCAAGGAGGGCAACTAAAGCAAGCATTCCAAATATGCCCAGCCAGTCAGACAGCACTTCGTTGAACTGCCCACTTTGGTAGTCAAGTCAAAGAGGTAGGCTCAGGGACAGAGAATGAAAAATTGAGGTAGCGTCTGGGATGGATGGTACTGACACCTGAACTAAAGAAATATGTTAATACTTCAGCTCAAAATCTGGATGATTCTGAAGGTCCAGTTTTAAAATGTAAATGAGACACTTTTCATTCTGATAGGAGCTGTCATTTATTGGACTCTAAAGTTTGGGGTAGGTTATATAGCATAAAGAAAGAGCTCAGAGAGGCTGAGTGACTTGACCTAAGGTTGACCAGCCGGCAAATAGCAAGGCAAGGGTCCAGCCAGCCCTTGTGCAGAGTCACCAAAACCCACACTTGTTTACTTACTCAGGTTATAGCCATTATAAGTTTTCAGACACTGTGTTGACAGAGAGGAGTCTGTGAGAATTTTCATCTCAGTCATCCTGAGTTTTGACTTAATCAGAATGTGACGAATAGGACATGGACTAGTTATGTTTTTTGCTCTAGCCTGAAATGTAGATGCTGAACACAAATCCAGATTCAAAGTGGGAGATGGGTGTCTCTTCTCAGGGCTTTAAACAGTAGTACAATAAATGTTCTCTGCTCATATCCATGAATTTTTATGCCACAATCACATGGCTGAATTTTCCTGCAATTGCTCAGCTATCTAGTGCAAGTATTTGTCTTTTTATTTAAGAAATACTTTCTCTGAAGGAAGATCCCATCATTTAAACAGAAATAGACATTGTTTTATCAGAGCTTTTTGTGCATCCTGGCCTTTCAGTTCATAATGTTTGTCGAGGGAGTAAAAAATGTGTGCGTACACGTGCTTGCGTGTGTTGTGTCTATGTGTGTACACACACCTTAAGCCTTCATTACTGGGCTCGAATGAGCATGTTATGGAAGGGGCAGTGGCCTGGTACGGAAACACCTCTTGTGGGTCTGGTGAGGTCCAGCTGCAGGGCTGGGGTACAAAGGTGGGGGAGGGCTCCTCGCCTGACCTTTCCACCTGAGATTCTGGCACCAACACTGACATTCCAAGCATCCTCTCCAAGGGCACTGCCTGGGGTATGAGGCTGCTCATGTCACGCCAGGAAATTTCAGCCATATGTTTCTGATTCATTTACACCCATAAAAATGTGATTTTTAAGAGCAACATGACATGCAATAAGCTTTCTAGGCTCTCTCTCCTGCTCTGAGCCTCTGCTCAGAGGAGCAGACAGATTGGTTTTGCCAAGAGCAAACGAGTTCAGACTCCAAGGTCCTCGACCCAAGAGGCAGGAATGCCAGCGAGGCTCACACTGGTGGTCCGCTTCCAATGTAAGGCGACTCCTGACAAGGTACACCATCAGGCTGAAACTGTGCCCGAGATCCGGCTTCTGCCCTTTCCTAGGGATCACTGCTTCAGTAAATGAGAGGTAGTCATGACTTTTTTCCTTGCTATTTTATATATTCTCTGTTTCTCATCCTTCCATTTGTTCTCATCCCCTGAGGAGCATGGGTTCCCCTGCTCTGCTTATGGGTTAACATACCTGCAGCTCCTGCTATAACTGCGTTCTTTCAGATGAGCTCATCATGAGCAGATCCACTGACTCTCTTTGGTTTCTGTTTTATTAACTGAAATATTGCAAATTGCCTGAAAATAGTGAAACTCTTTTTCATTCTCAAATCCATACTGCCTTTGAGGCCACTTGGCTCCAGAACCGTGTCTCTTGAGTTTACCTAGTTTTGCCATCATACCGTCCCTAGCCCATTCTTGTCTTTTTGTCTTACTGGCCAGCCCTGTCTGCTTCTCCTCTTTGCTGCTCCTGGACACGGTGGGTGAGGTCTGCTTCTGCTCCAAGGGATGGAGAACAACTAAATGCTGCCCCCCCCCCAAATAAGGGAAGGATGGGGGTTTTGAAAACCCCCAGATCTATATATTAATCTGACCCTATCACTTCCTGGTTGTCTGTCCTTGGGCCTCAGTTTACTCCTCTGTATAGTGAAGATGAAGAGATCCATCTCACAGAGCAGCTTGAAGGATTTAATAAGGGTGTGTCATGTTTGTCTCTGTGTCCTCAGGGCCTGGCACAGAAGAGAGGTCATTTCATGTTGGGTAGAATCGATGTCCTTCAGCCAAAGGCCATCAGGACAAGTTGGTAGTTGAGAAAGTTGGGTTTATTACTCATTGCAGCGAAAGAGGGCATAGATCCTGGGAACCAAGGAACATGTCAGTAAGGGGTGTTTGAAAGAAACTATGATAAGATTTGGGCTTTGGTTGAGTGATTTGGGAGAAGCAGGGGTTTGATGAGGTCAGAAACTGGGGGTGATGATATAACTGAGTATCTCAATACATCTGATCTCTAAGTAGGGGGGATAAGAATAAGGATAAAGCTGTGACTGGAGAAGAAATCATTCATTTTGTAGAGAAGGGGGTGCTGTGGTGTCATGTGGTATGTGGCATAGTCTCACTGTCATCACTTTTTCTTAGATGCAATGATAACATGTCCTTGCTTGGGCCCATTTTGTCATGAGCTCAGAGTCACCTTGTCTGAGGGTGTGAGTACCAGGTCAACTTCCCAGTGCAGGGGGCTGCTTTTTCTTCTTGCTTGCCAGCTTTCTGCTTTTCTCTCTTTCTCTCAAAGGCACGGCAGGCTGGCCTGTGTTTCTGTAAGAAAGTTGAATTAGGGATGAGCAACCTGCATGTTCTGCTATAACATCAAATAGTCTTCATGAAACCCAAGTGTGTGAGAAAGTGACTCACTAGCGGGTATTTCAGGCAGCAGTTCAGGGGAGAGAAAGTAAAGGCATTGGGGGGAAGACAATATTATCTGAATTCTTGTCTTGGATAAGTGGGGGTCAGGGGTTTCAGCAGCTGGGGTGGATATACAGAGGAACAAGAATCCCCCAAGGCTGCAGAACATGGAGCAATCAAGTTGCTGGGGGCAAAGGCATTGTGGGCACACAGTGGGTCCAAGCTAAGTGGGGAGACCAAGGACAACTGTGAAAGTGAGTATAAGCAAACAGAGAAACACTGGAAGGAGAGAGAACTAATACCAAGAAGGTCAAGTATTAGAACTTGGAAAAACTTCATAAAGCCCTAGAGTGGAGAGGCAAGGAGTTTATTGGATGTCTTGGTCTTTACCCACTCATAGGATAGAATGCTTGAAGAAACTGAACCAGGTCACGCAAATATGGCATCTTAGGAAACCAAGGAGGAAAGTGTTTGCCTAAAAGTTGGAAAAGTAGGAAGTGACCAGATTACTGATACTCTTGAATGTAGTCTCCCTGTCCTCCCCTCCCCTGCAAAACACATTTATTTGTTAGGATTAATGAATTTTGATGGTTTGACTTCTGAATGGCTATGCTGATGCTAGTGAAAGGTTGCTGTTGCCTGAAACTCTTGCCCACCATGAATCACAAAGATAACTTGCCTCCGTCTTTAGCAAGTCTTAGAGCCTCCTAGCAAACTGCTCTAGACTAAATGTCCCCAATTAGGATAAGCTCCTAATTCATATATTGTCTCCTTTTCAGAATGTCAGTTCCTTGAGGAGGGGATGTTGTCATCTTTGCTCGCTGTTAGGTTGCCGCACAGGTTGTGGTCCAATAGCTCTTTGTTCCTGTGCTTTCAATGTCTCCTCAATTGTTTCCTCCTTATCAACATTTAAACAGATTCTTTCATTAAAAAATAACCCCCCCATACCTCAGGCTCCCTCCAGCTACTGCTCCATCTTTTTCTTTTTCTTTAGTCATACTTTTATTCTGGATGTTGTCTGTCCTGTATCTTCAGACCATTCACTCCCACTTCCTGCAGGCTGACTTTGACCTCCATCACTCCCTGGAAATTCTCCTGCTATGGGCACCTAGGGTCTCTGTGCCTAGAATATTCTGTGCCCACAAATCTCAGCCTAAGCCAGATGCCTCCTCTGAGCTCCAAAACCATGTACCCACAACTTGTACACTATTTCCACCTGTTTCCTCAAGCTATGCACAGTGGAGCTTATAATCCTCCCTTTCCTTTCCTAACCTGCTTTGCCTCCCATATTCCTCATCTCAGATAATAATATTGCCATGGATCCACTTTTTCTGATGACAGACCCAAGACACCCTCAGTAGCTCCTGTTTCCTTACCCTACAATCTCCAATGTCCAACTGGTCACTAACTACTCATGAAATACACCTGCAGTTGATTCTCTTTTACTAGTTTGGGTCACCATTCCCTGGTGACCGTTTGCATGGATTACTGCAGCAGCTTCCAGGCTTCATGCCTCCCATCTTTCTTCCCTGAGACTCGTCCTCCAGTTCACAGCTGGAGCAAGGTTTTACAATGAAACTCCACTCCTATGCACGCCCACTTTAAGTCCATCACTGGCCCCAAATGACTGTGCAATGAAGCTCAAACTCAGAAGTATGAGTTCATATCTCTGTTCTTCTCTTTAATAGCTATATATTTATGCAAGTCATTATGAGACTTAGTTTCTTTACCTGTGAAATGGGAATGATAAAGCATACCCTTCCTACTGTGTGAGGAGGTGAATGTCATCAGATAGATATAATATACAGTGCTTTATGAAATAAGGAATGATAGTCCACTGCTCAATACATATCTGTTGAGTAGATGAATGAATTGCTTCTGTCATTCTGTTCCGCCATTCAGGCCCACTGGATGGGTAAGGGAAGCAAAGCAGTAGGGGAGACAATTTCTAGCCCCTTAAATTTGAGGGAGATGCTGCTTCACAATCTGGGACCAACATGTTTAGTGCTGACTTTCTTTCTCCTCAAGTGTCTTTATTGTATCCATCCGTAAATCCAGCTGTGGAGGAACCACTTCAAATAAGCTCTCCCCATATATATCACCACCCCCTGAGGAGCATATGTTCTATGAAGTTAAGGGAATAAATATAGATTTTTCTAGAAGAGGAGAAAAAGGAAGTACTTTCACTTTTATTCAAAATTATCACTTCAGCAGCTGTCTACATGACTTGGGAAATTCCTCTCATATCTCTCGATGGATTCTCCATTGTCAAAATCCCCTTCTCACTGGCTGACAGGGACTGGTTTTTAGTGCCAACAATATCTGATGTCAAAATGCAGCAGGAAGTGACACCAGGATCTCTTACTACACATTAATCTCTTCATTATTTCTGACATAGATATTATAACATTGTCACAGATTTAATAGAGGATAATGGCAATACAATTCTAATGCATTAGGTGTGATCTGGGGTGACTACAGTCTAAACTTTTAATATAAAATAGATATTCTGTATGTGAAGGTAAATGAGCTTGAACACAGGCTCATACAATGGCTATCACAAAGGCATTGCCTTCACAATAGGGAGTGAGAAATGAACTTTTCATTACTGGGTATGATTGACATCTTTTTGTGTCCATTCATGGCTGCAAAAATCCCAGTGTCGTAGCAGAGAACAGGAAGAATATCTCCACAGCTGTGGTGGAGACTTTAAGGCGCAAAGTTATGGAGGTTTGGAGTCAATTGTTTTCAAAAATGCCAAGAAAAATGAAATAATTTTGCACCTTGCTGTTAGTCAAGATGTTTCCTTCTAAAGCATTTTTTTTTTCACTCAGTGGTATCTAAATGATATATATCTTTTCGATAGCCACAGGTGGTAGGTGTCTGTTCCAAGGATTTTCCTTTAAATGTTTCCAGCAGGCCCCCATGGAGCTAAAGAAAGAGGAGAAAATCACTGCCCAGTTCTTCAGCTCCAGGCCATTCTAGTTTCTTAGAACTAACTTATCTTTCCTCTTTGTTTTTTCTTTTCATTTCTTGTTATTTTTTTTTATGTAGATTTTTGCATTTGGACTTCCCCTCTTTTCCCCATGTCCCCAGGGAATAAGAACTCAGTTCTAACTGTTAATCTCTAACTTAATACTCCTCTGAGCTGAATTTTTTTTTTTTTCCAAAATCAGTCTCTCTGACCAGAGTTAAAAGAGACACAGCACTCTCTTTCCACTCCTGGGTGTAGGGGCCTTCCCAGTGGGCCTAGAGCACTGTGGAGGTGGTGCTTATCCTGCAAAAGGAATCAGGTTACAGGTCAGGAGGATGGGCTCATGAGGGCCCTTCTATGATGGGAGACTGGGGCTTGGTAATGTCGTGTGAGTGGACCGCCATAGCCCCTACGTCAATGCTCTGATTTGTCGGACATTAGGAAGAACTGGAATGGAGATACTTCCTGTATGTTTCACAACCAAAATATTTCAGAATTGAAATTAGAATTGACTCACACAGGGGGTGGGAGTTTCCTTAAACTTTGGCTGGAAGAATTTCTTCCCTTAGATGTGTGTTTCTCAAGAGTTTCTCCTGACTCTAACAAAGGCAAACTATCTAGAGTTAACAGGAAAATTTAGTGCCATAAAGAAAGGGAGAGAGAAAGAAAGGAAGAAAGAAAAGACAAAACCTAGCAAAAATCTTAAAATGTTGCATAATCATGAAATGTAATAATATATATCTTATAAAACTGTGAGCTCTTTTAACAGGCGTATAATGAGTCAGTTTCTCACCTAGGTTTACAAAAAAAAAAGTAAAGATCATTCTAGTTTGAAAATTAGCATTTCCAGAGGTGATAGTGTACTTGGTTTGTCTTTCTCTTAAGATACCAGATTCAAATAGAAAGTCATGAAAAGCATCAACTAATTGTGTAAAACTTAACTGGTGAATCCAAGTTGTGAAAACATAGTCTATCTTAGAAATTTCCCTATCACACTGGCATGTCGTTACTAAAATATTAGGGAGAGAAAGAACTAGAGACTGAATGTTGCTGAATGTTAAAGTTTCTGTGGTGGGCAGCTTCTGACATGCCTCCTGGTGTTTAAGCCCTTGTGCAATCCCATCCACCGAATTGTGGGTTGGACCAAAGACATTCTTCTGAGGAAGAAAATGTGGTCAGAGTGATGGGCTATCGCTTCCAGATTAGGTTATAAAAGACTATGATTTCTGTTTTCTCTCTCTTTGGTACTTTCCTTGCCTTCCTGTTTTCTCACCCTGATGAAGCAACTTCCATGTTGCAAAATGCTCTGTGGAGGAGTTCATATGACAAGGAACTGAAGAAATCCTCCAGCTAACAGCTCATGAGAAATTGAGGCCTCAGTCCCAAAACTGCAAGGAACTAACCCATCCCATAATCACAGGAGTGAACTTGAAGCTGAATTTACCAGTTGAACCTTCAGATGAGACCACAGTCCCACATTGCTTGTGGCCTGTGAGAAACATGAAGCTAGAGGCACCCAGCTAAGCTGTACCAGATTCTTGACCCACAAAAGCTGTGGGAAAATAAATGTAGGTCATTTTACTCTGCTATGTTCTGGGCCAATGTGTTACAAAACGATAGATAAATAATGTAGTTACAAAGAAGCTAAGCTAGAATTTAAACCGAGAACTTATCTGACCCCAAAACCTATCTTCTTTCTACATCACCTTTAAGTCATCCTCAACATTTATGGAACATGTTTTATGTGCTGGACATCATGTTAGATGTTGGGGATGCACAGACACTGTTCCCTGGCAGGAAGGAAGCCTAGGTAAATCTTTACGGGGAGTTAGGATTTGAATTTGGCATTGCCTCAAGTGTAGAGCAAATGAAGAAGGAGGACCACATTCCAAGAACGGGGAATGGTGTGAGAATAACTATAGGGCTTAGGATCAGTTTGGCCTATGATAAGCAGACCACTTGGGCCAGAGTGGAGGATTGTCATCTGTGGCTTAAGGAAAAATGCTCCAATCAAAAAGCTTACCTGCCTTTAGGATACAACTTAAAAGACACTGACAATTTTGTTATGTATATGTATTTTTTTAAAAAAATAAGTAATAGAACTATAGAAAAGGCTCTGGGATGTGATTGTTCAAGGTCCCTTTGAATCGTTTTCAACTGATTTCCATGGTATATTGTTAAATGGATAAAGCAAATTGCAGGATGGAAGTATTCTAGCTATTTAATAAGAAACATTGAAAGAATTAATCAGAAAGTAGCCAAAAAAAGGTTATCTTTTGTACAGGGTAGAGGAGAGAAGTAGAGAGTAGAGAATGGGAACAAACCTACTTTTAATGTGCGTTTTTGCATTGTTTTACTTTGGAATTTTGTAAATGTCTTTAATTTAAGAAAGTAAACATCAAGGTTGAAAATACAGGAAATAAATAATCTAATTGTACTTAAAATTAAAGAAAACAGTGATCCCAATGGATATTTGAACAGTGTCCTCAGAATATATATTTTAAGAACAAACATAATTGACTCTGCTCAGTACTTTCATGTAAGAATACTGATGTTACCATTTTGAAGACTATTTAATGGATATCACAGGATAAAGCAAGTTAAGTTGTGTCTGTGTTATCAGGAGACAAGACTTTTCATGTAAGACAAAAGAAACATGATATGACAAGTGTACCTGGTTCACTTTTTACATTATCCACCCTAAACCTGGAATCAGCCATTTTTCCAAGCTGTGGATCCTCATAGTGAGAAATGGTCTATTTTAAAAAGTGTAATCTGGGCACTAGAAAATACTAAAAAAATGGCCTCACTCATGTACTTTTATTCCCCCTTGCTCTAGATACAGCTGTTTTTATTTAATTTTACCTACAGTCTCAATGGGAACAGGAAGAGATTGAGTTTGGAGGAGGTGAGTACCATCAGATGGTAAAGGGCATTAAATGCATCTTATATAAATCTGGACATGATCAGTGGAGGGGAACAGTTGAAGGTGCCTGCTGTTGACTGTAATGAAGAATAATGCTTAGTCCCATATACCTAAGTTATTTCTGCTGGATTTAACATTGGGGTTAATAATCTCCTCTTTGCCAGTGTTCCATAACCCAGTTATAGAATGAATATAAGACCTCTTATGCAACTTTGCAAATCCTGGTTTTATTGCTTATTATGCCATTGGAACTACTTGAGCTCCTGGGCTTAGTCCAGCAGGATTTAATTTTATCTTGTTATAGAGTTCTTATCACAATTTTAAATATATATACTGAACTTTAAATATGCAGATAAAAGCTATGCTAGGCAGTCCAACACTTGCACTAATCCATAATGTCTCCCCATTCATGTCTTCAGAAATGTGCTTGCTTTGTTGTCATTCTCTAGTTTCTGTATTATAGAAATAATACAGCTAGAAAAAAAGAATAATTGATACAGTACAGAATATTAACAGTTGAGAAAATAATAGTTTTACTACCCTCACTCTTTTTTCTAGAGCATTTGATTTTTACATTTGTTACCACCATAATTCTAAATAACAAACCAGTAGTTTTTGATTTATAGACTCCCTTATTTGGAAGACGAGGAATTTGACTTCTCAACACATATTAAGTTAATTTTACCTTCTATATGTCTTCTGAGTTTGTTGGTTAAATTGTTGTTTTCAGTTGTATTGTGATCTTTAAAATGTTTCTTAACATGATGAAGCCTCTATGTTTGGTTTTAGACACACACTCTTGACTCATCATTATTTAGAAATAAACTACCTCTGTGTTACTTTCCATTTTCCCCCAATCCATCTCATCCTCCATAAGTTTTTATTATTTTTTATATTATCAGATTTTGACATGGATATTCTGTTCTATAATTACAATTATGTAAATGCTTTGTCCATAGGTTTATTACAAATATTAAAAATCAATAATTTATGAAACAATTTGAAAATATTGTTTACTATGGAACTAAATAGTGTGATTATGGAGAAAATAAATGTAATTTAATATCATCAAACATGTGCTATCTATTAGAGAATATCTCAAGTATAAAGCCAGTGGGGATCTCTTTTTTTTAATATGCCATAAACTGCTTAAATTAACACCATAATTTAACATGCTCTGCTTATGATTCATAAATTTCTTACGCTTTTTGACTTTTACTGGAGGTTATATATATGTGTGTATATATATATATATTTTTTTTCCTTTTTGAGTAAAAGAATCTGTACCATTTTAGCATGGTACTTGGATCTTTAAGCTTCTACTTAAATCATAATTTTGTGGAATAAAATGTATTTTTTTCTGAATAAACTCCCCTTGGGGCCACGGCTCCAACTCATATCAAGGCAGTACTGTTTTCATTGCCCTCTGTGGTATTTTCCTTGTTTCTTAGAGCCCACAACTTCTTATTCCCTAGACTCATTTTTCAATATGCTAAAGGACATCCTTAAGTAACTTTTTTTTTTCATAATGAGTGTGTAATAGGTAAACTTTATGACTTCATATGATGAGAATATCTTCACTTTTTTTGATAGTTTTTCTGGGTATAGAATTCTAGTTTCAAAGTCATTTTCCTTCAGAATATTGAAGAAGATTGCCCTCCAGCCTCCAGTCAATCTTGACTCAATATCTTTCTTCAGTTCTGAAAAATTTATCTTTTGTTCTTTCACTAGTTATTTTCTCCCCTCCATGTTCTCTCTCCCTCTCTCTCCCTCTCTCTCTCTCTCTTTTCAGCCTGGGACTCCTAGTTTGCAGATGTTCATCTTCTGGGGTATCCATTTACGTTTATTACCTTTTTTAAATCTCAGATTTCTATTTTATTGTTCTTTTGTGGTACTTTTTTAGTAGCTTCCCCTGATAAATTATTTTAACACTGGATTTTTTTTTTATTTAGACCTTCTTCTTAACATTTATTTGAAAAATTATTTCATTGCTCCTATTTAGTTGAAACCTACTCTTGTCTGGTAAATTTCTTTGAAGTCTGGTATTCTGTGGTCCTTTCCATTTGTATTACTGGTTTCCTCAAATATCTAATCCTTGATTATCTTTTTGTGTTTGTGAATTAAGCACAGAGATGTGTAGTAGAAGACTGGATGATTGTGGTGTGGGCGAGGAAAGAAGGGGACATTGGAAGAGGGGGAAGACTTGAGGAGGGTGCCAGAGTTGAACTGAGGGGAAAGGCCTGGTGAATTCACCCTACCCAAGCTGGAGGCCTGGTCATGATGGCTAATTATCCCAGAGTCAAAGTTGTCCTATTTTTCTAGAAATAATATGGCCAAGGCAACAGACAACTTTGTAAAGTGTCAAGCCTTGGGGCAAAAAGATTAAAAAAAAAAAGGAAAACAAAGCTCACTGGTTAAAAACAGGGGCAAGCATCCTGTCTGCTGGTAAAGTTCTGCTCTGAAGGTAGCTGGCTCCGCATCTCCAGCTGCCTTCTGCGTTTATGCCTTAACTCTGAAAATATGAAATTGGGTACTCCAGCCAGGAGAAAGCCTTCTTGACAGTTTTGAGTGCTGTTCAGGAGCATTTGGAGCTGCGCTGTGCAGGGGCGGTGATGGGGCCGTGCACTTTGCTGGCTGACAGTCTGACACTGTGGGGGTTAATCCCGGCCCCAGCGGCTCTGCAGGAGGAAGTGCTGGACAGAAACTCAAGAAGGCCCTCTGCAGAAAGAAGCTGCATCCTCACACCAGAGCTGGCTTTAAGGAAGGGGTCCTGGCATTGCTTGAAAAAGTGACATTCTCTCCGGAGCTGAAATAATCGAGAAAATCCGCTCACGTTTCCGTAGAAAAATCGCTCCTGACTTCTCCCACCCCCTCCATTTCAGCACGCAGAATTCTAGCATGTGGCCAGACGAGGTAGTTTCCAGATGTCCGCGACATTCAAATTAAGGGCTGAAAAAGAAATAATTGGAGCTAGCATTTTGGTTGCACCCACTATTATGTGCTCTGTCTTACTGTGCTTTCAGCACCTTATTTCAACCCTTACAACTCCTTCAGGGAAGGTAGCCTCATCTCCATTTGACAGGCAAGTAAGTAGAAAAAACTACATTTGAATGCAGGTCTGGCTGGCTTCAAAATGCTGCTTTTTCTGTTAACATCCATGTATATCAAAGTATTTGTCAAGCACTGCATTAAAACCCCCTTTCACTACTAATTAGGTGATTTTTTGGACTTCGGATTTTTTAATCTGTTAAGTGAAGATAATGTTAACATTTTGATATGTTGTATGGATGTAAAACTCAGTACCTGCCTAGAACATGGTACACATTCAAAAAATATTTGTTGAATAAAACCCAAAAATATTCTTATAGAAAACTCATTTCCTTAGAGCAGGGTTTCTCAACTTTGGCATGTGGACATTTTGGACTGGATGATTCTTTGTTGTGGGTGAAGGGGTGCTGGCCTGTGCATGTAGAATGTTTAGAAGCACCACTGCCCACTAGATGTCACTAGCAACACCCCACCCTCCCTAATTGTTTTAACCAAAAATGTCTCCAAACATTGCCAAATGTTCCCGGGAGCAAAATTGCCCCATTGAAAACCACAGGCTTAGAAGAAACTAATTCTGCCTTGGACAGCATGAAGGAGAAATCTGTAATAGTAAATATTTTATTTGGTGGTGAGTATTTTAGACTTTGCAGGCCACAAGGTCTCTGTTGCCATCACTCAGCTCTGCCGTTGCAGCATGAGAGCAGCTCTAGACAAGATGAAAACAAATGTGTTACTGTGTCCCAGGAAAACCTTATTTACAAACCAGGCTGACCCACGGGGGGTTGTTTGCTATCCTCTGCAAATGCAAGCTGCACAGCAGTGCAGCACCCTTTTTAGAAATGTCCCACTGTTACTGTGTCCTACCTTCCTGCCTCGGCCTGGGCTTACATACAGGCAGAGGGGACTTTGTCTACATGGAGGCTGTGGGAAATGCACCTATACAGCCCTCTGCCTCAAGGCTGGTTAATGCCTACAACGTCACAATGGGAGGGTCATCTTGTGGAGGTCAAACATGGCTTTGACCAGTATCCTCTTCATCAGGGTATGTTCTTACACGATGGTTAGACAATAAAACTGTTTTTAAAGAGTACCACCTACATGTAAGTGAATTTCGCCATTGAGAGAGTTGCTTGATCCTCTGCAGCCACTGACTCTGGAAGGATAAAGAGATGGGGCAACAGCCCTGGAAAAAAGGGACAAGTACGTGAAATTGTGCAGCAGGATCCCTGAACACAAGTCTGGCTGACTTCTCAAATCTACCAATGGTCATTTTAGGCTGAAGAGGAAATGGCAAAAAACCACAGCTCTGTTATTTGGCAAGGGGGTAATTAGGCTTACGAATGGACCTTTATTGACAAGGAGCACCGAAATCCCGCTGCAAGGAGTATCCTATGACTGTTTTGTTGGCTGCCTGCAGATAAATGCATGCTCCCTGTTATGATGATGCTCTACACATCTGTCTCAATGGAACACACAAACATTCTTTCACAGGAATACAGGCAGAAGGCTTGCCAAGTGCAAGGAAGAGAGTGGTAGATGGAAATCGAAGAGGCTGAGTTACATTTGTTTGGAATCCACTGCTTTACTTCAATTAGCTCAAATATATAATTGTGGCTTTATTAGAAAAGAGATCATTTTCGTGTCATATTTTTCAAAATTTCCACTACTGATGGATCTGGATCTTGTCTTTCTACTTCATTTTCTCTGGCCCTTCCCCCCATACCTATGCCTTTCCTCACTATGTTCCCCTTAGTAGCAATGCGCAATTCCAGCTCAATAGCCTGGCAGAGCTCCACACCTACTAGACACCTCCTCTATCCACCCCAGGGCATTGCATCTACCTACTCTAAAATTTTATAGCTGAAGTCTGTTCATTTATTTGGCTCTTAGTCCATTGACTTTTTAATGAGCTCTTTGGGAGCTCTTTCTGTTTGGAGGCCTCAGTTTATATTTCTCTGAGCTCCTCAGTGGCTTAATTTGTTCTCAGTAAATGCTGGTTCATTAATTGATGGTTAACCCCATAAAGATTTGTGAGAGTAGGTTTTGGCAAGATCAAAGGGATAACAATGGGGAAATGTGTTGAAAACTTTTACAAGAGTGTGATGTTATTGCTGCTGCCCCTCTCTATAAATAGCAAATACCAGCACTATTACTATTGTACCATTACTACTGCTTCTACTACTGCTACTTCAGGGCTACTATTCTCACTAAAGTTTAATGTTCAAGTGAAACACAGAAGACTTAAGCAGAATTTTCTAATGAGTCTGTGGGAGCACAGTGACTATTGGGTGGTGGTGAAAGCGCTAGAGGGGAACATTCTGTAAAGGCAAGAGAAAAGTGCAGGATTAGGGCTAGAGAGGAAAGAATACTCTGAGAGGGAAAGAAAGGAAGACTGAGATTCCTTCCCTGCTGGGATTATAAAATTAAAATGAGATAAAGAACTGTGAAAAAAATGTAATACAATGTGTTCCCACTGGAGGAAAGACATTGAAGCCCCTCAGCCGTATGGAAGATGCAGAGGCTGCTTGCCCAAGAGCAAACCTAGTGAATGACTCAGAGAAACAGCATCCTCAAGAACACAAAACCACGTCCTTGAAAATGTAGATTTATTCTTTCAGTGGTCCAGTTTCACTGGAAGAATTGGGAACAATTTTGGGGATCATGGAGGCCAAGAGCTTCTCAGGGTATAGCCTCACATCAGTCCAGCTTGGACGGGAACTAGAGCTTTGTGGATTCAACAGTCTGGGCTCAGCTAGGAGCTGAGTGGTTTAACTCTTTCCCCAGAATTACAGAGGAGTACCTGGATCAGTATCATCAAAATCACCAGTATATTGGTCACAACCTTCAATCCTCAATTACCGTCCAACTGGTGCATTTCCACAGCCTTTAATTTTATACCATTTTAAAACAGTTTTAACCCCAAATTTCTTTAAAGTCTTGGGTGAAGTTTCTATCATTTTATCCCTACAAAGTCAAATCATTCTTTTCCTGATTAATTTATTAACTGAGCTTTCTACATTTTTTTGTGATGGTTCTTGATTCAAAATGTCCTGCTGAACACATCAATCTGTCTAGTTGCTGACTTTCAACTTCCTGGCTTAATCAATCACAAAGAACCCTAATACTTCTTGGTTTGTCCTGAATTGCATTTGATACCCGTACAACCTTATCTTTAACAAGCTCACCTAGGTAATTTGCATATAACAAACAAATTAGGTCTTCCAATGGTTATTTACAGGGTTTCAAAGCCATAAATCAATCTAGAAGTAACCTGCTACTAAAAGCCTTCTGGCTAAATAGGGATCAGAACCCAATAACCAAATGAAAGTTATTTCCTTCTCTCAAATTCAATTTGTTCTTTAAACTATACAGTTTCATCTGTCATCTACAATTAACTGTTAGATTTAGATAAGGAATGAAATGCATATTACTGTTTCAGTATCAATTCTTGGCTTATTTTGAGCATGTGATTACAACTTGTGGTGTTTTTCTGTTCTGTTTTAATGGCTCCACTGTAAGTATGCACATGGGATGGCATAGAGCAGGGACACAGGAGGTATGGATTCTTTTTCTGGCTCTGACATATTGTACCTGGGAACGTTGAGGTAATGTACTACCATTTCCTCAAGTTCCCCACTCTAAATTGAGGGGGGAGGGGCCCATGGACAAGCACCAAGTGGTCCATGAACTCGAAATGACATACAACATTTTTTTATGTGTTTGTGGATTTTTTTCCTTTTAGGAAGAGGTCCATAGCTTTAACCAGAACCTATTTCTGACAAAAGATTAAGAATTACCAGATTAGAGTAGATTCCACTCCTAATTCAGTACACACATAATATAATTTGACTGTGGTTTTTATGTTCTCAAGGGAGAATTCTATTTTTCAAGAAGTTAGGGTTTTAAACACTCAACTGTACTCTCTAAATTGAATGCATCTACAAATCAGGAATATGAGGAAGTCTGGCCTTTTGATAAACTAACCTGGTATAATTGGTCATTCCTATGGAGAAAACCAAATCCTACTTCACACCATATGTAAAAGTCAAATTCCAGATACCAAATACCTAAATGTGAAAAGCCAAAATTAAAAACATTTCAAAGATATGTGAGAATATCCAGCCAGTAGGACAGTATTTCTAAAATAAGATAAAAATTATGTGAAGTACACACTGCTATATATAAAATAGATAGGTAACAAGGACCTACTATATAGCACAGAGAAACCTATTCAATACTGTGTAATAAGCTATGTGGGAAAATAATATGAAAAACAATGGATATATGTATGTGTAAATACATATATATATACACACACATATATATATATATATGATTTATGTTGTTGTACACTTGAAACTAACACAATTTTTTTCTTTTTTGGCTGCCCCACAACATACGGAATTCCAGGACCAAGGATCAGAGCCAAGCTACAGGAGTGACTACTGCAGCAATGCTGGATCCTTTAACCCACTTTGCCAGGTTGGGGATGGAACCTGTGTTCTGGTGCTGCAGAGACACCACTGATCCCATTGTGCCACACTGGAAATTTCAAAATGAACACAAGTTTGTAAGTCAAATGTACTCCAGTAAAATTATTTAAAAAATTATATGTTGAAGAGGAAACCATGGACACATTTTACTATGCCATAGTTGCAAACTTATATATGATGAAATACTTCTAAATATAATTTAAAAACATACCGTAGACTAGAAAAAGATACTTCAAAAACTTATAACTCAAAAAGTATTAGTATCTTAAATATAAAATTTTCTTTTTCTACATTAATAAAAAGACTAAAAGGTAGAAAATGGGAATGAGATGTGAAGAGGTTAAAGAAAATACAGACATGATGAATGGCCTCTACTATTCACATCCCTCCAGACTCTATCATGTCTTGCTATTTACTTTAAAATTTATTCTATGCCATTTGTCATGGTTATCTATTTCATCTGAGCAACTCTTTTTGTTAAATTTCTTGAGACAAGCACTATGTTTTAAACTTTTAAATATATCCATTAGATAGCCCCTAGCACATCACTAGATACACGGGAAAAACTCAATAAAGATCATATTTTTTAACATTTAAGTACCTCTGAAATTGAGATGCACATTACAATTTATGGCATTTGACACCATTCAAAACCCAGCTGCCTTTAACTGCATAAGCATGAATCTTGTTATCACTATTCATCACTATCATCACTTCAACTGAGTTAGATGCATTTCTGGCACTACATTTGTTGAGTTTAATTGTCATTTAAATATATTTTAAAAGACTATGCTTTGATTTGACACTGATACAAAATGTTGTAGTAAAGGTAGACGACATGGAAATACAGTGGTAAAACAAAGAGCAAATTGTACAATGGTCACAATTCCATATCTTCCTGCAAAGTGAAGACCAAGTCCCATAAAGGTGCTAAAAATGGAAGGAACCCACAAGTATAAGAAGATGTGAAAAATTCTGCCCCTGAGATATGTGTAAAATGATTGCCATTTGTAGCCCGAGCAATACAACTCAAGGCAAGAGGAACTGCCAGTCTCAGAATGAAATTCAAAGCAACAAGGGGCTGATGTAACTGATTCAAGCTGCCTCTTGGTCAGTCAAGAAAAATATCAGCATCAAAACTTGAATAATATGTGTTAACAACTTGGAAGAAAATTCTAGACACAATAGCAGAGCACTCTTTAAGAAATGCTGCCCCATAAGTGCACTTGGATGATAGCAAGCAGATAAATACAAGTATTGATTCTCAAGTCAGACTCTGAATAGAAGGAAATTTTGGAAATGTCTGAAGTAATTTACTTCACTTTTATTTATTTGTTTTTCTGTATGCATAATAGTGATAGGTGATACAAATTTGGGCAAGTAGGTCTAAAATAGCTCCTTGAATAAGCCTATAAAAATAAATAACACTGTTATTAAAAAATACATTGTATATTATCATATATAAATGAAGGTTATTCTATGATTGATGTAAGGGGAGTGATCATTTTCCTTAGGTTGTGGCTTACTCTTGCACAGAAACTGGACTTCCCTTGTAAATAGCTTTGATGGAGAGAGTGTGGTAGAAAGTTCTGGGTCCAGGCCTAGCCTTTAAGAGACCTGGCAGCTTTAAATTTAACCCTTTTGGAATCTAGACACCATTCCATAAAGAAGCTAGTCTAGACCCATAGGAGCAGAGGCCATAGAGGGGAGGAATGAGGCAATCTGTGATTGCCAGCATCAAGCATTAGCTATGTGAGAGAGACCTTCTTGGATGTTCCAGCCCAGGCTGAAGTTGGCTGCATAAGTGATCTCACTAACACTACATGGAGCAGAACCAGCCAGCTGGGCCCAGCCAACACACAGAATTGTGATCACTAATAGATCATTATTGTTTTAAGATCTTAAAGTTTTTGAGGTTGCTTTCTTATGCAATAATAGATAAGTAAAAGAAATTTGTTTTAAAAAATGTTGTTACCATAACAAAACCCCTCAAATGTGTGATATTGACTTTGGGACAGAATCCCAAAAAGAGACTGTCAGGAGATTGTGGGAAAGCAGCAAAAAAGACCTTCATAAAATTCCCCAAAATGTGGCCATTGTTATCAAAGGCTGAGAAAAAAAGGGACAAATGTTATGCAATGGCAGAACTATGAACAAGACTACCACCTGGGATAACTTGGAAGAAGAAAAATTACCAGCTAAACTAGTGGATCTAGCTAAGAATATTTTTAGAAAGACTTGAAAATCCCAACTAGTGTGTTTTCAAAACATGCAATAAAGTGTAGCAAGAGATAAGTGAGTTAAAAACAAACTTTTTAGCTTTCGAGCATAATTTGGGAGAAATATAGAGCACACAGGACATTTTCTTCAGCTGGTAAAAGTTTTTCAATAGATTTGTAGAAAAGAACAGATCTAGAGTATGTCCAATAATAGTGTCCTTAAGGTCAAAACTGAAATGAGTGTAGCTGAAAGACTGTTTAGACCTCAGATTTAAAACCGTGTTTCATAAACAGTTTCAGCTAAACAAAGGAGCTTCTAAAAATCATAAGGTAGTGTTCCCTGATTTCAAATTATACTACAAAGCTACAGTAATCAAAACAGTGTGATAGTGGCACAAAAGCAGACCCACAGATCAATGGAACTGGATAGTGGGCCCAGAAATAAACACACAATTTTATGTTTAATTAATCTATGACAAAGAAAGCAATAATACATAATGGTGAAAAGACAGCCTTCTTATGTTATTGATTCCTAGTTTCATTCCACTGTGATCAGAAAACGTACTTTGTATATTACAACCTTTTAAAATTTAGCAAGACTAGTTTTGTGGCCTAATATGTGATCTATTCTGGAGAAAGTTCTGTGTACACTTGAGAAAAAAACAAGGTATTCTGCTATTGTTGGGTGGGGAGTTCTGTATACATTGATCAGGTTCAATTGACTTTATTTGTTTGTTTGTTTATCTTTTTAGGGCTGCACCCACAGCATATCTAAGTTCCCAGTTTAGGAGTCGAATCAGAGCTGTAGATGCTGGCCTATGCCACAGCCACAGCAATGCAGGATCCAAGCCACATCTCTGATCTACACTATGGCTCAAAGCAATGCTGGATCCTTTAACACACTAAGCTAGGCCAGGGATCAAATGTATGTCCTCATGGATACCAGTCAGATTCATTACCACTGAGACATGACCAGAACTCCTCAATTGACTTACAGTTTTCTCAAGTTCTCTATTTCTTTATCCATCTTCTGTCTGGTTGTTCTATCAAATTGAGAAGGGGATATTGAAGTCTTCAGCTCTTATTGCAGAGATGCATATTTTTCCCTTCAATTTTGCCAGTGTTTGCTTCAATTTTTTTAGAGCTCAGAGATTTGGAACATATATGTTTATAATCATTATATTTCTTATTAATATATAACATCATTCTTCATTCATTTATCAGTTTTTGACTTAAAATTTCTTTTATCTAACATTAGTATAGCCATTCATTCCTGCTCTATTTTGGTGACTATCATATAATATGTTTTTCCATCATCTTGTTTTCAATTTATTTGTGTCTTTAGATATAAAGTGAGTCTTATAGACAGCATATATTTGTATCATATTTTTCTAAAAATCTATGCTACCAATCTATGCCTTTTGATTGGGATAGTTAATTCATTCATATTTAAAGCAATTACTGATAAAGCAGGACTTACTTTTGCTATTTTAATTTGTTTTTAATTTGCCTGATTGTTTTCTTTGTCCTTGTTTTCTCTGTTACTTCTTATTTTTCTGTTACTTTTTATAGTGTCACATTTTGATTTTCTTCTCATTTCTCATTGTGTGTATTCTATGTATTTGTATGTATATTCTATATACAATATATATATATATATAGTGGTTATCATAGCAACTATATATAACATCCTAAAATTATGACAATTAATTTCAATTGATATCAACTTGACTTCAATCATATACAAAAACTCCACTCCTATACAACTCCTCTCCCTCACATTTATATTATCGATGTTGTAAATTCAGTGATTAAAAATTTTCACATTTATCTTTTAAACCCTAAAGAATATAAAAAGTGGAATTACAAACCAAAATTATAGTAATACTACTTTTTGTATTTGCCTATGTATTTACTTTGATGGGAGATCATTACATTTTCCTGTTATTTTGTGGTGTTGTCTATGTTCCTTCAATTTTATCCTGAAGTTTTACCCTTAGCATTTTTTATTGGCAGGTTCAGTGTTAAAAAAACTCAGTTTTTGTCTATCTAGGAATGTCTTAACTTTTTCATCATTTGAATTTCTTTCAAAATTGAAGGCCAATTTTGCTAGATATATAATTTTTGGTTGGTAGTCATTTTTTTTCTCATAACACTTTAAATATATCATTTTTTCTTATCAAAAGAAATTCTGGTCTTCAAAATTTCTTTTGATAACTCAGCTGTTAATATACTGATGATCCCTTATATCTGTCAAACTACTACTCCATGGTTGTTTATAAGATTCTCTACCTAACTTTATCTTTTGACAGAATAATTATTATGTGGCTTGGTGTATGTCTCTGGAATTTACTCGGAGTTTGTTGAACTTCTTGTATTTGTAGATTCATGTATTTAACCATATTTAGGGGAATTTTGGGCCATTATTTCTTCAATCTCTTTTCCTCCTTTCTCTCTTTCTTTACTTCTTCTGAAACTCTTGTAATGCATATATTGTTCTTCTTTATGGTATCCCACATTTCCCTTTAGGTCTATTCGTCTTTATTCTTTTCTTTCTTATCTTCAGACTTGACACTTTTAATTTTCCTGTCTTATTTTCGCTTATTCTTTCTTCTGCCTGTTCCAATCTGATGCTGAATTCCTCTAATGATTATTGCAATCCAGTTATTGCTTTTTTTTTTTAAGATCCAGAATCTGGTTCCTTTCAATAATTTTTACATCTTTGTTGATATTCTCATTGTACTTATATGTTGTTTTACTGAGTTCCTTAGTTCTTTGTGTTTTTATTTATCTCTCTAAGTATATTTAGAATAGTTATTTTAATGTTTTTGTCTAGTAAGTCTGATGTCTGTGTTCCTTCAGGGATGGTATTTACCAATTAATTTTGTTTCTTTGGACACTAATTTACTATTTTGTTGTATCCCTTCTAATTTTTGATGAAAATTGGGCATCTGTTAAAAACAGCCACTTCTCCCAGTTTTTGCTAACTGGTTTTGTGCCTGTGAAGTCATTTGCTGTGTAGCTGTCTGCTCTGAGTCTAGTTTCATCTCTGATATGAAATCTTAAGGTCTTCTCAGTTGTTTTCTGAACATTCATCTCACCTGGGCTTACATGTGGCATTCCCAATTCTCTTTATATACCTCAGCTTTTGAACGCATTAGTTTCCCAAATAAATCCACTGAGATTCTCCTTGGGGCCCTATATGGTCTACGGTAATTTTCAATCCACACTCTCTGGTCCATGCATATATGGGTCTATATGCCCTCTGTAGCTTTCACAAGCAATGACCAACACTCATCTTCATCCAAGATTTGAGTTGGACAAGACAGAGACCATTTCTTCAGGAAGCCCCCAGTCAGGTTAGAACAATGTGAGTATGTAATATGGTGCTACCTCCATCCAGTTCAAGGGTAGAAATTGGAAATTATACTATTCTTTCCTTCAGTCCAAGACCACACCATGCAGAGAAAGGGTGGGGAAAGGCTGAGTGATAATGTCTCATAACTTCCTACTATTTTGAATATGAGCTTTTTTCATTGGCCATTTGTTTTGTTTCTGTAGGCTATTCTCTCTTTTTTGAAACTATAAGGTTAATTCAGCCAGTTTCTGTTTTATCTCTGTTTATTTAAAACATTTTCATGGGGGAAACAAGGGCTTTGGAGTTCCTAGTTTGCTATGTTACTGATATCACTTCATCCCCCACCCCCCCCTTTTTTTTTTTTTGCTTTTTAGGGCCACTCTTGTGGTTTATGAAAATTCCCAGCTAAGATTTGAATCAGAGCTACAGCTGCCAGCCTGTACCATAGTCACAGCGATGCCATATCTGAGCTACATCTGTGAACTACACCATAGTTCATGACAATGCTGGATCATTAACTCACTAAGCGAGGCCAGGGATTGAATCTGCACCCTCATGGATACCAGTTGGGTTTGTTACCACTGAGCCACAAGGGGAACTCCTATTTTCCACATTTTTAATAAGAGCTTCTAGCAAAGTTATTCAATCCATGTCTTATCATTTTATGTCAGGCATTTGAAGACAGGTAACGTTTTTTTAGTCTGCAGCTCTCCAGTCCAAGAGAGTTGCACCAAGGAGCCTCATACACATTCAGATCTGAGGCAAAAGATGATATCTGAACTTCAAGCTACAGTCATAACAGAATGAGACTTTTGAAAGAAAGGTTTATGTATGTTGAATGTGGAAGACATGAAACGTTTTATCAGAGTATATAGTATGGTAGATCATTTTCAAAAATAGCCCCAAAGAAATTCTTTCTCTCTTATGTATGTGCACTCATATTTCCATCTGGAAGTGAAAATTCTCCTCCCCTTGATTTGGGATGACTTTGAAACTTTTTTGGATCAATAGAGTATAGTTGAAATGATGCCCCTGGACTACTTAGCTAAGGCCTTAGAAGATCTTGTATCTTCCACTTTCAACCTCTAGTTCAGCCATCATGTAAAGAATCTTAGGTTAAGTCACTGAGCTGTAATAGACCACACGGGAATACAGACTATGTAGAGGAGTACCAAGGCTCCCCAGTTTAGCTTCAGCTAAGTGCAATCTCACGCATGATACAGGTCTACACTGCATAAACAAAGAGACACCCAGTTGAGTCTAGCTAACGTCTCTTATTAATATTCCCTGAGCCCTAACCAAATTGCAGAATCATAAGCAAACAAAAATTGTTGCTGTTTTAAGTTACTAAAGATTGGGAGAGGGCTGGGAGGGAGAATGGTTATGTGGAATTGCCACATTATTTGTCTGAGACAACAATTTAATATATTTCATATATTGATTTAAACAAAAAGCAATTTTCTGTTTTAAAAATTTTATTGAACTGTAGTTGACTTACAGTGTTGTGTTAGATTCAGGTGTACAGCAAAGTGAATCAGTTACACATATGTATATATATCCATTCTTTTTTCCCATGTAGATAATTACAGAATGTTGAGTAGATCTGGCCATTGAGTAGATAGCTGGTCATTGTCAGCTATTCTATGAATGCTAGTGTGTATATGCCAATCTTATCCTCCCCCCACAATTTATTCCTTTCTCCCTCATGGGTTTCCCCGTTGGTAACCATAAGTTTGATTTTGAAATCTGTGATTTTTTTTTCTGTTTTATAAATAATATTTTGTATAATTTTAAATTATATTGCACATATAAGTTATATCACATTATATTTGTCTTTCCCTGTCTAAATTACTTAACTTAGAATGATAATCTCTAGGTCCACCCATGTTGCTGCAAATGGCAAAATTTCATTTTTTATGGCTGAGTAATATTCCATTGTATATATGTACTGCATCCTCTTTATCCATTCCTCAATCAATGGACATTCATGTTGTAAAAGCAATTTTCATTTTTGTAGCTGAGCTCAGAAACTAATCATTGTTTAGAATGAGATGCCAATACATCATGTATTTTTCTTATTAAGTCTACTTGCTAGAGAGGAAAAGGCATACATTTTAGGGGTACAAATTCTGGGTATTAAATATTCTGTAAAATGAAGATAATAATTCTGACATAGGTTTTGGGGAAGGTAAGATATGCTAGCAGGTGGAACTGGGTCCATATGTATATCTGTGCAACTTATAAAATCGCACATAGTGATACTCTTGTGTAAAGCATAAAGCACAATTCCTGGCATACAGTAGGCATATGAATAGTGGTAATTAAAGGAAACCTCTTCTTTTATAAAGAGGGTATTCTTAGACATTGAAAAATCTTCAAAGGCAGGATGCTGTAGTAGCAAAGTTACAGATGTTTGGGTTATTAAGTTACTTAAATTAGTAATGAGTTCATACTTGTAAGGGAACTGAAACAGTGCTTGTACATGTAATAAGCATTAAATAAATGCTAGTTGTTATTATTATTGTTGTTGTTGCTGCTGTTATTATTCAGACAGTAGCTTTCACACAATATTCCTTCTAGTTACACCTGGGAGAAAATGTTTATGTCAAACACTTGTTTTAGGTCCTGGTACCCTCATGCTGGCCATCTTTGGTACATGTGTTTGTCCTACAGGGTAAAACAAAAACACCACAATCTGTATCCTATGCCCAGTAAATGCATATAAGTCATTCTAACATCCTCAATTAGCCATGCACCCACTCTATCTTAGGAATTTTTAGTCTCTGAACTAATTTAATGGCTTTATTATGGTTACTATTATCTGCAGAACATACACTTGGAGAAATGTGTGAATAGTTAAAACTAAAGTGCTCCTAAGAATGTTCTATTTCTTACTTTTATTCTCTTCTTTTTTTTTTCTTTTCACTAACTTGATAACCTACCATGTTTCAAGGAGTATTTGAAAAACAAAGTATTTTCCAGTTTGTTTTAAATTAATTTAGTTACTTTTTAGCTCAGGCATTTTTTTTAGTGTTAATTTGGTGTTGATGTGATTTTTTTTACCCAAAACATTTCATATATGGTCGTCAGGACATTCTTACTTCACTTTTTTGTTCTAGGGTCAGAGTCTTCCACCAGCCTGCTTAGCAACTTGGATCCCTTCAGCTCAGTGGTAGCCTCAGACCCTTTATATTTCTTACCAAATTTCCAGGCTTACAGACAGAATTGGTTATCTAATGCCTCATAACAAATCACTCCAATCACTCAGAACAACAATATTTATAATTTCTCAGTTTATGTAGGTTAGATATCCAGGAGCAGCATGATTGGGCTGTTATTACTTGGGGTCTCTCGCAAGGTTACAGTCAGCTGTCAGCTGGGGCTGCAGTCATCTGAAGGATTGAGTGGGGCTGGAGGCTCCTCTTCAAAACTGGCTCACTCGTGGTGACAAGTAGGGCTAGTTATTGGTACAAGGAATCAGTTCTTTTCCACGTGGGTCTTTCTGTAGGGCACCTTGAGTCTCCTAGCAGCATGGTGACTGACTTCTCTCAGAGTAACAGATCTAAGAGACAAAGTAGCAGCTTCAATATCTGTTGTGACTTAGCCTAGGGAATCAAACCATCACTGCTCTCATATTCAGTTGGTCACACCATTAAGACTCTAAGGAGACTACAAAAAGAAGAGAATACTAGAAGGTACCAAATTATTAAAGGCCATACCAAAGACTAAAAACCATACCACCATCATGCTTCACTGAGTTTTCAAAAGTGGGTCCAAATCTAAAATTCCGGCCAGCCCAGCTATTAACACCATATCCCAGGACAAAAATTCTCTTGTACTTTATGAAAGTACTTTCTTTCTTAATCTTCTTTAGAGCTCTTAGTCTCAACCAATGGTTCTCAAATTGAGTATTTTATTTATGCAATCATTGATATCCTCTTTTATTTCAGAATAGAGGAAGGGAGAGGGAGGGAGAGGAAAAGAAGTGAGGAAGAAGGTAGAAGAATCCTAAGGTTTTTGATCTTTGTTCTTAAAGTGTTCTGGAGTTGCAATTGTCACACTAAAGATAGTGTTTTCCAAAATCTCATATTGATTTATTTCCAAGCTTACATTTCTTCCTCTACTGGTTGTATCAACTTTGTTTGGTATTTCTTGACAGTTTCTCATACTGCCTTCATGATGTAAAGTGATATTTTCACAAATGTGGTCTTCCTCGTTTAAACCTTCTCTGTATATGCAGAGGATATTTAGTATTTTCCACCAAATATACAGAATGTGTAGGAATGAAAAAGTTTGACTGTGTCTGCTCTGAAGACATATTGCTTTGGAAAAAAATATGTATTTGCATTTTAAAACAAAGATCTACATTGACGGTGTTGTATACAATTTGGTCTCCCTTTTGCTAAACTGGGCAGTTTTTTTTTTTTTTTCCTAAGTCATGGAGACTCAGGCCTCTTCTTAAAGCACATAGATATTTTTAGTATGATCATTTAAGGGGTAAGAGCTTGGGATCTGGAGTGTATACCTGAGTATGAATCCATGGTTCTGTCAATTACAAATTGAGGGACATTTAGTGGTTACTTAAATTCTCTAAGCTTCAGTTTCCTCATCTATAAAGTGAGATCAACCATGTAATTAACTATAAAGGTTATCAGTTCAACACTGGTTATTTTAGGCATACTAAAACTGGTTTTGAAATGGAATCTGAAACAGAAATAGTCATTATGTTAATGTGTGAAGTTAAATGGTATAGGAGAAAGTGCTTTAAACAGTTAAGACCTCTCTGACAATATTCTGAAAACACACCTATGTGTATTCTCCCTGTGGATGAATTCAGACAACTGCTACTCTGAGAAAATACCCGATTTGTCACACTAGTGGATATAACCGGCACAAAATAGCATAGAAAAACTTCAACTTAGACATAATTCAGACTTTTTAAACACCAAGTTCAATACTGAAAGGAAATCAAGCTTCATGTTTTGAAAGAAATATTAGGTCTCTATCTTTGACATCTTCATAGATCCATTTTCTATGACAGTGGGGTCCTCTTTTAATGGAGAACTTCTGTCGATTAAAAAAGATGGGAAGACATGAATCTCAACCTGATAAGTACTTTTAATTTATAAAATATACACCATTTCTATGTTAATAATATATTCTGTACATTAAGAATATACACGAATAGAGAATGTCATATAATAAATGAAAAAAGTAGTGGTTGGCATTTTTTTTCTCTGCACATTTCAGTGGATTATCTTGTCCACTTGGTGGGATGTACACATCCTACTTTGGAGACGGCTGCTTGCTCTTGGTTGAACAAGAACAAATGGCCGATTAAAACAAGATGCTACTACACACCTAAGAGAATGGCTAAAACCCCAAACAATGACAACATGAAATGATGGTAAAAGGTGTAGAGTAAAGGAAACATCATTCCTTGCTGGTGAGAATGCAAAATGAAGTCACTTTGGAAGACAGATTGACAAGTTTTAACAAACTAAACATAAATTTATCATGAGATCCAGCAATCAGGCTTCTAGGCATTTACTCAAATGAAGTGAAAATTGAAAATCTGTGGTAATCCATACAATGGAATACTATTGAGCAATAAAAAGAAATGAGCTATCAATTCAGGAAAAAACAGAGCAGAAACTTAAATGCATCTTGCTAAGTGAAAAAAGACAATCGGAAAGATTGCATACTGTATGATTCCAATTGCCATTCTTTTACAGAGACAGTAAAAAGATCACTGATTGCCAGGGTATCAGATGGGGGCTGGTGGGGAAGGTAGGTGGAGTAATGACTAGATGGAGCATAGCGAAATCTTGAAAAAGCAGTGTAACTATTCTACATGATACCATCATGGAGGGTACATGATACGGGTACATGACATGCATTTGTCAAAACATATATAATGTACAAGGTAGAGAGTAAACTCTAAACTAGTGGGTCACCAATTATGATAGATATACCATAGGAATGCAAAGTGTTAATAATAAGAGAAACTGGGTATGGAAAAAGGGGCATATGAGAATCCTCTGTCCCTTCTTTGCATTTTTTTTCTTCTGTAAATCTAAAACTGCTTGAAAAATAAAAACTATTTAAAAAGCACAGATTCTAAAAAAAATTTGCTTAGACTGGTTTGACTTGGGTGACTGAGAATGATGACAGACGTCAGGTTGAAGTCCTCGTGGACCATGTTGCAACATAAGGAAAGGTCTGTGTTTTCCAAACCTTCTATTCCAGGTGAAAGTCTGTGTACCCTGTTTGACAAGACTTCCAACTTTGAAGCAGGTCAAATTTGAATCTATGTTCAGTACTTAGAGCCACACAACCATGAGCAGCTCGTTTAACTGCTGTCTCAGTTTTCTCACCTGTAAAATGGAGATAATTGTAGGATATCTAACCTTATATGGTTAGTGTAAGGATTCCATCAGAAGACCTATGTAAAAAACTAACCAGCAGTAGGCACAATGCACAACAGCTTTTGTGAAGGGAATCCAGGTTCTAAGAACCGTCATTACATATTCTATCTTGGCTTATACATTTATTGAAATTAAGACTCATGAAGGCTATTAAAAATTCTCTCAATGACATTCAGTTTTACTGAAGCATAGGAAATAACTGGGAACTGTAACAGTTCTAAGAAATGAAATAAAAATGAGGCTAACGTAAATAAAAAGGAGTTACCTAATGGCTTTTCCCAATTAATTAGCATATGCACATTCAATTATTCATACCTTAGGGAACTCATCTAGGCAATCAGGTATCCCATAAATATTCATCTTATTTACCTTCGGTGTCTCTGTCATTAGGATTGGAAATTGGTGGTGTTTTCTCAAGATATTTCACAACTGGTTGCTTTGAAAAAAATTACCTGGGACTCACCTCGTATGTCATTAACAGTGAAAATGATCCGCCACAAGAATTTTAAATTAACAGTGGGGTGCCCTGTCCTTCTGGCTCAGGGCTCCATACTCTTCTTGAGAGAGACCAGCTCTCTCAGTGGGTCGCCCAGCAATGGGACTGCAGAGATGCCATTCTGACCTTCGGCCACTAGCATGTGCTCTTGAATAGTTTTTCATGGCAGTCAGGCCCTGGGCCCACAGGAATGGAGAGGCTACACCTCTGGTTCTAATTTGTGAAAGAGGCAGAAAGAATGTGATTTATCAGTGTGAAGGTGGCATGCCACCAATACAGCCATGACCTCAACCTAAGGGGGCTCTTTAAGATACCAAGACTGGCAGGGACAGCGTTTGCAGAGGGGGATATGCCATCAGGACAGGACACGTAACTTGCGGGACCCAGTGCAAGATGACAAGGCAGGGTCCCCTGTTCAAAAATGAAGTCTTTCAAGAAAGCAACAGTGGGGTCCTTCTAAGTATCAGGCCCTGTGCCACTGCCCAAGCTGGACACCCTCAAGGCTGGCCTGTGTGACACTGACACCTCTCCTGTGTCACTGCTCAGACAAGAAAACAGGGTTGAGTGATCCTCACTGGTTATTAGGAAGCCAGTTTGGTATCATAAATACTATTTTTTGAGTGCTTATTAAAGCTAGGCCCTATGCGCGGCTCTGACATCATCTTGAATACTTAGGATATGTCTCCAAACAGACTTCAGTGTCTCCATTACTGAGTTTTAGAGAGAGCAAATGACTTAGAGCAGAGATGTGATTGAGTCCAGGTAGAGAGCCAGATATTTCTGTCTGCCTTCAAAGACTGTGTGCTTCTCCTGTGGACCACGCTGCTCTGCAAAGCTGGGACTTTGGAACAGCTAAAGTACAGTATGTGCGGTTTGTGGGGTGGGGTGGGGTAACTTTTCTATTTCTGATCATTTCATTTGCCTTTAAAGATTTTGCAACAGTCCTCAGCTTCCCTCACCGGGCCCTGCACACCCTTCTTTCTGCAATAGGAAATATGGCAAAAGAAAATTTACAGAGCAAATTACAAGCCTTGCTTCCACCTCTTGCCCTTCAGGCTGTAGACAAAAGCTCTTTTCATTGTGTCAAAGGGATACAGTCAGCCGGATAGTATAAACTAGCAGGACCATTTCGTTTCCAAGAGGAGTTCAGTCTAAACTTTTCTGATCCACACTTGAAATAAATCAATATGGTGCCGGACGAGTCATGAAAGACCCTTTGAGCAGGGTAAGGTCTTCAGAGTACAGAGTGGGGCCAAGTTTTCCCCTAACTTTCCCACTCACAAATTGTGCAAAAACCAGGGGCTGGGGCCGGGTAGGGGGAGGGGAGTGTATCAGGGAATGGCCTCCTGAAGGTCTTTTCTGGCTTAATGGTAAGGAAACAATTCCAGAATGTCCTCACCTTTGGAAATGAAGGCTCTTTTGTGTGAAGCTTAGCAAAGCTACTTTGGTTGCCATGAAGATCTACCAATCTGAAGGACTTTTCAGGCTGTGCTCCTGTTGGAAGCCAGGGCCCCCTTGCAGACAACAAACAGCGAGAGTGGCAAAGCTTTCCCAAAGCTGCACTGCTCATTAACGCCCTCAGTTAACCCCCGGCCCCTGCCCATTGCCTACTTATTGTAATTAATTTTATGGCCCCTTTAAAAAAGAGAGAGAAAAGAAAAGGGAGACCTCTACATTTTATGCTACATTGCACAAGCAATTGAAAGTTTCAGGGAAAGAAGAAAAAAAAATCCCAGCACCAAATGTTTAGCAGGCTTTTCTTCTATTTTAAATGAGCAACCTATTTAAATCAATTATGGGCTCAAAATGAGCAGGCTGATCTAATTAGTCTTGGCCCCTGGTGGGTTAATGAATGAAAGGGAGGTGCTGGGTAGCTGTGGGCTTGCTCTGGAGTCTTCGGAAACTGACCACACTAACACAGTCCCTTTCTGGGTTTCTAAGTCTTATCAGGTAGAATTATAGAAAGAAATAAAAAAGAGAGGCGCAGGGTGAAAGAGTAGAATGAGAAAACTAGAAGCAGAGAGAAGAATTATGAGCTCCATCAGCAGAATGACTAAGCATTGCATGGCATATTTTCAGCCTGTGTTTTACCAGGCACTGATCATTACTGCTTGATAAGTAGTTCAGAATTGTAAGTAAATCAATTGGTGTTTTCTTTAAGCGTGTTCGAAATGGAACAACCTATTGACTTCAGAAGAAAACATACTGGTGAGTGATGACAGCAGAAGCCCTGAATCTTGGCACATATAACTTCCTCCCCCTTCTTGACCCACACATGTCTAACCATTTCTCCAATCACAGTGGCCTCTGGACATTGACATATGGTTAATTAAGGAGCTAATATCAGGAAGCAGTAATGGGAAATATGATCAACAATAAGTTTGTGACTGTTAGACTGGAAGGTCTCAAGTTTCCCAGGATTTTTTTTTTAATACATTTTTTTGAGTATTCATCCGTGCAGGGAAGTAGATATTTGCTTTTTGGGTTATGACATTTCTTACCCCAAATGTTAACACTCTGGTAAATGTTAGAAGTGTTTACAGTTTGGGAATCTGATGCCTGTTGCTTTTTGGGTTACTCCTTTCTAATGGTGATTACATAGGCCTCGAGGTCAGGCAGACCAGCTCCGCTTTTAAAGTGTGTGAACTTAAGGAACTATCTTCATGTCTTGGGCATCAACTGTCTCATCTTTAATATGGGACAATCTTACTTGGTTGTTTCTGAGAGTTGAGATGGTTTGTATAAGTGGCCACTCTATGTGCCCTGCCTTTGTCCTTCCTCACAGGAAGAGTGTAACTAAGGATGTTTTGGCAAAAGGCAGAAGTGACCTGTGTCTTTCAAAACAATAAGGTGCGCATCTCTTGGAGTCAATTTCCACTTGAATGTGATTGCTTTTTCAAGACCCTACTTCAGGGAATGATAGAAGTGAGTTTCAGGTAACCAAGTTCCTGCCTCCCATCGAGGATGAGGAATAAACAGGGATGCTCCATAGGTGCCCTGGAGAGCCAACAGGTATTCCTGGATTAGAAAAACATCAATGAGAGGCTGAAAAGAACCGGCATTGTTGTTAGGTTTTCAGGAGGCAGGTCGTCACAAGGTGGTGTATGGGGCATGGGGGCTGGGTGAGGGTATTCAGGCTGCCTGAGCCACGACTGTGATGGAAGGAGGTGAAAGCCTGAGAAATGGGCCGAGACAAACTACCAGTCATGGAGGAATCATTCACCATGATTCCTCTACCTATTCTTCCTCCTTTAGGAAACATTGGGTCATCTTTGAACTAAGAAATTAGTATGCTGGCTTACGTCAAGATATGGCAAGGTACGTCTTTGTTACAAAACAGCTATATCCCTTAAGAAATTTCTGAGAACTCAGTCTTTAATCAATGGAATGTCCAGAAACATTGGCCTTTATAGAAATCAAAACCCCACTGTTTACCACCACTGGGAGAGATGATGGTTCTTACCACTGAACACCCAACCCTGGCGAAGACAGAAATTCTGTTCACCTTATCATCGCTTTTGCAAGGCTGGGAAGTCTCACACTGAAACTACAAGATGCCTCTCTGGAGATGAAAGTGGTAAATTTTTGAAGATGAGGGAAAACTTTGCAGACTCTCATGTGAACTGGATTTTGGCTTTGAGGGGGCAAAGAGTGGGCGTGGGAGCATTCAGGAGCACATTTAAGGGATGGAAATAATTTGCTATTTTTAGAGACACAGAAAGACACAGAGAAAAAAGGAAAGAAGAATCTTTTGCAGCCAAGGAATGAAAACTTTGTAGTTCATCATAGTTTCAACATGGGTTATTACAATGATTTATTCAATTAACCTCTTGCCTGTAAGCCCCATCTTTAAATAAGCAGAATCTGAGAACAACAATTATAACTTTGCTAACGAGAAACTGGGTAAGTATTAAGTGTTTAAAAGTCCCACTATTCGAGACTGGTAATTTTTAAACATATAATTACCTCTTTTATTATATTTTGATTGGATTAAAATTAATGCATTATTAAGTCATGATATGTTCAACCATCTAGACCTCTGTATAGACACAGATAGCAATTCCTTTTTTTTCCCTTCCCCAGGTCTAAGTTAATTAAATTCCCTTTAATTATAATTTACTAAAAAGCTTCACTTTTGCCACTATTATGTCTTTTGAACTTTGAAATTTAAAAAAAAAGGAACTTAAAATGGTCTTTTACAGGAGAAATGAACTGTCAGCGAATTCAGGCAAAATTAATTATTTCAGCTTGATAAACCTTTTCATCTATTTGACTCCTTATACAGAAAAGCCAATTAATAATGTCAAACATGCTTTGCCTCCAGGGACCTGCAAGTTCTAATGAGTCTGTTTACTGTGGAGTGGCTAGCAGAATGAGCTTCATGTAGAAATTTTCTAATCGCGCCACACCTGTCAAGCTCAGTCTCATTATCTGTGTACCAAGGGCAAACCTCATTTTGTCAGTAGTGGTTTTCCAAGAACTAACAGATGCCTGGGGGAACATGCAGGACTGTCCGCCCGTAGACGAGTCACTTAATTACCAATCAGAGCAGCCGGGGTGAATGCTTAATGCTTCTTAGTCCCGACCTTCATCATCCCAACTCCATGCACCCATCTTATCCACGACCTGGTTCCTCAGTCCTTCTTGGAGTTAGTGCTCATCTGCCAGGACCTCTTTCTCCTGGATGCTCTGAGGTGATGATTGATGAGGTGTCTCTGGAAACAGTGATTAATCAAATGTGTACTGATGAGCAGGCCATTCTGGGGGCTCGGGCTCCACTTGCCTGGAAACTGATAATTGTTTGGTTGGTGGGGGCGGAGCCTGTAACAGAGGGTGTTGATACAACCGCCCCTAAATGAGACCACAGGTCCATTTGCTTCTTTGGCTTCTAACAAGCCCGAATATGCAGGCATTTGATAGCGGGCAGAGGCCCAGCATTCTGGAAAGTGCACATACTTTAGAGCTGTGCTTCTCAAGCTTTGATGCATCTATGAATCACCTGGGTGTCTTGCTCAAACCATTTTCTGATTCACCGAGGCTAGGTCTGGAGACTATGCATCTCTGACCGGTTGCTGCTGATGTTGCAGGGAATGTGGACCATATACCGAGGCCAGAGTTGAAACCAGTGATCTTGGAAAAGATGCTAAGATCTGGACCTTGGATTCCCATCTTTATGAGATATTACAGAAGATTCAGTTCCTCCCTTTTGTCTTTAGAGCAACAAACTCCTTCATGCTTACACTGGCCACAGTTTTCCCTCAACAACTGAAAAGCTTAAACTTGCCAGGCTCCCCAGCCCTGAGAAAGGATCGTACCAACTGTCCACTCTCAGTTCTGAAGATCAACATACTTCTCTGGGCTCTCATTTGAAGAGACTTTGCCTTGACTGGGATGATATCCCAGCTCTTGTAATTTTATACACTGCATCATGCCTGAGAAGGACCAAGATTTGAAGAGCTGCCTGCAGAGGCAGTTAGACTCAGGGATTAGCTGTTCAAGAGTCCTGAATTCAAATGGAAGTATGCCATTTGTGGTCAAGTCGTTTATTCGTGCTCAGGCTCAGTTCCCACTTCTGTAAAGTTGAGGAATTAATCTAATTTGCCTATCATGGTAAGGATTAGAGATAGGATTTAGTAAGTGGAAGATATTTATTACTATGTATTGAAATCATCTGCAGAAAGGCTTTGACGTTAGATGGGTGCCATCCATGTGCAAAGGATCCATACTATGACTTTTCAGTTTCTTCACAAATGTTTTTCTTTGTCTTCTTTGGGCAATGCAGTGTCCATGAGCCATGGACTTAAAGTCTAAAAGAAATCAGACTTTTCACATAAAATCAGGCAGAGTGCTTTGAGGAAATCAAACATAGTTAACCTCTTCTTTCATTAGCTTGATTTCCCCAGGAAAACTGTGTTTCTGGGGAAATCTCAAAGTGTATCTGCTTTAGTCAGAGCCTTCTAATTTCTTAGCCCAGGGAGCAAAAGAAAGCTGGAAAATGGAGCCTGATTAATTCTGTCAACACTCTACTAGATTGCTTTCTATGTTGCCCTCCTGTTGAATGCAGAGAGATGGCTAGATGCCAAGGGACTCTTCTATCCTCTGTATGTGCTTCTGTCAAGATGACATTGTTGTGTCTCCCTTAGACCTTTAGGCTGTTGGCCACCAAGAAATATCCCTAGGCACTTTTCAATGATTAAAAAAGTTTCGAGAGGTACTTCACATTGCCCTCTTTCAATATGTGGAAAAGTCTTCGTCCATTCTTTAGTATGATCTTTTTCCATGTTGATATCGATTTGTTTACCAAAAAAGCAAAATTGCCAGCTTTAATTTTATGAGTCAAGAGAATTAGGTATTGATATGGAAAAAAAGCCTCTTTAGAGGTGTGTCCTTGGGGCCAGAGATTTTCATACTGAGTTCTCTGATGCCCTGGGTTTCCAGTGAAATGTCCTGAACCTGCCTCAGAAGGGAGGGAACAAATGAAGACGAGGGTCCCTTGGTTCCCCATCCTAGTTTCAATCAGACCTATTTGTATCTATGTTATATATTGAGGATCCATTAAGATTGTATTAGAAACAGGGCACCGTGACTTTTAAAATGTTGGTAACCATGGCTCTAGGTCAAATGTCTGTGCTAACAGGGATGTTCAGATCTCACAACTTTAGGATCCTCATAGCTCAAGTCCACATCCACAGCCAGCATTGCTCATCATGTCCTAACACAGGGCTTTCATGTGCATCCCACCAATAGCCTTCCTACTGCCCCAGCAAGCTTTATCCTTACAGAAAAACAACAGAGAGTCCACAGCTCATTATGCTGACGTCACTGCTGAAAAATAGCTCTGGCATAGGCTGTCTATCTGGTCTCCTCTGTGTATCACCAGTAAGACTAGAGAAAGTATAGAACATGCATATAGGAGTTGGCTGGCCCATTTTACTCACCCTGGTGGTAGCCAGAAAATTCTTTGGTATTCCAAGATTCTCTTCTCCATCGTCATTTGTTTATGGCCAAATGCCCTTCTGCTTTTTAATGGAGAACTCAGTTTTAGGTTACTCAAGTATAAAACACCTTCAAATTGTGTACATAGACTTTATTTATGCATAGAACCTCGGGCTTTCTATGGCTATAGGAGAATATTCTCCCCGTATAGTAGAAAACTACAGATTTCAGAGTCTGACAGAACTTTTGTTCTGCCATTTACTGGAGAGCTACCCCAGGTAAGCTAGGTACCCTTAAAGTTCTATTTCTACCTATGTTTCTGGGAAAACAGACTCCTCTCCATCTTTTCCCATCATGATTGAGAACCAGTTTATATTAGTAAAGATATGTTGGGCCATTCTGAAATGCAGTGGGGTGCCTGAGAGGAAAGACTGCTTTCAAAGTAGATTTTAGTTTGATCTAATGCAATTCACTATTCACCTACTAAGCATGTATCTTATATCAAGCACTATTTAAGGTACGATGAAGAGTACAAACAGAGGTGAGTCAAACATACATCCTGTAGCAGAGAGATGCAGACCATATCCAAACCGGGGTAAGGCCTGACAGAAGAATTATACTCCGACATCACGAATGACTGACTTCATATTCTATAGACGCTAACTGAGATTGGGGTATTTCCTCACATGCTCCCTTCATTTCACAGTGAAGAAACTGATAAAGTGCTTCCATGGAATGAGAAGGGACTTATGGAAAGTCACGTCTCTTGTCCCCCAGGTTACAGCATTTTTTATTTTACATAGGCGTCAACTTATATGACACCGTGTCATGCCACCTGATGACCCATCCTGGTCAGGTTGGCACTAATTCCGTATTCATTTATGCTTTAAGTCTACCTTCCTTTAGTAAGTCTGCAAGCTTTCCCAACTTTTTAAAAAAATGTAACTCTCAGCCTTCACAGCTTTCCCATTGCATTACTGTGTCTGTCCAACTCTTCTGGCAAGCCTGTGAGCACTTCTGAGCTTGGCAGAGCCCTGTGGTTAGAAAGAGCTGGTGGAAGTTAATGCTGAGTTCTTGCAGCAGTGTCAGTTTTGTGACCTCCCAAAGAGAACCTCTCTAAACCTCCTTTTATCAAAGCAACTAGAAGGGCTGGAGGCAGAGGATTCATAAACTCAGTAGTAAAGAAACTCTGCCTGGGGATGCTATGGTGGGTAGGGTTTAAATACAGTGTCTCATTACCTTACTAGGATAGAACTGGATTGTCAGGACTATGACTCTCCATGAAGTACATTTCCAGAGCAGATTTCAGTGCTGCATTTCCTGGGAAGCCATCACTTACTCAGCTGATTCACTGATGTGATAGCAGTACCCGCTGAAGACCAGAGTCCCTAGTCAGTAAACAATGTATAAGATAGCCTATCTTTGAGAAATGCCAGGTCTTGAAAATTCACCTGGGAAAGCATATCATGGAAGTAGAGACAATGTTTATTTATTTACCCAGTTTAACAGAGGCCAGATACTTTGCTAAACTTTGAGAATTAAGAAATGAGAAAGTTATGCAGTCATGATGCAGTCAAGAAGACCTACAAGGAAACACAGGCTTGTATTCCACACTGGTAAGTGAAATAGCCGTATGATGTGCAAGCAGTGCCAGAATAAATATATCAATGAAAACTTCATATGGGTGGTCAAAAGCAAATCAGATCTTTAAGGGTGAGTGAGGGTTCTCTGGGACAATTTTAGACAGAGAAAATTTCCTGGAGATCCTCACTTAGAACTGACAACTAGACATTTACTCCCAAGACCCCATGAAGCCAGCTGGTTATTGAAGACCTTTAAAGCAACATCGTATTGGTCAAAGAGAAGGCTCCAGACCAAACTACCTGAATTTAGACTAGCTGTACCAATTCTTAGTGTGATCCTATGTAAGTTATTTACCCCTCTAAGCCCTGGTTTCCTCATCTGAAAATGGGTAAAATAACAGTAACTTCCTTATAGGTTGCGGTGAAGATTAAATGTTAGAGGTAATCCACATTAATTATTTAAGACTGATGCTTGGTGAGTGGTGTTTAGTATGTTACCTGTGTGGTTTCATTTGTCTCTCCCATACTCAAATATCTCAGGACTTCCCTGGCACAGTGCCTGCAGCTAGAATTGGTGTCGTGTTAAGCAACAGAGACCAATTATCCTCCTAGCAAAGTATCATTAGCTCATTGTCCCAGATAGAGTCAGAGATGACCTGATCGCTTAGCAATTTTAACATGAGGGGAGGAGGAGGAGTAGGGGCATATGTACTGCTTAGTGTCATCCTTTTATGTAGGCCTTTAGGAGATGAGGCTCAGCATAAGGAAGCCTCAACAGTGTGGGTGTCCAGGGAAGGAGCCGGGAAAAGGCAAGTCTGGAGAGTATTGAGAAGGCAAAGCACTAGGAGGAGCAGGGCAGGCAAGAAGGGCTCAGGAGCCTGAGGGTAGAGAGGAAATAAAGCAAGAATGTGGCATTTAGACAACCAGATCCCTTAAATTTAGAAGGATTTATAGGCTAGGTGATGGTACCAGAGAGGGAATTATCAATTTGTTCATGGGTGATATGAACAGCACTTAAGTGTAAGAAGTGCCATTGATGTCATTCCTCATTCATTCGTTTACTGAGCTCCTCTCGGGTACCAGGAGGGAACATGGCAAGCCTTGCATACGTTTATATTCCACTGGGATGGGGACAGAGAGGGGAGAGTGGCAGAGAACAGATCGTGAACAAATAGTATTGTGTTAGGTCTTTAAAGTACTCTAAGGAAAAATAAAAGGTAAGGAGGAGAGAGAGTGAGGATGGTGGGAGAGATGCCATTCTGAGATAGTTCAGGAAAAGCCTCTCCAGTAAGGTGGCTTTTGAGCATGAGACCTGGAGGGAATGGAAGTGTGGCCTGTTCTAACTTCTGGGGAAGAACATTACAAGCAGAGGGATGATAAGGGTAATTGTGGTAGCCAGCCTCCAAGATGGTCCCAAAGACCATCGCCTCCTAGTATTCATGTGCCAGTGTGGTCCTTTTCTACAGGGAATAGAATTGACCAGTATAAACAACAGAAAATTGTGGAACTAAAAGGTGACTTCCAGGGTTAACTCATAAAAGGCATTGCAACTTCTTCCTTGCTCTTTCTTTGATCACTCACTTGGAAAAAGCCACTACCATATCACGAGGACACTCAGCTCTGTGGAGGGGTTCATGTTGGGCAGAACTGGGGCTTCCTACCAACAGCCATTACCAACTTGCCAACCACATGCAAGAGCCATCTTGGAATCTGTTCCTCCAGCCTTCAGAGACTGCAGCCCTGGCTGATAAGCTTAACTCAGCCTCATGAAAGACTTCCATGCCAGAACCATCCAGCTAAGCTACTCTCTCAGTTCTGGCCCACAGAAATTTTATGAGATAATAAAGACTGATTGCCATTTTAAGCCATTAAATCTTGGAGTAATTTGTTACACATATAACAGGTATAGCAGCAAACAAAAATTTTCAGCAGAATTGCTAAAGATGAAGAGTTAGCATTAAGAGATCACCTAGGACCTGATCAATGGAATAGCAGGAGAAGCAGAGCAGAGAAACAGTGCCTGGGTTACTTGTTCTGTGTATTTCCATGACTTTTCTTATGCTCTCCTGTCATACTTTCCTCACACCCGCTTTAGCTAGTGTCCTACCTAATCTCTGACTCTACTTCCTGCCACAAGCATTAAACAACTCATTAGTAAACTCCTGGAGGAAGAAGTGAGAGGAACATCAATGTATCGGGTTCACGTATGTGCAGAGCCCTTTACATGCATTATCTAATATAACCTCCTACAACCTTTCAAAGTAGGTGTTATTGCCTACTTTTTGTAGATGGGGAAAAAATGAAGTTCAAAATGGTTGCATGGCTTATCCTAGGATGCAGAGCAAAGTGATTATTTGAATTTAAATCTCCTAGATTTTAAGCTTTTTTTTTTTTTTTTTTTTTTTTTTTTTAGGGCTGTACCTGCAGCATATGGAAGTTCCTGGGCTAGGGATCCAATCAGAGTTGCAGGTGCCAGCCTACACCACAACCCAGAAGCACCAGATCTGAGTTGAACCTGCGGCCTACACCACAGCTTTTGGCAATGCAGGATCCTTAACCCACTGAGTGAGGCCAGGGATAGAACCTTCATCCTCACAGACGTTATGCTGGGGTTCTTAACCTAAGTCTCAACCAAAACTCCTTAAGCTTTAGCTTTTAAATTTTCTCTTTTCTTTTTTAACTTGCACAAGACATCGGTTATAGAAAATTTGGAAAGTTTAGGAATGCATACACACAAATTATTAGTGATCCCACAATTAGGATATAACTACTGCTAATATTGGGGATTAAATATGTCTAGCTTCTTTGTTAAGCATTTTCTTTAATTTACAAAATTAGATTAGACTATACAAACAATTTTCAAAACTATTTTTCATCTTTTAATGCATTATAAATTTACTTTTTATATTGTTACGTACTCCTTTACAGGTACTCTCTTTTTTTGTTTGTTTTTTTTTTGTTTTTTAGGGATGCACTGAGACACATGGAAGTTCCTAGGCTTGGGGTAGAATCAGAGGTGCAGCTTCCAGCCTATGCCACAGCCACCAGCCTATGCCACAGTCACAGCAATGTTGGATCCTTAACCCACTGAGCAAAGCCAGGGATCAAACCTTGCATCCTCATGGATACTAGTGGTTTTGTTACCACTGAGCCACAACAAGAACTCCTCTACAGGTACATTTTGATAGTTGCAAATACATTTCATTTTTTATTAAATCAATGTTTTTAATGAGAATTTACTATTATATACGTATGTTGTTTCCAAACATTCTCTATTAAAAAGGATCATGCAATAATCCTATTTGTGCATATTCATGATTATTAGGAGAAATTTTTATCAGTAGTATCATTGGTAAAATTAAAATTAAAATTTAATTTGTAAATATAGGCCAAAAACATTGGTAAGGCTTTTGATACACATCACCAAATTGCTCTCCAGAAACGTCATACCAAAACTACTCCCACGAGCAGTACACAAAGATGCTCATTTCTCCACACATTCATCAGCATTAGAGCATGTATTAGGATTTTAAAAATCTTCTTTAATCTTTTAATCTGAATTGAACTCAAATTTTAATTTTTGATTTATGGGGATAATCTTGAGTCACTAAACAATGCCCAAGGAAAGCTTGGTGGAAAACATGCATACAGTCATTAAAAATATTCATGTATATATATGTGTGACTGGGTCACTTTGCTGTACAGCAGAAACTGGCACAACACTGTAAACTTACTGTATTTAAAAATATAATATAGTCAGAGAAAAAATATAAACCTAAAAAATATAGAACTAATTCTTGAAAAGTTGTAAATTCCATGCTACAATAAATGAAATTCACTAAAAAAAAAAAAGTTCATGAGATTTTTGAATCCAAGGACACATAGGTAATGTAAACATTTGTCCAGGCACTGTACTGGTCAAGTACAGAGGAAGAGGTGACTTGGCCCCAGATATTAGTTTATAACAATTGAGGGAGAAAGGCTAAGGAGCGATATCACTACAATTCTACCCTTATTACTACCATTCTTGGTGGTGACAGGGCTAGCAGTGAGGTCATACCTGCCCAGTCCAGTCTGATGTGGGGGTGGCATGACTGCCAGGTTTGTGAAAGGACTGGGATATGCCTGTGAGGGTGCCAGGAGTCAATCACAGTCACATAAACTTGAATCTGCCTTAACACAGGGTGTGCCGCTTGGGTGTCACTCCCTGGGTAGGTGCTAGCTGGTGTCTCTATGCTGCACAAGGAACTATATTAGTCCTTGTAACATATTGTAACAGCATCATGATGTGGGTATAACACTCATGTCACTGTCATGTCATGGTCACCCAGGCTCCAGGTCACGCGGCAATTGAGTGGGCAGACCCGAGACTTGAATACAATGAATCTGACCCAATGTTCATGTTTTTTCCTACCCTTGATTTTGCACATTACTGCATAAAGTTGTGGAGGACCCCTCACTTGGCCTGGCTGGCACAAGGCCTCCTTCTCTTCTGGTCATACTGCACTTGGCACCGGCCACTGTGACAACAAGGAAGACACTAAATGGTATCCCATGTCTGCATGTCGGTCTCCACGCTAGCCTGTGAATTCCCTGTAAGTTAGAACGATACTAACTCATCTGCTCAGCATCTGGTATTATAATTATTATGATATGTTTTCATTAAATATTGCCAACCTACAAAAGGAAAGTAGAGAAGGGGAGAGGGAGGGAAGAAGAGGGGGAGGAAATGAGTGAAGAAAAGAAGGAACAACGGGCTTGAATGTGGTTCAATAATTAATTTCGGGGTCCTGAAGAACACTGTGACCCAACGTGTTAACTCTCCCAAGTAATGACCTGTGAGAAGCAGATGCTCTGCCCACAGTTCTGAAATAATAGTGATTCCAGAGTGGTGCGGAGTGAATCCTGTGAAGAGACTGGTCTGCACCTGGGGAGAGCGATCCCATCTAGAGTGAAGACCACCCTTCCTGGGGTCTGGAATTTTGCAGTAGATTCAAGGGGCTCCTTGTGACTCTGGGACAGCTGGCAATGGGCTTGTGCCCTCTGGGGAATGGCAAGCCCTCCTTCATGTGGGGCTCTCCCTGCATCCCTCCCACCTCAGTCTCTAATGTGGGCCTGCCCTCGCTTCTCATTGGAATCACACCACTCTGGGGCCACAGCCAAGCCTGCTTCCACGTCTCAGATGAAATCACATTTTGGGAAGGGCATTTTCGCTTAAAATCCTTTTTATACAGAAGCAAATCATAACCCAAAGCTCAAGGTGTCCTCCTTCCAAACTTTCTCTTTTAAAAATGAAAAAAATAAAAGCAAATTCTACACAGCGATGGGCTTTGTTGATTTTTTTAAAAAAACTTTTTTTTGAGAAATGCTTATTCTGCAGATCTTGTTGAACAAGGCAGTGAGAGAACATTCTCTTCTCTGGTGTGGCTCAGTATAATAATTATTACTAATCACAGCAATAATGAACCACGTTCACCTCGAGTTATGAAAATTAAATAATAGCTATCTCAGGACGCTGCAAGGGTGTGCTGCTTCTGTAATTTCTAGAGCACGCCCACAAACATGATCTCATTGGATTGCCACAGTGGCCAGGTGAGATGGTGAATTGGTCCCATCTTCAGGAAAGATGGGAAGAGGTCAACAGTCTTGATCAAAGTCACACAGCCCATTAATGTTTGGGGGAGAAGAGTCTGGGCCCCAGCCTAAACAGCCCCACATCTTTTCCAGAACATTCAAGACAAACTAACATAACAGGCCCCGTGCTTGGCTGTGGAATTCTCAGGTTGGGTCTCTGAATTTTTCTTTCTTGACAGTGCCACCAACGGTGGCAAGAGTGTGACTCCAAAGCACTCGCCATTCTGTCCAGTCTCCTCGATCTTTACAAGGAAACCTTGGAGGTCATGGGCTGCCAGACCTGTGAGAGGCATCTTTTCACTGATGGTCAAGTTTAACATGGCTCAACCTGGGGTTTCATGAGAATGCACTCCCTCCTCCATTGGCCATAGGACAGAACGAGGCTGTTTAATGAGACACTTGAGGGTTTGGGTTCTTTGGACAGCAAACTAGGCTTTAAATCCAGGCTCTGATTCTTACTAGTCGCGCCCTTGGACAGAGTAGTTCGCCTAGCCTGTTTCCCCGTGTGAAATTGGTTTGATAACAGAATGCATTGCAAAGATGGTTCTGAGAATTAAATGAGGTATAAAGCTCTCAGCACATAGCAAACACTGAATGCATTAATATTATTACCACCCAGCTGGCTGGAGATTCATCTCAGGACCCCTTTCGTGTCTTTGGCCTCAGTCATTTGGACACCCAAAGATGGTAAAAATGCTGATGCCACCACAGTTGTAAAGGCCCCTAAACATAGAACTGAGTGACGTTTCCAGAACTTGGCAGCCCAGTCTTTTGTTTTATAATAGTTTCTTATGACTGCTGTAAAAAATTACCACAAACTTGGGGTCTCAAAATAACACAGATTTGTTCTCTTAAGAACAAATCTGTGGGTCAGAAATCTGATGTGGGTGTCCCTGGGCTAAAATCCCGGTGTTTGCAGAGCTATGTTCTTTCCTGGAGGCTCCAGGGAGGATTGGTTTCCTTGCCTTTTCCAGCTCTAGAGACTCCTGCATTCCCTGGCTCCTGGCCACCTTCCTCCATCATCAAAGCCAGCAACAGTGGGCTGAGTCCTCATACCAAATCACCCTGGCCTCTTTTGCCCACATCTTCCACTTTTTTTTTTGTCTTTTTGCCTTTTTATGTAGAGCCGCACCCGCGGCATATGGAGGTTCCCAGGCTAGGGGTCTAACAGGAACTGTAGCTGCCGGCCTTCGCCTCAGCCACAGCAACGCGGGATCCGAGCTGCGTGTGCAACCTACACCACAGCTCATGGCAATGCCGGATCCTTAACCCACTGAGCAAGGCCAGGGATCGAACCCACAACCTCACGGTTCTTAGTCAGATTCATTAACCACTGAGCCACGAAGGGAACTCCACACATCTTCCATTTTGAGGACCATGTAATTACATCGGGTCCACTCAGTCCAGGAGAATCTCCCTATTTTAAGGTTGGCTAATTAGTCACTTAGGTGCCATGTACACCCTTAATTCACTCAGTTCTGTGGATTAGGACATGGAAATTTGGGGAAGGGGTGTTATGCTGCCTCCTGCAAATATCTGAGCTCTGTTCGTTGAGTTAAAATGTGGAAGCAGAGTCCAGCACTTGGCAGTCTCCGCAAGGACGAGGGAATAAGGAAGGCCACTGAGCCACGCAAACTGGTCTACAGCTCAGGATTGCTGGAGTTGCTGTTCATTGCCAACTACCTGCCAGACACTTTATATACATATTCTCTGTAATCCACACAGTCACCTAAAGTAGTTCTTATTAGCCTCCTTTTACATGAGGAAACTGAGACTCAGAGAAATCCATTCATCCACTGACAGAGCTAATATTTGACCTTAGGCTTGACTCCCAAAACCTGTAAAGGTGTTTCTTAAAGAATGTTCTCTGCGTCTGCGTCAAAATCTTTGGGTGGGGTGCTTGTTAAAGTGCATATTCCTGGAATGTATCCCCATGCCAATGTCCTGCTTTAGTGAGTCTAGAATAGACCCAAAGATTTACACTTAAACTTCCTGGGAGATCAGGTGTTTCCGACTTTCATTAACTCATAATTTCTATTCTCTTAAATTTGTTGGGGCTTCTTTTGTGGTCAATATGTGATCTATGCTGGAGAATGTTCCATGTGCACTTGAAAAGAATCAGTGTTCTGCTTTTGGATGGAATGCCTTGTAGATATCTGTTAAGTCCAACTGGTATATTGTGTCACTTAAGATCATTGTTCCCTTGGGAGTTCCCTTTATGGCTCAGTGGTTAACTAACCTGGCTAGGATCCATAAGGATACGGGTTTGACCCCTGGCCTTGCTCAGTGGGTTAAGAATATGGCATTGCTGTGAGCTGTGGTGTAGGTCACAGATGCGGCTTAGATCCTGTGTTGTTATGGCTGTGATTGTAGGCTGGCGGCTACAACTCCAATTCGACTCCTAGCCTGGGAACTTCCATATGCTATGGGTGCAGCCCTAAAAAAAGGGGAGAAAAAAGAAAAAGAAAAGAAAAAAGATCATTGTTCATTGCTGCCTTTTTGATTTTCTGTTTGGATGATCTGCCATTGAAGTCAGTGGTGTGTATGAAAGTCCCCTAATATTATTGTACTATTGTCAATTTCTTTCTTACATCTGTTAGAATTTTGCTTTATATATTTAGGCACTCCTGGATTGGGTGTGTATATATTAACAAGTGTAGTATCTTCCTCTTGTACTGATCCCTTTATCATTATATAATACCCAAAAATGTCTCTGGGGTTCTTGTTTTATAGAAAGTTCATCTTCCCATTACCTGAGGTGGGCACTGGTACCACAGTCTCCTGTCTCCTTTTCAAGTAGTCCCTTTTCAAGTTTTCCATTAACCTTCAAAAATCTCCATCCCTTCATTGGTACCAAAGCCAACTCCAGATGGGCAAATAAGGGGCGCAAAGGTATTGGGATCTGGAGTGCCCTGGAATAGTCTTTGACTCCTTTATGGCCTCTGTGCATTCATGGTGTCCCTTCTCCTCCTGGCAGACTTGGATTTCTCACCAGATTAACCTTCCCAGAGGACAGACATAGGTGAGGGCATTCTGTCCCAATGGCTTTACCTAAAGTCCACAAGACACCTGCTAATGTTGCACCAACTGTTTCTCTTATTCCCATGCCTTTCTTGTGACCAAGTATTTTTACCAGGCTATCTCTGATTCTGAGAGTTCACTAGACATGGGAGGGAAGCACAAGGATGCCTAAAAGAGAGGAGGATTTTTACCAGACGACTCTGGTGCAAGTCTCAGCAGAACTGTTTGCCTACTGTCATCCTCGGCAAGTACCTTAACCTCCCTGAGACTCATTTCATCTGGCTGACTCACGGGGTCCTTTTGAGGGTTAAATGAGATAATGCATATAAAAACACATTATGAAGAGTAAGATATTGTATGCATTCATTAAAAATTTATCGAGCCCTTTTATTGAGTGTTTATTCTATGCCAGACTCTAAGCAAGGCTCTGAAGGTATGAGCATTTAAGATACAGTGTACACTGAAAACATTCCCAGGGCATAGCTTTCATCATTATGATTAATAAAAAACTAGCATTTGAAGGCCAGCAAGCCAAGCAATGGTGATAAGGGAGTGAAGCCATATGAGGTTCTGGCCATGATGGTGTCCTGGAAACCAAGGTGTAGCAACAAACATTTTTTGTTAGAGATCTAAGGAAATCTCCACATGCACCTTTATCCCCTGAGAATTTAGTGCACTGGAGGGGAATATTCTGGTTTGGGGCTTCCATGTCCTGCTCTCTCTCCTGGTATCTACCTCTTGAGATGGTCCTACATTTTCTATCCATTCTGCTTGGAATCTCTTTGAGCATCCACTGGGCTTTAGTTCCTTGGCTCCTGGATATAGGGGAGACTCACACACAGTCCCCTGTCTGAACTCCTTTGGGGCCTGATGTGTTTCAGAAATCAGATTTGGATTATAAAAAAGCAATACTGTCCATATATCTCACATTAATAACATCTCAGGAGGATCTAGGGAGCACCTTCAGTCAAACGTGGAAGCACTTCTGCATAAAAACATATGACTATTTTCCACTCAGTGGGGTCGGTAAAGACCACAGACATGTCACCAAATGAATTGTGCTAAAACAGTTTGGTTTTTTTTTAGGGCCACACTGGTGGCATATGGAGGTTCCCAGGCTAGGGGTCGAACTGGAGCTGCAGCTGCTGGCCTACACCACAGCCACAGGAACATGGGATCTGAGCCATGTCCGCAACCTACATCACAGTTCACGGCAACGCCATATCCTTAACTCACTGAGCGAGGCCAGGGATCAAACCTGCGTCCTCATGGATACTCTTCAGATTCTTTTCCACTGAGCCATGATGAGAACTCCGAGCTAAAATTTTGATCTTCAGAGTTTTTGCGTTTTAGAATTGTGACTAAAGAACTATGGATCTATAACAGTTTAGTCCTTGGATTCAGAAAGTGACCCCTCATAGCAAATCCTCTTCTTCCTCCTGTTACCAAGGCGATGTAGGTCACCATCATGAGTTCCCCTTGCTCCAAATGTCATTGCCACTCCTTCAATCACTTATTTACTTATTCAGTCATTCACTGATTTTCTCATACTTTTTCTTTGTTGATTAATTTGTTCCTTCATTTAATAAAAAGTAAAGTTGGTGATGAATTTGTATCAGACTCAGAGCAAGAACCTGAGAGAAGAAAGACAAATGAAACACGTGCTTGCCCTCTAGGGCTCTTAACCAGGTGAGGATAGACATATAGAAGCACAACTCTGATGAATTTCAAAACAGAATGAAATTTGGGGGAGTGGGCACAAGCCAAATGTCTAGGTGGGACAGACTAAGAAGGTGATTTGGGAAGGCTTTATGGAGGAGAGCCTCACCTGGCCCTGAAGAACAGCTAATGCATTTCTATTGTTTTTTCCTTTTTCTTTTAGTTATTTATACTTAGTTTCCCAAGTTCAGTTTCATATATGCTATTTTGATTTTGGGGTATGGGACTGACACCCAACCCCAAGGAAGGCAAATGTTATAGGAAAAGATTCATGATGCATTTTCTGACCAGGCTCAACTCAAGAGCTGGATGAAACCATTATCGATTTGGAAAAGTTCAGCTCCATTTGACTGCTTCAAGGAGATAAATTATGTAAAGCAAAAATAATTATCAAGTGGAAGAAACTGTGAGATAAAACTCAAACTCCTCTTTATTTCAAGAGGGACTGACACAAGAACTGACAGGTATATAGCAACTGCCCGATGAATTTTGAATGGAAGAACAAAATAAGAAACAAACAAATGATTGATGAAATGAATGAATACATTAATTTCTAACAGGAGAGAAGAAGGAAACTGTCATCGAATGCCCAGCATGTGTCAAATTCTGTGATGGCTATTTGTAGATATATGTAGACTGAATTAATGAATTCATTAGTAAAAAGAAATTCTCATTTTGGTGAGCCAATATTTCCTTCTTTGTTGATAAATTGTTTCCTTGTATCAGACAATATTAAATCCCCTATATTTGACATGATTGTGTTATTCTTTTTGCTAATGTCTCTGAGGGACATACGGAAACAAGAGAACCTTGGATGTGACCTAAAAACTGTGTATATGACTCATAAAATCTCACTGAAGTGGCTTAGCAATAAACCTTTTTGGTTTAGTTTTAGTGGGAGACTAGAATTGAGTAGATAGTCAAATAATGGGTTAGAAGGTTCGTGCCATTTGGGAGATGAATACACACATTTCAAGGCGGGGAAGAAGGAAAAGTTTGTCTTGCTGTATTCCGTTTAAAAAAAAGTAAATCAGTCAAACAGATTTCCTGAACACAAAACTACATCTTTGGCAGTATGTCCTGAATCCTCGCTTCCTCTAAAGAATCCTTTATTCTCTCCATTTCTTTTGGTGGATGGATGTTTGACTAAAAATAACAAAATTTCCAGTACTTTATTTTTTTAATTGCTTAATGAATTTTATTACAATTATAGGTGTACAAAAATCATCACAACTCAATTTGATAGCATTTCTGCCCCAAACCCTCAGTGCATTCCCCCACCCAAATTTCCAGTACTTTAATAAATATTATAAGTATATAATAGATTTTAATAATACATTATTTAATTTTTAGCCTAATGATTATATTTTCCCATCAAAGAGAAAAGCATTGACTACCTCAAACCTATTTTGACTCTGATTTCATCATCCTCCATGACACTGATTTTTTCTGCAGAATGGTATCTTCATAGCATGGAAACAGCCCATGACATTCTCATTCAAAAAACACTTCGACCCCCAGCATCTGTCTCTGCCCATACTTCCAAGTTTTGGGGGGTTAACAAGAACAGTGTCTCAATCTAATAATCACTACCTTACACTTCTTTGTGCTTTGTGGTACTGTCAGCTCCCAAGCAACCACAGGGAGTCTTATGATAAAAGAGTAATTACTGTGATTATCTAGGGACATATACTAATCAATAAATATATTTTATTTAATATTTATAGAGTGTGTTTTTATTGTTGTTGCTATTTATACCAATCAGTGATGTCTATTAAAAATGAGGTTGGGTTATAATTCTGAAAAGACATTTCTGAAATTGCTTTTTGGTTCCTGTACGCACTAAAGAGTTATTTAAATGTTAACATCGTTTTATGGATTAGCTTCCTAACTTCGAGAAAGAATGGAAACTGGTCATGATCTGGGGAAGGGACTCCCCAATTCTTGAAGGCTTGGCGGGGGCCCCAGCTGTTATAGTTCAGAGAAGGGTTGAAAAGAAGAAAGAGAAGTATCCTAAGAGAAAAGGTAGAAGTTGGAGGAAGGGAACTGGAGACCGTCTCCCTTAGAGCAAATCCAGTTTACCTCATTTAGAAGGAGGCTCTACTTTGGAGACTGTTTGTAAAACTCATGAACTAGGTCCAGATTTCTCCTCCCCCAACACAAGGGCTCATACAAGAGCTACTTGACTCCTGCCTCTAGATCCAATTCTGTCCTAGGCCCTGAAAACAAACCTGTTCATTATCAGTCGGATTTTAGGAAACAGCAAATCAACATGGGGCTTGTCATAGCAAGGGCACTGGAAAGCTCCTCTGGACATCTTCATGTGCTCCATCAACTGACAAGTCAGGGTTAGCCAAGTGAATGTGTGGAGGAGGATGCACTAGGAAGAGAAAATGGAGTGTGTGGGAAGGGAAGCAAAATGAGAAAGGGTGAGAAGAGTGTAAAATTAGGCCAGACCCTGTGACTCAGCCATTCTTCTCCTAAGAAAACGTACATTGTGCACCAGAAATATGTCCTCAAATCTTCATAACAGCCTAGTTGGTAATATCCCCAAACTGGAAGCTACCCAAATGCATATCAACAGAAGGTTGAATTAATGAACCATGGTACATTCACACTGGAAAACTATTCAGAATGATGATGAATGATCCACAACTATACATAACAATACTGTGGAGTCTTGCAAACCAAAGTTTGGGTGAGAAAAGCCCAAGCTGGTACACAGTTTGATTGTGTTTATAGAAGGTGCAAAAGCAGAGTAGTGGTTCTCCTCCTGAGGGTTAATTGTTGTTATGAGGGGGCTCTTCAGGTGCTAGCAATATTCTACTTCATGATCTGGGTGCTGGTTACTTAGATGTGTCTAGTCTGGAAAAGATCATTAAGCTATAGACTTAAAATGTATGCCCTTTAACCTATGGATGTTATACTTCAATAAAAACTTCAAAATCTGAAAGAATAGATATGTGTACATGTATAAGTGAATCACTTTGTTGTACAACAGAGATTATCACAACATAGTAAATCAGCTATACTTTTTTTTTTTTTTTTGTCTTCTTAGGGCTGCACCCACAGCATATGGAAGTTCCTAGGCTAGGGGTCGAATCAGAGCTATAGCTGTTGGCCTATACCACAGCCATAGTAATGCCAGATCCGAGACGCATCTGCAGCCTACACCACAGCTCACGGCACTGGGGCCCACTGAGGGGAGGGCAGAGATTAAACCCATGTCCTCATGGACACCAGTCAGGTTTGCTTCCTCTGAGCCACACTGGGGACTCCTGTAAATCAACCATACTTTAATAAGGCTTTAGGAAATGAAAAAAAGTTCAAAATATAAGACTAGACAGATAGGCAGGAACCTAACTATAGTTCTGGGGTAGGTTTTAAGCTCCACCCTGCTTGTGCCCCTGACCTGGGAACTTGGGATTGTTTTGTGTTCCTACTTTTGATTACTGCACCTGGTCCCGCCCCACTGCTTTGCATCTCACTGCCCAGCTGCCTGCTGTCTCTGTCACACACTGACCGCCACCTGGCTGATTCTTTTCGTATCGGCTCCACACACAAACTCCTCTTCTCCCCGCTCACTGCCTGTCAAAATCAGGTATTGCACCCTTCCCCTGAGTCTAGTGGGCAATGTCACTGTGACATGAAGGGGAAATATTTTTTTCTACTTTACGTGACTTAATGCCTAAGATGTCACAGTTGCTCTCTTACTTCAGATCTTACTCAGGATGTTTTCAAAGTTTACTCTCTGATTTGGGTCAATATTTACCTTTTCATTAGGTGACAGAATAATGACCCTGTATTGTTTAAGTTACTTTTAGTTGGGTAGTCTGTTACTTGCAGCTGTAGGCATTCCAATGGGCAGGCTGCAGTTTTGTATAGAAATAGCAGCCACTGCCTGATCTTTACCTCCTTCTGCAAGGGGTGGTGCATAGTCTTCTGAGCATAGGGAGGCGCCTGGGTGGGGAGGCAGGAGTCCTGAGTCTAGCACTCTGTGAAGCACAGTTTCAGATAATTCAGTGTTAAGACAAACAAGTAAACAAAAGACAAATAAATAAGCACATGGTGAATGAAGAGATAAAATTTATTTAGGAGAACTTGGGCAGTTTATCTAAGCTCTCAGGGTTTCGGTGCTCTCAGTGCTAAGGCTGAGGGTCACAGCAGTTTAATACTTCCCACATTTCAACCATTAGCTTCCTATTTTTTTTTTAATTTTTACATATTTTCATGCCATGTGAACTGCACTAAGTACTTTGTTTTTAAATGGATTCCCTTATTTAAACTTCAGTTTATTTCATAAGAAGTAGTTACATCATCACCCTAAATAAAAACCAGAATCCCTTGCACCATTGAGAAGACAACTGTAAAAATAGCTACAATGTAAACAAAACTCCGTTGTATGTTCTGGCTGGGTCCCGTTGAGTGGCGAAGGCAAAGGGGAGATTATCAAGCGCTAGCGACCTTCTTGATGCAATCAGGTTTAGCGAGTCTTCCAAAAGGACTCATTTTTCTCACTGTGCAAGCCAGTTCTTTTTTCATGCCTTGCCTGCACACCACTTCAAATGATCCTGCTGAGCCCCAGAGGAGGCTCTCTACCACACCATGGAAACAGGCCCAGTGGTCCTTTAGAACCTGGCTAGAAAGAGGTAGTGAAGTGGACAGATGGTGAAGAAGAGAGTATGTAGAAGTCACTCCCTCTGGTGAAGGGGAAAATGTGAGACAAACCCTTTGCTTTGCAAGTGTCCACTGGTCCCTTGTTCTTCCTACTTCCCTTTCCCTCATCATTTCAATGGAAAGAGTAACTCAAAGCTGTCCATATGGTCCCCAGGATAAAGAGAAAAAGGAGCCGCCAATGGGCTGTGTGCCTCACCATGCTGCCAACCCCGTCTGCCTCCCCCAACACCTGCTCTGTGGTCCTGGCTCTTCCCTCACCCTCTATGGCCATCCCCACCAGGATCCAGTAAGAGCCCAAAGGTCCTCTCAGTATCAGGCTGCTTCCTGCAGCCTCCTCCTATTCCCAAATCAAAACCAGATCCCTCACATCTTTGTATTTTGCATTTTGGCTAGATGGTGGGATCTCTTCAGGGTACTGTTCCCAATCTGTATGGAAGTAAGTTGTGAATGATGAATATCATAGATCATCTTATTTGTGAATGGCACCTTAATATGCTGAAAGTAATATGAGGCCATATATCTTTCCAGAAGAATATATCCAGGTCCTGAAACAGCTTAATAGATTCTCCCACCCCCTTCAGTTATTACTGAGGTTCATCAAATGGAGTTCACAAAAAGACGTTATGGCTTTTGACCAAAACTAAAATTTCCTGTCTCTGATTTCCTGTAATTTCAAAGTTATTTCCCTCCTGTTCTGTAACTTACAAACCCAAATCCCCAAAGTGAAAGAGACCCTCTACCTTGGCCTCTTCCATAGCCCTATAATAAATAGTTAATATCTTACTGTTTTATGAGTTTGCTTTGCCCTCAACAAGGATTGCAAGACATTGTGCATTCCATGGATTTCTGCAGATGCTCCTTCAGTTCTCAAGGAAGCCAACATCGTCAGTCATTTCAAATTTTAATCAAGATGTTCAAAAAGAATAAAAAGTCTGTAAAAGATTTTGGGTAGATTATGACTAATATTTCTTGAGGCAGGTACTTTTTTGCACTTCCATAGTCACTGGGAGCATTCAACTTTAGGTGTCCTCTAGTTACTTAAGTCATCTTAGAAAAGCCTTTCTGCTTTATTCTTAAAAATTTTATTCTTACTTTTGTCCCCCTCAAACTTATAGAATGTACACAATGATGTCTGTTTCGTCTCTTTGTTTCAGTCGTTGTCTAAGTTGGCGTTTTTAATCTTTCTTATGCAAAAGACTAATACTAGGACCTTCCAATGCCAAAATACTTGGCAAAATGACACATAACATATGCTTGCTACTGGAGATTCCCAATGCATATTAGCCTTTAAATGCTCTGAGAAACCTAAGGAGTTAAGAAAACTGTTTAAGGAGTTCCTGTTGTGGCTCAGTGGGTTAAGAACCTGACGCAGTGTCCGTGAGGATGCGGGTTCTATTCCTGGCTTCACTCTGTAGGTAAAAGATCCCATGTTGCCATGACTGTGGTGTAGGTCTCAGCTGCAACTCCAATTTGACACCTAGCCCCAAAACTCCCATATGCAATGGGTGAGACCATAAAAAGGAAAAGAAAACTGTTTAATTACATTTTGACAAACTCCTGTTCCCCCCATGTAATGTTCGACACAGGTATTCAAGAGTTATTTCTAGAACTGAATTTAGATAAAGGATTTATGTCTAAAGGGAAGATGGCAGTTTTAAAACACGTGTGGAAGAGATGTGGGGTCACCCAGCTGATCTCTGGTTGAATTCCTAACCTGAAAAATGATGAGAAATAATAACGTAGTTGTTGTTTAAACTTCTAAATTTTGGATTAGTTTGTTATATAGCAACAGATAACAGGAGCAGGGATGGTTGAATTCCTAGATGAGGAGAAACCTGAATGTCTTCTTTGAGATATTCCAAAGCTAACAAGGCTAGAGCCCATGAAGGAAAGTTTGGAGTCAGGACATATCCAAAGGTCAACACTGATTAGATTTGATAAATGTAGTCATTGGCTTAACATCAAGCAAATGTGTGAACAGACCAAGAACAAGTTGGAAACAAGAAAATATTGGGGGTGTCATACCTTACTTTGCATATGGATATGCTGCCTGGTACATGGATGGGCTAGGCTAAGACAGAGAAATCACCTAAATCCTCAGATGTGTATGCTGAAGAGTCAACCACACTCTCCTACCACTAAGGTCTTGTTATCTCTGTCAGGCATAATCATGGTTTGGATGTAACCTGAAGAAGGTGCTGATGTCCTTATGCCTGTGGGGAGACAGGAAGTGACAGTAGGAGGAATCTCATGTTTAGAAGGGTCAGAGTAGTTATGACTGATCACATTTCTCTTATTGGAATTAAGAATTTGATGTGTAGGCATAAGAACCATACAATCAATTGTGCTATTTAAGTCTCCTGTCCTTACACATTTTTTTGTTTATTTGTCTTAGAATATAAGAAATGTGTTAAAATTGGCTATTATTAATTAATTTCTGTCCATTTCTTCTAGTTTCTCCTGTAGTTTCTATTTTATGCAAGTTGTTGCTGTTTTACTGGGTACACAGATATCATTATATGTTTGTTGTGAATTATAGCCATTAGCATTATAAAAGGTACTTTCCCAAAAATCCTCCTTTTCGGCTTACATTGTGTGTGTGTGCACAGGTGTTACAATGTGTGGTCTGTTTATGTGTTTTCTCACTTTCTTTTGATATTTCTCTTGAAAAGACTAATTTTTTTCTCATTACCTTTCAATGAATATCTTTATTCAATACCTTTGATGCCCTCTTTACTAGATATTGTTCATTAGTTTCTTACTTTGAACAGTATTGAAATAAACCAATAATGTCTTACTCCTCTCTTTTCCCACCACAGCAAAATTCTACTCCTAGTTAATACCTGCAATACAATCAGCAAGCTAATTTTGTTTTCTGTGTAATTCTTCTCCCTTTTTATTTCAAATATGATTTTAGCAGTTTTTCTTATGTATAAGTTCCAAATATATGAGAGACCCAACATCATTTTTTTAAAACTTTGCCATGTACAGTCAAATATATGGATTCTATATAAGTAAAAAGATTTCCTTATGTCAATCATCTTCAATTGGAAAGTGTCTCTCCTTAAAAACAATAAAGATTCACCTTCTAGGTAAGTGACCGCTGCATATGTTTTGTGGAAAGAAAAAAGACAAAAATGTTTATAAATATGAATTTGCCTCTGAACACGAATTACTCTGACTTAGAATCAGGGCTGGCCACATTTCCTTTCTGTGTACTTCCCTCCTCTCCGTAGGGCCAGGTCCCCCTATTTGTCACAGAAGCAGTCTGTGCCTGGGGAGCATCTGTGGGTGGCCCTTGTGGTCTGCAGGGATGTCTGTGTTCAAATCACACAACTTCAGGAACAATCACTGAGAGAGGCTTTGAAGTATGTTCTCATTCTCCGCCCTGTGTGTTCTCTGGGCTCCATTTTGGCTGGCATTAGCAATTCTCAGCCTGAAAGGCCCGTCTCAAGTGCAGGTTTTATTTGTTGGATATTCTGCCTCCTCTTCTTTTTCAGCAAGCCATTAAGATGTCCTTTTCCTTTTCCTCCTCCTCACTTTTCCTCCAGAGCGAGACAGAATGAGGTGGGCAAACCTTATTGTCCACTCCTCCTTTCTGAGCAGCTCTGGATTAAAATATTCCTCAGTGAGCTGAGGGGAGGAGCCTCCCAGCTGGTCCACAGCATCACCTGGCCTCATGCTCCATGATGTACAAATCCTGCTCTACTGGGGAGAGCACAAATGTTCAGGGTTTAACACCCTCCGAGGTCCCTTCTCCCTGACTGTTCACCCATTTAGGATTACTCCACTCCCCCTGCTTTCTCCTTCTGGTCTCGCCTCAGCCTTTCTGCCTTCCTCCTGGCTTGCTAATTTCTGTCTCCTCTCTCTCCCATCAATGGCCTAGACAAATAATCAGTAACATTTTAACCACTCTCTCAACAGCAATTTTTCAGGCTCTACATCAGATGCTTCTGGTTGCTAAAAATTGAGTGCAGAACATTGAAAAGGTGCGAATCCTGGCTTGAAGTCCTGGCTAGGTCACGAAACAGCTAAGAAGGCTGTATAGAGGTTTACTAAATCTGTTTCGCAGAGAGTTGCTCTACCACCAAGGCTTCATGCTGGATCTGTCTGTAAACTGAAGAATCCCACAAGATTTGAACTAAAGTCTACATCAAATAGAGTCATTTTTCGAGAAAACGCCCACTTTTCAAGGAAGAAAGGCAAAAGATATAGCCAATCATGTTAGCTACTTTTATAATGTCTCTGAAAAGCTGTCAGCAGAAACAGCTCACCAGCTTCCTCACACCTCCTGCCTGGTTCCGGCAAGCACCCTCCCACCCGTTGTCCCACAGTGGGAATATTTGGGAAGGCTCTTTTCCTTTTAGACTCATTTTAAATTACATTCTGGCAGCAGTTAGATAAATTCTATCTGCCTTCTGAGCCCCAGGTCCCCCTGAGAGGGATACTTATAATTGAAGAAAGAACAGAAACCAAAACTTGACCCAGGCAGTTTGGGTTTATGTGCTTTGTCAATTTACCTGGGTGATTCCCCAGAGGACCAGGAGGATAAAGTTACCTAGGAGTGAAAAGTAAGAAGGAGAGGTCCTTACAATGGGGGCTCTGCTTTACATGAAATAAAACTGAGCAGGCAACCTTTGACTCAAGTGCTTTTTTATACACAAAAGGTCAAGTTCAATAACTCAGAATCCACATCTAGCCTTCACATAAACATCCAGCCTGAAGTCAGTGGTACATAATTGCTCTGTATGGTGCTGTGTACCAGCCAAAAGCACAGTCAGATGTGTGTTAATGACTTAAGGGCTCTGAATGTGATTTCCACAAAGGCAGGTCTCTTCCACGGCTGCAGATTTTGTACATGAATTAGTATCTCCAAAGCTCCAGGATCAGCTGTCTGTGATCTCATTTTACATCCTCTTGACTTGAGGACTCACCTGACTGCCTGGCTTTAATTACTACCCCACTATGAACAGACTTCTAGAGCCATATTTTCTTTTGCTATCATTAGATCACTGGTTCTGAGACTCAGGTAAGGTGCCAGCCATGTTTCCACTGTTTCAATCACCCAAGCACACAATTCCCGTTAACACCAAAAAATGCTTTTCAATAGGATCCTAGTGTATGGCATAGGGAAATGTGTGTGACTGGGTCACTTTGTTGCACAACAGAACTTTATGAAAATTGTAAATCAGCTATACTTCAATAATAATAATAGCAGTAATAATGGAAAAAATACTTTTCCCTCTCTGCCCTTTTATCTTTGTAAATGGTGCCTCTAAAAGCTACCCTCACATTAAGAAGACACATTCCATGAAATACAGCCCTAAATATTCCAATGTTGTGTCCGGCAAAAGAACTGATCCCTCTTACATCAGGTGTGGCAGAGAACTAAGTACTGTTCATTCTCTGCAGCCTTTGGAAGCATGGGAGTGATTCCATGTTGGAGCTCTATTTTTGCCTGTTTCATCCCATCTTAAACTGTGTAAGCTCCTTCAGTATAAAAGCTGTTGCTTATTTTTTTTGTGTGTGTGGCCCCATAGAAGTCAAATAGTGATTTTGTAGCAAATGTTCAATAAACACTTGCTGAAAGAATAAATCAGAGAATGAACAGAAGGAAAAGAAAGATATTCTTTGAATAGAAACTCAAGTTTGAGTTCTCTGGCCTTTAATAACTACAGTGGGTCTTGTGGTATTTGAAAAGCATGCCTTCTTTGAAAAATCTGTGCCTCATATTTTCTATGAGTTTAGTGTATAGCTAGTAAGTGGCTTCTAATGCTGTTAGCTACATTTAAAAGGTGAGATGTCTGGCCTTTGAGTCTCAGAGGTTTTGAAATTTCAAACTTATAAATACTTATGTCTTTTTTCCTCATTCAAAGAACAAAAAGTGGGATAATCCCCTGAAAAATGGACATTCCAGAAAAGTGTCTAGGTTGAGTTGGAGTAAAAATGTATTACCATTTTAAAGTTTGATACATATCATTGAACTTTGAGCACCAACCTTGTGGGAACCGTATTGTGGAGTTAATCTGCAGAGCACTGCAGTTCCATTGGAAGCATTTCTTCTTTGGATACGAGATTCATCCAGATGTCTAAGAATTCCAAATTCAAGGTTACAGAATAAATTATGGTATTTTTCTTTTCCCTTTCAAAGGAGATGCATAAAACTACGGGGGGAAAATAAAGAGGACAGGAAGGGGCAGGGTCAGAAACTCCACTAATGTGGTTAGACTGATGATCTCTACCATCATTTCCAACTCAAGGCTGAGTGGTATGTGAAATAATGGTCAAGATGTACTAAGGATTCCAGTCTTAGAAAGAAATCAACTTCATGTAATCCCTAATGACTAGGATTACTATACCTAACTGAGTGACCGATCATCACGGTCTAATTGGCTTAAACCACTCTAGTGAATAAAAGTCATACTCCTTACTGTGGGTTGTAAACTCTGACATCATGCCCCCGACAGTTTTTCCTCTCTCATCTTTTGCTGTTTTCCTCATACTTTCTATGTTCTACCCAGATTAGTTCTCTGTTTTTATTTGAAAATATCAAGTCCATGTTTCACTTAATTCCAGAACTTTTCACCTTTTACTTTTCTGTGCCAAGAATATTCTCCCACATATTTGCACAGCTGCTTAATTCTCAAGTCTCTTCTCAGTAATTGCTAGAAAGAAGCAAAGTCACCCTCAGTCATTGCACTGTGCTTTATTTATTTATTTTTCTTATAGCTCTTTTATGGATTGGATTTTTATCTATATATTATCCTATACTTCATATTTGCTTATTTACTTATCTATCTGCTTATTGTCTGTCTGTCTCTCTCTCTCTACTAGAATATAAATCCCTAAAAAGAATGGACCCTACTAGTCTTTTTTCCAGAAGCGAGCCTGGCACAGAGTATACGCTCATTTTTAAAATGTAGGAAACCATAGAAAGTGTAGCTTCCAACCTGTCAATAATAAAAAAACTGGATAATCTACAAAATCAAAATTTCCTCAAGCCTGTCACAGAGAGAGTTCACAACAAATGAACTAAATTCAACAAAGCAAAAAAAAAAATATCTTTGAAAGGGGATGAGGCAGACAAACTCTGTCTGACAGAGCATAAGAGAAAGAATGCCTTCTATTAATTTAATAAATTCTTAAAGGCCAGCTGTGGGAGAAAGTGAAAATCTGGAATAGCTTAAACCCTGGACACAAGAGGACTCTCTACTCACTTGCAAGCTGTCTTATGAGGCACCGTTTCATTCTCTCAGGCAAGATTCAGGACAGGTCCATAGACCAGAGGACTTCCCTTCACGGTGCATGTGCATGGTAGGCTCTTGATAGCTATAGGGTAGGAAGACAGGTATGAAACACCATACATTTGTCCGAATCCTTTTCTCTTATGAAACAACATCTTAAGCCACTGAAGGAGAGGTAGAAAATCTTCCTTCACAGGGATCAAGTAAAATCCATAGCACCTGAAAGAAAGAGTAGAGGTCAAAACTGTCCTTTCCTGCAGGAGAAAAGGAAATATTTTTAGTCCTAGGGATTCTGCATGGATACAAAGCAGAGAAGTCTGCTATCACTGACACAGGGACAAGAAATTGTCTATTTTCCAAGAGGTTCCAATAAGTAAAAAGAAGCATTCAACTGCCACGGGTGGGGAAGGGAAACAACACCGAAAATGCTCCCCCCCTGAGGCCAGGTTCACAGAGTGTGTGTAAGACGAAAGCCGAACTAGAGGAATGAAGAGCCTCCTGCCCCAGCTATTAGCTTAGCAGTGAGTAATAGCAACAGTTGTCTACATCTAGAGAAGAGGCCAGAGCATGGCACAGGTGTGCAGAGAAAGCTGAGAGTGAAGCAGGGACATTGAAAAAAGTCTTCCCACACTTGGACCTCATTCCAAGCACAATTTAATAGTACAGCACAAGAGTTTAAGGGAAAAACTTAAGGTTCTTGGTCAGTTTCAACTACAAAACACAAAGCCGTTGACTCCAAACTTCTCCAGCCCCACCTCCAACACATGCACACACACTAGGAGTCTGATACAAGGAAACACATGGCTACTTCCAGGCAAAAATATTACTTGCGTCTGTCTCTACTGTCTTTCTACACATAACATCAGGTATGTAATTTAAAAATTATGAGATATACACAGAAGCAAGCAAAAAATTTTACTAATCCGCTGTCAAGAGAAAAGGCCATTGACAGAACTATACTTAGAAACTCAGAGATAACACAGATGTTGGCACTTTCAGAAAGAGATTTTAAAATAACTGCAATAATTTGTTTTAAAGTAACTCATGAAAAACACAATCATATAAACAGATGGAGATTTCAGCAAAAAAATGGAGAATTATAAAAAGGAGTCAAGTTTTATACTCAGTGAGAATGTCTTCACAAAGATGAAGGGAAAATAAAATTTTCTTTAGGCAAACAAAAGGTTAAAAAATGTATTGCCAAAAGACCTATACTAAGTATTAAGAAATATTAAATGAAATGCTCTAAGCAGAAGAAATACGATTATAGAAGGACATTTAGTTCTTCTCAAGAAATTAAATAGTGGAATCGATAAAATTAAGGCAAATGCAAAAATATTTTCCCTTATTTTGTATTGCTTTGTAGGATAACTCAGTGTTCTCTCATGTCTCAGTGGGTTAAGGATCTGGCATTGTCACTGCTGTGGCTCAGGTTACAGATGTGGCATATGTTTGAACCCTGGCCCAGAAACTTCCACATGCTGTGAGAGTGGCTGAAAGTTAAAAAAATAAAATAAAAGAAAGAATAACTGAAATCCTGTGAGAAAATGCTTGACATCATTAGTTATCAGGGAAAAGATAATCAAAACCATAATGAGATTCTATTTCTTGGCCATTACGATGGCCAGGGTAAAAAAGTTAGATAATTATATGTGTTAAGGGGGATATGGGAAAATCAGAACATTTTCACACTGCTGGTGGGAATGTGAAATGATTTAACCAGTCTGGAAAACAGTCCCGCAGTAGTCCCTCAATCAATTAAACGTAGAGTTACCATGTTGACCCAGCAATTCCACTTCTAGGTATATACCATCACCCCCAAATAAAATCGTGCATCCATACAAAATTTTGCACACAAATGTTCAGAGCTGCATTACTCACTAACAGCAAAAAGTTAGAGACAGCTCAAATGTTCAACTGACAAATGGATAAACAAATACAATATATCCATACAGTGGGATATTTTTCAGCAATAAAAAAGAATGAAGTACTGATACTTGCTATAGCATAGGTAAACTTTGAAAACATTATGGTAATTGACAGAGGCCAGACACATACGATGACATTATGATTTCATCTATATGAATATCCTAGAATAGGCAAAAACATAGAGACAAAGCTAGATCCATGGTTGCTTAGGGCTGAGAGAAAGAAGCATAGGGTATGATAACCAAAGGGCACAGGGTTTCTTTCTGAGGTTATATGAATATTCTAAAATTTACCGTGGCGATGTTTGCACATATTTGTGAGTATACTGAAAACCACTGAACTTTACACTTTAAATGGATGAATTGTATGGTATATAAATTATACCTCAATAAAAGTATTAAAAGAAAAAAGAACTGACTCTAAGGCAAGAAGAGTGACAATATATTTGGAAATTTATAGCAAACTTTATAACATGTGGAGAAGTAAAATGTATGTGACAATAGCACAAAATTTGAGATGGAGTAAATTGAGGTTTACCTCTGTAACCTAATAGGTATGTTATAAGTGAAAACACAATAACTGGAATTATTAGTACAATAACTGGAATTATTAGTTCAATAACAATACATTAGGGATAGAAGAAGAGGATTTATGATTGGGAACATATGTCAGTAGAAAATATTCAGATAAAAGAATGGGGAGAAAAAGGATGGGAAACATGAGGAAGAACATTTATGTTTAATCAGAATTACAAAAAGAAAGAGTGAAAGACTGAGCAAAAGTAAAATTTGAAGAGATAATGGCTAAAAATTCTAAAGATTCAAGAATCTCTATGGAGTTAAAGAATAAATACAAAGAAAATCATACCTGGGCACATCATAGTAAGTAAAACTCTTTAAAAAAAAAAAACCCAAACACTTTCTTTAAAAAAAAATGGCTGTACCTATGGCATAAGGAGGTTCCTGGGCTGGTGACTGAATTTGACCCACAGCTGTAACCTATGCTGCAGCTGCAGCAATGCCAGGTCCTTTAACCCATTGAAATGGGCCAGGGATTGAACCCATGCCTCCGCAGTGACCCAAGCCACTGCAGTTAGATTCTTAACCCACTCTGCTACAGCAGGAACTCCAAGAAAAGCATTTTTAAAAACCAGAGGGAAAGGACTCATTACCTACAAAGAAGCAACAAAAAGACTTGGAGCTGACTTCTATTTAGAATTTCTGGAAGTAGAGGGATATTGGAATGGCACATTTCAAGTGTGGAAAGAAAGTGTCAGCCAACTTGGAATTCAATCCCCAGGGAACATTTTCAAATTTGCAAGCGAAACTAATGTGGTTACTGTCATATATAGAGATAACTTTGCTAATGGTTCTGTACTAAAATTAAGCTGAAGACAGTATATCAGATCAAAATAAGGAAATGGAAAAAGAATAAAGCAATAACAGGAAGGTCCTATGTTACTAAAATATGAGTAAGATTTATATATATAAATACAATAGCACAAAATGTGGGAGAGACGTAAATGGAAATAATAAATATTTTAATCTAAATAATATCTTTAACATACTTGATCTTTTTGATATATACATGCATTGCACACAAAATCTACAGAATAGAAATTCTTTCCAAGTGCAAAATAAGCATTTATCAAATTGATCACATTATAAACAATAAAGTAATTCTCAAGAAATTTCAAATGATTGAAATAATAGCATCTTTTCTGACTTCATGGATTTAAGCAAGTTCATTGTCAAAAAACACTAGAAAGTAGTCGGATATCTTAAAATTAACACATATAATTCTGAATAATGAATGGGTCAAAGAAATAATTGTAAATGGCAGTAGAGAATATTTTGAACTGCATGATAATAAACATATAATATCTAAAAACTTTGAGTTACAGCTAAAGCATACCTAGAAGAAAATTTTCAGTTATAAATCCATCTATTAGAAGAGAAGTTCAAAAATAAACGGTCAATATATCCAACTCAAGAAATTAGGGAAAAAAATCAAACCCAAAGAAAATGGAAGGAAAAAAGTAATAAGGAGAAGACATTAATGAAATAGAAAATAAATGTATAATAAAGAAAATCAGTTCAGCCAAAATTTTTAGAAAGATTAATAAAATTTAAAATCTATGTAATATTGAACAAGATAAAGAGAGAGAAAATACAAATTATCAGTGTCAGGAATACAAAAGAGAGCTTCATTACAGATTCCACATATAATTAAAAGATGATATCAACAACTGTATGCCAATAAATTTTACAACAAGGATAAAATGGATGCACTCCTTGAAATATACAACTTATAGGAGTTCTCATCGTGGCTCAGTGGAAATGAATCCGACTAGGAACCATGAGGTTGCGGGTTCCATCCCTGGCTTCGCTCAGTGGGTTAACGATCCGGCATTCCCGTGAGTTGTGGTGTAGGTCACAGATGCGGCTAGGATCTGGCATTGCTGTGACGTAGGTCGGTGGCTACAGCTCCAATTCGACTCCTAGCCTGGGAACCTCCATGTGCCATGGGTTTGGCCCTAAAATGACAAAAAGAAAAAAATATATATATGTGTATATGTGTATATATATATATATATAACTTATAAAAACTGACACAAGGAAAAAAATGTAAATAATCCTATTTGTATCAATTAAATTGAAACCATTATTAAAAATTTACTTTAAAAAAACTCCATGCCCACATAAAAATCACTTGTGAAATTTTCTTAGCATTGAAGAAAAATATAAAACCAATCTCACAAAAATTATTTTAGAAAATAGAAAAAGAGCACATTCTTAACTTCTTATGAAGCTACTAGTGTAACTGTGATTCCAGAAATTTGCCAACTACTTTACAAAAAAGGAAAATTATAATTCAATCTTTTTCATGAACATAGATAAAACATTCTCAACAGAATATTTACAAATCAAATCCTGAATTAGAGAAGGATATGGCATTAGCAAATTGAGCTTATTGCAGGAATGCAATGTTTATTCAACATTAAAGATTCAATCGGTCTATTTAACACATAAATGGAATAATGGAGGAAAACTGTGGTCTCATCTCAATAATTTCAGAAAAATGTGCATAATTTGTTTCATTTCCTCCAGAAGATTATAGTAGCCGAGGGTTAAGACCGGTGTATGAACAATGTGCATAATTGCAAACTGTATTAAATTTAACATTGGTTCACAAAATATTCTTAGCAAACCAGGAATAGACAAGACTTACTCAAATTTAATTAATGGATTTCCAAACCTTTCAGCTGTCTTTTCCAGCCTCTGGCAATTGACCTAGTATTCCTGGATTTGTAGGTTTATCACTCCAGTCTCGCTTCCATGTGTGAATCGATTTCCTCTCTGGGTCTGTTACCTCCCTTTCCTTCTCTCTTATAAGGACACTCATGATGAGAATTTAGGATCCATCCAGATAACTCAGGATGATCTCCTTGGCTCCAGATCCTTAATTTAATTATATCTGCAAAGAGCATTTTTCTAAACAAGGTAATATTTACGAGTTTCAGGAATTAAGGGTTGACATTTTTGGAGAGTCATCATTCAATCTACCACAGATGGAAAATAAATAAATAAAATTATCATTGCTTACAAACTATGCAATTTTATAGATCACAAACTGAAAAATCTATAAGCAAACTATAATAAAGGTGAATTTACTAAGGTTGCTAGATATAAAGCACAATTTAAAAATTAAGCATTTACTGGAGTTCCCTTCATGGCTCAGTGGTTAATGAATCCGACTAAGAACGATGAGGTTGCGGGTTTGATTCCTGGCTTTGCTCAGTGGGTTAAGGATCCGGCGTTGTCGTGAGTTGTGGTGTAGGTTGCAGAAGCGTCTCGGATCCCGCATTGCTGTGGCTGTGGCGAAGGCCGGTGGCTATAGCTCCTGTTAGACCCCTAGCCTGGGAACCTCCATATGCCGCGGGTGCGGCTCTACATAAAGGCAAAAAAGACAAAAAAAAAAAAATAAGCATTTACAATCAACAAAGAACCAGAAAACAAAGTTTTAAAAAGATATCAGAAGGAACAGCATAGAAATCCACCAAATATCTAGAAATAAATCAAACAAATGATGCACAACATCTCTGCTGTAAAAACCACCATAAGTGAGGGAAATTGGAGAAGACCTAAACAACTAGAAGGATACATCATGTTTCATAGATTGAAATATTCAATATTGTAAAGATGTCAGATCTTCCTAAATTGATCAATAGATTCAAGGCAATCTAAATAAAAATTTTCATTGCCTTTTTAAATGGAAAGTGACAAACTGATACTAAAATGTGTGTGGGAATACAAAGGGCCAAAAATGATCAAGATAAGCTTGAAGAAGAACAGCAAAGATGTATCTCTTCTCCACCAGAAATCAAGACGATATAAATCTACTGTAATTAAGATTATGGTATATTAGAGGCAACTATAGGAAGAAACCTTTCAGTTGTAATACTATGAAACCCATTTGCCAATTGTGGGATGAAATAAAGATTTTAAATTATACAATGTTAAAAAAATTATGGCATGTAAAATGCATCAGCAGACATATAAAAAAAAAGAAAATCCAGAAAGAGACCAACACTAACTTTTCTCTCTCCTTCATACTTTTTTCTCCCAGATTCCACCTCTAATTGCCCCTGTCTTTCATACTCTCTTCCTCCTTCCTGACCCTCTTCCCTATAGAATACACATTTTTAATAGATAGTTGTTCCTATGCTGATCTTAACACTCTGCCTCTGTAATATTCTGGAGGAAAAGAAACAAATCTAGTACCTTTCTATGTATAATAGATGCTAGCTCTCTCTATAACTTATAGAGAGGAGGCCTAGCATAGAAATCTCTGGATGATATGATCTCACATCTTATTGAAGAGCAAACCTCAATTCTGAGAGATGAAGAGACTTGCTAGAGTAACATCCAAAGTTAATGGAAGAACCAAACCTAGAGTCTAGGTAAGAAAAATTCTAAATTGACAGAGGATCTAAATGTCTCTGACTCACTATAAAAAATACAAAGAATACACTCTACTGTACATATGTATAAAGACAAGAACAATTTTACATATATAAAAATCTATATTCTATATTTAATGACCTTGGAAAATTATATACATATAAACATATAATTTTATATCTATATAGGTATAAATTCTTAGAAAAAAATAAGTTGGCAGGGAATTCTTTTTTTTTTTTTTTTTTTTTGTATTTTTAAGGCTGTAGGCATGTGGAAGTTCCCAGGCTAGTGGCTGAAATAGAGCTGCAGCTACTGGCCTAGGCAACAGCCACAGCAACTCAGGATCTGCGTTGTGACTGCAGCATACACCACAGCTCAGGGTGATGCCGGATCCTCAACCCACAGAGTGGGGCCAGGAATCAAACCTGCATTCTCGTGGATATTAGTCAGGTTCATTAACACTGAGCCACAATGGGAACTCCAAGACAGGGAATTCTTACATCTCTGACTCACTATGAAAAATAAAAAGAATACACTCCAACCATATATATATATATATATATATACATACATATATGTGTATACACACACACACACATATATATATTCTTGCTTTTTGTGTCTTTCTTATAATGTCTTTCTATATGAAGACCTAGCAGGTCTCCTAAGAATGGATTTACAAGTATAGAGTCAGTCCTCCAGGGAAGAAGTGGGCTGAAGAGGGAGGCAGGAGAGAGCAACTACGTGTTCTCTGAGCCCTCCCTGCTCTGTCTGGTCTAAGCCTTGAGCAGGGCAGACATCTTGACAAGAACCCCTGGTAGTGCTCTTGAGGTGAGAGGATGCGGAGTAGTAAGGCAACACCCACTGCAGGAGACAGGCTAGAGCAGGAGGAGATCCCAGTGGCTGGCTGCAGGCTGAATGAAGGGGAATTTCTGTCTTGTGAACCATGCTCTGAGTTCTGAACTGATTTCCCCTTTGAAAACCTACCACTTACATGGTTCATTTCAGCTCTGCACAGGGTGTCTTGGCAAGGGTCATAATCCTTTCTTAGGAACACAGTATCAATAGACTGTTGTCCTTCCTCTCCCCAGAGGTCAGTGCTGTGTGGCAGGGGTAACCTCAGAGAGCTCCAAGGGGAAGGAGACATTTGCAGAGAAAAAGCACCAGACTTAGTGGCCTGCTGAGGTACCCAGGCTAGAGATGCTTTCTTCAATGCACACTTGGATGATTTAAGATTTGTTGCATTAGGAGTTCCCGTCGTGGCTCAGTGGTTAACGAATCCGACTAGGAACCATGAGGTTGCGGGTTCGATCCCTGGCCTTGCCCAGTAGGTTAAGGATCTGGCGTTGCCTTGAGCTGTGGTGTAGGTTGCAGACGCGGCTCGGATCCCGCGTTGCTGTGGCTGTGGCATAGGCCAGTGGCTACAGGTCCTGTTAGACCCCTAGCCTGGGAACCTCCATATGCTGCAGGTGTGGCCTTAGATAGGGCAAAAAGACAAAAAAAAAAAAAAAAGATGTGTTGCATTAAAGAAGTCACTTGTGTCCTTACATCCCCAGGCTTCTGTTTCCTTTGACGTATGGAGAATCTGACCTCACTTCACATCTCTGGTCATACCTTTCTCTTATCAAAGAATTGGTCTCTAACACATGGGGTGTTAGTTCACAAACAGGCAATCCACCTTCTCACAAGCCAACTTCAAAATTAAGTCAAGAGGTCTCTCTCTGTATTTCTTTCTCTGTCTCTGTCTCCCTCATCCCTCCATAATGCTCTGCTATGTCTGGGAGGGGTGGGTGTTAAAAGTATGGTGAGAAAATTTCACACATCAAACTGCCTCAATCCCTCTTTTTATAGCTTTTGTGGAAATTGGAGAAAGTGTTTAAGCCTTTGGTCCATGTGTTTAAAAAAATAATTATAAAATAAGAGAAATACGCATTTCATGCATGAAGCATTTTAAGACACCGGAGTATGAATGTCACAAAAGCTCATGCTTAGGGCAGAACACTGGTTGGCATTCATCACTGACTGTAAACCTTGACTTGAGTGCTTGGATTCCTGGGGAGCCTGTGTCTGTGTCTGCAGCTCCCGCCAGCTTTCACAGTTCATAGCCCTCTGGGATCACAGCTCCACATTCTGCAAGAATGTGTCATTCAGGACATACGCTCATCATCCAAGGTACAGCCTATGGTAAAAATGCCCAAGGAATATGTTGGAGCGGAATAATTTTCCTCTGCGGGATTCTTTGTTTTACCCTTTGGAAATAATTTCAGGAACGTCTAGAAGATTTTCTAGGAATCTCAGGCTTTGGGAAAAGAAAATGTAAGATTACATATTTACTGAAAGAGTATACAGTAGAACAGAATGGACAAGGGAGCAAGTTTTAGGGCCAATTTGCCTGGCTTTACTTATCATGTCCATTACTTACCAGCTATGTGTACCTGAACAAAAAAAGTCTCTAGGTCTTCATACATGATAAAATAGGGGTCATAACAGAACTTAGCCAACTGTTGTATGTAAAGGAATACATTGCTGGTGAGTACATATTAGCTGGAGGATTTTCGACACCGATGTGGAAAACTGCCTTTTTTTTTTTTTTCTCATTTTAGGGCTACACCTGTGGCATATGGAGGTTCCCAGGCTAGGGGTCTAAGCAGAGCTGTAGCCGCCAGCCTATGCTACAGCCACAGCAACGCCAGATCTGAGCTGGCGTTGCAACCTACACCACAGCTCACAGCAACACCGGATCCTTAACCTGCTGAGCAAGGCCAGGGATCAAACCCGCAACCTACTGGTTCCTAGTTGGATTCGTTTCCAATGCGCCATGACGGGAATTCCTGGCTTTTTTTTTTAATTAAACAATTTTTTATTTAAGTGTAGTTAATTTACAGTTGTGTCAATTTCTTCTGTCCAGCAAAGTGACCCAGTCATAGGGCTTAATCTCCAAAATATATAAACAACTCATAAAACTCAATACCAAAAAACAAAAAACCCAATTGAAAAATTTGCAGAAGATAATTCTCCAGAGAAAACACATGGATGGCCAGCAGGAACGTGAAAAAAATGCTCAACATCACTAATTAGTAGAGAAATGCAAAGCAAAACTACAATGAGGTACCACCTCACAACAGTCAGAATGGCCATCATTAATAATTCTACAAATAACAAGTGCTGGAGAGGGTGTGGATAAAAGAGAACCCTTCCACACTGTTGGCAACTGCCTTTTATTTGTCCTTTAAAAAATAAAACTTGTCATATCTTTTCATCTACATGTTAAAAACAATTTGGAGAGTACACAAAGTTAGAAAAGAGAAGAAAAATATTCTTGTTTTTCTACTGAAGGGGAAACATTAATTAAAGTTTGGTATGTTTCCTTCTGATCTTTTTCTGACATAGATAAAAGAAAAAAAAAAATCACGCACATAGATGTGAATTTGCTACTGATGCCAGTTCTGAAGAAGTTGCCTTGTAAACATAACTGTACTGGATGGCTCAAAACTGGACCCAATCTCATTTTTTTGTCTGTTTGTTTTTTAGGGCCCGTAACTGCAGCATGTGGAAGTTCCCGGGCTAGGGGTCGGATCAGAGCTACAGCTGAGGGCCTACACAACAGCCACAGAAATGCAGGATCCGAGCCGCGTCTTCGACCTACATCACAGCTCACAGCCATGCCAGATCCTTAATGCACTGAGTGAGGCCAGAGATGGAACACACAACCTCACGGTTCCTAGTCAGATTAGTTTCTGCTGCACCATGACGGGAACTCCCCAATTTCATTTTACCTGGTGCATTGTCCAGAGTGGTCTCTGTGGTTACTCAGTAAAGAAGTTACGCTTCTCCAGATGAGGGCAAGAGCCCCAAGGGGAAGAAATTACACAGATTATTCATTTTATAACCTTCTTATTTTTACAAACATATGTCTAGGCACATGATAGCTTCTCAGTAAATAGTAGTAGAGGAAGCTTGAGAAGCCATGGTGTTATTCATTGTTATTGTGGTAATATTGAAAACCTTAGAAAATTAGCTAGGGCAGGACCAAAAAAAAACCCCTTATTTGCTAAAATAGCTGATGTTTCGATGTTTCTAAGACATGACAGTTAGTGTTAATGAAGTCAAAGAAGAATTCTACATACTTTGGCTTACCTTTTAAAAAAAATATTGGAGTGTACTGACTTACAAATTGTATTAATTTCAGGAGTACAGCAAAGTAAATCAGCTGTACATAGACATGTATATCCATTCCTTTTCAGGTTCTTTTCCCCATCTAGGTTGTTAACACAGTATTGAGTAGATTTCCCTGTGCTATACAGTAGGTCCTTGTTACCTATCTATTTTACATGTAGTAGTATGTGTATGTCAATCCCAACCTCCTAATTTATCCCTCCCCCCACCACATTTCCCTTTGGTAACCATAATTTTGGTTTCGAAAATTTTGAGTCTATTTCTGTTTTTCTGTTCTGTAAGTTCTTTTTTAATTAGAATATAGTTGATCTATGGTGCTGTAAGTTCTTTTGTATCATTTTTTATTAGATCCCCTTTGGTCCTATTAGGGGTAGCATTGAATCTTCAGACCTGGCTTAGAGATTTTCACAGAGAATAAGAGATTCTTAAATACCCTGGACCAAAAATGGCTGGTCCCTAACCTTTTTAAGGGCCCATATTCGTGAGGAAGACAGGTGGTGGGACGATGAAGGAAGGATACATCTGCTCTGTTGCCCCCACTGGGTGGTTGTGGTTGGGGTAATCTGATTTCTCTCCCCCTAGGTTTTCTCACAGTATTAACTCTCACACAGAAGCCACAAGTATTTATCTCTGAGTGGCTACACCTACTCCTAAGTACAGAAGACTTTTGAGGTACTTATGCCCCATGCAGTGTTGATTTCAGAAAACCTACCTCGTCCACCACTTACATCTTAGCAGGAATGAATCATTGTGCTCCTTCCCTCCAGCAGATTAATTTTTGTCTCATCTGTCACAGTGATAAAAAGTATACCTGTATCCTACGTCAGCCAGAAGGGAGGTGGTGAATTTAGGGAGCTTTAAATCCACCCCAGGTCCTAGAATTGTACTATGAAGATTGTCACTTCATTGTACCCATCCTTGCTCTTACTTTCTCCAATGTGCCTTGAACCTTCCTCCTCCTAACCCTTAATTCAGAACACTTTCTGGGATCTTTCTTCAAACAATAGAATTGCAAACATTGATTTTCTCATTAGACCTTCACAATAGCTAACACTGCTGGTAGGGAAGAGCCTAATGTTATTTCTACTTCACAGATGAAGAAATTCAGACTTAGAAAGAAAGACTGCAAGGTTTAGTGGCAGAACCAGGAGTAGAATCCAAAACTCCTGACTTGGGTCAGAACCTTTTCCTCACGAGCATCATCATGGTGAGGTGGTATCTGAAGTTCAGGACCACCAACCCTTCCTCAGGACTGGGCCTTCCTTGCCATTCACTCAAGTAAGACTTTGGTAAAAGAGGTTACTTGACTGCAGTGAGATGTCACTCACCCCCACAGTCCTACCCACAGGTGAGAAGAGAGGTGTTGGGAAGATCAGGTAGCCAGGACTGATTGCTGGCCCCTGCCATCACCATTCTTGAAGCAGTCTAGAACTTCTTTCTAGCATAGCTGGACATTTTTTTTCCAAACACTTCGGAGAAAACAAGCCCTCACATACCTAGTCTTTCTCCCAAGTAATTCCAAGTCCAAAGGGACCTTTTCTATAGTCTCTGTTTACTGCCCATTCACTTTTATTTATCTGTGGCCTCTAGAGTATCAGCATTATTGATACTTAGCATGGGACGAAGACTATGGAGAGACTCTACAGTGTGGGCTGTGTTGATATGGGGAGCAGGGATGGTCAGTTGTCCCAATATGTCATCTCTGATGTTGATGAGGTGGCAAAAGCTACTATACTTTCTTTCCACTCAAAATTAGAGTTTGGTAGGAGACATTTAGTGCCAACAACTACCTCAATCAGCAACAGAATGATCCTGAAAAATCTGAAAATGTTTCTATGCAGTGAAATCCAATGTGGGTTTTCTATGAGGGGCTGTTCACATGACACAGATATGCCATATAGTAAGAATAATTGTAATAGATAAGGTTTGCTGAATGTTTACTTCATTCAGTAAGTGCCTCAGCGATTTACAGGTATGCATTAGTTAGTGCAGGTAGGGATATGCCACAGTAACAAAATTACCTTCATATCAGTTTCCTATTCTGTCTTAATAAATAATCATAAATTTAATGGATTAAAACACAAATTTATTATCTTACAGTTCTCCAGGTCAGAAGTCTGAAATGAGTTTCACTGGGCTAACATTGAAGTACCAACAGGGCTATGTTCTTTCGGAAAGCTTTAAGGAAGAATTCATTTCTTTATTCATAGTGTTGGTAAAATCTAGTTCCTTGTGGTTGTAGGACTTAGGCTCCCCTTTTCTAGCTGACTGAAAATGAGGACCCAATTCTTAGTCTCTAGAGGCTGATACATTCCTTAGATCATGGCCCCCTTTGTTCATTTTCCACGTGCCAATGGCATGTTGAGTCTTTCTCCCATTGCGCCTCTCTCTCTATCTATATCTATATCAATATCTATATCTATATCTATATAGATATATATACACATATATGTAATTGGAGATAGTTGACTTACCAGCCTGTGTCAATTTCAGGTGTATAACGAAGTAAATCTATATATATATATAGATTCCTTTTCAGATTATTTTCCCATATAGTCACTGATTTTAATGACTTATGATTAGACTGGATGGTGTCAAATAACCCAGAACAATTTCCCTGTTTTAAAATCCATATCCTTGCTCACACCTGCAAAACCCTTTTTGTCATGTCAGGAAATATACTCACACAATCGCGGGGATTAGGGTGTGAGCATTTGGGGACAATAATTTTTCTGCCTACCATAACCTGAAATCTTGGTGACTTAACACAATAAAAGTTTGTTTCATATTCATGTAAAGCCTAGTGGGTATAATGCAGCTTCCTTCTGTCTTGTATCTCTGCCATTCAGTACTTGTGATGTTTAGGGCAAATGCTGGTGCTAAGTCAAGTAAAATGGAAACTATGGGATTAACAACATGGCTTTGATTAGGGCAGTGTTAGGGAGAGACACTAAGGATGGAAGCCTGCTTGGCATGAACTCAAGGGCTATGGAATGAGAGTAACTGATGATACTAAATATAGACAACTATCATTTTCATTTTACAAAGGAGAAACTTGAGGGACAGAGGTTGTCTTCACAGAGCCTGAAGTGAGCCTCAGGAAAACTGAAAAGTTGGTGAATTTTCTGGGAGTCACTCCATTAAGGTAAGCATTCTAAATTGGCACTTGGAAACCCAGGGTCTACACCCCGGAAATTTACTTTTCTGAGTACCTGCTTGACCATGCATGTGATAATGAGGAGGACCTAAACTAAGGCAGTGGCCATGGAGGTGGTAAGAATAGGATGGATCTGAGAGTTCTTTAGAAGGTAGAATCAGAAGGACCTGACGGTGGGGAAGGGAAGAGTTGAGGCTAATTCCCAGGGTTCAAATCTGGGAGACTGGATGCTGTCATCAGTCAAGAGATATTTTGTAAGGGAAGAAAATTAACTTGATTTTGGCCCTGTTCACTTCCAGGTGCTGGGGATCCACAAGTAGACATAACTATGGTCCACTGGGTGTGTGGCTCTGGGCTTCTGTTCTCTCCATATCATTTAAAAATAAAGATATGTGTAATGTCTTCATAGGATGAGTAGTGGAAGCCATGTATATGGAAGACCTCTCCTATGGATAATATAGAACACTCACAGATCGTATAGAGTTCTCAACCTTGATATTTTTGCAGTTTTGGATGGGGTTACTTTTGTTGTTGTTTTTGTTGTTGTTCTTGCTGTGGAGGGACTTGCCTGTTGTTGTTCTGGAGGGACTTGCCTATGCATTGTAGGATGTTTAGCAGCATCCCTGGCCTCTACCCACTAGATGACAGTAGCATCCCTCGCCTGAGTTATAACTATCAGCATGTCTCCAGGAGTTGTAAAACGTCCCTGGAGGACACAGTTGGCCCTGGTTGAGAAGCATGGATTGGAATAAAGGCACAAGGCCAAAGGGCTGAAGACTGAAGTCCACTAGCATTTAAAAGAAAAGGAGAGAAATAGGAGTCAGCATGAAAAATCAGAAAAGCAGAGTTCTAAAAAAGAAGTGCTTGGAGAAAATCAGCCTCTCTAGAGAAGTTATATAAGACATGGACAGAAAAAAAAAGATCTTTGACTTTGGTGATGGGAAGGTCCTTGATGACCCTATTCACAGGTCTGGTGGGGGCATGGTCTGGAGCAAGGGAGTAGAGTTAGTGCAAGCAAACTGTACTTTCAATAAACTTGAGTAAGAAAAGAAGGATGAGAAGAGCAGTCGTTAGAGGGGTGGGGTATCCAGGGAGTGTCTCCTCAAGAACGAAACTTCTTGTGTGGTGTTCCTTGCAGGCTATGACCACATCTTATTACTTTTTGAAATGTCACACGATTTATAGAAAAGGCTCAATAAATATAGATTGGTTGAAGCAAGGACTTATTTTGTTACCCTTTCTTGGACTGTGGATATTTTAAAACAACTCCAGGAAGAAAGCAATGTTTAGTACAAAGGAGTGAATCATCAATGGCATAATTTCAGACATGAGTCAGAGATATTCTGGGTGTAGCCCTGCCCTGTGTCCTCAGCCATACCACCTACTCACCTCACATTTCCCACATGAACTGACTGTTCTCTTTTTTTTGCTGCCAACCAGACTTTGTTCCCAAACTCAAACCATGGGTAATTGCTTCACCCTTGACTAATTGACGGTGACAAATAGCAACTAAATTGGGTAGATAAGGAGAACAAATTTGGTGTCCTTGTCTCTCCCAGACTCTTCAGGCTGGGAGATATTGGAATGTTCCCCTGGATTGAGTTGCACAAAATTGTGCCGTCAGTCTTAAGGATGTCTGCTTGAGCTAATGAGATGCAAAGAGCAACATGTCAAAGGAAACAGCCCAAATGAAAACCTCATAACTTACAATGCTGTCCTAAGGACGGCAGCAGAATACATAAAAGGAGAAGGGGGGAAAAAAGCCTCACGACTAACTGTATGACTTTTGAGTGATGAGTTGTTGTTTTATCTACAGCTTATGGACATAATCTCAGCCTCTAAAGATGAATGAGATGAAGTTCCAAGAAAGAAAATCTCTCATTTAAGGATGTAGAATTGTAGTTTTGTAAAGCCAGAAGTAAAGGCAAAGTTTATTTTCATTTGGTTTTGACCAAAGCTCATGTATTCTCCTCCAAAAGAACTCATAACCAGAAATAGATGATTTTAAACATGGTAATCAATAATCATTTATACCAAGAGCCATCCCAGACCATAGCATCCAAGAAGCCCAGACTCACTCAGGCTTCACTCATGGCTGTTCTTTATATCACTTAGCCTGGTACCTGACACCTCACAGTTGCTTGGCTTGTGCTTATTCATCTGAAATGGAGTGATGTTTTGAATTGATGTAAGTTAAAGTAGGATTTTGAATGTCTAATTTGATTTTCCATAAAAATCGAGAAAAGTTGCCTAGCACCAAGTGATACCATTAGCCTTGACGAGAACAGCTCTTCTGTAACCTCAACTTTTGATGTATTGCCAAACAGTCAGCTTAATCAGAATGCCTTTCTCGAAGCCTCCATGATGAGCAGTGACACACTAATTGAAATGTACTTTCCCCAGTGAACCACTTAACAATTTATATAAATATCAAAGCCCTGGGCTTTACTGTCAGTCTGTTTTGGAATGAGAAATTTATAAAAAACATATGTTTCCAACTGCTATTGACAGAGTGTTCTGCAAATATGGCCACTGAAACACATCCGACTTTTCTTTCTGCAGGCACCGAAATCATCAGCGTACAGTTCTCTGTTAATAACTCTCCTTTCAGAAGGCATCTAGTCCACACCGGGGTTTCATTACTAAGTTCTGGGGAGCTATTGATAATGGAGGGGGTGTTGAGGGGAAGAACAGCCAGGGAGAAAGAGCTAATGTACTTGAAAGTCTAATTCTGGGAGATGATAAGGGGAAGTGATTATGAGAGAAACTGCTGATCTTGTGGTTGCCTTGGTAATCCTAATGAATAATTTTGTCTCCTCTGGTAACTTTTAGACATGAGTTTGTGTCCTTTTCACGGGCAAAGCTCTGTGACTGTAAATGAAATCCTTCCTAAATCTGGAAACCTTCCTGTTTAAGTTGAGGAGGGACGGTCAGACTGAGATCCTAAGTCTGGCTTGCAGAGGATTCTGGGAGTTGAGCTGAAAGTGTGAAATCCTGCAATAACTGTATCATTGTGCCCGACAGAGGCTCTTTTGTCTTTTTAAGTTATCTGACTTTCCCATAGGGTTTCTTTCCTCAAACATGCCTCAAATGGTGTCGCTTAATGAAAAATGCCACTCAGGACAAAGTAGCTTTTACCAACGACCGTACATGGTGGACATTCTGGTAATTCTAGTCATATGGGAGAGCTGGACAGGCTTAGGTAGCTTGGGAAAATGAGTTCTGTGTGTGGCACCAAAAGCACAGCCCGGCTGCTGGGCCAAAGAAAATGGTTCATATGTCAGTCTGTGTCTTCCACCAGCCTCTCCAATCCATCTCGAAAATGCCCCATACCCTGAAACCCATGCAACTGTTTTGCTTCTAGTCTACATATAAATCTTTTAATTGCATGTCCTAAGCCTTGAGACATTTATGTGGAATTGTTTGGGGGTGGGGGGGGAGAAAGGAAGGAATAAAGAAACTTCTGCTGGCAGCCAATCTGCATTTTATTTCAGTTTAGATAGTTTTGCTTTACATTTTTTTCCCAAGGTTTCCTGGATTTCAATAATATATCTTTCATCACCAGATCACCAAAACCTGGTTGTGTTGAGCTGTCTCTGGGGCTCCGGAGTGGATATCAGGGATTACGTTGTAACTGGGAACTTATGAATTGCATGGGATTCACAAATGACTTGTTTTTTTTTCTCAGTTTACTGGTCAAACTCTGAAACTGATAACTTATTCCTGGAAGAGTATGTGTGTGATATGTTAACAAGTCTTTGAGAACAGGATTAAAAAAATAAAAAAAAACTAAACACACACACATACACTCTCATCCAACTAGTTTTAAATAAGACATTTGCTGAGTAAATGAGCTCTGACTGCCACGAACTGCAGGCTTTAAAATGTCCATTTTAATGAGTTCTTATATCTTTCTACTTTTGACCTCCTACTCTAAGAGCTTTGGGGCTGATTTTTTTTTTTAACCTCTTGGCAGCTGTCATTTGACCTTGCAAATGACACCCAATGGACTTCAGGCCGGACCAGCAGTGGAAGAGCCCTGAGCACCAGCATTTGCTGACCTGCATCGTGGAAGTCACCGAGCTGGCAGTGGGTGCTGGGGGGGTCAGGTGGAACAGGGGAGGGGCAGTGAGTGTGGAGCTTTTCTGAGCACATCTGTTTTATTTCATATCAGCTGGATGGCTGTAGAAGAGGGGGGTCGATAGGTGTGGGGTTTCCACAAAAGATATGTTTGGATTTCCATTTTATAGGGATGAAAGAACCCGTGTTTGCCAAATTGCAAACCCATAGAAATATCCTGAGTTAAGAGTGGGGGATTCTCAACTGCAGCCGTTGGAGTGGAGGTGATTTATTGCTGGCCAAAGGAAGATTCCAGGTCCACACAGGGAGGGAAGTGCGAATTGAGGAGGCAGAACAAGAAAATGAAAGGACTGGAATTTTCCCGGTTCTCTAACAGCTCTCTCAGTGTGACTCTGTGATGAGATAGGTGTAAACGAATCAGAAACATATGGATTAAACTGCCTTTCCAGTGGGGAAATAGTGGGAAACAACTGCTGTCAAACTGGGGTGGGGGGTGAAGAGCAGTGGACGATTCTAATGTGAATTCAGTTGAAAATTATATCAGCTGACTGGCAGGTGAAAGGTCTTCCCACGATGGCCTCTCTCCAGCTTTGGAGGACGGTTCCACTGAAGGCTGAGAGTCAAAACTGCCTTTACTATTCCCAAGGTGATAAATGTTCTGGGATTCACTTCCCACTCCTTTCTGCAACTCTCCATCTCCACAGTCATCACCAAAATGTAAGGTCCAAACTGTAAGGTTTTGACCAACACTTGTTCTTTTTTTTCTTACTTTCAGTGGCTTTTCAACAGTGATTTTAATGATGATTTTTCCAAAGATATGGATTAAAAATATGTGACATTTAAAGTTGGAAAATCTTCTCTGTGGCATCCATGTCCATGAAAATTTTGGTTAATGTTTAAAAAATTAGCAATTTCATTTGGAGCGATTTTAGTTCTGAGACATGTTGCTAGGTGTTGGAGCGATTTTAGTTCTGAGACGTGTTGCTAGGTGTTCCTAGGATGAGGTACATTTGAGGGGAAGTTGGAGGAGGGATGGGGAGAAGACTGCAAAGGAGTCTTCTGAAGGTAATCAAAGATAATCTAAATATCAGGCTGAACATGTCTGTGTTGGTTCTACTTCTACGTGTAATAATAAGCATAGCACTTCTGAAGCACTGGCAATATTCTGGTCACTGTGCTATTTCCAGATGCTTCTCCTCATTTAGCCCTGAGAGTAACCATTGGAGGGAGAGTGAGTATATGTTGCTCATTTACAGATAGGAAAACTGAAGCACAGAGATTTTAATAATCTGTTTATGTTTACAAAGCTAGTTATACATAGGGAATTAGGGTGAGGCAAATGACACAGAAAGCTTGTCAGGTGGAAGATCTAAGAGGGTACCCCCAAACTGGGCAATTCAGATAGATAATATAATATAAAAGTAAGATTTTTTTAAAGTTAAAAATAAAAACTTTTAAATATTTTGTGTTAGTATTAATATTAAATGTGATTTTTTTGTTTTTAAGGAATGTAGAAAATAAATTGATTATAACATTTACTAAAAACTTTTTAGAAAGCTCAGAAATTAAATTCTAAAATTAAATTAGAAAAATTAAAATAAAGTTCAATTGATATCAATTTCTTTGTATTTTTATTAAAGTATAGCTGATTTACAATGTTGTGCCAATATCTGCTGTATGCTACAGAGACCCAGTTGTACATATATGGACATTCTTTTTCTCACATCATCCCCCATTATGCTCTATCCCAAAAGACTGGACACAGTTCCCTGTGCTGTAGACTGCGATCTCATTGCCCATCCATTCTAAATGTAATAATTTGCATTTATGATGCCAAATAATTTGCAACGATCCCCTTCCTGTGGTGATCAGGACTTTGCACTCACTCAATCCTCCTTCCTCCTTCACCCCGGCTGGGCCCTGGCACTCACAGCAACAGGGATCTGAGGAATTGACACCTCCTAAATCTGTCCCCAGTCTGATGCCTCCACCACCCACCAGCCCTGTATCCCTGGTGCCTGTACCTTGGAGAGACAAAGTCAGAAGTGAAAGAGGGTTGAGTCGACATGGGGTGAGGAACAACTCATCTCTGAGGAGGAGAAAACCCCTGAACTGGGGACCCCAGAAAGTAATGAAGTCTGAGGGACCAGGAGAAATACCAGAAACTAAGTCTCCAGGGTTGTGGGAAGAAACAAGAGCAGGTAAGGAGGGCATCCAGGAAACTGGAGGAATTGTTGTCTGTTTGTTTTGGTGGTTGTTCTAGACTTTCCACCTCACTGAGGGGAGACAAGCACTGTGGGACAGGGGGCAGGGTACCCACAGCCACTGTGGAGTTCAGCAAAGATGTTGACAGTGGCTGGGATTGTGGAGAGTGGGGGGGGAGGGGTGCAGGGCCCCTTTGGGCCTCAGGGATGGGCTGAGGTTGAAAAAATTTTGAAGAAATGGGCAGTGGGGGTCAGGAAGGGACTAACAGGGGAAAGATGTGCAGCTGGAGAAGAGTCAAACACCCCACCCCCATCCGAGCCCTACTTCAGAGACAGTGGTCCAGGACAGTGGTTGAATAACTCAGCCTCTTCCCAACAACCTGTGAGGCAGGAGCTTTCATCATCATCAACATAATCATTTTTATCATTATTATTATTCTATTTAGAGATAAGGAAACCATAAACAAAATGAAAAAGACAACCCGCAGAATGAGATAAAATATTTGCAAATGAAGTCACTGACAAGGGATTAATATTCAAAATATACAAACACCTTCTGCAGCTCACTATAAAAATAAGAACAACCTAATCAAAAATTGGGCAGAAGATCTAAACAGACATTTCGCCCAAGCAGATATGCAGATGGACAAAAAAACATGTGAAAAAGATGCTCAACACTGCTAATTAATAGAGAAATGCAAGTCAAAACTGCTGTGAGGTACCACCACACTAACCAGAATGACCACCACCAAAAAGCCTACAAACAATAAATGCTGGAGAGGGTGTGGAGAAAAGGGAACCCTCTTACACTGTTGGTGGGAATATAAATTGGCGCAACATTATGGAAAACAGTATGGAAATTCTTCAAAAAAACTAAAAATAGAACTACCGCATGATCCCTCAGTCCCATTCCTGGGTATCTATACAGAGAAAACCATAATTTGAAAAGGTACATGTATCCTAATATTCACTGCGACACTACTCACAATAGCCAAGACATGGAAACAACCTAAAAATACATCGAGAGAGGAATGGCTAAAAAAGATATGGTACATATACACAACAGAATATCACTCAGCCATAAAAAGAATGAAATAATGCCATTTGCAGCAACATGTATGGACCTAGAAATTTTCACATGAAGTTAGTCAAATAGTGAAAGACAAACATCATATGTTATCACTTACATGTAGACTCTGAAAAAGGATACAGTGAACTTATTTGCAAGACAGAAACAGACTCATATATTTTGAAAAATTTATGGTTACCAGAGGGGACAGGTGGGGGTGGGGTGGGAGGGATGTACTGGGGATTTGGGATTGTCATCTGCACGTTGGGGTATATGGAAGGACTGGCCAACAGGGACCTGCTGTACAGCACAGAGAACTCAACCCAGTATTCTGTGATCATCTATGTGGGACTATATGTATAACTGAATCACTTAGTTGTACAGCAGAAATGATCGCAACCTTGTAAATCACTATATTTCAATAAAACTTTGTTTAAAAAAAATGCATATGAGAGAGAATGCACGGAGAGTTTAAGATGCTAAATTCTGCTTGGGCTATCCTTGGTAAAAATCTGAGCAGTGTGGAGAAATCCTACTCACCCTGGGAGTCAGGGCCGGTCGTGCATAAATTAATCATGCCCTGATTTTTTCCATCAATAATCAGCAGAGTAGCTCTGGCAGCAGAGAGACCTAGATGGGAGTTCACTTAAACTTTCTGAGCTTCATTTTCTCATATGTAGGTTGCGGGTAGTAATACCCATTCACAGAAAGCAGCAGTGAGGAAGAAACCGGAAGATGCAGTTGAAGACATTTAGTAATCTGAGTTGTTCCGACATTTGTTCATATCATCAGAAGTCGGATAGTTATCATTGTGAATACCATCTGTCAAGTATGTTATACCAGAAATCAGAGTGATAATAGATAATGCTATTGAGTTATTATCATTTGTTAGATACTGTATTAACTCCTTTCATCATTTAAAATTTCCCCTGAAGTAGATACTGGACCATCCTCATATTATTATTAAATTACTCTGACATTGATATGTTTTGGGCACAAGGTGACCACTGTGGTTTCAGCTCACCCATGATACATGCTGAAATTTAGGAGGAATTTTGCAGTAAAGTCGTCTTAGCAGAATAAACTTGATGTCTGCCCACCTGCAGAGCTCAGAGCAGTCCTTGCTCCCTCCACGAAGTCTCTGTGACCAGCATAGCCTGCTACAGCCCCTTCTGCTGGTGAATATGCCCCACTTACTCTGACATCTGTAACTCAACTGACCAGGACACAGGTGTCATCTAGTCATCGCTCTTCTTGTACTCTCTCCTGCTTTTTTCTGGCAGTGGATAACCTGTTGCCCCAGATGCAACCTGGAGCACTTTTATCTCATATTACTTTGTATGGATCCATCACATAGTCTTGAGAGGTGATTAAATGGTATATCAGAGAAGATTCCCTGATATGATGACATGTTCATATTTAGGCTAGATTAAATGTTGGTGATTTTCATTTTCAATGTTTATGCCTACTAAGGGATCTGGTGCTTCTCTTCTATTTTATAGGTGGTTTCACATCCCTCTCCCAGAAGAAGAAAACACAATGCCACCTTATAGAATCATAGAGTGCTGGCCTAGGTAACAGAGCATTTGAGTGTTGGTATTTCTACCCTTTATTCTATGACAGACCTTAGAACCTATGCAGGAGAGGATGGCAGGGAAAATGCCTAAGGATTCAGTCCACATTTTTTGATCCAGTGATACAATGTGAAAACAGTTTCTTGATACTTTTTTCCAACACATTATTTTTATGGAGACATTGGCTCAAGTTGTGGAATAACAGAAAGAAATCCTGTTTTAAAAATATAACATCACACTTTCATGTAGACTTAGTACCCTGAGAACAGTCAGTGTGAGCTGCAGCCTGGCGAGCGGTAAGCACGAGGTAAAGGCTGTTGATTTTTGTATCTCCTTGGGTAGCAGAAGTCTGTGAGGGATGGATGATAAGGAGCATATACACGTCCATTTGCCACTCTATCTGTGAGAGATACTCATAAATTATAGCCATCTTTCCCACTTTGCCTGGACCAGTCTCACAATCCTTATGACAGCATTCAAGGCAGTCACTTCCAATCAGATGGAGTTGGAATAAGGAATGAAACTTACTTGCCAGCTACTTTCTTTCTATAGAAAGGATCATGTTGAGTTTAATATTGTTTAGTAGATACAATGAGTTTGACATTTAAATGATGAAAAACTTTCACTTTAGGAAAGTTACAGCCTATTTTTTTAAACCCTCTCTTACCCATCTGTGAAGTTGAGAAATGATGACAAACCCGGGGGGGGGGTACTGAAATGATTAGTGAGATTATATATTTTGAGTACCTACCAGAGTAAGAGCTTGAGAATCTGTCCGGACCATAATTCTGTATCTAGACAGAATTAAACTTAAGCCCTTGCTTTTTGGGATATGATTCTTAAAATGTGAGAAAATTTCATCTGCTTCCATCCTCAGCTACCTTGTAAGTTTTGCAAATGCTTACGTGGTAGCATGAATTGGCATATTTTCTCATAATGCTTTCTCTTTAAGAGGTCATCACTGTTTAATGTAGTGACACCAATCATTTGGATCAAATTGAAAAATCTACCGCAGTAACTAGAATGCCATTGCCTGTCACTGTCCCCGTGTTAATGGTCTTAGAATTGTTACACTACCCCTACCCTACTTCAGTGCATTCTTCACACATTCCAGTGTATTTTAATATGCAGATCTGGCAATGTCATTTTCCTCCTTAGAAATATTTAATAGCACTGTACCAGCCAGCATTCTGGGGATTTCAATAAAGGAGTTATTTACAAAAGTGTGGACAGGAGTAAGGAAAACCAATAAGGGATCTTGGCGCACCCCCAGTCTAGCAGCAGTAGGAGCCACCATCAGTGACCCCTGGACTGAAGGGTCAGTGAGAGGGAATGGCTGTGACCCAGGCATTCTCAGTATGGGAGATATCACTCCCAGGCGGAAGAAAATTGGTTGGGTAGTGTGGAAAATTTTTCTCATTTTATGTGTAGAGCACAGATACACAGAGTACATTAAACATTTCACTTGGGAGTGATTAGCAAAATAAAATTCCTTAAAAGTTTCCTTAAAGAGGCAATAATGAAAAAAAGATGGAGAAACACTACTGTAGCTAAAGCACTGTGCCACCCAACAAAATCTAGGGCCTTCTGTAGAGGAATACAGTGACCACAACCTGCATGGAGGGAGCTGGCATATGGATACCCTGACCACCCTCCTCGCTCATCCTCAGATCTGCACAAGCTTCCCGTGGGCTCAGCCCACCTGGAACCAGGGCAAGAGGGAGCTTGTGAATATATACCATCCAGATAAACCTCTGCAGGGTCCAGAGCAGGGTGAGGAAGTTAGAGAGTAGAGTTGGAGGGGCGAATGGAGACTATCCAACAGCACAACAGGAGCTGACAAGATAAAGGGCCAAAGGTCTGTTTTGGCTCTTAAAATCTCCACAACTGGTCTCCCACCCCGCATTCCTCTCTTGCTCTTTCATTTGACTCAGCCATCACATCTTTTTGGTTTCCCAAATGTAAGCTAGCTTCTGACTCAGAGTCTTTGCCCTGAACATGCTGTTCCTTTGCTCTGGTATATATTTCCTTCCCTTTTCTTAGCCTTCAACTCTCAGCTTACAAGTGATGTTCTTAGAGCCCTTTCTGATCCCCTGCCACAGATCCATTCTTTCCTTTATAGTTTCTCCAAGAAGCACTGAGAGCATCTCCTTTGTAAACTCATTATAACCATAATTCAAATACCTATTTGTGTAGTCATTTGCTTAATTTCTCTCTAGTCAGACAGAATTCTTTATGAGGTGAGAGCCTACCTAGCATTCAGTAAGAGGTCAATAAATATTTGATGAATAGGTACACACCAGCAGGAAATAAACAGACCAAAGGCACAGAAGCTTCCTGGAGCTACTGTGTTAGAAACATAGCTTTACCACTGACTAGCTGTGTGATCTTAAGCAAGTTGCTTAACCTCTCTGAGCCCCAAACTTGACTCATCTATGAAATGAGGGTAATAATAGTAGCTATTTCATAGTGCTGGGGAGAGGACCAAGAAGTCAGGTCAGGGAAAGTCCTTGGAAGAGTGCCTGGTAATTGCTTGATAAATGAAATTATCATCATCATCACCATCACTGTGTGATTCATCTTTTGTTGACTAGCTATGTGGTGGTGAAATTTATCTCAATCACAGAAAGGGAAGCATAGATAGCATTTTATCATTTTAGAACGAAGAACTCCATTTTCTTGATATGAAATAACTGAAGGCAATTTAGTTTCTCTCTTGCAATATATAAAATGTAGGGAAAAGTTATGTGACAACTAATTGAGTTGAATATGTAACAAGCAGAGATTAATCCTTTTTGCTGTTGAGATGGAACATGAAGGCTGAGGTTGCTCTACAAGTCTTTGCTTTGTTTGTTTTCTCCCAAGGCTTTTCTGCCAAATCAATACCAGACAAGTTAAGCACAAAGGAAAGACAAGTCCCAAAGTGGCATCAGGATCACTCTGGATTCCAAGAAGCATGAGGCAGTCAGAGTTGCTTTCTGGGAAGTCACTGAGAGATGCAAGGAGACCAGCTGAGGTCATGTTAATCACACTGAGAATGGGGGCCAAGGATGAGGGCCGAGGATGAAGGACCAGGAGAAACCAGTGAGGTAACAGGACTTGTACCATGAGCAGGGGCACTGACAGCACCTGTGAGAAACATCTGATAAATTTGTCCCAATGGTATATCTCCTGTGTGGGAACAATTTAACCAGATTAGGCATACACACATTGGATTTTGCACTACAGCATTTTATTTTATTTTATATTTTATTTTACTTTACTTTATTTTATTATATTTACGGCCAAACCTGTGGCATATGGAAATTCCAAGTCTAGGAGTCTAATTGAAGCTTCAGCTGCCAGCCTATAACACAGACACAGCAATGCCGGATACGAGTTGCATCGGCGACCTACACTACAGCTTGCACAATGCCAGATCCTTAACCTATTGAATGAGGCCAAGGATCAAACCCACATCCTCACGGACACTGTGTCGGGTTTTCAACCTGCTGAGCCACAAGAGGAACTCCCATGCACTGCAGCATTTTTAAGTTTTTTTTCCCTGATGCTAGGCATAGGTGGAATCATGGAGTCCTGTGGTGGCCAGAACCTTCCTCCTCTTATCCTTTAATAATGGAGAAGCAGTATTGACCTCAAGCCCTGTGGCTATAACAGAATCAGTGCAGGATCTCACATTTCCCTGAGCTGCCCCTGACTCCAAGCCAGTATGCCAGTATTACTGCCATTTCTTGACTTTTTTTGTTTTGTTTTGTTTTCATACCTGCAGAATGGGGGAGTTCTGGGTCCAGGGATGGAACCCGCACCGCAGCAAAAACCGAGCCACGATAGTGATAATGCTGAATCCTTAACCCACTCAGCCACCAGGGAAATCTGTTTCTTGCCTTTCTTTTAAAGCTGAATCTTACTTCCTCTCGTTGCCCTCTATGCAGACCGAGCCATAAATTAAATTAATTTCTAAAAAGTTAATTTCCATAAAGTCACACAAGAAACCAACTCTGTTCCTTGAACTCCACCACCTGAGACACACACACACACACACACACACACACACACACACACACACACACACAACCATCTGCTGTCCCAGCTCTGTTCCTGGAACCCAAGCAGTGTCAGCACCATGTGTCCCTGATTTTTCTGAGTGAACCGTGCATTTGACATGGGTGGGGGCATGCATGGCTGAGTAATCACTGTCGCAGGGGAAAGAATTTATGTTTGCATCTGTGTCTCACCTCTATTCACATCTGGTCCTGGTAGACCTTTGGGAATTCGCTGAGAAAGGAAAAGGAGAGCAGTGAAGAGGACTGAATAAAGATGAGATCACCACTCTTCCATTTTGACAAAAGCAGTGGGTTTTTGACTATATGGTGGTTTAGTGTACTTGGTCTGAAGTGTTCTCTTGACAAATATCAAGGACCCTAGAAACATCTCATAAACTTGCTTTTATGGCTCTCCAAGCCAGGATTTTTTTTTTCTCATTGAGGGTCACCAAGAAATAGAGTATAATGCCTCTTTAGAGATGTGTCTCAAACAGCTCTAGTTCCCCATATTAAACAAGGGTTGATTTATCACTAAAGAATTCATTTAGGGGACTTCTCATTGTGGCACAGCAGAAACAAATCCGACTAGTAACCATGAGATGCGGGTTCGATCCCTGGCCTTGCTCATTGGGTCAGCTCTCCAGTGTTGCTGTGAGCTGTGGTGTGTGTCACAGATGCAGCTCGAATCCCACATTGCTGTGGCTGTGGTGTAGACCCCTGGCTACAGTTCCGATTTGACCCGCAAGCCTGGGAACCTCCATATGCTGCAGATATGGCCCTAAAAAGAAGAAAAAAAATTCATTCACACCTTTTAAGAACTGTAATTTCTTTATCATCTTTATGTAAGGTTCTGTTTGTTTAGCCTATGTTTATAAAGTGAGTTTTATTTTCACTGTGATGCTGGTAGGAAGTACCATGACTTCAGAACTCAGGGAGTGAGTGGTTATACTTTTCCTATTTTATAAATGTGCAGTTTAATCTCTTTTCTGCCTTTATTCTCAGAGTCAAATTGTCTATGTCCTTGAATCAAACTTTATGTGACAGTGTCTCAATCCTATTGCTTCTCATAATTGCCTCCCATCTTTATCCCACCTCTTTTACATGTCAAGGACAGAACTATGGGCACTATTCCGAGGTCTAGAAATACCACAGGCTAGGAGTAAGGAAAAGGGAATATGTTCTTGTACTTTATTTTGACCTGCCTGGGTTCCCCCTCTGCATGGGTCATAGATCTGTAAAGAAAGACATGTTAGCAGGCAGGCACTATTCTCTCTCCAAGCAAGTAACTCACAGCTGTACCGTATGACAATGTATTCCAAACATTTTTCTTCTGCAATACATAGAAATAAACGTGTTTCGAATGGTTAAGTCAATACACATACACACATACACACACACACACACCTAACACCAAAATTTCACAAAATAACATTCTTGCTAAGTGTGATAAAAGGTAAAAAAATAAAATAAACTGTGGTAGGAAATCCATCCCCAAAGAATATTTTTAAAATATCCTATTTGTGTCATACTAAATTGATTTTTTAGACCAACTGCTGAGACTAGCAGTTTAAAAACAATAGGTTATAGTGGTCTTATAAGAAGGATCCAAACTTTTTCTTTTTTATTCTTTTTCTTTTAAAAATTTCTCTTCCTTCCTCTTCTTTCTTCCCTTTTCCCCCTACCTCCTTCCTTTCTACCTTTGTCTCTTTCTTCCTTCCTTCCTTCCTTCCTCCCTCCCTCCCTCTCTCTCTCTTTCTCTTTCTTCTTTTTCTTTCTTTCTTCTCTTCCTCCCTCCCTCCCTCCCTCCCTTTCTTTCTTTCTTTCTTTCTTTCTTTCTTTCTTTCTTTCTTTCTTTCTTTCTTTCTTTCTTTCTTTTTTTCTTTCTTCCTATCTTCTTTCTTCCCTTTCTGAGAAACGTTTGGAAAGAGATCAAAGTACAAATTGAGCTACGTGCCAATCTGATCCACACTAAAAGATCTGTAATTCACACTGTTTCCTGGCCTATGACTCACATCCTGGGTCACAGACTAGGAGTGTCTTCCCCTTTACTCGATGTTGCCAAATTGCACCCCAGAAAGTTTACATCAATTTACCTTCCCAATAGCAGCGCACAAGAGATCCCAAGTCCCCTTATGCTTAATAACACTGGTGTTGTAAAACTTTAAACAATTTTGATAATCTGGTATGAAATTGTTCAAAAGATTAGTCTCATAAATGTTAATGAAATTAAACATTTAGCTGATATATATTGATCAGACTTTGTTGTATGTGAAATGACTATACATATTTTTAGCTTATTTTTGTGTTAGAGGGCATTGTATTATAAGTTTTCAGCCTTGTTTATATATTCTACAAGCATCTGTGTACCAAGTATTTGTTAATTATATGAATAGTCAATATACTTTCCCAGGATGTGAAGAGATAGGAATTGCCATTAATTTTTCTCCAATTTTCCCCAAACTGTTCATGATGTAGTCTCTCCTTTTTCCTATGATTTGCTATCCCATTTCTGTCATTTTACAAAGTTTTTATCTATGCACGGTTCTCTATCTAAAAGTTACATTCTCTTCTCCTGATCTATTGCTCTATTTATCTCCGAATCACCATCACACTATTTCAATTACCATGGTTTTATAATGCATTTGAATATCTGGAAGAGTAAATTTTCCCTCTTGTTCTTCAAATTTACTTGGTTATTTTGCTCTTTTATCCCTTTATATGGACTTTTTAGCATATTGTTTTTAACTCCATGAAAATTCTTATTGGTATTTGAATGGAATTATGTTGAATTTTTGGACTAATTTGGTAGGGTTACATGTTTTGCACATTTCAGTTTTTTCTTTTCTTATGTCTGCACCACGGCATATGGAAGTTCTCGGGCTAGGAGTCAAATCTCCTGGCTGCAGCTGCAGGACTATGCCACAGCTACATCAACACCAGATCTGAGGTCCCATCTATAACCTATGCTGGAGCCTGGGGCAAAGCTGGAAACTTAACCCACTGAGTGAGAACAGATCGTGGACCCACATCCTCATGGAGACAATGTCAGGTCCTTAACCCACTGAGCCACAATGGGAACTCTGCAAAATTTTTAATGAGGTCTATATCCTTATTCAGATTGTCATTTCCTCAATAATATTTTGTAATTTTCTCCATTAATTTTATTGACTATATCTTCTGTTAGATTTAGTCCTTAAAAACTTACAGTTTTGTTAACACTTAGAATATTATCTTTTTTCCATGATATTTTCTAATCATTATTTTTGGTGTATAGAAATGATATTGATTTTTTTTTCTTTTTTCAGCTGCATCCACAGCATATGGAAATTTCCAGGTCAGGGACTGAATCTGAGCCAGAGCTGCGACGTATGCCACAGCTGCAGCAATGCTGGAACTGTAACCCACTGCACCAGGCCAGTGATCAAACCAGTACCTCCACAGAGACAAGCCAGATCATTAACCCTGTTCTCTACAGTGGGAACTCCTGATATTGATTTTTGTATGTCAACCTATAAATCATTTTAATTGATATTTATTGAGTTAAAACTGACATGAATTATATTAGTTTCAAGTGGACAACATAATGACTCGACTTCATTATCACATGATAGGTGACATAATATTTGTCTTTCTCTGTCTGACTTACTGCACCGAGTATGATAATCTCTTGGTCCATTTATGTAGCTGCAAATGGCATCGTTTCATTTTTTTATTGGCTGAGACATGTAAATGTAAATATATACCACATCTTCTTTATCCATTCATCTGCTGTTGGGCACTTAGGTTGCTTCCATGTCTTGGCTGTTGTAAATAGTACTGCTATGAACATTAGGGTGTACGCACTGTTTGAAATTAGAGTTTTTATCTTTTCCAGATATATGCGCAGGAGTGGGATTGCTGGATCATCTGGTAGTCCTATTTGTTGTTTTTTAAGGAACCTCCATGCTGTTCTCCAAAATGGCTGCAGCAATTTACATTCCCATCAATAGTGAAGGAGGGTTCCCTTTTCCCTACACCCTTTCTAGCATTTATTATTTGTAGATTTTTGGGTAATGGCCATTTTGAGTGGTGTGAGCTGGTATCTCACCAAAGTTTGATTTGCATTTCTCTAATAGTCAGCAATGTGAGCATCTTTTCATGTGCCTGTTGACCATCTGTGTGTTTTCTTTGGAGAAATGCCTATTTAGGTCTTCTGCCTGTTTTTCAATTGTTTGTTTGTTTTTTTGTTGTTGAGTGGTGTGAGTTGCTTGTATATTCTAGAGATTAAGCCCTTGTTAGTTGCATCACTTGTAGCAATTTTCTCCCGTTTCATAGGTTGCCTTTTTATTTTGCTTATGTTTTCCTTTGCTATGCAAATCTGTAAGTCCCATTTGTTTAATTTCACTTTTATTTCTAGACTGACCTAAGAAAACACTGCTAAAAGTTTTGTCAGATAATTTTTTGCCTGTGTTCTCTTCTAGGTGATATATCGTGTCATACCTTATGTTTAAGTCTTTAAGCCATTTTGAGTTTATTTTGTGCATGATGTAAGGATGTGTTCTAACTTCACTGATTAACAAGTGGCTATACAGCTTTCCCAACACCACTTGCTGAAGATACTGTCTTTTCTTCACTTATATTCTTGCCTTCCTTGTCCACAATTAATTGACCATAGGTGTGGGGGTTTATTTCTGGGCTCTCTCTTCCATTCCACTGATCTGTGTGTCTGGTTTTGTACCAATACCACAATAGCATGCTGATCTAATTACTTTACCAATGCCTTTTGAAGAAAAAAAAAGATGAAGTCCTATGTATTGATTTTTTTCTTCAATATTTCATATTTTTAGTTTTGTGCTTAAGAAAATTTTGACAAGCCCAAGGTTGTTAAGATTTTTTCCTGGTTTTTCCTCCAAGTTTTATTTTATAATTTTAGTTTTTACATTTAATCTTACCCATTTTGGGTTAATGTTTGGCATCAGGTAAGAGTTGCAGTTTTGGGGGTTTTTTCTGGTTTTTGTTTGCTTTGTTTTGTTTTTTGCGTGTATTTATCCAATTCTTCTAGTACCATTTGCTGAAAAGATTTTCCTTGGCACTGCTGTTAAAAGTCAATTCCATAAATGTGAGATCTCTTTCTGAATTTTCAATTCTGTTTCATTGGACTACATTGCCTGTCTTTTTGTCTAAACCACATTGTCTTGATTTCTGTACTTTTGTAATATCCCCAAACTAGAAACAACCCAAATGTCTATCCAAAGATAAATGAATAAGCAAACTGTGATATATCCATATGATAGACTACAACTTGGCAGTAACAATTAATAAACTTTTGAGACAAGCAAAACCATGGATGAATCTCAAAAATCATGTTAAGTGAAAGAATCCAGACAAAAATTAATGTATGCTATATGATTTCATTTACATAAAATTTTAGAAACTGCAATAATCTATGGTGGCAGAAAGCACATTAGATTACATGGGGCTGAGTGTTGGGTCTGGCAAAAGAAAAGAGAGGAATTACAAAGAGATATAGAGAAATTTTTAGGAGTGATAATGTTCATTACTTTCACTGTGGTAATTGTTTCAAGCCTACCAAATTGTAAAATTTATTTTATTTTTTATTTGTTTATTTTTTTAGGGCTGCACATGTAGCATATAGAAGTTCCCTGGCTAGTGGTCAAATTGGAGTTGCAGGTGCTGGCCTACACCACAGCTAAAGCAACTGCAGGATCTGAGCCATGTCTGCAACCTACACCATAGCCCACTGCAACTCCCAATACTTAACCCACTGCAACGCCAGTTACTTAACCCACTGAATGAGTCCAGAGATCAAACTCGCATCCTTATGGATTCTAGTCAGGTTTGTTACTGCTGAACGACAGCTGGAACACCCCAAATTGTACATTTTAAATATGTGCTGTTTGTTCTCTATCATAGGTGACTTATGACATATAATGAGATTTTTAAATGTCATGCTTTAATAAATTTGTTTTAAAAATCTATAGCAATCAATCTTTGTTTACCTTTCTCCCCACTGACAATACTGTGTAATGTGGGGATGGTGGGGACCCTTAAAGAAATGCTGAGTTTCATAAGGACTTGCTTTCTTTTTCTCCTTTTCTCCCTTTTCTCCCTCTCCTAACCCATTTTCCCTTTCATTTCCCCTCTCCCCACCCCTCCATCAGTTTCTGTTAAAGTCTGTCAAGTTAAAGAAGTTCCTAGATCTCTAACAATTTCATCATGATTATTTTTTATCAGGAGTGAGTGTTAACATTTACGATTGCTTTTCTTCTTTTGCGTTTAAAATTTTTATAGGTTTTTATATCGTTAATGAAAGGATAATATCAATATATATGAATATATAGGAAGTTCTAAATATCTCTGCATTTTTAAACATTGATATGCTACAGTTTTATTTATGGTTTTTTTGCATGAATGTTCGTAAGTGGGATTGACCAATAATATTTTCTTGCCTATGTTTTTCCAGTATTGAAGTCAAGTTTGGACTCATAAAACGTGTTGGAACACTTTCCTGATTTTTATATATTTGAAACAACTTATACAATATAGATCTTATCTGTTTTTGAAAGCTGATAAAACCTTATCTAAAAAATCATCTCTTGGTGTCTTTTAGGAGTAAACTATGAGATATAGAAATAGATAATTACAGATGAAATTACTTTAAATGGTTATGAATCATCTAGGTTTTCTATTCCCTCTTTAGTTAATTTTTAAAAGACTATTTTAAAGCAGTTTCAAATTCACAGCAAGGTACTGAGTGAGGTTTGCTATATTTTCATCTAGGTTTTCTATTCCCTCTTTAGTTAATTTTTAAAAGACTATTTTAAAGCAGTTTCAAATTCACAGCAAGGTACTGAGTGAGATTTGCTATATTTTCCTGCCCTTACACATGCATAGCCTCTCTCATTATCAAAGCCCCCCACTTGGGAGCTCCTATCGTGGCTCAGTGGGTTACAAACATGACCAGCATCCACGAGGATTCAGGTTCAATCCCTGGCCTCATTCAAAGGGTTAAGGTTCCAGTGTTGCCATGAGCTGTGGTGTAGGTCACAGATGAGGCTCAGGCTTGGATCTCATGTTGCTGTGGCTATGGTGTAGGCTGGCAGCTGCAGCTCCAATATGACCCCTAGCCCAGGAACTTCCATATGCCACAGGTACAGACTTAAAAAGAAAACATAAACAAAATCCCCCACCCCAGTGTGCAGTGTGATACATTTGTTATAATTGATGAACCTACATTGACATATCATAATCACCTAAAGTCCATGGTTTTTATGGTGTAGTACACCCTATAGGTTTGAACAAATGTATAATGACATGTATCCATCATTATAACTATCATACAGGATATTTTCACTGCCCTGAAAGGACTGTGTGTTCTGCTTACTCATCCCTTCTATCATAGCCCCTTTGCAATCACTGATCATTTTACTGTTCTCCACAGCTTTGCCATTTCTAGAATGTCATATAGTTGAAATAATACAGCATGTAGCCTTCTCAGATTGGCTTCTTTCACTTAGTAATATGCATTTAATGTTCCTCCATGTCCTTTCATTGCTTAATAGCTCATTTCTTTTGATGCTGAATAATATTTCAGTGTCTAGATATACTACAGTATTTATTCTTCAATTTTTGTAGTTAATGTTTTCCAGACAATTTGCTATTCTGTTTTTAAATTTATTTCAAAAAACATATTCATCATATATTTCTCTGTGTGTACTAGTAAAATATATGTTATATTATATATGTGCAAATAGAAAAATATTTATTGTGGCTATAATTTTGTCTTATTTGCAATTCCTGATGTCATTTTTTTTTGGTGTTTTCTACTACTTGCTTGACTGGGCTTACTAAAATTTGTCTTATTTAAATGAACCAGATTTTGATTTTGTTGATGTGTGTGATTTACTAGTGTGTTTTCCAATCCATTAGTTTCTGTTCATATCACTAATTATTTCTTCCTTCTACTTGATTTGATTTTTTAATTTTTTTTCTAATTTCTTGAACCTAACACATCATTTTTCAATAAATACATTTAAGGCTACATATTTCCCTCTAAGCATAGCTTTAGCTTCATCTTACAATATTGAACGTCTTTATCTCTCTGTGCTAAATCTGGGTTACCTCCTCAGAACTGTCCTGCATTTCACAGCTTGCTCTTTGTGGCCAATCTAGACTTTATCCTTGAAGCCTTATTTACTAAGTTGAGTACACTTACCATTTCCAAGGTTTCTGATTGACTCTTTTCCTACCCAAATATGTGAAAAATATTTCTTGGAGGAGGAAAATTCTAGATTAAAACATTTACTGTCAGTATTTCAGATGTTATTTTATTGGTATTTTATTGTTAGCCCTGTGTCTTATTGTTAATCTTTTGAAAGTAACATGTTCTCCTCTGTCCCTTCTGCTTTCCGTAATTTTCTTCTTCTATCTGCTTTTCAGCTTCTTGATTATGACGAGTCTAAATGTGGTTTTCTTTGTGTTTACATTGTCAAACCTGTGAATTGGCATCTTTTATCAATTTTGCAAAATTTTCTCTGTGATAACACTTATTTTCATTCTTTCTCTCTTCTTTGTGGGACTCCAGTTAACATGTACCTTTGTCCTTTATGTTATTTCCTTCATGTCTCTGGCTTGCTGCTGTGACCCCCCCCTTTTTTTTTCTTGCTAAACTTAAGTTTGTATATTTGCTATCCATCTATCTTCAAGTTTCTGTCTGCAGTTCTTAGCTTTGGATATTGTATTTTGTAGTTCTAGAATGCTTGTTTAATTCCTTTTTATAATTCACATATCTAGTAATTTTTTATTATATACTAGACATTTTATTAAAAGGAATTTGTAGAGGCTCTGGATAATATATTCCACTAGCAAAGTTCACTCTCTGAATCTTTAGGCAGGTCTGTAAGGAGTTGACCACCTCAATCTAATCAGAGCTTGAGCCAGGCTGGAATTGGGTTGTAGTTTTGGTAAGATTCATCTCATGTATTTGTCTTTCTTTTCCATTTCTTAGACATGTTCCTCCTGAGTTTTGATTGATAGGCTGGTGGTTTTCTATCTTCTCAATCTTAAAATACTAGAAAAAAATCAGACTCATCCTTTAGAAGTTTGCAGTTTTGCTCTTTCCAAGTTTGGAAAATATCTTAGGGAGGAGGACAGGCATTTTTTGAGGCAGGACACACTATTCAGGCAGGGTAATTTATCCTAAATATTGTGAGGTAGATTGGTATTTCCCACCTCGTCAAAGTTCCATAGCATTTCGTAGAGCCCTAAATTTTGAAAATGAACCATAGGGAAAACTAATTGGGCATTAATGGATCCTGAGGTTTCCAAGTTGTTATGTGAGCTTTATACAACTCCCAAAAGCTTTACTCATTTATCTTTCCTTGAACAAATCCCCTTGTTTTGGTTGAGTCTCACCCTCAACCACATGCAAAACTGGCAAATGTACACAGAGGAAAAAACAACCAGTAAGTGACTACTCACTTAGAAGGACTATCTCATTTCTGAAATATTGGTCTATTTAATTCTTGATTGCTACAATTCTTCAAACTTTACAAATATGATTACTTTTTGTAATTTATCTAGATTTTTAAGTTTATGCAGTAAAATCAGTAATCTGTTACTACCTACTACAGTTTTCATAATCATATTTTAAAGTCATTTTCAGATTTCTCTTATTTTAATTTTATTTCAGATAAAAATCTAATTTGATTTTTGAACCTGATATTTTCAAGTAATTTTTCCTTATATATTTTTGGTTTGCAGATTCATCCTAAATAAGAATTTTTTCATTTCCCTTTTCTCTCTCTCTTTGATTATCACCTAATGTGTAATAGTTTTGTAGTTACACTCTTTTCTCCCCCTGGAATACCACAGACCAGCACTGTGTTTTATATTAGGGGCTTGCGGTTACCATTCCCAAGGGAATAAGGACCCAGGAGAACACTTACTTACATCTTAATTGTAAAATTTTCTCTTCATTCCTAGGATAATGTGGACAACAATCTCTTCAGCTTTCTGTTATGGGCAGGGATAATCTGCTTCAGTTTCTGGTTCCAAATTTTGAGATTGGCTCTGCCATTCTGCTTCGTGTGTGTGTGTGTGTGTGTGTGTGTGTGTGTGTGTGTGTGTGTATGGGAAGGAGGTGGTATTTTCAGCCTGTTAGTGATAGGATGATGTGAATTCCTTCCCATCTGTATTTTATTCTAGATGAGGGGTTCTGAAGGTCTCATGCTTCACTCCTATTTATCTGTCTGTAATTCTGTTCTTTTATTTTTCCATGGAGATGCCCAGCATATTTTTGAGCATGGCTTTTTTAATTTTTACATTTTATCCATTTTAGCTATCTATTTGAGTTGAGAGAAATGACCACGTTCAATACATAACATTACAATGCAGTTTCCTCTGAAAGTTAGACTTGAAATTTTTTAGCCTTTGTTTTCTTTTCTTTTTTCTTATCTCTTTTTTACAGTAAATATCATATACTCTTTATTTGGATCCAGGAGGACAATACTTTCCACTGTCACATTTGTATAGTGAAAACCTGAGAACTGGGCAAGTCAGAGAGAACTTACTTAAAATGCCCCCAGAGTGGGTGGAAGCAGTGTGTGTGCATGCCTGGCGCCCCCACTGACCTAGGTGTCCATGATCTGGGAACAAACCACAGTGTCAGTAATGCTGAGCAGTTCAGCTCTTCCATCTTCTCCACAGCTGCCTGAGTTGAGTCACAGCAGGCCCTAGCATGAACATAAGACTATTTCATGAATCTCTTGCATACTTCATGGAAACTGGTTTTGGTGTAAAAGGTTTCTTCCAAAATGTCTTAACAGATAGAAATTGGAACAATTCTGGATCGACTGCTCCCAGATGCAAGTGATCTCTCAGAAACAGAATAAAAACAAGCTTGTAACTTTATAATATTTATTTAGTGATTTATTCATCTATTTATTCTTTTTATTGGGTTATCAAATATATTTTGAGGGCTTCCTATGTGCTAGGCACTATGTAGGATACTGGAAATGAAGATGAACACTAATAAGATGGTCTTATTAGGCTCACAGCCCATTGGAGAAGATGGACAAGTAAACAAAGAAGCACGAAGAGTGACGAGGCATCCAGAATGTCCCCCTTAGGAGGGGAATCAATGGCTGCACTTGGAAATGCTGAGGGGTTGAATTCTCACCTAGGATACCAGAGGAGGTTGCTTCTTTCATGTTTGTCATGAAGAGAGATGAAGAATAGATCCCTTTCTTTCACAACATGAGAAAGAGATGTACAACTGTGAAAAATCTACATCTTGGAAGCAAGCAGTGTTTGGAAGCTAAAGAAAACCAAATCTCCCTGCCACCATCTTCTTACCTTCTCATCAACAGGAGACAGTGGATGAGCGAGTATGAGGCATACAGAACCTGTAGGAACTTGAACTTGGCTGTCAGTAACATTTATCCAGACGTGCAGTGCCTTGGTGTGGCCCTCTAGGAACACAGATTCGGCTGGTCTCACCGATTTGCAAGATCCAGAAGGAGTACTAGAAACAAACCTCCGCTATCATAAAGAGTATGGTTCAGGAGCACTTATTGGGTCCCTTTATTAAAAGAACAAGCTACCAGAAAAAAAAATGAATATGCTTATGTTTTTATCTTTATAATATGAAATATCTGAATGTTCATAAATATCCCAAGGTTGAACATGATTTAGAATATTTGGTGCCATTTCTTTGAGATATTACTATGTGACAGGTACTGTGTTAAGTGCTTTACAGGCATAAGTCCATTATTGTTTTTCATTAATAGCCTTAGTTTATATAGTAGAAAACTGTTTTATTCAGTTTTTTTTTCACTTACCCAAGGTCACACAATTTATGATTAGGAGAGCCTAATTTCAAGTCTGAATTGGCCTTCTTTCCAATAAATTATTTCTCTTTTTAAATCATCTGTTTCACTGATTGACCTAAGGTCTTATCGATTGATGACTGGATTGATTTGTTATACATAAGTTTTTAAAAATAGGTTACCTTAATGTTAATCTTAGTTGGTTTCATGTTGAAGTACACCCTCCTGGACTATATACACATTACTATGTGTTCAAAGTCAAGGAGCATCACGTGATGGTCAACACAGTGCTGAACCCCCTCTAGATACTCACAACTGGTCAAGCGGCATGGAATAAAACTGTTCACCATTCAGACTGGCTCACTCAGTTTAGGATTGTACCCCATTCTTTGATCATCCCTCCTTCTTGGTCTTTTGGGGAAATCCTGGAAAATTATCTATTGCATTTCTAAAATTTATAAATTTCTAAAATTAATAATCAAAGCTCTACTGCCCCAGGGATTAGGCCCAGGGGTACAAAGCAAACTAGGGCATGGTTCTTGCCTTTAACAAGGTCACAGAGGAGTTAGAGAAGCTCATACATAAGCAGGTATGCTGCAAAATTCCTGCTGATGGCTGAGTTGCAGGCACAACAGTCTTCTGCTGGAGCACAGAGACATAACCCTGTCACTGCATCTGGTTAATCATGGCTAGAAGAGAACTGCAAGCAGAGCCAAGGGCAAGCTCAAGGCTTCACAGGTGAGAACACGGTGCCCTCCTGGGAAGTGAGAGATTTATTACAAGCAGAGAGTACTCAGCAAGAGCGGGGGGAGCATGCTGAGGGATGAGCCTGAAAAATAAGAAAGAGACACATAGCGAATGGCTAAGAAATGTGGGTTTTTTCCTGACTAAAAGACAAAGCAAATGAGATTGAGAACTTAGCACATACAAATATTCCCAGTCAACAAGAAGCTTTGGTATTGTTGGTTCTCTCCCATCCCAGAGATTCCCAAATTTTTTCTTGCTTGGGAAACGCCTTCCAGTGACAGGTCTCCACCCATCTACCTGCCAGATGCACCCTTTCCTCTCAGCAGACTGGTCCAAATGTAGCTGCAACCCCACATTTCCCCAGGGTGGGGCTGGTGAGGGTAGGGCAGCCACCAACATTGGCCTCGACCAGGCTCACTGAGCAAATGGTTTTCTCTGGGCCTAATTAAGGATGACTTGATGTCTACATGACTACACTTAAGTCTTTGTTGGTCTGCTTATTGTTTCCACTGAGCATGACAAAGCTTAGGAGCTTTATTCTGGGTGTCTCAGCCAAGTGCCAAAGGGAAAGAAATTAAAAGAAAAGAAAAGAAAAGAAAAAACCAAATCACTACTTTCATTCACTAAACATGCCCATTTACTTGTTTTTCTATTTTATTGCATTAGTCATTGCTATAAACCCAGCGTGGTCTACTTTTTTCCCCCTTCTTTTATGATAGTAACATTCCAGAACCAGGCAAGTACTCCAACGGTGAGACAGACCTATAGCACATACCCAGAGGTGTTGGTCAAAACTCCCACAAACAACCCTTCCACATTCATCCTCAGGGGCTCTCAGGCCTAGGAAACGTTTGTCACTTGGCTCTTCAGAGCGTCTCTGAGAGATAGGCGGGATTGCTGTCTCTCACTATCATTTTGGTGCATATTATTTCTTTCTTTACTCCAAAAACCTGAGTTTCCAGGTTTACTAAATAAAGTATACCACACTCAGCTAAACTTGAATTTCAGATTAAAAAAATAATAATTGCTTAGTATCAATACGCACCACGCAAAATTTGGAACAGACTTATACTAATGATTATTTAATCTGACAAGCCTACCACCGACTCCACTCCATGGACAAATACTGAGTGCCATCTCAGTGCAAAGAACAGCTAGGTGCTGAACAGCTAGGTGCTGAACAGCATGATTCAGACATAGACTTTCCCCCTAAGGGATCCAAAGCCCAGTGAAAGCGAAGTTAAGTAAACAACTGACAAATGCTTTCAAGACAACTCAGATTTGAAATACACGAATACACACGCACAAACACAAAGTATAGTTGAATCTCACTTATGGTATTGCATATATCTAAAAATGTGAACTGATAAAATGTCAGCAGTAGAAGGATATTCAGGACTACGAAAAGTAAGAATAATAGGCTTCAACAATTAGGATTCAATATTGGAATGTATGAGGGACTTCAAAAGGCAAATATCTACTAATGGAATATATCACATTATTATGTCAAAAATTGATTATATCAACATGTATTAAAAAGGAACTTCAACACGTAAATATTTATTCCTAAAATTAAAAAAACTTTTTTGTAAAACAAGAATATATAGACTAAGTGGTTAGTATGATAAAATGAAGAAGTAACACTTTTTCCCAGTTAAGTGAATAACAACAAAAAGGTCAGAAAAAAATGAGTGAATAAATACCTGTGTGTGTGTGTTTGTGTGGGTGGTGTTCAAAACCAAAAATCAGTATCATACTCTGAGGTGACTAGTAGAAATATTTTATTTAAAAGGAATGAAACAAAGATGTTATTATCATAATCATTATGTAATATTTTCTGGGAAACATTAACTGTTATAACTGGACAAAGAAAAAAATAATGATATAAAAACAAAAGAAAATGAAAAATTTGTTAATTTTAGACAGTATAATTGTAGACCCAGAAAATATAATTCAAAACTATTAGAAAAAAAATTCAACATAGGAGAAATAATCCAATAAGGTGTTGGTTAACAAATGAATGTGCAAAAAATCTGTGGAGAAGCAAGAACCAGTTAGAAAATATAATAGAATAAAAACTCTACTAGTAATGCCACCAAAGATATAATATCTATTTGTAAACTTAATTTAATACATGTGTAGGATATAAACAGAAAATTTTAAGAGTCTCAAAAATAACTGTCAATAAAAGATCCAATGAATTCTTGAATAGAAAGCCTCAAATTTGTAAAGCTATCATTTACTTTCAAAATTAATCTCTAAGATACAATCTTAAAATATCAAGAGGGTTTCTTTGGAACTTGACAATGCTGTGTGAAATTTATCTGGAAAAATAAACTTCAAAACTTCTAAAAATAATGAGAGGAAACTAATTTTACTAAATATTAAAATATATGGTGTCACAGTAAATAATGTATTTTGGATCAGAAGAAAATAATTTCAGGAAAAATCAATGGAATAGAATGGAAAGAACAGAAATAAGTATATTGGAGGTACTAAATAGAAGATAAAACAATATTTAAAATCAGTTGGAAAAAGAGAGATTACTTTTTTTAATGGTTTTGGAATGCTTGGAAAAAATAAACTGGATTTCCAAATGCTTGGAAAAAAATAAACTGGATTATTCCTTTTAGAAAAAGATATTGCAGCTGGACCAAGATTTAAGTATATAAAAACACAAATTTACATAAGTTTCAGAAAACAAAAAGTATAAGAAGCTTTTATAAAGCAGACATGTAATTTAGAAGCCATAAAAACGTAGAACGGCGATTTTACAATTTAAAGCATCTGTAAACAAAATTATATACTGAAAGTGAAAAGACAGGAAAAAAACTGTGTAACGTATCACAAAAGGCTAATTTTTTTAACTAATAAAGATTTCATAAATATCAATAAAAAAGTCACAATACAATAAAAAGAAAAATGAGGCTTACGAATAAACCACCAGTAGATAAAGAATGAACATAATAAAAGCAACAGTAATTTTTATAACTTCTCAGATGGCAAAAAATTAAAGGATCTGATGATGAGTGGAGCTGGTGACTGAAGGTGGCTTTCCACATCATTGATGGGCATTTGTGCTGGGATTATCTCCTAGAAGACAATTTGGTGGCATCTGCCAGAACTAGAAATATGTACTTGGTCCCTTTAACCACTGGAATCATTTGCAGAAATTTATCTTTTGATGACATATGTATTTTTGTAAACATTTGCCAAAAAAAAAAAAGTCCAAGTCTATTCACTATAGTATTATTTTAATTTGGGGGTGGTGGGAAATGGAAACAAGGTAGGGAATTGGTTCAAACTTTTATGGTATATCCATATAAAAAATATATCTGCAGACAGTGAAAAAAGTAATGTATGAGCTATGTGCTTATGTGTAAAGCTCTACAAAGAAGTGTTATTAGACTGAAAACATCAAATGGAGGTTAATGCTGTATTATAGTCTCGTACAAAAAATTTTATGTACCTATAATATATAAATATATTATGCAAAAATGTGTATATATAGAGATCTATGATATCTGAATACTGATAAATGTATACTTTAATTTTTTATGTGCACATTTTGTGTTTTTAAATTTTTTATTATAGTTGATTTACAATGTTGTATCAATTTCTGCTGTATAGCATTGTGACCCATGTACTTATGTATATACATTCTTTTTCTCATACTATCTTCCATCACGTTCTGTCCCAAGAGATTGGATATAGTTCCCTGTGCTGTACAGCAGGACCTCATTTCTTATCCATTCTAAATGCAATAATTTGTATCTATCTACCCCAAACTCCCAGTCCACCCTACTTGCTTCCCCATCTTCCTTGGCAACTACAAGGCTGTTTTCCATGTCTGTGAGTATGTTTATGTTTTGTAGATAGGTTTATTTATGCCATATTTTAGATTCCAGATATAAGTGATAGTATATGGTAGTTGTCTTTCTCTTTCTGACTAGCTTCACTTAGTATGAGACTCTCTAGTTGCATCCATGTTGTTGCAAATGGCATTATTTTGTTCTTTTTTATACTGAGTAGTATTCCATTGTGTATAGGTACCATATCTTCTTAATCCGTTTGTCTGTCATCTGTATGGATGGGCATTTATGTCTGTAAGAACAAAACTGTCAATTGTGTGACCTTTGAGAACTGAGAGTCAAAAGAGGAGACAGTGACTTTCCATTTCTGGCCTTTCTCCATGCTATAAAGTTTGCTCATGTAGTACTCTTTTTTTTTTTTTGTCTTTTTGCCTTTTATGTAGAGCAGTATGTGCAGGTTCCCAGGCTAGGGGTCTAACAGGAGCTATAGCTGCTGGCCTTTGCCACAGCCACAGCAACATGGGATTTGAGCCGTGTCTGCAACCTTCACCACAGCTCACGGCAACGCCGGATCCTTAACCCACTGAGCAAGGCCAGGGATCGAACCTGCAACCTCATGGTTCTTAGTTGGATTTGTTAATCACTGAGCCACGACGGGAACTCCCATGTAGTACTTTTCATTGTTCCCCTATGCCGACTGGTATTATTATGGCTGCAAGATTAAAGGTTATTTGTTGTTTTCTTTTTTAAAAAATTATCTCTGCCTTTTTCATGTATGTGTGAAACTGAATAACTAAGCATTGCTGGATTTGGTTACTTAACCAGTTCAAACAACATACTGATGATTCTTCTTTTTCTTCTTTATTTAAACTACTACAGTATAGTTGACTTACAACGTTGTGTTAATTTCAGGTGTACAGCACAGTAATTCATTTATACATACATATATATATATATCCATTCTTTCTCAGGTTCTTTTCCCATAAGGATATTAGAGAATATTGAGTAGATTTCCCTGTGCTATATAGTACCTCTGCTTTTAAAAGTCAGGTTCATTTTCCTTGTAACACAGCATGACAAGAGCAGTACATGCAGTCTCAGAGCAATTGTCCAGGTTGTATAACACCACATGCATGCAAGTTCATGATCATTTCCTTGCCCCTTCTCTCCCTCCTGGCAGCACAGCCCATGGTCTCATTCTCTTAGGTTTTCTTCCTCACTTCTGTACCACCCTCCACCTCCCTAGCCTCGAGCTTAGGTCCCAGCGCACACGGAGAGTCACTGCATTTGTTTAAATGAACCCAAACATGGCTTTGATCTTTTGCATCTGCCAGGCTCCTGGACACCATTTCTTTGACCACCATCGCAGGACTGGAATCTCTGGGGATTGTGCTAGGCACTGCCAGCCTTTTCCAGGCTGGTCCTACCTGAGTGACGGTGCCCTGTCTTCCCAGGAGCGCTGCACAGTGAGGGAGAGCCCAAGTTGGCGGGAAGTCAGATTGCTGCCTCTTGCTGGCTGATGACCATGCTTCACTTCTCCAAGCCTTGGTAACTTCAACTGAGAAACGGGAATAATAACATATACCTCTTCCCTTTGCAACAGATATTCAATGAAATAATGTATGTTCTCTGCCTTGATCAAGAAATGCTAGCTTTGCTTTGTTTTTTATTTCCCTTTACGATCTGTTTTTCCTTTCCTAGGTCAGGGACCAGGGGAAGGAGCTTACTGCTGGGTCACCTCCCAATGTGACACTTAGCATTATAACATGACTTGGTCGTGACAGCTTTCAAGCTATACATCCTCCAAATCCAGCCAGGTTGTTCATTAACCTGTCCATACACCACAAGGTACCCCAACTAAGGAGCCAGTGGGTTCTTGGAAGCCTTTCTGGGGTAAGCCTACTGTTTGACAATCCTTATTCCTTCACCCTTTGATTTACAAGACATAGGTCTATCACCTAGAGGTCTCTGAGCTCAGCAATCTGAACAGAAAAGAGTCATTAAAGTTCAATCAAACTCAAAGCTTGTGGGTAAAGTTCCAAGTCTGGTTGAACCAGAGACCTGGAAATCTAAGCTCTCTATTGGGGCACACTGCCAGTCCCAGCCTCACGGGGTGCAGACCAACTATGGTCCCTGCTTTGATCCTTCTTCCAGATCTGTGTGCCAAGATCTTATTGTATTATTGACGTCAGAGAGAATTTAGCTCTTACTGTTTCCCTTTGGAATTCTACAATGCTTCTTTAGGATGAGTCAAGTCAATCCATAGTTTTCAAGCCTGTGCTATTTTGCAAAATAGGAAGACAATAAAGAAAGTCTGCAGCATGGTTACAGATGCACCCTTTGAGGTCCACACATCCGGAGTCAAACTCCAGGTCTGCTACTGAGACGCAGTGGCAGGATTTGAATCTTTCTAGCCTTAGTTTTATCAGGAAACTGAGATGTTAACAGTCTCTACTTTAATTAGGCCTCAAATATAAAGCACTTTGCAAAGGCCAGGCACACAGTAAGCCCACAAGTAACTTTGGCTATTACTATTATGGGTTGGCACCATGGGGAGTGATTTAAGGTGGATTCTAGAGTTGGATTGCCTGGAGTTTAAGCTAAGACTCTGCCACTTGCTGGTTGCTTGACTTGTCAAGTTACTTAACCTCTCTGTGCCTCTACTCTTCTGGGAAACAGGAAGGACAGGGTATCTACATCATATAATCGTGAGAATTAAATCAGTTGATACATGCAAAGTGCTATTTAAAATGTGTTATATATAAGGTACTATACAAATATGGTATTTTTAAAGTATTACTAATAAAAAAACAATTGAAAGAATCCAAAATAGCAAAACTGAAAAGAAAAAGGCCTGCAAAAAAACCACCTTCAATGAAAGCCAGTAGAGGTAATGAGATAAAGCCAGAAAACAAATTTTTAAATTAGAAAAATAGAATTGATAAATAAATTAAAAGGAAACAAACATCCACACAAGTATTTGAAAATGCAAGCCTCTGATGAGCCCGAAGGGCTAGAAGAGGTAAAAATAAAACCAGCCGCAATGAGCATGGATTCCCCAAAAGTGAATGCCTGAAGCTGAAGGAGGGCCCAGTGCATCCAGGATCTGATGGAGCCCTTGTTTGGCAGAAAGCCCACTTGGGAGACGTGCAGTCTGCCTCTACCTGGGGCCATTTCCACCTTTCCCAGACTGGGTATCAGCCACCTGGTGCCAGCTGTGCAGCCTGGGGCAAGAGCTTGCTTTGTCATCACCTGTCTCTCTGTGGATCTCAGAGACCTGATGTCAGTACCATCTTCCCTAGGAAATCAGACTTGGACCTTCTCCTACCTTCCCTAACTGGTCCCAGAACTCCTAGCTTTTCATCCAGCTTCCCACCAGCCAGCCCATCCATGAAGCAACTTAAGACTTGAGATCTGAAAAATGATGAAAGTATCTTTCACTTCTTTGTGTTGTCAATCCTCTGCCATCTCTCTGTACCCAAGACTTTGGGAAATGGATGTTCATCAATAAGCATTAATTTGTGCCTGGAACCTGTGTTTTACTAGAATGGTAGTATGATATGGGTTATAAGGAAAATAATTGACTTTCTACTGCTTTCCAAGAGCTCAAAAGAGTTGAAAGAGAAAAGGTCAAAATATGGGGTGTAATCAAAAATAATCCAAGAGAGGAGTTCCTGGTGGCTCAGTGGGTTAAAGATCCAACATTGTCACTACCGTGGTGCAGGTTCAATCCCTGGCCCGGGAACTTCCACATGCCAGAGTGTGGCCAGAAAAAAAGAAAAAAAAGAAAAAAGGATGAGCTAAGAGAGCAAAAAATAGAATTTGAAAACTCAAGTGTTTGACCCTGGCATGCAAGCAGGGCCATGAGCAGAGAGGGAAGGGAAGAGTTGGCCATAATACACTCAGGAAAGAAAGCTCATGGAACAGAAGACATGGTGGGTGGAGAGATATAGCAAGCACAGGAGGGATCCTCAGAGTCACCGAAGCACACTTCTTTTTTTGGTTCCAGCATGCAGCAGCTTGATGTGGGATCTCAGTTTGCAGACCAGGGTTGGATGTGGGCCAGAGAGGTGAAAGCCAGAATCCTAACCACTAGACCACCAGGGAACTCCCTGAAGCATACACTTTAATGTGTTCACTCATTTCTCTTTCCCACATCCTCATATGCAAGGTGCCGCTATCATAGCCATTTCATAGATGAGGAGACTGAGCCATCGTCATCTATGGAGATGGGAAGTTAAGTAACTGGCCCAGGGTCTCATAACCACCAAGCAGGAGGATGGGACTCAAATGTGCTGACAGTGGGCGGTCCTTGTGTTTGGAGTTGGCCACTTATTGGCAGCCTCAGTTTCTTTATCCTTAAAATGAGGGTAATAATATTGACCTCGCAGGGTTTGGGGGCCTCAGTGAAATAAAGTGGAACCAAAGTCTCTGGTTTACAGTCAGTGATCAAATGTCCACGGTTGCCCCCTCCCCCATCCTCTAAACCTGCCTTAGGCAGCATCTGCTGATATGTGGGGTCATACCACATGTGGTCACCATTTCTGAAAGACCCATCTGCTTTCAAACCCCAAGACTTTGCTCACAAAATTTCTAGTCTACCTGAGATGGCCTTTTCTTCTGCTTCCAAAACTTGGGAAGCCAGCAAGTTCCCAACCATGTAGTGAAATATTATTCAAATTTCTCATCTGTAAGTGGCCTTTCTTCCCTCTGTGTTGCCCTGGTGCCTTGTGTGGACCATTTCTGAGAGCCCTGGTCTTCAGTGAGGCCACCTAGAAAAGGGGATGTTGGCCCCCACCTCATCAGAGCTGTGTAAGGCGCGCTGCGCTTTGACAGAGCACAACCGGCACCTCAAATGGAGTATGTTCTTGTATTATCATTATTGCCTGACAAACGCTTTCTCATGCTATAAACCATTGAACTTGGTTTATTGCCCCTCCTAGATGATTGATTAGGGCAGGGATATTATTAAATAATGCTTTGTTTTTCCCAGTGTCCAACACAGAGCCCAAAATAGAGTAGGTGCTCAGTAAATGTGATTGAAGGGAACAGATATCAAGCCAGAGATCAAACAGCAGAGGAGGTAGGTATGTGTTAATGGGAATGAGGCTTTGTTTACACTTGTTCTGTGCCAAGTGCTCACTACTTGCGAAGCCTTGTGCTCAGTGCTACAGAGGGTACGTATCAGAAGATACGTGTGGGAACGCCATCTGACCCCAGAGACCAGCAGTCTGATCAGGTCTAAGGGAGAGGGCATAGAGGGCATAGAACATGGTTTATCAGCACGGTGATTCCAGAAGCAAGGAGGCCACCCTTGGGCAAGTTGTGAAGGAGGTCCAGCAAGTCCTGCAGCTGTCACCATGCAGGCTTTTTTATCTACTGCTAAGTGTCCTGTGCCTAGCCACATGTGACAAGGGCCACTCACAAAACAACGGGGGTTAAATGAATGCAATGTGGAAATCACCCCGAGGAGGATGTGGGAAATGGTATCGATTTTTAGGGAAGGAAAGCAAAGTATTGAAACAGAAACAAAAATAATGTGAGCAGAGGTGAGGTAATGAAACTTGGATGGCAAAATATTGAGGACAAATTATATACCCAACAGTAAGAAAATGGATATGTAAATTATGATACACCAGTCAATGTAATTATTTACAGTCATTTAAAATTAGATTTACAAAGACTTTATAACAAGGTAGAATGATTTTGTTTCTGGTGAAAAATACAATGACAGAAAATTGCATAGACCCTAAGATTATAACTGTTAAAGCTGAAGACTAGGAAAGACACCCCAAACTGTTAGTAGTGGCTTTCTTTAAATGGTTCAATGTTTAACGAACCCAACTAGGATCCATGAGGATGCAGGTTCGATTGCTGGTCTCACTCAGTGGGTTAAGGATCCAGTGCTGCCATGATCAGTGGTGTAGTTGGCAGACGCGGCTTGAATCCTGCGTTGCGATGGCTGTGGTGTAGGCCAGCAGCTGTAGCTCCCATTCAAACCCTAGCCTGGGAACTTCCATATGCCGCAGGTGCTGCCCTAAAAAGCTAAAACAAATTAAAAAATAAAAAATAAATTCTCTGTTTATGAATGAATTGTTTCTTCTCTCTTGGTTCTATTTTCCTGGATTTGAAAAATGTCTGTGTCCGTAAACAATTTTTATCATGAGAAAACCATGCAATTGTAAATTTAAATTGTACAAAATATCTGCATTGATTAAAGTATTTTTCCAAAATAAATAATGACTTCCGGAGCTATTATTACCTCTAGTCCAATATGCGTAAGCACGCCTTCCTTTTCCTGATTTTGAGAATTCAGAAGCTATGGAACATGCTCTACATACATAATATTTGGGAATGTGTATTGTGAATCTCTATATCCTTTAACTTGAGTATTAATCACATATGTGCATATCCATGTCACACACACACTGGATCAGAATACAGTTAAGGTGGGGAAAGGGGGACAGATGACAAGACTGGTGGGTAATAGAATAGCATAGACCCCTAGTGTGTGCTGGCAAAGTCAAAGGTGTGACAGACAGAGAGGCCAGACATCGTTTCAAAACCTATCCCCTCACTGAAATGAGCTTAGAGTTTGAGAGAGAAACGGGACAACACAGACTATAGATTTCTGTCTCTCTCTCTCTCTCTCTCTCTCTCTCTCTCTCTCTCTCCCTCACACACACACACACACACACACACACACACACAAACACACCCTCCCTCTTGTCTCTTACTCTGACTTAGGCATGAGTTGTCCAGCCCCAGGGGCTGCAGCTGAAAGAACACCGTCCCTGGGCATTTTGCCGACTGGAAAAGAGGCAATCGGGTTTTTGGAAAAAGGTTTCTGACAATGACAAAAGCCAAAGAGTGGTCAAAATGGGTTGATTTTTGAGAGGAAAGATCTATTTTTAGACCTAGTAGGGCGGGGCTGTATTTTGAAAATAGGTATTTAAGGTTGGGTATAATTTATTTAGTGTGCAAGGAAGTTACTAATTTCATAGAGAAATAAAGATGCCCAGAACCCAGATTCCTCTGAACTCTACCTCAGCCTTAGCCTGGGGTGATTGCTAACTCCTTTGGTGAGAAGATAATTTTATTTTAATTCTCATGCAATAGCTGAATAACTTCCATACAAATGCCAGGCATCAATCTTTATGAGTAAATTGCCGTCCTCACTATTAGGGTGTGGTACGGGAGAGGATGGCATACTTTAGGAGCCATAAAACTTCATGGATATAATTTTTCTTTCCAGGCCATTATAAGCATAACGACCTTATTTTTTTTTTTAATAGCTTAAGTGAACAACATGTTAAAAGAATAAAAACAAAAATCTTTAACAATCCTGCAGATACCACTTTGAGGATGGAGGATCAGATATCTTAGAAAAAGAAAAAGACTTTTCCTCCTCAGTTTAAAATGTGAATGAAATAATTTGACTTTGAAATTTTCTTGACACTCTTTGTGGTAACTAGAGCCAGATGTGTCAGAATCAGATTTGGCAAGTAACACTTTTGCAAGCTTTTTCCCCCATTTTTTGCTTTCTCTTTGATCTGACAAGCTTGCAAAGACAATCCCACCCCAAATTCATTGGAGCAACACATCTTCAATAGATAAGGTACCAGGCCTGACATCCTGGGCGACTTCATTGGAGAAATAAACACCGGCTCTTTAAAGGCTCTTGGCTTTGGGTTCCATGAAAGCAATAACTGTCCATAACTCAAAAGGACAGTAGAATTCATGTGCTTCCCGTCTTCTTTTACTTGATGAGGACACTGAAGTTAAGGAACTCGACAACTTGCCAGAGTCACCCTTTGTCAGTGACCCAGGGCTCTGGGGGAGCAGGATTGCTCCTCCGGTGTCCCCAGAGGACGCCAGCGCCCTGCTCCTGACAAACCCCGTGGTGGTGCCTACCCCAGTGGTCGCGTGACGACTAAGTGAGCCCATCCTGGAAAGTGGTTCAAACGGTGCCTCCTTCTTGTTCATCTGTCTTGTTATTATCTCTCTAACCAGAAGCATGTTACTCATAGCAAGAGAATGACTGGCGCAGTGGGACGTTTTTAGCACCAACCAGCAACTCAAAGACACGGAGGCCAGAATAATCTCTGATCAGGTATAATAACTCCTGTAACAGGAATTCAAGTCATTCACTCTTTCTTTATATCTCCACTGCCATTTCAGCCAGCAGTTTGAAAGCAAAGCTTGGGAGTCAGAGTTGTTTGCTCTGAAAACACTTCAGTTTTGTCCTAAATCTCTCGCTGAAGAAAAAGAAACTGGGCTGATACAGGGAAGGTTGGTGTGGTGGTCACACATATTGTAAGAAAGCACAAATGAGGTCCTACTGTTTAGCACAGGGAACTATATCCAGTCTCTTGGGACAGACCATGATGGAAGATAGTATGAAAGAATGTATATAAATGTCGGACTGGGTCACTTTGCTGTACAGCAGAAATCGGTGCCACTTTGTAAATCACTGTACTTTAATAATTCTAAAAAAAGGCTAATTTAAAGAATCTTTGTTTTTGTTTTTTGTTTGTTTTGCTCTTTGTTTTCCTAGAGAATCTGGACATTGGCTATTCCTGCCCAGTAGCTCTTAGCAGCGCTAGTGATGTCACATCTCCATGCATGGTGTCCGTATGAGAAAGGTTATGCCCACACAGATACCCATGCCTGGTTCCAACCAAAGACAACCATTCTGAAAGGGACAGACAGCTGTGGGACATGAACTTAATGGGCATTTGTGGGGAAGCTTAGTCTGTGGGTCAGGTTGGCCTCTGTGAGAAGGTGGCACAACCCTTCTTTGAATGCAGGACTCTGTGGCTTAGAGACTTCTGCCCAGTCACCAAGGCTGATCCTCATGGAGGAAATTAGCCAGATCACCATGCCTGGCTTTCCAGGCTGATTGATAACCAGTTCTGTCCTTATGGAGGGCTTACTGCATGCTTGACATTGTGTTAGTGCTTTCCACACAGTGTCCTTTTCAGTCCCTCCAGCAACCCTTCAGGGAGGCACCGTCAGCCCTGCTTCCCAGACAGAGCTCAGCAGGGGGAAATGCTCGGCCAAGTTCACACAACCAGTCTGCAAGGTGCAGAGCTGGCCCTCAGCCCATGTGCTCCCCACGTGACTCAGGACAACAGAGCTGTCCCCTTATTTCTCCTTTTTCCTCCTTTGTGGTCTTCAGACCTAGAAAAATGGGTTGTTCTAGTGCCTGACCCTTGTGTTCTATGGCTTTGAACAAAATGCTGGGATCATCTGTGAGGTAAGGGATTCTAGTCGGTCTTATTTCCTTGGATCCAAAGGTCAAGTCTGTCCGACATACTCCTTGCATTTGCGACAGACTCCAAATTCGAGTAGAACGCTTTTAGGTCTAAGATATTGTTTTCTGCTTGTGCTTCCACCAAGTTTGCCTCAAATTGAGAATGAAGTGGGACAAAGCCATTTTCTCTTTAAATTTGTTTGATTCTGTTTGGGCAAAAGGAAAATAGGCAACTCCTCTCCCTTCAGGCTTCTCTGGTTCAAACATCAGACTACAATTCTGGAGATGAGGGAAGAAGTTTGAAAGGTTGCCGATTAGGAAGCAGTAACCCCTCCTTCAATCCCCATGTGCACTTAAGTCCTGTCTGGTCCTTTTCAACAGGCCAGCTCGGACATCCTGGTCAGGTCTGCCAGCATCATCCTGAAATCTCCCGCGACTTCTGGCCCATGGACACACCGGCACCGCTTCCTTTTCGAGCTCACTCCTTCTAAGAGCTCGTCTGGGGCCATAACTTAGAAAGTATTTCTTCTTAAATAAATCATTGCCTCTTGGCTTTTGACCCTGTACCCATTTATCATAACCAGTTCTTTTCCTCAGCTTCTTCCACTGAGTTCCCACCCCAACAAGGGTTTTCTAGTTTAAAAGTGGCTTTGATCTTGAAGTTTTTTTTTTAAAGACCTCCATCCCTCCTTCTTTTTCGCACAAAAGTAATGCCACGGTAGGGGTGAGAGGCCTGGTGAGTTGTGTGGGGGAATCATTTTAGCTTCAGATGTGACTGGTCAAACGATTGTGTCAGGAGGCACAACTGGACCTCTGAGAAGCAAGTCAGTGTAATAATGAAGTGTGTTATTTTCTGGGATTCTGAGTCACTGCATGTTTGAATGAGGCTTCGCCTTTCGGTCCTCCCTGAAGTACCAAGAGGTCTGAGAGTCCACCCTCATGACCTGTACCTGAATCTCATGGCCAATCTATTTTGAAACCTCCTACCCCCAGGGAAGCAAATACTAAAACTTCTCCCTCATTTTCCAAACGCAGTTGAGTGATTAATTTTGATTTAATGAAGACAATAGTTGGTGGGAATGAGCCAGGCTCTGAAACACCAAGGAAGGAGTTAAGGGTCCTGGGAGGGGCGTGGGGGAAGGTGGCAGAGAATCAAGGATATGCAACTAAGCGCTTTTCACATTTAGCATGAGACAGTTTGATACCATTTTTTAAAAGAAGGGAAGAAATATTTTAGATATTCTAAGCATAATGCTTAAACCACAAATTCTGTAAAAAATGAACAGCCTAAGCTATTAGCAGCTGTATGCGTCATAAACACCTTAGGCGAGACAATCAGACACTAATGCCAAGAGCACCTCCGAGCCATCAGTCTGCACAGCGCCCGACTTCTGCAATTTCATAAGATAAATGCCTCTGCTGTTTTAAGATGATGAAACTACAGCTGAGACGAATCTCCGTATTTTTCACCAGTGATTTAATAAAGGCCAGCTCGGAATAAATAGGGAACGGCTACTCTGAAAAGCTTTTTTAGCTTTGTGCTGAAATGTGTTGGAACTTTCTTCCATAAATTGATTGTATCCAAAGTTCTGATTTGTCCATGCATGGAAGAAAGACGTCTACCAAGTCGTGGACTTTAAACATGCCATGTAACGCACTGTGGCCTAACGGGAAATTTAGGGCAAGATGCTTCCTCGGGCAAGCCCTGGGGGAGGGGCGCATCAGAAAGTTGATTCGGCTTCTCTTGGCCTGAACCAGCCACCAAAATAGAGAAGGAAAGGAATCTGCATCCTGGATTTTGCTGACCCTAATCTAAGGATTCTCATAAAAAGTGCTATGTCCGTGTGATGTCACACTTGCCTTCAGGGTTATTTCTGAGTCTTAAGATGTGTTAAGCACACATCCAATTGCTAAGTAGGAGTCAGTTAGATGCATAGAGAGAGAGACTGTCAGAGGGGTGGCAAGCTAGATAAACACACTTCAATCTACTACAGGCAATTACTTCCCAAAGTATTTAAAATCCTAGGGGACAAGGCTGACTATAATTTTAGAGGATCTATTTAAATCTTGTATTCATGAGTACGAAAAAAGTTTTTTTTCCTTCCCATTTTTGATGAGTGACATAGGAGAGCAGGAGGGAAAGTGAGGAAGAACTGATGCATTGCTATTTCTTTGGGGCGCAAGCATCTGGCTCTTTTAGTGTATCCACTAACCCCACATAGAGTTACCAGTTGGCTCCGTGTGTGTGTGTGTGTGTGTGTGTGTGTGTGTGTGTGTGTGTGTGTGTGTGTGTGTTTGTCATCGGTTTTACCTGCCCACTTCTGAGGCTGACAAGAGGCTGTCAGGGAAAACCCGAGATCCGTTTGCAGGTTTTGGCGGGGGCCCGGCACGGTTGACTCCACTGAGGGGCCCCCGCCTTCCACCCACTGCAGCCGGGCTGTGCCTGTCCAGCCTGCCCCCTGCACAGGCCCTGCTGACTTTAATTAGGCCCTCTCGGCTGAATTCACAGGTGGCTTCCTGGGAGGAGGCGGACACCTCTCCTCGGACCTCCAGCTGCTCATTTCCTCAGTGGATTAGCAGGACCACGATGAAACAGAAGCTTGTGCCTTCCCCATTCTTTACACAACCTGGTGTTAGAGGTTGACCTTTCACCCCTGGAGATTCGGAGGATTAAGGCCGCTTTTAAGTCCCGCTCTGGTTACTAATCCACCACTTTCACTTGCTGTAATGTAAGCACTTCCTGACTTACCCTTTAAATCCTGTAAACATAATAAAACAGAGTTTAACCTTTACCTTTGGATTTCCCCACTTATCTTCTGTGCTGGCGAATCAACTGCGGAAGGATCCGGGAACAGAAAGCTAATAAGTGATAGCCTGATTTTTTTTTTTTTTTTTTGCCCTGGGACATGTAACAAAACATTACAATATTTAATATGTTCGGGTCAAATGGCTGTGAGGGAGCACTAAAAGCTTCAGACTGGGCAAATAATGTTTTCCCTACTTTAACTGCATATATTTTCCCACAAAACAATGAAGCATATGGTTTGGGGTGTTTCAAGAAATTAGAACCAATGAGGTCCAATGATAGCTAAAGAAACAGGCTTTTGAGGCAGTTCACCTTAATACAGACTTTCAGTCCCCCTGTCTCTAGTCCTGCATCTTCCTGACACCATCCCTAGAGGCCCCACTATTAAATAGGAATATCAGGATCCAGCCTTGATTTCTAGATCCAAAGAGCAAAGCTCGAATTGTTTCAAACGTAAAATCCATACATTCATCCTTCTCTTTTCTGTTGACCCTTCAACTGGTCAGATGTCTTTCCTGAACATTCTTCTCAGGGGCTGAGTTGCAGGGTGGCTATAAATGGTGTCTAAGGGGAGTTTCCAGGTGGCGCGGTGGGTTAAGGATCCAGCAACGTCACTGCTGTGGCTCAGGTCACCTCTGTGGCACGGGTTGGATCCCTGGAGCTTCCACTTGCAGGGGTGCGGCCAAAAAAAAAAAAAAAAAAAAAAGCAAGTGCCTAAGGGCCCCGCATCTGGTAGCAGTTTGTCACCACATTTCCGGTTAGCAAGCAGCCTTCCACACCAAGCCTCACTGCTCTCATCAGCCCCGGAGCTCCTGAGCTGGCCACCTCTGTAGAAGGAAGCGGTAAAATAAAAGACCTGGAATTACATTAAGTCAGGTTGCAGCTAAGGGAATCTATCAGATGGATCTAGCCAGCAGCTGGCAGTGAAAGGGAAGCAGGCTAAGCGATGCCTCCACTAGACGACAGGCCAGGAAATGGGGCAGCTTGAGAACGGACAGCCTGTGTCCCTGTGGCCCTCAGCTGCTTCATCTTCAAATGGTCATAGTCTCACTGACTCCTTGCTCTGACTCGCTGAAGGAAAAACTGAGTGTAGTGCTTTTGTATTAATACACGATGAAATGTTCGCAGAAGAATGTTTGGTTGGATGAGGGATTCTAAAGAAATTAATACCTTTCATCATTAATAACTATAATAATCTATCCAATTAAATAATGGAGATGACTGGCTTTTCGGATGCCAAATACGCTATACAAATTCATCTGATATTTAGTCCACATGATCTATGGATGAAGTCAAAGATTCGATGTCATCTGTACGTCTGCAACTTCAGCTTCAACCTTTTGAGCTCTTTTCATGTGCCAGGCCCTGTGCCAAGTCTCAATGCACTGTATTAATTCAACCCTCCCCCCAGCCCTGTGAGGTAGGTGTTCATAGCGCCCTCATCCATTTTTAGGTGAGAAAGCAAATTCAGAAAGGTTGGTGCAGAATGGCGGTGCAGACCTAGATCTGTCTGGGCCTTGCCTCAGCAGACAGAGAGACCCTGTGCAAAGCTGCCTGCTACGAGACACAGCCCATCATTAATGTTGCACATTTTCTCTCAGAGCAACTTTTTCAGTCCTCACGGCCTCCCAGGCAAGTAGCAGAGTCACTCCCATTTGAGAGTTGAGATAATGAGGAGCCATAAAAATAAACTGTGATTTATCTCAGTGGATGGATATTTTGGAACCGTCTCTGGAGAAAACATGTAATGCTTCGGGTGAGGGTGGGAGGCGAGAATTAAAGGGTTGTGGGCTGAAGCAGGTGAGCAGGGCCGAAGCATCACTGGCTTCTGTGGGGCGATTTCCCTGGGATTTCCTTAACTTCTTGACTTGTTTCTCCCCCTAGAAATTTCCTCAAGGCAGGGAACTCTGCCCTCTCTCTCTACTGGGGTGAGTCCCTGGAGTCCTCAGGGTGGCGGTTATGGGAGCTGTAGGCTGAGGAGTCACAGCAATAGCAGCCTGCCGCTCCTCCAGGCTCCTTACAACATACCTTTCTGCTGGGCAATTAATGAGCATCTGGACACTTAAGAAATGCTTCTGGATGAGGAACATGTGTAATTTGCATCTTGTGGTAAATGCTTTTTTGGTGAGGTGTAATGTCCTGTTTTTGATGAGCAGGTCCTTTCTTGTAGGTAAATGTGTCACTCCTCTGCTCTCATGTGACGCCTTCACACATGGGGACAGATGCTCCCAATGGGATGTGCCCAGCAATCCACCAAGGGAGGAAGGCCAAGGTATGGTCGAGGGAGGAAGGGCCCCTCCAGGCCCAGAAGAACTTTCCTTGGTATTCACTACATGTTCCTGCAGTGATGAGAAGCCAAGAGACAAAGCCATGGGAGCAAGAACGTAATAGTCCATCAACAGATGAATGGATTAAGAAGCTATGGAACATATATAAAATGAAATATTACTCAGCCATGTAAATGAAATAAAGCCATTTGCAGCAACATGAATGCAACCAGATCATCACACTAAGTGAAGTCAGAAAGAAAGACAAATACCATATGATATCACTTATATGTGGAATCTAAAATATGGTACAGATGAATCTATCTATAAAACAGAAACAGACCCATGGACAAGAAGCACAGACATGTGATTGCCAAGGGGGTGGGGAGTAAGAGGGATGGACTGAGAGCTTGAGGCTAGTAGATGCAAACTATTACATTTAGAGTGGAGAGACAGTGGGTCCTATTGTATAGCACAGGGAACTGTATACAGTCTCATGGGATAAACCATAATGGAAAGGAATATTTAAAAAATTTTAAAAAAGAATGTGTACAGAATTGCTTGGTGGCCCAGTGGTTAAGGATCTGGTGTTATCATACTGTGGTTCGGGTCACCGCTGTGATGGAGGCTTAGTCACTGGCCTGAGAATTTTTGCACACCATGAGCACACCAAAAAAAAAAAAAAGAAGAAGAATGTATATACGTGTTGAAATTAATACAACATTGTAAATCAATTATACTTTAAATAAATAAATTAGAAAATAAAAAACACATTTAGCTCAGTTCCGGGACTGCAGTCTTTACTTCTGTGAAGTCCCCAGGTGTTCACACACCTGTGCTTGCTCCGTCACATACCCAGCCCATCTGCTTCCTCTCTCCTGACAAAGTTCACTAAGTCCAGCCCTTCCTTGGTCTGGCCAGATGGAGAGGGGAGAATTCAAGTAAGTTTCTTCATTTGTGATATGGGAAAATTAATATCTGCCTCCCTGAGTTTTGAGAGTTTCTTCTGAAGGTCACATGTGATGATGGATGTGATCAAATTTTTAAATTGCCATTCAAGTAGAAAATTCTGATAGAATATAAGCCCCATGAAGAAGGGACTTTGTTTTATTCACTACAATATTTTCAGGCCCCAAAACATTACCTGGCACTGAGCAGACATTCAATTAATATTTGATAGATCGATGAATTGATCACTGCACAACACCAATAAAAGTTAATATAACATTACAAACCAAGAAGTCCTGTTACTATTTTAGGCATTCTGCAGTATAGCACTCTATAAAATAGTACCAGGTAACAAAGCTTTTTTTTGTTTGTTTTTTACACCCCAATATTACTTTAGAGGGCATTAGGTAGCATATCAATATTTGACAAGATACAGGAGATACAGGAAGGGTTCTTGTAGTTGTAATGGTAGCAGTCATAGTAATTATGGTAAAATACCCTTAATTTAAAGTCACCTTTCTTGCAAGTAGTGATCCGTAATGCAGCTGAGGACTCTAGAGGAAACAAAAAGTCTTGAGGCCAACAGAGCTGCCTAACTGCTCATATGTTAGAGCTCAATTGTATTCACTTGGAATCTATTTGCTCTTACTTTGCACCTAATCATAAAACACACTGTGATTTATCTCCCCAAACTAACAGTGAGAGTTCCCAGTGAGGGAGAAGGTAGAAAAGCTACTTCAAATAAAAAGGCATAACATACTAACATATTTAACCTAGGGTGAGCTGATGCAGAGATAAGCTTTCTCACAAATTCTAATAGTCCTTAAGTATTCACTTTTGATCTTTAAACAACTTGAAATTATTAAGGACAGCTCAGAATTACCAAGAAAAGCTTAAAGAATGCTCTGAATCTGCATTTAAAAGAATTCTAAATGCAGATTTCTAGCCAGAAGACCTCTAATCACCCTAGAGAGACAGCTAATCTCTATCCACTAGGGTCAAAAAGAACACGGACCTTGGGGTCAAAGCCAGGTCCAAATCCAAGCTGGTCATTCCCAGCTGTGAGCCACTGGACATGTAGCCAAGTATGGTGAAGCCCTGGTTTCTTCACCTATTAAACAACGTGTTTGCACATGTTCCTTTTTGGTGCAGTGGGTTAAGGATCTGGCATTGTGGCAGCTGTGGTGTAGGTTGTAGCTACAGCTCAGATTCAGTCCCTGGCCCAGGAACTTCCATATGTGCAGGCGCAACCAAAAAAAAAAAAAAAGAAATTTGATCAGAGGATCAGATCACATGTCCTGATATAAACAAGGTGCTAGGCACATAATAAAAATTTACTAGTGTCAACTCTTTGTTATTTTTACCTGGAAAGATTAATTATATTGAGTGCTTCCTATTTCAACATCACAACAGTATGTTGATCCTCAGAATGATAGCAATAATTACTCATCGTATCAGTTATTATCTAAAAGACAATCATAAAAGAATCTTAACAACAAAAAATTAACCCCCAGTGTTACAAGGACATTTTTTTCCTGGAAATTTTATAAGTCAAATATTCCTAGCAAAAGATGCATTTGCTAAATTTCATGCCATAAATAACCATATCCACTTAGAATTATAGTTACATGGCTACCTTGGAGCTCACACTTATCAATCAGTAGGGGTTGCTAAGGTCAAATAGTTACCAAATAAAATGGCAGTGAAGAAAAGAATCAGGGTAGATGCATTTTGTGACATGACTTTTTTCAAACTGAAGTGTGAAAAGAATCAATTCAGCCAGGTGCCTAACTATCCCAAGAGTCCAGGTAGAGCAATTACTGAAATAACAAAATGGATGCCAAGTGAAAAAATAAAAAGAGCCTTTTTACCAAGGTAATTCTGGAAAGGCAGTTAGTACCTTGTAAACCTTCTGTTTCCATAGCTCCCCAACAAACAATGGCTTTTGAGTCATGGAAAAATTGCCATGATCTACAGTCAAAACATTCAGTGTGAAGCTGACTTTTCTAGAGTGACTGAATTGAAGTTTTAAAGTTCTTAGATAATTCTCTTTGTGTAAAACTCATTTAATATTTTGTGGGTAAGAAATGGCTCTCTTTTAGCATCTACCCTGCCTTCTACGTGTCAAGGGAGCTGAATTTGTGTTCATTGAGTTCTTTTTAATGAGGACTCCTTGAGTCAGTGTGTAAAACAGATAAACAAAAGTCACTCTGGTTAGTGTTGGGATACATTTTACTCTCTGTCCTTCCTTGCACCTGAGGGACCCTACAGAAACTCAGAGACAATTGTAGAACTCGATGGGATGGAGACCACCTGAAAATCACTTCTTCTACTCACCAAAATCTGTTTAGTTATTGCACTCTTATGCTCAAGAACAATCCTCCCTAGTCAGAAATTTCCCATGGGTGAGGGCATATTTAGAGGGTCAGGACTGCTAGAGAATATTTTATTTATTTTTTTTTATTTTATTTATTTTTTTTTTTGCCTTTTGTCATTTTAGGGCCGCACCTGCGGCATGTGGAGGTTCCCAGGCTAGGGGTCTAATCGGAGCTGTAGCCACCAGCCTACGTCAGAGCCACAGCAACGCAGGATCCGAGCCGCATCTGCGACCTACACCACAGCTCACGGCAACGCCGGATCGTTAACCCACTGAGCAAGGCCAGGGATCGAACCCGCAACCTCATGGTTCCTAGTCGGATTCGTTAACCGCTGCGCCACGACGGGAACTCCTAGAGAATATTTTAAAGTTTATAATAAGGGAAATCCAGCTCTAAAATGCTAGGGATGGCAGCATGAATGATATTTCAGAAGATATCACATCATAACCAAATGGCTCAGGAAATCCAGAGCCGTGAGGGCTGGCTACAGACAGAGCTACAATCATGTCCAGCCCTAATGCTTGCCCGTCAGGCCCATATAATGCCCAGGGGAAGTAATCCCAAGCCTGTTCCTCTTTGGGGTCTGAGTTTCAACTCCTTAGTCCTGGAGTGGTACTCAGTGAATTTCTCAGAAGGGTCAGGTTGGGGAGACTCTTGAGAAGTCAGCAGGTCCATTTCACTGTGTCCAGGCAGTTTTGTGCCATTGCCTCAGGACTTCTGGGGAAGCTCTTACTTCTGAGACACTTTTCAGTCACTATCTCTTGTCACCTCCAGGACTGAGAAGCCCTATCTTGTTAGCTAACGTAACCTTTCATGCAAGAATCAGTACCCATTTTTTGGTCTCTATAGAGCAATGAAGAATTGTTGATGACTATTTTCAACACCTTTGAGCTTTCTTGAGTCCCATATCTTCAGGTTATTTTTTCCTTGGTGTGGAAATTGCAAGTGACTTCAGCTACAGACATTGTGAATTAATTTCCTATACCTGCCCCTGAGGTCCTGGGAGGAAATGGGTGCACCTGCCCTAAATCAAATGAATAATTTATATCGCATCTGGGTCTAAAAGGTCAGGGGCAGCATAGAAATACAGAAACAGCTGGAAACAAGATTAGGGATCTCCCCCCTGCAAACTACTGAGGTAGGAAGGCAAACTTGTTTAGGTGATTATGCTGGTGCTCATTCTTCCGCGTTTCATCAGCTGAGGGTTCTGTCATGCATATTCCTATGAAAGTAATGGCTGGGGGCTCAGATAACTAGCAAATCAAAGGCAGACAAGGCTCAGGCAATGGCCACCTTCTTCATCTTAAAGAGATCACCCAACTCTGGAGCTGGGAGAGTGTGCCCCTGGGTACTTAGACATCTATGAACAATGTGTCCTCCTCCAGCAGGAATGATGCTTTTGTTGTGAAAAGGCAGGTGTTTTGGTGCAACCATATCTGGGAGAGGACTTTAATCTGCCATTTGACAGTTGAGTCACCGTGGGAGATTATTTTTTAAAGATGTCCGATATATCCTCCATCCCAAGGGCTCTTCTTTAAATGGGACCCTGATGATGATCTTTTTGAGAAATGATAGCCTAGTTTTTCTTCCCATGAGCCTGGGTAGACATTTGTAATTGCTTCAATTAATACAGGATAGTATCTATAGTGCTACATGGCTCTGAGGTAAGGTCACGAAGGGCATAGCTTCCACATGGTTCTTCCTTTTTCTGGACATCTGCTCTTGAAATCCAGCCGCCATGTTGTAAGGAAGCCCAGGCCACATAGGGAGGCCATATCTATGTGTTCCAAACAACAGCCCCAGCAGATGGCCAGAATCAACCTCCATACCAGTGAATTAGCTGAACTGTAAATTAATCCAGTTTCCAGCTTTCAAGTCTTCTAGCAGAGGTCCCAGACATTATAGAACAACAAAAAAAGCCATTTCTACTGTGCTCAGTATGAATTACTGGCCTACAGATACTATAAGAGACAATAAGTGGTTATTGTTTTTTGAAGGCACCAAGTTGTTTTAAAGCATATGTTTCTGTGCTATAGATAAATAAGTCAGCAAGTTGGGTGAATTATTTGCCCCCCCTTTTGTTGCAGTTTCCTGATTCTCTAGAGAGTCTGCTCTCAAATGTTTTCCAGTAGAGTAAACTAGATAGCAGATTTAAAGGACTGCATATGTGGTATATAAAAATAGGTAAATGTAATATTATGGAGGACTAAGACAAGATGGAATCCACCCTCCAGGCTGATACCTTTGAGCATCTTTGTTTATCAGCTTATAGGCTGCACTGTATACACAGCACCAGCTCTCATCCTGGGTGCCCTTGTTTTCCCTGCTGTTCTCTTTCTTGTATCATCAACAACAACAAAAACCAATAACAATGATCATAATACTAGCAGATTACACTTAGTACTAATTATACACCAGGGGCTATACTAAATATATGAACCCTTAATCTTCTAAATATCTCAGAGAGCTGTTAGGTACTGTTATTTTTGCCACTGCTTTACAGCTGAGGAGATTGAGGCTTATAGTGATTTAGTAACCTCCCCATGGCTACAGAGCTGGTAAGACACAGAGCTGGGATTTGAACCAGTTGTGCTTTTGACCACGACACTAAGCTGTCTCCTAATAGTCACCCACGCAGGTAGGAGGCCTCTGAGATCTCCACCTCACCTGCTAGGAGGTTCAAATGCCTCAAGACTCTTAATATATATTTTTTTACAGTCACACCCATGTATATATGGAAGTTCCAGGGCTAAAATTGAATCATAGCTGCAGATGCTGGCCTATGCCACAGCTACAGCAGTGCCTGATCTGAGCCACAACTGCAAACTACACCACACCTTGCAGCAACTCCAGATCCTTAGCCCACTGAGCAAGGCCAGGGATTGAACCTGCATCCTCAGGGACTCTATGTCAAGTTCTTAACCTGCTGAGCCACAATGAGAACTCCTCAAGACCCTTAAATTTGAATAAAATGTACCAGTGAAGAGATGTCTCATTTATGATGGGCAAGAGAGATTCATCTAAAACATCCTTCTCACTGGGCAGCCACCAGGCTGCGATTGGTACCATTAAAGCTTTGATTTCTTTGAACTGCCCTTCAGAGGACTCATTAACTGTCCCCAGGGATGGTACAACAGCTCACTAACAATTTAGGAAGAATATATTCTCATACTTTCCAGCTCCAGCTGTCTATGTCCCCCCCACACACACTTTATTCCCTCCATCACATCATCATTGCCATTTTTCACTATTGGAACATCATTACTCTCACATAAGATTCTAGAATAGCTACTTTTTTAAACAAATAGTAAATGCCTACTTGAAGTGAAATACCATCTAAGCCTTCCTTAGAAATAGGTTACGGAAGAGAAAAAGAGCAAAAGTAGCACTGACACAGTGGAAGGAGTTCAAGACAAGAAGTCCTGGGGTTTAGTGCTGATTTGGTCCTAGTCAGCAGAGTGATTCCAGCCACAAAACTTCCCCATCTGTAAATGAAAGGTCTCAGCCAAATGGCCTGAAGGACTCCTCTAAACTTTAGGTCTAGGTTACCAGGTAAAGGGCACATGGGAGAGGGGTGAATGAAGTACAGATGCCAAAGCCCTGGTTAGGTTGGGGAGGGGATGCTAAAGAAGGTGTCTACCACATTCCAATTCTGTTCCTGTCCAGGGCTGCCAGGCTGGGTGGGTTGCTGGTTTGACCCCAAACGCCCATCTTAATGGGCTGATGATCCGTCAGCATCTGAGTGGAAGCTCAGTCCCCTTGCTTCAGTGTGTTTCCTGTATTTATCCTGGATTGTTCTTGTCCCCTCATGAACCAAGCCCTCTAAGCTTCCATGATGCTAAGGTGATGCTCAAAGTGTCTATAAAACCCAAGTTCCAGGACCCACCAGCTATTATGCCTATCATCTTGACATTGGATCTGGGATGCAAAGATGTGAAACAGAGCAAGGAAAACCCATAGTATGTGTGACAAGAGGGCTCCAAACTGCAGATTAGAAGAGCTAAGCTGAGAGTATGGTCATTTTCCTCCTTTTCATTTACAATAATGTTATTAGCATTGTCATTGTGATTAATGATTTGAAAGCAACCAATGCATTAGCCTCAGAATATCTATGGTTTGGACTTCATCAGGGCTTTGTCATCAGCTGGGGAACTCTTCTGAAAGTGAATTCAGAGGGGCCAGGTGTTTCTCTGGGTTCTGGAGCAACGTCATGGGCTTTGGGACTGATGTTTCACAGAACGGAAGTGATGCAGCCAGCAGATCAAAGCCAAGGGGTGAGACTCCTCCCACTTTGCTCCAGCTGGAAAGTAAAGTGGTTGGAAGGTGGACTTAACCTGTGACCTCTTAGGGGTCCTTTCCAGGTGACACTTGTACCTTTTTCTCTCTCCTTTCCCTGAACAACTTATGTCAGTGCCACACCACTCAGTGACCAAAACTGAAAAGTAATAATTTTTTAAAAAAAGCTATGGTAGCTCTTAAAATAAGGATAAGAAAAGCTGATTTTCTCCACAATTCTCTTCCAAAGATTCAAATTCTACTTAAAAAAATCAAATTCTACTTTTAATGGTGTTTTCCTCATGTTTTTAGTGCCCTGGCTCCACTGATCTCTGAGCATGTGCTTATGTTGTTGCTGGAGAATCCAGTGCTGGTGCTGACCCTTAGGCAAAGGGTAAGGCAGGAAAGAAGAAACAGAGAGAAGGAGGGGTTCAGAAGGTGTGGGGTCATTGCCTGCTGTGCGCAAACTCTCTGCTTTTAGTCCTGAGAAAGCAGCTTAGGGGAAGATGAATAAGGAAAGTGAAGTCTCCTCTCCCAGCAAAGAACAAGAAAGCTGAGCAAGAGAGAGAACGCACTGGTGAGCTCTCACCTCCTTCCAGCTGCTTGCTCTTCATTCACAGGCATGAGGCAGCTGCTTGGGGAAACACTAGAGGAACAACGTGGTGAGTGACATCATACAAGGTATAACATTCATCCCAATGATGACTATGCAGAATGAAGCATCTTTCTCAAAATAGATGTGACCATGTTCCTATATTCTTGGATGCTTGGATGTAAAGCAACTTTTATAAGACTTTTCTGGCCTACATAAGTTTTATGACATCTCCACTCACCCTGAACATACTAATCAAGACGTAAAATATCTGACAGGGAAAACCTATAAACATTCAGAGCTGTTGTAGAGGGGATGGAAAAAAGGACTTCAGAACACTACCCTCTAATTCTATGGGGCATGGCCTTGCTTTTAGTGCATAGGCAGGACCATAAGGTATGAGAATAAGAAGTGATCCTCATGAGGGAAAGCTCTAGAACAGCATTTCCTATCCATTAAGTATTTTTTTAATGCTCTGTCAAAGGTTCTGCTGACACTCTAGAAAAATGCTCAGTAAAATAAAGACTTTTTAAAATTTTTTTTTAACTGCAGGGCTGCTCAGATGGACTCATTGTTACGACTGTTGGAAATTCTTGCATCAAGGACAAATTTAAAGAGATATTGGAAAGACAATGGAATTCTGTTCGGGAAACAACTTAGAAAAATATTAGATGGATCAGTAGGTGAAAAGGTCTCTGTTCTACATGGCACAGATTCCTCTATACCAGGCAAAATCGCCATTAGAAATTAGTAACTGGGGGACAGAATAAGGCATTTTCTCTGGGTATTTTCATTTAGGTGCAGATAATTCTAGGTTGATCTGAGTTGGAAAAGAATAGGGGCTTCGATTGATGAAAGATCTGAAATGTGGGGAGGATTAAAGAGAATTTGGCAGGAAGCAGTGCCCATCAAGGAAAGAAGAAAAAGAAAGAGGTGGTATCCACTTTAACATCACCTTGGAGACTTCCAAAAAAATACCAATGGATATGCAATTAGAAGCAGTGGATAAGCACCTTAGGTTAACTAATTCAGAATCTGAGGTGGTGGAATCCAGGTAACAGTACTTTTTAAAAGCGTACTGGATGATTCTACCATCAGCCAATGTTGAGAACCATCCTTTAAGGTTTGTTTACAATATGCTTGCAATTCAGGTTGTTTCCACAAAGTGGTGGCTGATTTTAATTTCATAAGAAAATGATTAGCTTCATTTCCGGCAACTGAGAGAAAGCAAGATTAAAAACTATGCAAACATGTGCTTCCCATTAAATATATTTCTTCCTGGGAGTTCCTGTTGTGGCTCAGCCTGACTAGTATCCATGAGGATGCGGGTTTAATCCCTAGCCTCACTCAGAAGAATACATATATATTTCCTCCTAAAAATGAAAGCTTGGATATTAATTAAACTGTAATTCCTACCTTGAGATAGCAATCTTCATTTAGAGGATTTTAAATAACTGCAAACACCTAAATTCAATTGGAATACTCACCAAAATTTTATTTACAATTATCCACTGTTTACCTTTTCTCTGGTTTCCAGAGAAGACTATCTTTGCACATCTGAACATCATTTCAACCCCATGATGACTCTAGTCCTTAATCTGAGCCTTAAAATTGTTTTAGACTTGAGGGTTGCAACAATGGAGGAGGCAGTAGCACAGATGAACAAGCACTCAATCCCTAATGAAACAAGCTAAAACATTAAGACCTGCCAAAAACTCGCCAATCGCAACCAAACAGTGAAAGAGGAATAGCTTTATGATATAAACTGATACGGTTTACGTGGTGGTCAAAGAAAGAAAAAGAAGAATGTCTATGACAGCAGCAAGTGTCATGTCAGGGCTTCTAACCCTGTCACCATAGCCCCAAAACAGACCAAAAGGATCAGGAAGACATAAAAGTAAGGAGAAATCTCATAATTACTTTTCAAGCTGAAGAGAAGAGGACTAAAGAGTTAATTGGCGCTGTCCCAAGAAACATAAAGTGAAAGTCATTGCGACTAGGGGTCTTGATACATGTTGTGTCCTCAGCAGAGGAGGGAGGAACACACCAGGGCAAGGAATGCCATTCAGGCTTCCCATAATCCAAGGCACTGTGCTAAGTGGGGGAGGTGATCGACTAATGCTACAAAACAGAATGCACCCTTCGGTGAGTGGAGTAGCCTCAGGGAAAGGTCATATAAAAAGATCTCAGAAGGAAAAGTTGAACACAGAACTTCTAGCCAGGGCTGTACCCTACTGCTACTGAACTATGTCTTCTTCATCCCTACATCACTGAGCTGCAAAGAAGTAATGGATAAACAAGACTCTTCCCTCAAAATGCAGCTCTAAGGAAAGATGGAGCTGTGAGAAGGATTCAGAAAGAATGAAACTACATCAAACCAGTTGAAGGTCTGGATGTCTAGGTTAACCATGAGAAAGATAAAAAGAAATGGCATGGAAACTATTTAAACACGCAACACCATAAACACTACTACTACCACAACTACTAATTGATAATCAAATGAAAAAAGGAATTTAACTTGCAAAGAAGTGGATGAAGAATTCAGTCTGGAAGAAGATACAACTGAAGGAACAGTAGCAGATTTCTTGCAAGTGCTTTGTGCTATGGAAGAGCTTAAAAAGAATACTCATTTAAAACAAGAGTGCAAAGTCAAAATCATAAAAATTTTTCCATTTTTGTTTTGTTCCTAATGCTAGGTTACATTTTGCTCATCCTAAGGACCTAAAAAATCTACAGTATCCTTTACAGGAAAGAACTTTCTTCCATGTGTCTTTCCCCCCTTAAAATCAAAACATTCTCTCTTAGAATAAATAACAGTTTACAGGCTGACTCCAGAGTATGTATCAAACCCTGCTGATAACATTTTGAAAATTAGGAGTTGGCTCCTATGTTCCTCAGGTTACTGCTCCTGTATTTATCATGGTTTCTTTTAAGTAAACATTATATAAGCCCCTCATTGAACTATGATGATATCATCTGCTCTCTTAAAAAGATTTGCCTCTCTAAATTGTTAAAAACGCATTCAAATAGGGATATAATAATTATCTTTAAAATATTTTATCATAGTTGATTTAGTGTTGTGTAATTTCTTCTGTATAGCATAGTGATACAGTTATACACATATGCACAACCTTTTTCTCATATTATCTTCCATCATGTTCTACCCCAATAGATTAGACATAGTTCCCTGTGCTGTACAGTATCTCAGTGGTTAAATGGTAAAAAATAAAGTTCAGATTAGACCATTGTGGTAACTCTGCTAATTACATATTCAGTCTAAAATACAATTGAACCAACAAGAGGGTATAGAAAGATAACACTTTAACAATAAGGAGAAAATTTCTGTATTTCATTTCTAGACTTGGAAGGCATTTGCAAGAAGGCAATTACTCAGTCTAGAAAATATCACAGTCAACTCTTGCTCATCAGCACAATGGAGGAAAAAAGACAATACAAAAATACCTCTCTTTGGCTTTGAGCTACACATCATGATCTGGTGGCCACAACCAATCAATCAACAGACATCTATCCAGTGTGGATGGTGTGTTGAGAGCCAAGCCAAACACTGAGAACTAGTCTGACATCCTAGTCTGCTCAGATAACAGTCGTAGGAGTCTGTGCCATCCAGGCCATGGGGAGGAAGACCAAGGAGGGTGTGGAGCAGTGGAAAAAAAACAGGCTGGAATTAAACGTCAGCAACATGTAATCCATAAACAGGAAAATCTTCTCCTGCAGAACTGAGAAATGACTACATAGATGCAGACCACATCAAGCCAGTCAAGACTTGCCCTGGGTTGTGGGGAGCCTGAGTTGTGAGCACAGCTCCAGTCCTCAGGTCTGCAGCTGTGTCTCCTGCCCAAGGGCACATCCTACTGAAAAGCTGGGCTGGAGAGGCAGTCATGGGTGTTCTTGTGTATTTGCCTGTCCCTAGGGCTGGACGGTGAACAGCAGTCTTGAGCGAAGTTTTTCCATGCTTTGTCGCTGACCTGAGAGACACTATCCACATTGCACCATTCCAGGGGAGGTGTAGAATGAATGGCTCAACCTTCCCAGAAGCCTACCTGGTGGCACTTCCGTGGCTTTGCAAGTTGTGCTGCTTTTCCTACAGAGCTGCCTGTTAACGCCCCTGCGCCTGGGAAAAGTGCCTCTGGAACTCTGACTCCTGCCTGGTGGGGCCTAAATAGCCAGCCTTCTGTCTCTGCCTAAATTGGTGCTTTCAACCCTGGTGACACATTGTTATCCCAGGGAGATTTTAAAATAGACCCATGCCTGGGCCCACCCAAGATCAAAAGGATCTGAATCTCAAAGGAGGCAGCCTGGGCACCAGCATGGTTAGAAGCTCCATGGGAAAGTCTGCTAAGGAGACTGGGCTGAGAATAAATTGTTAAGGGAGCTCTTTAAGCTAATTAATCGCTTTCAGTCTTTCAAAAATGGCCCCCAAGCCCCAATTCGAATTTCAGTTGGAAGCCAATCCACTTGCTGGGAGTCCCAGGTCACAGCGCCCTCTGCTGCCAGGTGGGTGCACTGCCGTGCACTGCAGATGTTGGCTCTCTGGGTTGCCTGGAGCATCCTCCCCAGGACAGCAACATTCCTGTGCTTAATCAGCATAATTGTAGTCCCCATCACAGCCCTGTGAAGAACTATCCCACTGAACACTCGAGGAAACCAGGACCCAGAGAGAGAGGGAATTCCTTTTTTCTGTCATCTGCCTCAATGCCCTGAGTCTGGATGTCCCGAGTGCTTTTCTGAGTCCTTGTACCCAGATCCTTCAGGGGATTCAGAGAGCCCCAATCCCTTCCCAGCACACTCCCCAAGCCCCACTGGGACCCCACACCCAGACACACACATCAGCATCACTGATCCTGTGGGCCAAGAAGCCATTGCTCCAGAGTGCCTCCTCTGGCAGGAACATGCAGCAGCACCTGAGGTTCAGCCTTCTCCCCATCCAGTAGAATAAACACTCACCTTAGAGGAGAAGCCATTCGCTAAGGGAATTAAAGTGTAAACTTTATATGACTTGTAACCATGGCTGCTCAGAAGCTCCGAAGATTTTCCACTGAGCCCTCCACCACACACACACACAAGGCAGCAGCCTTGTCTGAGGGTTCTGGTGGTTCCCATAGAATATATGGAATAAAACACTGCAAGGTCACAAGAATCATATCACTGATTTCATTGCCTCTGAAAATCCAAGGGGAAGTGTTCTAGAATGCAAAGGTACCACCTCTTGCCCTGTAGTCCTGATATGTAACATCAGAGCCTCCGTTTCCTCACCTGTAAAATGGAAATCCTAAGGGCATTTTCCTCATTGAGCTCCTGCCGGTGTTTAATGAGGTACCAGAGGAAAGCCAATTTGTGCAGTACCTTGCATGAAGTAAATGAGTGATAAAAATGTTGCTTGTTGTTATTTTATCTTGCACCTTTCACCTGCAATATTCACCCCACCTTCCTTCTCTCCTCCAGTTTTACCCCATCAGTAATACAGCTGTGATTTAAAATCAACTCAAAATTTTTGCTTCCTCTCAGAAGGCATCCTTGGACCAGCTGTGGAGTGTTACTCCTCTGTACAACAGCTGCACATAAACCCTCATTTCTCTGCCCTTAGTCAGATCTCATAGCTCCTGCCTGGATCCTGCCATTGATTCTTTCTCCAGACTCTCAGGCACATCTCCTCCATGCTCCAGGCTGCTGTAATGCCAACCTTACTAGCTACTCTGCTGCTCCAGATCTTTTCATAGCTCTTCAATGCCTTCACGGGGAAGTCCAAGCTGCCAGCCTCCCATTTTTGTCTCCATAGAACTGGGTCCTTGTTGACCTAGCCAGCTCCCTCCATCCCAAGCTTCTCGGCCTTCACAGACAGCTATTCCTCTTCTGGGAATGGCACCCCTGCCCCCATTCCCCATCCCTCAGTGAATCTACTCAATATAGCAGTGTCTTCATTTTGCGAATCAGCTGCAAAGATAACCTCCTTTTGGACATCGTTCCTCACCCATCATACCCCAGGCAGACTGACCATACCTTACACCTGTGCCTTTCAATAGACTTTGATCACTGCATTTGCACAGTTAGTGTCATGTGTTCCTTACTTTTCACACATCTGCCTCCATCTTGACAAGAGAAACAACATCTGAATAATAACAGCAATAATAATAACAGCTTAGATTTATCAAGTGTTTGCCAGTGCTGGACATCATTCAAGGCACTACGACACATTATTAATCACTTACTCCTCATTTATCCAATGAAGTGGCTTCTGCAGATGAGGAAACCAAGGCACAAGATATTAAATAAATGTTCCAAGATCAAGCAAAGAGTAGGTAGTTTATCCTCGAATTTAACAGAGAGCCTGTGCACAGAAGGTGCTCAGTAAATTTTGTGGGGCTGAAACATTTTGTTTGTGATTGAATTACCCCGAATTCAGCTGGGTCGGAGGCCAAGCTCTCCTGCACTGGTTCAGTATCTTCACCTACAGGTCATTAGCTTGTAATTGAAGCTGAGGCCACATCGTATGGGACTCAAGTGGATGCCTGGCTGGCAGGCATCCCCCTTCAGATTCTCAGTTAGTTGTTCTGTGAATTCACACAAATATTTTATGACTGCATTTATTCTTCATAACAATATGAATGAGCAACTGAATAAAAGCCAAATCCCTTGTGAAGCCAGAGGAAGAGTGATTAAATTATAATCATCCTGGATTAATTAATCTATAATATTTGCTCTTTATATGAAAGAAGAAAATCAGTCTTCAACATAAAGGTTATGTACTCCTGAGGTCTGTGTCTTAATAAAGGAAAGGCTTGGGGAAAAAACTTGACAAGCCCCCAAGATACGACATGTTGTAAATGTAGACAGAAGGTTATTACTGATATAAAATATATTCAATGTAATTATCAGCCACAACAAATAATCAGAGTGATGATAATGAATAATTAACATTTTTATACTCCTATAGTAATGTGTCTAATAGATAAGTGCACAACATTGAATTAATTTATTGTGCTATAGTGTTTTTAGTAATGAAAATTACCTAATCAAAACATCTCTTCCACAGCATTGCCAGGTATTGGCAGAAATCACAGATAAGGTTAATTTTTTTTGTTTTTCTGATCTAACTGTAGCAGAGATGTGAAATATTTTTAAAAACCTGAATAGAGAAATGATGAGACAAATAAACTCAAGGAAAGCTACTGATCTCAGTTCAGAAGGAAGTACATTTAAAGACATCACTTCTGGTCCTTGGAATTAAGGGTTAATAAAGATGTGGGAAACCATTGTGCCCCCTGGGAAGGAAGCGGGGGACATGGAGAAAAGGGATCTTGAGAGTCATATTCACAGAGGTCTTTTACGCATGTCTTTTTATTCTAACTACTACATCCTTAGGTCTTCCTTTCTACAAAGCAGGAAAGGGAAAGATGGCCTTTGTCAGCAATTTCACTGTAGAGTTCAAAGTCGCTCTTTTATTTCCATGACATGTTGCACACATGTAGGACAGTAATGATTTGTTTGTACACCTGCCTTCCTCATCAAGCATAGCAAGGGCCATCTTTTGTTCATCTTTTCCTCTTCAGGGTTTAAACCAAAGTCTGAATGTTCAGTAAAATCACTGAGGACTAAATAAATTGCAAGCCTATTTACTCTTACCACCACTGCATGATAGAAATGTTAACGCATGTAACACGGTCATAATCTCATACCTCTAGAATCTATTACCTAAAGCAAGCATGGTAGCCAATGACATTGAGGAGCAGGAATAAGTGAACAATGACTGATTCCACTTCTATCAAGGATCCCCATGAAGCATAAGTGAAGACAGAAAAGAACCCCTCTTTGGAGTGTGGAGGAAAGGGGTACCAAACAGGGCATGACAGAAGTTCAAGCTTATGAGAGAGACCAAATGGTATCTCAGACTTCATTTTCTTGCTATTTTTAAATGGTTTTCTATATCAATCTCTTTCCAAACTCTAACATACATACAAATCAACTGCAGATCTTGTTAAAAATGCAGGTTCTAGGCCAGTGGGGGCTGAGATTCTGCATCATTGACAAGCTCCCAGCTGATGCCAATTCTGCTGACCTGCAGATCACACTTTGAAGAACAAAGATCTGTAGGCCCTCTTTCTTTGTGTTTTACTCTCTCTCTGGCTGCTTCTAGATGTGTTTACATTTGCACAATACATGCATATTTAAGGAGAGACAGTCTGTTGTTGATCTTAATTTACTCTGGATATGGTTGTCTTTCTAAAGAAGCTATAAAGACATCAATATTGCTCACCTGGTATCAGAATAGTCCAGCTATATGTATCTAAAGAGAAACAACAGCTCCTTATGTGTTAAGCTGACATGCTAAATGCACATCCATGGTGTGACTATGTCTTTTCTTCAAATGTGGTGTGGTTGCCTGATGTGTAGTCTGTGATAGCTACAAAATACCTGCCTGTGTAGGTTATACATCACCTTCATATTAGTATCTCCACATTATTTTCATACCAACAACTGGAATTTTGTCCAAAGAGTGAAGGATATTAAAAAAGTGAAAAGAAAAAGAAGAACCAAATCTATCATAACTAATAATGGTACTTTAGTCAACAGTTCTTGGGAGCTTGGTTCTGTGCTGAGCACTGTACTCTGTTACTGATACCCAGGGGACTTAGGTATCTGACCAAAGTCATAGGTCTTAGGTATTGCTCAGCCAAGAGTTGAACCCATACCTGTGTGATGCTGCACTTCATAGTTTTGACAAGTGCAATGACAAGGGCAATGTCTCAACCCAGTGCCTTGGTCATGCATGGTCTGAGGCACTAGAAGACCAGAAATCTGACGCACGACCTGTAAAGGGCTTACACTTTGATAAATGAGACAAGGTATATTCACGACAAGCAACATCACCATGGCTCTGTGGATTCATCCCAAATGAAGGGAGGGCCCAACATCAAAAAGCCCAGAGGAAGAAGAATCATCAAACCAGAATTGTCACTGATGGCTTCATGAAGAAGTGTAGAATTGAGTTCAGCTCTCAAGACTTAAGTGATAATTGGATTTAAATAAGGATGGAGCAAGAGCAGGGCCTGGCAAAGGTGAGAAAGAATAGGGCTTCAGGGAGCAGACAATGGAGCCATCTGGACAGACCAGAGGATTCTGTGTACCTTAGGAATCTGGCTCTACATCAAATCCACCTGTAGAATGGAAATAAAACACAAGCTCCCAACCTCCTCTTGCCCCAGACTGACAGTAGCAGCACTTCCTCAATAAAGTTTTACCTGTGTGTTTCCCAAGCAGCTTCCTGCAGGGTCTGGGAGTGGCCTCTGGGAGCGCTCCACCACCCCAGGAGGCTGTTAGGATAGAACAGATATTTTTCCTCTTGGTACTCCTAGCTGGAGATAAGTGACTTCATGGAACAGCAGGAGAAATGGACTGAAGTGGCCTTGGGGAGGGGAGAGAGATGAGGAGGCTCTGTTTAGAGCGTCATTAGGTAAAGATTAAAGCACCTGAACTCTTTGCTAATGGAGGAGGACATTTGGAAACACCTTTCCATGGAATAGACTCCATCCTAAGTGTGTGCAAGCTGTGGACCTTTTAGCCAATAACAAAGGTGGTCTGCACCAAACCTGGCAGGACCCGAGACCTCCCTCCCAACATGCCGGGGATGGAGCCAGGGCCTCGAGGTGAACTTGGTGAGTCAGGCAGGACCAGGTTTAATGAAGAACACATGCTTTTCTCTGCACCTCCCCCCAAGGCAGCCCCAATCCCCTTCTCGCCCTCTATGAGGACTCCTAATGGAATCTCTTTAATTCTTATTTTCAGATTTCTTGAGGGGTCCAAAGAAATTTGAAAAGAGGAACTTCCATGTTTATCCACTATTGATTTATTTTGGTTCCGGTTGACAGATTTTTATATAAAAACAAAGAACAAAGGAATTCTCCAGGGCTGGCCTGAGCTGATTACATTAGAACCTGTTCCACCTTGTGCAACTGGGGAGGGCATGATTTCCATCTGGGCAGGAGGCCCATGTCCAAGAAATATACATCCATAGCATTAGATGAAGAATAAAACTGAAGGCAAATACCTGGATGTTTGGGAAGTAAAATTCTGCCAATTATGAAAGGAGTGAGGCAAGGAAATATAAGTTTGATTTGAGTTTCAGTCAAAAATCCCAAATAAGCTGGTAACTTATACTAATTGATTGTATTACTCATTGATCCTCTGCATTTTTCCAGTATAGATGCACAGCTTTAAAAATGTCAGTTAGAAAACCACATTTGACTGTAAGTGACTAGAATCTGGAAAGCAATGGCATAAACAATTTAAGTACAAATGAGGTTCCTGGAGGTAGGGCATCCAGGAATGCTAAAAAGTTTTCCTGATGCCATCAGAGTCCCAGACTCCTTCTGTTTTCTGCTTGTCATCTTTCCCATCTGCCTGTGGCCTCCTAGTGATAAAATGGCTGCTATACCTTCACCATTGCTTTAAGATCCAGACATAAAGAAAGGAGGTGAGAGTCAGAGGCACATGTGTTAGCTGATTCTGCTCTCTTTTTAAGAAGATTGTCTTAGAAGTTCCACCCAACAACTTCAGGTAATATTGCATCATTAACTAATTTATAAACCACTTCCATCACCCCAAAAGTTGTCCTTATGCCCATTCCAGTCAGTCCCCCCTTAGCCCTACCCGGGCAGCCTCTAACCTCTGCATTTTTTGAAGGGGTCAAATTATCACATAATTCGGAGAAAGCTCAGGTAAGACTTTACAAGTGAAGCACAGTGACTCTAGAAACCACAGTGAAATGTACACATGGTCCTGGGGATTATGGAGTTTTTGCTATTGGCAGGACATATGTGGTTGAAGGGATCTGATTTGATAAGACACAAAAAAGAACAGAGCAAAAGGGATAAGAAGGTGAAGAACAGAAGAAGGAAATAAAAAAGAGAAGGAGCATTAATCTGTCTGATGAGAGGAAAGGATTCTCACAAAGCTTCACTGAGGAAATGCAATATATAAGATTCTAAAAATCATGATGGCAATTTCCAGATGAACTGGGAGAGAAAAACAGAGGAACCAAAAGGGTGGGCACATGGAAGCTTTAAGAAGTATGAACTGCAATCAATTATGGCAGGAGTGACTGTGAGAAAGAGGCAGGGACAAAATAAGTAAGGATGACACATGCTAGGGTACGCACTGTATACAAGAGAGAGTCATTAGAGGATATTAAAAGATGAGGAAGTGTATGGTCAGATTTGCAAGAGGGCAGAGTAGGGAAGTTAGAAACTGGGACACTGATCCAGGTGAGAAGCTACTCAGGTTGAATATAAGAGGGTGGAAAAGAGCACAGCTGTGGCATAGTAGGTTGGCAGCTGCAGCTCCAATTCAACCCCTTCAAGCCTGGGAACTCCCAAATGCTGCAAGTGCAGCCGTAAAAAGCCAAAAAAAAAAAAAAAAAAAAAAAAAAAAAAAAAAAAAAAAAAAAAAAAAAAAAAAAAAAAAAAAAAAGAAAAAAGAAAAGAAAAGAAAAAAGAGGGAGAGAGAAGGAAGAAACTTCAAAAACATAATAGGGAAATAGAACAGTTGGGTTATATCAGTTAAGCAAGGTCACGTAACAAAGAAGTGGCAGAACAGAAGTTAAAACCTGACCATGTAACCTTGAGCAAATTACACGGTCTTGGACCTCAATCTTCTTATCTGTAAAATAAGGGTAATAATAGTACCTGTTGTTGAGAGCTGGTTTTCTGTGGGTCTCTTGAGTTTCTGCACATCTTGTGAGGAAGGCACTAACTGCCCTTTGTTTTGGACTATTTTTTCAAGAATGTTGATGTAGCCTTGGAACATAAAGACCATGTCTCTTCCCTCCACGCAAAGGATAGGCATGTTTATTACCCAATATAAAGGATTCAGGTCCCGTAAACTCAGGGTTTATCTCCTGTAACTCAACCCACTGTGTTTACAGATGCATCTGGCCCTCTTTGTACTACTCTGTAAAAACTGGCACAAAACACTGGTACTCTGCCTACATTTATTGCTCTGAGTAATACATTGAATTTTGTCTCTAAGTCAGGAATCTAGCATCTTGTAACAACACCCAAAAAGTGGTAGCAGGCTAACTTTTAAGTAGGGTTATATCTTAGACGATTCACAGTTTTTAACACCTATGTCATAATTATTGTCATGAGAGTAACTGGGCTAATACTTGGAATGACTTTGACCAGTTGCTTATGTTGCTTATGGCGAACATTCATAAGGGCTTCTTGACTGAGGCAAAAAGCATAATGTTTTTAAAATATGCCTTCAGAATCCTGACTGTCTTGGTTCAAGCCTGGCTCTGCCACTTAACTAGCCATGAGAACTTGGGATAGAAACTTCTCCTTAGTTTGTGTGTCTCAGTCTCCTCATCTTTAAAATATGTATGGTATTAGCAGTCATGATGATTACGTCACAGAGTTGTTAGAAAGTTGTAATAAGATAATGGATATACAATGCTTAGGGGAACAGTATCCAGCACATAGTGAACTTTCAATAAAGTATAGCCATTATTATTATTGTAATGATTATTGGAGGAGAGAGATCATTATCCATAGAAATAGAATAATTAATTTACCACATTTCAAGAAGTTGTTAACAAATAATGTCTATTTATGGGTATAAGTTTAATTGATGATGGTGGTGGTGGTAGTAATGATGATAACTAACAAATACTGGACATTTTAATGTGCTGGGCACTAGACTGTTACTTTTATACACTTTGCCACAATCTTCAAAGCAATCCTACTTGATGTTATTATTATCGTTGTTGTTATTTTTCTAAAGAGTTGTTATTTTTAATCCCCTTGCTTAAAAAAATGGTATAATTATTTAAGCCAAGTATATCTAATTCTGAATCCTATGAGGAGATAAAACATTATCTCAAACTACAATTGACCCCATGCCATTAGTGTGGTGACTTGTCCTCTCATATGAATTTTAATTTAATTTTACTTAAAGAAACTCGTAGATAAACCTCTACACTAGTCACACTTGGGCCACTTACTTTACGTTTCATATCACCAATCTCCTTGACTTCCCAGCAGCTACTGGCAATGAGAAGAAATTGCTTGGGAGCCTAAAAAGAGAAATGAGCCCACTCCTTCTCCATTTCCACAGGAAAGAGCTAAACGAGGTGGCTAGGCAACAGCTTTCTCTGTCAGCTGGGGTCTTTCAGCTGTACATAACTTACCTTAGAACTCTAAATCAAGTCACTTAAACATTAAAAACATTCATTATCCCATTAGATTATTTATTTCAATGGTACAGTGATAGCTTCAGGACCTAAGTTCTTTGCATCTGTATATTTTATCATCTTTACCATGTTCATTCCATTCCTTATCTTATCATCATCATGAAGAGTCCCCAGTAGATATCTCCTCAAGACCCATTAGTCTAAAGTATCTCTCTTGTTCATGCTCAAGCCAACAAGCAAAGGAATATGACGTTATACTAATGCTTAGACCAATCAGCATTCATATCCAGAGGATGGAGTCTACCTTCCCTGAACCACACAGCCACCCAGTTAAACATGGAAACCTGAATGCAATGTGGTGACATTTGGAAAGAATGGATATCAGTTAAGTAGCCAATGACGTCTGCTATAGTTTACTGAAAAAATGTACTGGTCCATTAAATTTCTCCAGCCTATATAGAGTTCTTAATTCTCTGCTCAACATTATATTGGCTTAACCCTTTTCCAGATAAAGTGACATATAAATAAGGGGAAAAAAAGAAATGTAATTTCTGTGCTATCCAGAGTTCCGTCTAGGGGAAGGCTACTAAATGCAGAATCTTCCCCCCTTCAACTAGTAAATCCTTTCAGACACATCCTAATCACTTATTCTTCTAGAGTGAGAATGGATTAGGCTCAAGCAAGAAATACTCCTACCACAAGACTGTTCTCTATGTCCCTGAGTGGGGAGAAAGCAGAATGGACTGGGATTTGAGGGTTGGTAGATTACATTTAGAATGGATAAGAAATGAGGTCGTACTGTACAGCACAGGGAACTATATCCAATCTCTTGGGATAGAACAGATGGAAAATAGTATGAGAAAAATAATGTGTATATATGTATGACTGGGTCACTGTTCTGTACAGCAGAAATTGACACAACACTGTAAATCTACTATACTCTGATAAAAATAAAGTTAAAAAAAGAAACACTGCTACCTACAAACTCCTAGGGAAGCTGAGGCTCAGAAACATATTATGTAACTTGCACAAGGATAAAAAGTGGCTAACCTGAGAGTCAAACCTAAGTATCGGATTATGCATCTCAACCTCATTCACTACTTAGAGAAAGAAAAATGAGGTGGGAGAAGATCTGGAAAGGACCTAACACTTTGTTTCTCAGCGTTGACTTAATGAGATAATATGTGTAAAGCATGTGATATATAGTAGGCATAAAGAAAAAAAAGCAAAGCCAAAGTTTCATGGAGAGGTACAAAAATGTAGGAGAAGCTTGGTTGTGAGCTCTCCTGGATTAAGGGTCATAAGAAAAGATTATAAAACAGTTTTTGCTAAGCCACACTGCATTGTAAATAATTTTTTCTTTTGTTAAAATTATCTGCATGTATATCTAAAAGGGAAGGCTTTTCTAAAAAAAAAAAAGCTTCTAAATCACATAAAATTTTTTTTAAAGAAAAGCATTTAGAACTCTGCCTGCAGCAATTAAATATTTCCTACTACCTGAGTTCATCTCTTGCTTACTTTATTGAATAAGTGAAGGTCCAGGTTAGCAAAGCTTTCACCTTCCTATTAAGCCACCTCATCAGCAACTGCCTAAGGCGATTTGAAAAAGTAGTTCGGTGTCTCTCTTCTTCAGGTTTTCCCTATTATTCCATGCAGACATCTATCTGGAAGCATTCCCAAAGCTGAGAAAAGGTGTAAAGCAGGTATTGGGTAAAATGTTAAAACCACTAAGGATTTATCATTTACTCCAAATATTAAAAATAATTTCTAGATGAAAGCTTTACATTTTACAAAATCAGGAATAATTGCCAAGTCCATAACAAATTAAAAACCATATCCCTGATCAAGATACATGGTAGTCTGACCTAAAACTTCAATTCTGTACATTCCGTGTATTGCTTGTATTTGATCTTCATCTTTATGCACAGTCTCGAGTAACGTAGATGAGCTCTTAGAGATTTCTCTTTTGTCTGAGACGATAGTATTTACTACGTGAAATAGAAAAGGAAATGTGCTTCCCTTTACATTTGGAAAGCTCTATTTATCCAGTAGGAAGTTTCTATTGATCACTGGTATAAATGTTATACATTGTGTGCCTGATGGCAGGCCAGGAACAGACCCCAAATAACTGGGATATCAGATCCTGACCTTGATCCCCAAAGTGGGAGCAGATGTAGCCCCAATTAGTAAGGTCTCTCAAAGCCAAAGTGAATAACACTTGAATTTTCTAAACAGCTTATGTTGAATGGCAAAGATAAGCCTCCTCTGGAAGTAGAATGAATAATAGGGAATCTTTCAGGGTAAAGAGAAGAATCAATAATCTTCAGCTTAGGAATGGAGCAAGGAGGGTGAGTAGCAGGAAGGAAGAGCCGTTCTCTAAGCCACTCCCGGGAGTAAGAAACAGCTAGATGGAAAGTTTTCTTTGTGATCATTTGTCCATCCCCCTCAACTCTCATTTCTGGGGAGACTAAGGCTCAGAGATGTGAAGTGACTTTCCCCAGGCTAGCTGGGTTGAGCCAGGTTTTCTGAATCTCAGACAGAAAACTCATCTTTCTCTTATGAGATGTCTCCTAATAACTCCCTCTGCTCAGGAAGTCCACACCGACCAAATGGGTCTTGATAAAGATAAATATGGAAGAGAGAATTTCCAAGTTAGAGGAGACTTCAGTTGTCATCCAACCTCTTTATTTAAAACTGGAAGATGGAGGGCTATACGTGGTTTGTCCAATATCAGCTCTTCTGCGGATTTCTCTCTACAGAACTGATATAGAAAGAAAGGAAAGAAGGGAAGGAGGCAGGAAGATAGCATCTTATACTCCAGCTGGCACCTGTGCTCCCTTCCCCACTGTTGCCTCATTTCCTCAGCCCCATTCTGACTTCAAAAATAAAAACAGGTGCAGAAACCTGGGAGCCTTTCTCTCCTTTCACTCCTCCACCCACCCTGCCAGCCCAGATACCAAGTGTCAAATACCTCCTTGCTCACTTCAACCAGCACCTTTTGTCACCCCACTCCATCTTCCACATTCCTTACTTCCTACCTGAGTTTTTATCACAGTCTCCTCACTATCCACAAGCTTGTCTGTTTCCAGTCCATTTCCCACATTTCTAGGGGGCAGTTCTGGAGATTTTCACTCTCTAGATGAAAATCCATTATGGCTTAGATCTTTAGAATAAAATGCAAATTTGTCGCATGGTTATTTGAGATCCTTCTTGATCAGATTCTTGCCTTCTCCAGATTCACTTCCATCATTCATTCATTCATTCATTCATTCACTCAATACATATTTATGGAGAGTATAATATGTGCTACTTGATATAGGTGCTGAGTGCACATGCTTACCCATATGCTGCCTTTTACTCTTCCGTTCCAGCCATGCAGAATGGCTTCACATCCCCTAATGTGTCATGCTTTCTCAAACTCTGATTATCTGTTGGTACATTTACCCTATTTCTACTTTCTTGCTCCCATGTATACTTCTTTTGTTTTATACTTTTAACCTCAGCTTAGATATATTCTTCTCCAAGAATCATTCTCTGCTTCCCTACATGAGTGACTGACATTTTTTCCATAGTCCTCAGAGTTTTTCAGAGTATAGAAATTGTTGGCTTGTCTTTATCTCCCCCTGTGCTGTAAGCTTATAGAGAGAAAGGATTATATCTTTAGCTCATGACCTAGCGCATAACAGCAAAATAGGCATTTAATAAGTATCTGTTGAAAGAATTAATATATGAATAAAGTGTTAACCTCCCACACAGATGGCTGCTAGTCTTTCCCAGCCTTGTCCAAGGAATTTAGCTGTTTAACTCTACATTTTCCCTTACAGTGTTATCTCTGAGATAGTATGATGATCAGTTTCTATATTCAGCAATAGAAAAAGGCTGTGGATTTTAGTCCAAACCAAAAAGAGATCTAACACCAGAACAACTCTTCTACCAGTATTTTATGTCTAATTTGGGGCAAATCACCTCCTCTCATTGGTTCTTCTTCCTCTGTAAATGGTGGTAAGTAGGACTGAGATTTACTCTAGTCATAGACACCATTTGACATTATAGTTAACAAGTGCATTAGTACTGCCTTATAGGATGTTAACCAGAAAAACCTCCTAGTAGCACAGTTCTGGCAAAAACGTGGACCCCAATGTGTGTGTGTGTGTGTGTGTGTGTGTGTGTGTGTGTGTGTATGTATTTGTGTGTATGCACAAGACTAGGAACTGAAGTGGTGTAAAGAAAGGCGGTAGAATTCCCGTCGTGGCTCAGCGGAAACAAATCTGACTAGTATCCATGAGGATGCAGGTTCGATCCCTGGCCTTGCTCAGCGTTGCCATGAGCTGTGGTGTAGGTTGCAGAGTTGGCTCAGATCTGGAATCACTGTGGCTGTGGCATAGGCTAGCAGCTGCATCTCCGAATGGACCCCTAGCCTGGGGACCTCCATATGCTGCGGGCATGGCCCTAAAAAAGACAGACAGACAGACAGACAGAAAGGAAGGAAAGGAAGAAAGAAAGGTGGTGAATCTTCATCTCTCAAATGCCATACAAAAAAAAAAGGAAAATCTTTGTTTCAGCTTTGTGATCTTACGGAATTTACCTGGTATTTCTGAAGTTTAATTTCATAATCTGTACATTAAAACATACTTACTGAGTAAAGTTGAGGAACATTAAGAATTGGAACAGAACAATTGTGCCATACATATGAATTATTGTAGCTTTAAAAAAATTAAATTTGTTATATAAACCTTGCAAGAGGAGAATTATAATAAAGAACAACACCAAAAAACAAAAAAACAAAGTTCATTAAAAATCTGTTAGAGTTAATAAACAAGTTCAGCAAGGTTGAGGATACAAGATCAATATACAAAAATCTACTATAATTATACACAGTAGTGATTAGCAAACCATCAAGGAAATCAGAAAAACAATTTAATTTAGAATAAGATCAAAAAGAATAAAATATTTGGGAATAAATTTAACAAAAAGAATGTAACACTTATACTCTGAAAACTATAAAATATTGATGAAAGAGAGTAAAGAAGACCTGAATAAATGGAAGAGCATTCCATGTTCATGGAAAAAAGATTCAATATGACTAAGATAGCAATATTCCCTAAACTGATCTATAGATTCAAGGAAGTGTCTATCAAAATTCCAGCTGACTCCTTTACAAAAATTGACAAGGTGAACCCAAAATTCATATGTAAATTCTAGGGACCAAGAAGAGCAAAAAATACTGAAAAAGAAAAAAAAATTGGAGGATTCATACTTCCCAGTTTCAAAACCTACTACAAATCTACAGTAATCAAAAGAGTGTGATATTGGTCTATGGATAGACATGCAGAGATACATCTTAACACAACCATGTAGAGATACAACTTAACACAATTGATTTTCAAAAAGAGTGTTAATTCAATTAAGACAGAACAGTTTTTCCAACAAATGACACTGAGCAATGGGGCATTCACATGCAAAAGAATGAAACTGGAACTCCATCTAGGACAACATATGAAAATCAACTCAGAAACCTAGATGCAAGAGCTAAAGCTATATAACTCTGGGAAAAAACATAGGCTTAAATCTTCATGTCCTTGGATTAGGCAATGGTTTCTTAGATATTACACCAAAGCACAAATGCCAACAGAAATAGATCAATTGGACATTATCAAAATTCAAATCCTTTGTGCTTTAAATGACACCTTAAAGTGAAACTACAACCCACTGAATAGGAGAAAGGTTTTTACAAATCACATATCCGAAAAGACTTGTATATATAGTACATAAAGAACTATTATTACTCAACAATTAAAAGATAAAACCTCCAATAAAAAATAGGCAAAAAACTTGGATAGACATGTTTCCAAAGAATATATACTAATGACTAACGGGTATATGAAAAGATGCTCATTATCATTAGTTATTAGGGAAATGAAAATCAGAACCACGATGATATATTGCCCCTCATACTTGTCTGGATGGCTATCATCAAAAAGACAAGAGATAACAAATGGTGGTAAGGGTATGGAGAAAAGGGAGCCCATGTATAAATGTTGGTAGGATTGTAAACTGGTACAGCCACTATGGAAAACAGTATGGAGATTCATCAAAAATTAAAAATAAAATAACCACATGATCCAGCAATCCACTTCTGGGAATATATCCAAAAGAAACAAAAACACTGACTTGAAAAAATATCTGCACCCCCATGTTCATCGCAACATTATTTATAATAGCTAAGACATGGAAACAGCTACTGAAGGGTCTATCAATGGATAAATTCATAAAGAAGTTGTGGTATATATTTACAATGGAATATTATTCAGCAACAACAACAACAAAATAAACAAAACAAAAAAGGAAACACTGCCATTGCAACAACATAGATGGACCTTGAAGGAATTATGCTAGGTGAAATAAGTAAGACAGAGAAAGACAAATACTGTACGATATCACTTATATGAGGAATCTAATTTTTAAAAAACTCTTAGAAAAAGAGATCAGATTTAGGATTACTATTTGAAATTGGGGGAGGGGAAGTGGGAATTGAGGGAAAGTGGTTTATAGGTTCAAACTTCCAGCTGTAAGATAAATAAGTATAAGGAATGTATTGTAAACCAAGATGACCATGGTTAACACTACTGTATGGTATACATGAGAGTAGCTAAGAGTTCTCATCACAAAGAAGTTGTTTTCTTTTTCTTTTCATCTTTTCTTTTTATTGTTTCTATAATAGACACTAACTAAACTTACCATGGTAATCATTTCAAAATGTATGTAAAAAATCGAATCCTCTTACACTGCTGAATGCTAAGTGGTGTAGCTGCTTTGGAAAACAGTGCAGCAGTTTCTCAAATGGTCCAACATATCCACTATGTAATCCAACAGTGCTACTCCTAGGTATATACCCAAGAGAGTTGAAAGTAGATATCCTCACAAAATCCTGTACATGATTGTTCATGGCAGCATGATTCATAACAGCCAAAAATGAAAAAAAAATCCAAACAGCCATCAATGAATTAATGGATAAATAAAATTGTGGTGTATCCATACAATGGATTATTATTCAGCCACAAAAAGACAGGAAGTGCTGATTCATACTACAACACGGATGAAACTTGTAAACATTCTAAATGTAAGAAGCTAGTCACAAATTACTCCATGTTGTATGATCCTATTTACAGAAAATATCCAGAATAAGCAAATCTACAGAGACAGAAAGAAGATTAATGGTTGCCTAGAGCTGAGAGGGATGAGGGATTGAATGTGATGGCTAAGGGGCACTGGGTTTCATTTAGTGGTAATGAAAACATTCTAGAATTGACCATACTGATGGACACACAACCCTATGAATGTTACTAGAAACCTCCTACTACATGCTAAATCAACAAACTGTTTAGTATGTGAATTATATTTCAATAAAACTGGTTAAAAAAACAATTAAAATGTTGAGTCTCCACCATTTAGATTGTTTTTCCAAGAGTCTTCTCTCTTTAGGGCCTCCATATATCATGCTTTATGCTAACCAGCCAAGGGTTTGACCATCATGCTTGTGTGTGCACATATGCACACTCACATTAACATATAAACACACCCTCTCCATACATTTACACTTACACAGACACAGACAGACATACAAACAGAGCCATGTAGATTCATGCAGACATAACTCACACACTTACACACCAACCGACTCCGTGGTCAAGGGAATCTCCTTGCTTTCCAGCTGGGGCGAGAGCCGGGGACAAACAGGAGTCGGTACCCAAACCATTGTTTTTGATTATTCCTCGAGTGGGAGGTGAAAGATGGAAAAGAAAGGAAGAATGCCAGGTACAACTTAGAATTTCACACTCACCGCATGCGCGGGACTCATTTCTCACTTCAGCAGTCTCCAAGCAGATGTCCCAGGAGGGAAAGAATGATGAAGTCTAGTCGGACCAGCTGACACTGCCTTCCTTCCTTTTGTCTAAAAAAGGCAGCTGACTCAGTGCTGTGACTTCAGCAGAGCCAGACAGGGTTGTGCCCACAAATCTCCACCCTGCATCCTAATCACCTCCTGCCAGGCAAGAGGCTAGTCCTGGAAACTCACTACTGGGTGCAGATAGTTTCCGGGCTGCCGTGATTCTGATGCTTGACTTTCCAGAATCTATTTCATCATCATGGCCCTTGTCTCAGACAGTAGACTACTTGGCATAAGTATGATTCCAACCCTTTGTTTCAGGAAGGGGCTCTGCTCTATCCTATGGTATTTGGTGTGTAGGAAGAAGTTTACCTTTGACTTTTGTAAAGTTCTTCCCAGTTCTTTAGAAAACCCAGGGAATCTTCTTGCTTTCTCTTCCTGGATTAGATCTAGGATATGCGTAGCCCTGATTGCTCCTGGGAGCCATTCTGCACTCGCAAGAGGAACCAGGCTCAGGGTGAAGATAATTTTGCAAATGGCAGAGGGGGTGACAGGATGAAATTCATCCTTGTCGACAGCCCTCATATCAATCAATCCTAGAACTCTAGTTCCAGCCTCTTATTATGTGCAGCAATAAATCTGTCTGTGGTTGAGGCAGTTTGGATTAAGACTTTTGATCCTTGAGGTTGAAAGTACCCTAACTGTTGCAGAAAATTCCAGAAGGGATGAATGGCAGCTTGGAAGGGAACTTGACAGCAGTTGAAATGCGTGAGGGTGGCTGCAGGGAAGGTATTCTCCCACTTGCCTGTGTAACTATGAGTGGACATTAGTATGTGCGTATGTGGGTGAGTACCAGGACGCATATGCACAACCACATTCTCTTACTCATTCACTCATTCATGGAACAAGCCTGTAGTAAGCCCTCCCTGTGTGCAATAAATCTCCTAAGTGAGGGGAAAGGTACAAGTGTATAAGTATGTCTGTGACCTCTGAGAACATGTGTGCAAATGTGCTGTGTGCCTGTTTTCTGCCAGAGGATTATTGGATTTGTCTGCAATCTGTTCTTTTGGCCGAAGTGAACATCTCCATAAAGAGGAGTCCTTATCTCCACATCCTCTCCATGTCTCGTCACATTAATTCTGAGCTAAACACAAAGGCGAAGATGACTGGGTGGGGGTAAGGGGGTGATCAGTGCCAAGTGGTGCACAATTGACAGGCTCTGGCCTGCACCAGGAAGCAGGACCTTGGACCTCTGAGAGGGAAGTAGCATAAAACACATTCAAGCGAGGTTCATCTCCTATAATTGATTTCTTCTGGCAGGTCTGACCTCCTAATGGTGTCCTGCCTAGGCTGGAACTATTATAATTAGTCTCTGATTCCTGAGATACCAACCACATGCCGGCTTATAGGGTTCAGAAAATTGTTACAGGTAATTCACAAAGCAAATGATTCAGTTTACAAAACAGTACTATGTTGTGATTCCTTCTTTTACAATGACAAATTTAAGTAATTAAATATTCAGATATTTAATATTATGTGGTGCTAAGGTGTTAAATAGGAAAAATTATATGATCTTCTCTATAGATGCCAGAAAAGGACATTGGATTAAATTTCGCTTACATTTCTACTTTTTGTATGTCTTTGTAATCTAGAGGTAGATATAGATTTCTGTAAAATGATAAAATGTTATTCAGACCAACACCACTCTTATATTTAATAATTAATAACTGGATTAATTTCTGTCAAAATTTGGGAAGGGTGAAAGTAACTTTATTTCACACTATTATTTAACATTGTTCTAAAAATTCTAACCAATGAAATAAAATTTAAAAATCAATTGAAGAGATAGGAGAAATAAAAGAAAAACCAGATTAGCATTATGTTACAGAATTTTGATGGGTTTTATTTTGCCTGTGATCTCAATGATTAGATATGAACTCTGAATGAACTAGATATTTACAAACAAATCTAGAAAGAGAAATATCACTCTCTACAATGATCATTCGGTCATAGGTATTACTCCATGGATGACTTCAACCAGATAATTATTGTCCAAGGATTAAAGGATACTTATTTCAAAATTCAGACCATCATATTCAGCAAATGTTCTACAACACTAAGTTGTTTATAACCAATAATTCAAAATAATACTTGGAGGGACAAATATAGGTACCATATTTCTTTGATTTTAAGATGCAATTATAAAAAATGTAAATACTTGCGAAATTAGAGTGTATCTTACAGTTGATGTATATGTTTAATGTATTAGTGTATCCTTTTCACTGAATGACTGTTATTATTTCATAATCTTAGAATGGAGTCAACAGTGCTCAAAATTAGATGTGTGCTGGGAGTTTTGTTATGGTTTTCATGGAGCTGAGGTGGAGGTGTGATAATGGCCACAGTTAACATTTTGGGATAGGTTGGATTGGGGCTCTCTGAAGCAGAGATAAGGGAACCTCGTCCATGCGTGATTCTGATTCTTTGTTGTCAGCCCCAGAGAGTCTTGGAGGACTGTGCTGGCCCAGCCCACAAGTTTTCCTAAAGCTCCTGTGGGGAGAGAGGCACCTTTCCTTTTGAACGGTTATCAGGTCAGCTCTCTAATTTTCATAAGGACATTTTAACTGGTTTAATGAGTCTTCCTAGTTGATTTTTTTTCTTTTTCCTTTTTAGAGTTGCACCTATGGCATATGGAACTTGCCAGGTTAGGGGTGGAATTGGAGCTGCAGCTGCTTGCCTATGCCATAGCCATGGCAGCATCAGATCTGAGCTATGTCTGCGACCTCATCTTGAAGAAACACCCAATCCTTAACCCACTGAGTGATGACAGGGATTGAACCCTCATCCTCAGAGAGACAAGTTTGGGTCCTTAACCTGATGAACCCCAATGGGAACTCCCTAGTTGATTATTAAAGTGTGTGATCTGTCACCTCACCTGGAAAATGTTCACCTTAGGTTCTTGCTGGAGAGAACAATCTTGAACTTTCTGTCACTCAAAACCTAGCTTGTGATGAGAAATAATACCTGAGGATAATGGTCTGAGGAGCTCACACTCTCAAATCTTCTTCTACATCAGCTATATTTAAATTTATTTTTAAACTGTGAGGATGTTTGCTCAGGCACACAAGAGATGATTCCTTTGCTGACTGAAAAGGGTGAAGGAATAAGAACCACATCTATGGAGTTCCTGTTGTACTCAGCAGAAATGAATACAACTAGCATCCCTGAGAATGCAAGTTCAATCCCTGGCCTTGCTCAGTGGGTCAAGGATCTGGCACTGGCATGAGCTCTGGTATAGGTTGCAGACTGGCTCGGATCTGGCGTGCTGTGGCTGTGGTACAGGCCGGCAGCAGTAGCTCTGATTCGACCCCTAGCATGGGAATCTCCATATGCCATGGGTGTGGCCTAAAAAGAAAGAAATACAAACCAACCAAAGAAAAAAAAAACCCAAAAACACCCAGATCTACACTCTAAATTTCAATGCCCAGGCCACTACAGCTCCTGTCAGAGTCTGAGGACATGCCAGAGAGCATTGTTTGAAATAGATTATTCTAGATGTCTTTTATTTATAACTGGGCCCCTCAAAATCACAAGAGAGCTGATTTTTCAGATCAAAGTTTTCATTGCCCAAGATTTTGGTATAAACTATCAGTCTGAATAAAGAGATTATTACCAAAATATGTGAGTGCACACACCCATACACACACATGTCCCCACTCAAACCAGCTAAATGAAACCTGTCATGGCATATAATGTTGGGATGTTGCTAAGGACTTTGCTACCATCAAAGAAGATATCTTAAAAAAAAAAATGAAATGCTTACATAACAATGTGTCAGGTATTATTCTAAGGGCTTTGCAAATATCAACTCATTGAAGTCTCATAACAACCCTATGAGATAGATTGTACAATTATCCACACTTTGTAGATGAGGAAAAAGAGGTACAAAGAAGATATATACATTGTTCAAAGTTATGTAGCTCCAAAGAGGTAGAGCTGGGGTTTGAACCCAGGCAGTTTAACTTTAGAGTCCACCTTCTGACTCACTAGCTCCTTTCTTTTCTCAACACTCAGAAAAAAATTTCTTTTATTTCGATAATAAGAAACCTATTGTTTGAATAGATGTTTTAGGAGTTTCAGACATTGATTTTTTTTAATTTTTATTTTTAATTTTATGGCTGCACCTGTTGCATGTGGACATTCCCAGGATTCCTTATGGGACTGAATCTGAGCCACAGCTGCAACCAATGCCACAGCTGTGGCAACTCTGGATCATATAACCTACTATGCTGGGCTTGGGATGGAAGCTACACCTCCACAGTGACCTGAGCCACTGCAGTCAGATTCTTAACCCACTGCACCATGGCAGGAACTCCCAGACACCGATTCTTATAACTATACTTTATACCCTCTTTATTGTGCCTTTAGAGAATCTCAGAGGCATCAAGTCAGCTTTCAAAGACATCAACATCATCTGTACAAAATGTGCAGCTTCTGAAGTCTTAAATTTCTTTTCACTGTGGCCAATTTACAACATTCTACATGCCTTCCAAGCTTCAGACGTTGTAGGAGAGCCACTCTTCCACACACCCCAGGGGCCCCTTTCCACTACCTCTACCCTGCTTTTCTGAGCCCCTTCCTAGATCAGGCTTGAGGAATTTCCCCCTATGTTGACCAAGAGCATTCACTCTCTGGTGCTCAGAAGGCAAAAGCACTCATCACATCCAAAGAGACCCATACTGGCCCATCAGGAGGGACTAAGAGAGGAGGGGCAGGGCAAGCAGCATGCCTAGGGTAGGAGTCAGGCCAGGCAGATGTCCTGGTCAGTGCGAAGACCATTAGCAGACATGAGCCTGAAACCATGCAGACAGTGACCTCACTGTGGGATCTGGCAGCTGACCCTGGAAATCAGGATCAGAATCCCGAAGTCTTCCTCAGGACGGTAAACTAAGGAGGAAGAACTGAGTTTTTTCTTATTGCAGTGGATGCATTTTCCTGTCTAGTTTATCACCAAAGCAAGTGAATTTTCCCTCAATCTGGAAGAAATTACCTCCAGTTTTGCTGGGGCTTATAACAAACTTTGAACTCACAGAAAGAAGTGAAGCAGAAACTCATACACAGCAGCAGTGACATAACAAGTGAAAGAAATGGGCTCTGGGGCCCATCTGAGAGGGGAAGCTGAGCAAGGCAGCTTTGAGGTTCTTGGGCGAGGGGCAGGGGGAAGAGTTGTGTTTTTCCTAGTAATGGGGAAAGTTTACCAGAGAATAAAGGACAAGTGTTTTTACAAGCCTCGTGGTCCTGGTAGTTCTGAGTGCAGTTTTGGGAGGTCCCTAGAGGCTCAAGGCCACTGAGAAACTGGGCTTGTGTCCTGCAGTAGTCAACCACCTTGCTACATGGAAACTATTAGGCAGGGTTCAGGAAGTGGTCATTCCCCTCAGAGAATCCATAGATCCCGGTTCCCACATCCTGGACCTCTCCTATCTCCTTCTTTCCTTTATGTTAGTCTAAGTGAAAATAAAGATGTTATTTCAACAGCTCATGCTCTAGCTGAGGAACATAACTGTTGTTCACCACTGCCTGGCTGCTCCGAAGACCTGGTCCTTGATCAGCTAATTGAACTTCATGGTACCAGAGTCTGGGCATATGAGCCAGGGACCTAAATGTTGGAACTGAGGTCAATGTTCTGGTTTGAAACAAAGCGAAACAAGTAAGAGCTCCATTACTGAAAATGGAAAATCAGACAAAAACCGGAAGGGCAGATGAGCCAAAGAAGCAATAAACCATGAAGCTAAGGCATCTGGAACACATTCATTTTCCCAGTGCATGGATTCTCTACTCAACCTGTATATTACAATCCTTGGAAATATTTATTTTCAAAAAGATGCGTGCACCCCTATGTTCATAATAGCACTATTCACAAAAGCCAAGATGTGGAAACAACCTAAATGTCCATCAACAGATGAATGGATTAAGAAGATGTGGTACATATATGCAATGAAATATGACTCAGCCATAAAAAATAATAAAATAATACCATTTGCAGCAACATGGATGCAACTAGAGATTCTCATACTAATGGATGTCAGAAAGAAAAAGACAAATACCATATGATATCACTTATACATGGAATCTAAAATATGGCACAAATGAATCCCTTTACAAAAAAGAAATAGACTCACAGACAGACTTGGGGTTGCCAAGGCGGGTGGTGGAAAGTGTGGGATGGACAAGGAGTTTGAGGTTAGTAGCTGCCAACTATTACATTTAGAATGGATAAGCAAGAGTTCTTGTCGTGGCTCAGTGGAAATGAATCTGACCAGTATCCATGAGGACACAGGTTCAATCCCTTGCCTTGCTCAGTGGGTTGAGGATCTGGTGTTGCTATGAGCTGTGGTCTAGGTCACAGACACAGCTCGGATCCTGCATTGCTGTGGCTGTGGCATAGGCTGGTGGATACAGCTCTGATTTGACCCCTAGCCTGGGACTCTCCATATGCCAAGGGTGGTGAGGCCCAAAATGACAGAAAAAAAAGGAAGAATGGATAAGCAATGAGACCTTGCTCTGTAGCACAGGAAACTATATCCAATCTCTTGGGATAGAACATGATGGAAGATAGTATGAGAAAAATAATGTGTGTATGTATATACACACATATATACAACTGGGTCACTATGCTGTATAGTAGAAATTGATACAACACTGTAAATCAACTATACTTTAATAAAAAATTAAAAATAAGTAAAATAGCATACACCAGATTTCATCTTTAAAGAGTCTAATCAATCAGTCTATGTGGGGCCTTGGATTCTTTTTTTTAAGCACTTTTTTCAAAGAGTGAAATTTTAACATACTTTTGAGATTGAGAACCATGGCACAAAATCTGTTTCGATGCTATGCTTATAATGGAGTTTAAGAAGCCCTGGATGGACTGAGAGAGAACTTCGGGGTCTGGCCTAAATGGACACAGAACACCATGCTCCTCCCCTTCCTCCCACTTATCCAAGTTGCATGTTTACATTTCTGGGATTAATTGAAAGATGGCTTTCTCGTCTACTGAACTATGAGCTCCATAATGCAAGAACATACCTGTTTTTCTTCCCCATGATATCTTTCCAAATCCTGGACACTCAGTCAATAGTTGTTAAATGAATAGGGGAATAATTAAAGAACATTTAGCAAGTTGTCTTACACAGAGTGGAGGCCAAATAAAATCGATTATCCCATGATGAACTCTCTTCATAACAAGAATCTTACAAAGAAGAAACAGATCAACTGAAAGAAAGAATGATATTTATTTCTCCAGATATAATGTTCTTGGCGCTTAAATTCCTCAGTTTTGTGAGTTAATCTAGGAGTTTCTTGTGGGGCCTGAAGTGAACTGAGGGGGAGCACTGACTGCAAAGGGTCATAGTGAAGAAAGTGGTGTGGGACCAGCCAGAGTCTGGATATTTACTTGGATCTTCCAACCGCAGTAGAGCCATAAGTAGACTCCAGATCATATGAAAGAGGGAAAAAACCACAGGTAGAACCTCAAATCATGGGCCTTCGATTGAACGAATGAGGTGAGGACATTCTAGGGAAATGATACAATGAGTCATTTGCTCAAAAGCTAGAAGGATAAGAGACTATTTGTGATGTTGAGTCCAAGATGAGAGAATCAAACCTAGGAATAATGGGAGGATAGCAAAGGCTCAGTTGTCATAGAAAGTTGGAGGATGTAGGCAGCTTAATGGTAGAGGGTTATATCTATAGTATTAGGTGGTAAGTATAATTTCACCAGAGGAAGAGAACTTGTCTTCAGTCTGTACAGTTTATCTTACATAAGCCAATACAGACACAGACCCAGGGCACTTTGGATAATGTAGATATAAAACAGGGATTTAATAATATCTTAGATTAATATGATCAAGAAAATTGTTGAAGACATGATGAATTTCATCATAGAATTAGAGTATTTTAAAAATCAAATAAAAGTAAAACAAGTGAAAGGAAGAATTCAGTAGATAGAGTTAATATATTAGACCATACAAAAGACAGAACTGATAAACTGAAAGATGAGATCAGATCACAAGGAAATATTCAGGTAGAAGCCTATAGAGATAAAATAACAGAAAATTCAGACATTTTTATTAGGTGCCTACAGAACATGATAAAGAATCTATCACATACGCAATTAGAGTCCCAAAAAGAGAGGAGAGAGGGGCAGAAATAACGTTTGAGGAGATATTGACCAAACATTTTTCAAAACTATTGAAAGACATCAAGCCACATATTCAAGTAGTTTAAGAATCCCAAATAGGTCAGATGAAAAGGAAACCACAATTAGACACATCATAGTCAAACAGTTGAAAACCAAAGAAAGAGAGAAAACCTTGAAGGTATTCAGATGAAGATATCAGTATGATGCTATCACATAAATGAGTAAACATAGGTGGATATATACAAAAATATTCACGGATCTGTGTATATACACATGCTAGTAGGCACACATATATTCTTGCTGTTAGCTGAGAGAATCTAGAAACAAAGGAATGAGATGTCCTTGGATAGGTGGTTGATTCTAGGGGCTAGAGCAGGGCATATACAGGATAAACCTGGAGCATCTGGTAGTAGCCAGAAAGTAAGGTTATGCTATAACAACACAAGTGAACAACAACAACAAAAAAACCCTCACACTGATAAGAGTATTGCAAAGGAACCTAAGATCACAGGAGCCAAATGAAAGAGCAACCAATGACTAAAGCTGAAACAATTTAGCAAAAAATAAATTGGTGTTGGATTATAACACAAAGTAAAAAAAAAAAATCCAAGGATTTATACTTACATAAAAGTTGAATGAGTAAAAATAAAAGAAAAAGCACATTAGGTAAAAGCTAAAGAAATTTGAATAATATATGGACTTTATGTAAAAATAGTGGTTCATTAATTGTAACAAACATGCCATACTGATGGAGATATTAATAAAAGGAGAAACAAGGCATGAGGTGTATGAATGTATATTACTGATATAGCTTTCATAAATATCTAACAATACTCTAAAACAAAAAGATATTTTTTCAAAGGGTGTCCAGATGGAAAGAGTACAGTATTTTCAAAGAAATGAGACTTAAAAATGACTTTTTAATATGAATGATAAAGGACAGCAAACAATGTAATTACATCTTAAAATCACTCAGTTGGCTCTAACTTTTCACATAGGAGAAAGGAAATAGCCAACTGCAACCTACTCTAGTCATCCTGTTCCATATTGCACTATGACAAAAAAAAAAATCTGAGAAAGACTGGTAAAATGTATTAATCCAGAGACCTAAGCTCACAAAAGACTGAGACCTCATTGTAGGCTGTAGAGTGCTTCCCTTTCCCCCACACCTCACCGCCATATTATTAAAGGCCTATCTACAGCAGCTCCTTTTACATCGTATGCCATGCTTGGCTATCAAGAAAAAAATTACACGAAAAAAAAATTTGAAGAGATAGAAAAAAGCATCTGAACCAGATATGGAAGAAAGGTTGGAATTATTAGACTGGGAATTTAAAAAAAAAACTATGACTAATATGTTAAGCACTCTAATGGATAAAGTAGGAAGCATGCAACAACAGAACGGTAACGTAAAGAGAGAGAAATCCTAAGAACCAAAAAGAAATGCTAGGGATAAAAAACACTATAATGAAACAAAACAAACAAACAAATTAAAAAAAGACCCAAACACTCTAATGGTGTTAGAAATAATCTCTTCAATTGGTTTATTAGTAGACTAGACATGGCCGAGGAAAGAATTTCTGAGCTTGAAGACATATCAACAAAATCTTCAAAAACTGAAAAGCAAAGAGAAGAAAGACTGGATAAAAAAGCGGAAGAGAATATCCAGGAACTGTGTGACAACTACAAAAGGTGTGACCTACATATAACGAGGAATCCAGAAGGAGAAGAGAGAGAGAAAGGAAGAGAAGAAATATTTGAAACATAATGACTGGGAATTTCCCCCAAATTAACGTCAGACAGCAAAACACAGATCCAGGAAGCTCAGAGCACACTGAGTAGGATAAATATCAATAGCATATGTAAGGCATTGTGCCTAACAACAGGAGAAACGTCCTTTTTAAGCATATGCAAAATATTTACCAAAAATTGACTATATGTTAGGCCATAAAGAAAATGTCTCCAAATATTAAAGGGCTGAAATCACAGAGAACATTATCTGACAATGTATCTAAGCAAGAAATCAGAAAAAAAAGGTAACTTGAAAATCCTCCAGATGTTTTTAAATGAAGCATTATGCCTCTAAATAATCCATGGATCAAAGAATAAGTCAATGATAGATATTAGAAAATAATTTGATGTGAGCCTTAATCAGAAGATGACATGTCAATACTGTGGGATAAAACCAAAGCAATGCTTAGTGGGAAATCTGTAGTCCTAAATGCATATATTAGCAAAAGAGTTTAAAAAGCAATGATCCAAGACCCACCTCGAGGATCTGTTATTTTACTTAAAGTACAAAAATAAAGTAATTGAGTCCACAGAAACTAAAACAAAAAAAGAGCAGAAATTAATAAAGTTAAAAGCCAACATACAATGGAGAGAAACATAAAGTCAAATTAAAATGATTAACTGATAAACACCTAACAAGATCACCAGAAAGGGAGCGAGAGAGACAGAGAGAGAGAAAGAGGAGACCAAATATCAGAAATGAAAAAGGGAATATCATTACACCATCTAAGACATTAAAATTTTTATAAATCTTTATGAATAAATTGAAAAGATAAAATGGACAAATCCTCTAACAGTTTTCATATGGACACAAGAAGAAACAGAATGATCTAAATAATCTTTATTAAATAAAATGAATTTGTAATATAAAATCTATACTGAAAATAATCCTAGGCTCAGTTAGCTATATTACTGAATTATTCCAAACATTACAGGAAGAAATAATGCCAATTTTACACAAACTTTTCTAGAGCATAGTAAAAGATGAAATACTTTCAAACTCATTATATAATCTAGCATAACTTTAATGTTAAACTTGAAAAGAACATTACATTTAAAAAGTTACAGACCAGTATCACTCATGATCATAGATGCAAAAATCTCAAACAAAATATTAACCAATTAAACTTAGCAGAAGGATAAAATATAATCTATCAAGGATGAAAGCCTGATTTAACACAAAATATGTAGCTCACTACATTAAAGAAATAAAGAAGGAAAATTGCATAAACCACCTCAATAAAGACAAAGCATTTAATAACATTTAACAAACATTCAGGAGTTAAAAAAAAGAAAAAAAAAACTTTAGTAAGGAAAGAATAGAGTGGACCTCAAAAATCTGCAGTACCTAAAAAATCTTAAAACCATCTTACATATTGTTAAGATAATGAGCTTTCTTTCTGAGAACAAGATTCAGGTTAAGGATGTCTGCTATCAAAACTTACATTCAGCATCTTACTGGAAGTCCTTAATATTTTAATAGTTTAAGATAAATAAATAAATAATATAGAGAAAGAAATAAAACTGACCATACTTGCAGGTGATGTATTTTGTGCATATAAAACCCCAAAGCATCTACAAATAAATCATTCAAATTCTTAAGTGATTTTAAGTCAATAAAAATTATATTCCTCTCTACTAGCGGAAATAATTCAAAAATAAAATTTTAAAAATAAAACAATTTACGGTAATATTAAAACCACGAAATACCTAGGAGTAAATTTAACTAAAGTTGTATAAGACCTCTACACAAAACTACATGACAGAACCAAGAGAAATTAAAGATCTAGATGAAAGGAGGGACATGCCAGGCTCATGGATGGAAGGTTAATATTTTACAGATGTCAAGTCTTTCCACATCATCATTTCAATTTAAAGCAATCTGAATAAAATTTCCAGTAAGAATTTGTGGATACTGACAAGCTTATTTTAAAATTTATAAGGAAAAGCAAAAGGTCAAAGATGGTTTTAAAGAAAAAAGAACATTAGGAGTTCCCGTCGTGGCTCAGTGGTTAACGAATCCGACTAGGAACCATGAGGTTGCGGGTTCAATCCCTGGCCTTGCTCAGTGGGTTTAGAATCCGGCGTTGCCGTGAGCTGTGGTGTAGGTCACAGACGCAGCTCGGATCCCGCGTTGCTGTGGCTGTGGCGGAGGCTGGTGGTTATAGCTCCTGTTAGACCCCTAGCCTGGGAACCTCCATATGCCGCGGGTGCGGCCCTAGATAAGGCAAAAAGACAAAAAAAAAAAGGAAAAAAGAAAGAAGAACATTAGAATAATACTGCCAGACATCGAGACTTTTAGATAGGAACAGAAATTCTGTACCATTTCTATTCTGTACTATTGGTCTATTTGTCTGTACATGGACAACGGTACAGAATAGAAAATCAGTATCAGGCTCACGCGTTTATCACATGTGCCACTGAAATGAGTTAAAAATTATTAATTTTTAATAATTAATGCCCATTCAATTGGGTATTCATAAGAAAAAAATTGAGCTTAACCTTTGTTTTTTTTTAATGTCTTTTATCATTTTAGGGTTGCACCTGCAGCATGTGGAAGTTCCCAGACTAGGGGTCTAAGTGAAATTACAGCTGCCAGCCTACACCACAGCCACAGCAACAGAGGATCCGAGCCGCATCTTCAGCCTACACCACAACTCACAGCAATGCTGGATCCTTAACCCACTGAGCGAGGCCAGGGATCAAACCTGCAACCTCATTGTTCCTAGTTGAATTCGTTTCTGCTGAGCCATGTTGGGAACTGAGCTTCATCTTTACATCACATTTTGTATGCAGAAATCAGTTCCAGGTGGACTGTAGATCTAACTGTGAAAACAATAAATTCTCTGGAAGATAATATAGGAGATTGTCTTCATAGCTTTGGTGGAGATAGGCAAAGATATCATAAACAGTATATATAAAAGAAAACACTGAAAAATCGTGCTTTATTAAAATTAAGAACTTTTGTTCATTGAAAGATATCATTAAGACACTGAAAGGGAAGCTACAAGGAGAAATTTGCTAACATATATCTAACAAAGAACTAATAATCAGAGCATGGAAACAACTCCTATGATTCAGTTATAAAATATAAGCAACCCAGTGAAAAATGGGCAAAGCACTTGAATAGGCAATCTTTTACAATAACTACTTAAAAGTGAATTTTTACATACCCTTGGATCTAAACTCTTTCTTTTATCTAAACTCAGCTACCCGAATCTTGGTATGAGTCACAAAGAAAAATTGTATTATCTAGCCTCAAATGAAGCTGAATAAATCAAGTTTACAGTAGGAAGTGACATGGAAGGTATATATGAACTCTTAAAATCAGAAACAAATTGGTTACGTGAAAAATAAAATGTCTTTGTCATATAGCAGGAAGCAAAATCCAGGAATAGAAATAATCAGATAATGTTTGATCCCAAAAGTAAAACGATGTCATCAAGACCCAGTTACTCTCTCCTAGCTCTGCTCACCGTATCAGTTTTATTCTCAGGCACTGCTTAATAGCAAATGGTGCCAACAGCTGTAGTACTACTCTTATCCAGGTTCAAATCTATTTAAAAACTGAGTTTGCTACATCATAAGCTGCAGGATTCACGCTAATTGGAGCAATTTGAATCATTTGTTCAACACTGAAACAACTGTGGTCAAAGTAATAGAATTACACTGATTGGTTAGGCCTGGGTCACATGATCATCCATGAACCAATCTCTGTGGCTAGAAGAATGAAAAGAAGTGACTGGTGCATCATGGGCGATGCCCTCCTTACCTGGGACAAGGTTCCTCACCAGATCCACACAGACTGAGCTAGGAATGGACAAAGGAACTTGGAGGTGTTATTCCCAGAAGAAGTAGGAAATGGATGCTGAACAGATTAAAAACCACCAAACCACAAACATGTCTCCCAGAGGGTTGTTGTGAGACTGAATTTCAGAGAGTAAAAACAGCAGACTCAAGGTCCCCAGAGGTCATGTCAGAAGCTGGACTTCACCTAAAAAGCTTAAGAAAAATAAGATTCTCCCAAAGGCTGTGAGACCTTATTTCTGACCAGCCTTCTTCCCTCAGGTTCACGTTGGCTCCAAGGCAGGGAAGGGAGGCATCTCATGCTGGGGGAACAGGTTGCCAGACGGTCTCCTAAGGTATCTGGATGCAATCCCACATGGTCTTCATGGGAGAAGGCTGGGGTCTTGACTAGGAGCCAGGAGTCTGGTGGCCTGGCTGGCCCTGCACATCCAGGATTGGCGGGAGGTGCCTTATGCTCACTATCCCTCCATTGCACCATCTGCAGCTGCCTTGTGCGTTTGGCCCCCAAACAGCCTTGCCAATCACTTCAGGGGATTCTGGACCTTCTGTAAGCAAGACTTGAGAAAGGCCAAATTTGACACTTGGCTGCTCTCTTTGAAGCTGAAAGACTCAGCTTAAGTTAAGAAACATGGAAGAAATTTAAAGAACACGTAGCCTGATGCCTGAGAGAATGCAGCCATGCAAGATGGCAGACCAGAAAGTACATGCCAAGGAAATCGAATGAAGGGGACCCCAAAAGGACCTATACCCTTAGGTTTGCTAAAAGATGCTCTGGAAAGTTTGAGGATTTCCTTTTTAAGACCACATGAAGCTCAGAATAAGGGCAAGAGAGAAAAGAAACAGTGAATTCATTCTTCCACCTTGTTTTTCCTAAAAAGCAAAGGCATAAGTAATTAAATAAGCAAGTAAGTAAGTCGAGGCCACACTAGCTGATTATGATTTGCTAAACAATGTCTGACTCTTCTGTTATCAGTGAGGCCATATGAACAGTGGGCTTAGTGCAGGAGGGTCCAAGAGACAAGGTCCTTGGCATTGTCACAAGGGCCAAGACAAGTAGCTGTGACCTGGAAGAATGCTGGAGCTTGCCCTAGGGAATTAGGCAGGAGGGGAGCCATGCTTACTATGGTCTGTGCATGCAGGTCAGAAAAAAGAATTTTCCAGCATAGCAAGGTAAAAAGAAAGAAGGGTTTATTGATATAAGAGATGCTGCTCGTTCAGCCGGATGACTTCCTGATAATCAGGGAAAGCCAACTCTGTAGAGAAAGAAGAGTTTGAGATAAGACACTGCTAGTGTGGTGAGGTGACTTCCTGATCATCAGGGAGAGCCAACACCTGAGAAAATGGTCCTGTCTGTTTTTATAACCCAGGGAGAGGAGAGGCCCTACAATACAGTTGCTGCTGGTTGGTTGGGGGTGTACAAGGGCCCTTTAGGGGTGGGATAAGGAGTGGGCCACATTTCTAGTAGCTGGTTGGAGGGAGTAGGCCAGGTTGCTTGGGGATGGGAGGGACATTATAATGAGATGGGTGGAGGGATGATAAGGGTCTGACTCTTGTCTTAGCCAGAGGCTTTGAGTTCAGTCTCCTTGAAGGGTCCTTGAAGTTCAACAACAGAGGCAAATCGAAGGAACCAGCCAAGTTTTACCTTGCCCTACCACACACCCTGGAGAGTCTGGGAACTTAACTGAAAGGATGCCTACTTCAGCCCCCATCTGTGGAGGAGTTTATGAATGATTGATCACTTTGGCACAATGCATTCATCAGACCACCAATCTGCAGCTCCTTTTCTGAATTTCACTCCTTGCATTTTGCCTGTAAGCATCCCGCCTTCCCTGGAGACATCATAATGTTCTGACCATGGCCCTGCCTCTTGGTGTAGGTCCCATGGTCTCTATCCCCCCAGAGTAATATAGTAATGTGTCCTCCAAGAATTGCTCTAAGCATCTTTCTCCATTTGACCCTGGAAAAGATAGTATTACCTTACCTTCTTCCTAACTCTAGCCCTGGACACAAACAATCCAATGTCATAGAGAATCAACCAACTTGCTGAGTGGGTTTGGTGAGGCAAATAGGAAAATATAACTTAAACTGAAAATCAGATGAATGGATTCTCAAACGCTTAAAGTCGATCAGACTTAAGGGATGGTAGAATATCAGCCGAAGTCAGGACTGGCTCTCTCTGCTTTCACCCCTCTGAACAGCAAAGGAAGACCTTCCAAGACATTTCAAAAGAAGGCTCCTTCCTCACACACACAAAGGTGGGAGGATTGAATTGTCCCCTTCTTAGCATGACAAAGGCACTACTTAGGGAAGCCCTAGGTGCCAGGGCCATTCTTTGCCGAAAATGATCATCAAACAATGATTCACTGGAGTCTGCAATGAGTAAATTGACAAATAAATGGTGCAGTTTTATTTTCCCTTATTAAATATCAGACCAACATTCTTGAAACTTACAAAAACATTGCACAAATAGATTCCCATGACTAATTGGAGGCAGAAATACAATGACGTCAAATGTTCTTTATCAGCCCTGAGTTTGTTCCTGGGTTGTTCATTTGCTGGGTAATCAGACATTGCTCTCCTTACCTCTTTCAATCTCAGCTTTTTCATCTGTAAACTGCTTATAATTTTACCTGCTCTATCAGTCTGAAAAGGTCATTGTGAAGAACAAATAGAATAATAGATGTGAAAAGATATTCATACAGAACTAAAATTTATATAGGATTGGGAAAACTGTATTGCTGATTGTTAAAAGCTTTGGACAAAATTCCTCCCTGGGGAAAATTTGGTCAGGAAGCAGAAAAAGGAAGCAAAAAGAACATAAAATATTGGCATGCGTGATGAAATGAGAATGTCTGAAGATGCTTGGGAAGCCTGAGAGAAGGGTGGTGAGGGTTTCTAGGGCTGAGAAAGAAAAGGGAGAAGTAAAGAGCTGCAGAAAGAAGAGATGGTTCAGAGAAACCCTGTCACCCTGGGAAATCCCTGGAACATGAGCTGAAGAAACTTCAGGGAAAGGGTTCAGAGGTAGAAAGGCTGAAGACTCTCAACATCAAACTGGAGTTTCCATTTTGATTTCTGAAATAACCTCCCTACGTTCCCCTAATCCTGTTATACATGACTTCTTATGCAGAAAATATTTGGGAGGAAATAATGGGAGGAGCAATATTCCACATTTAGGTTGACTTAGGGTAGAGGGGGTAAAAATAATTCACAGAAGGAAAGATGATTGAGTGTTCAATAGAAAAAGAAAGGCAGAGCAAAAAAATAGGCCCCTAAAAATGCACAATCATTTTGAGAGGAAGTTGGCTTTAACAATAAATGTGATAGAAGCTTGAACCATTTTTGTTTGTTAGTTATTATCATCATGGTAGCTCTTCAAGTCAGAAGTGTTTGGTACTCATATACGTTTTAGCTTGAGGGATTAGAAGGGGCTCTAAAAATATGTCTGATTGGCCAAACCATGGAGACAAAGGTGGCTTACATTATACAAACTGGTGTCAGAACACCGTAAAGACAGATATCCAAAGGCTTAGGAAGATTGGAATGGTAGAGTGGATTTATCATATAAGATTCACTCACTTTGGAAGGTTCCACATTTCACCATACACCTTTAACCATGGCTATAAGAAATAAATTTGTGAGGGGTTTCCTAGCATTGTTGAAAAGCTCTGTGGTGGCTCTTCTTAGTAGGTCAGAATTTATAGTGAGAATTGCTACCATTGAACTAGGATCCTTAAATACAATGTGGATCATTGGATCCCAAGTGGTAGGGACAAAGTAACAGCACTTAATTACCAAAGCAAGGTGAATGTGGTTATTGTCATGGATGATAGAGTCAAAGTAGTAATCAGACTGTGTGGTATTGGCTGGTTGATCTGAAAAAAACCTAGTAAATAAATAGCTAGGCAGTCTATGAAATTTTTATTTGATTGGTATAAGCAGAAGTGTTTGGGTAAATAGAAATATGATTTGAATCATCAAAACAGAGATTCACAACATATCACTTTCCAGACTTGAATTGGTTCACACACCTGGGATGCCTTGAATGAAGGGAATATGGGGTCCCTTTGAGGAAAAACCTCAATACACTATGGAAAATGTATGCTATTAACTTTTCCCTCAAGCCTACCCCAAAGGGACCTGTGGCCACGTGCCAGGGAGAAAGGGAAATAATCAAACCTTTTGATGTCCGCTTGGACACTGGCTCTGAGCTAACACTAATTCTTGGAGACTCAAAACATCATTGTGGCCCACCAGTCAGAGTAGGGCCTTATAAAGGTCAGGTGATCAATAGAAATTTAGGTCCCTCAGAGTGGGCCCAATAGGTTCTTGGATTCATCAGGTACTTATTTCCCCAGACCTGGAAGGTCCATTGGCATTATATATATTCAGAATCTCAGAACTAATGGGCAGAAACTCCAGATTGGTTCCATGGCCTATGGAGTGAGAGCTATTATGGTAGGAAAGGCCAAGTGGAGACAACTAGAATTATCTCTTCCTTCAGAAGTCGTAAAGCAAAAGCAATAGTGCGTTCCTGGAGGAATTGTAGATTACCATCACCATCAAAGACCTGAGAGGTGCAGGGGTGTTGATTTCCACCACATTCCCATTCACTCTCCTATTTGGTCTGTGCAGAAAACAGATGGATCTTGGAGAATGACAGTGGATCATCATAAACTTAATCAGATGGTTACTACGATTACAACTGCTGTTCCAGATGTAGTTTCATTGCTTGAGCAAATTAACACATTCCCTGGTACTTGCTATGCAGCTATTGATCTGGCAAATATCTTTTTCTTGAAACCTGTTAGCAAAGATCACCAAAAGTAGTTTGCTTCCAGCTGGCAAGGCCAACAGTCCACCCTCACTGTCCTGCCTCAGTGGTCTATCAGCTGTCCAGCTGTATGTCATCATTTAGTCCATAGGGACCTTGATCACCTTTCACATTCACAAAACATCATGCTGGTTCTTTCCATTGAGATATTATGCTGATAGGACCCACTGAGCAGAAAGTAGAAAATACTCTATTTTTAATACATTTGCTTGTCAGAGAGTGGGGAATAAATCTGACAAAAATCCACCTCAGTGAAATTTCTAGGGGTCCAGTGGAGGTGGGGGTTGGGGCATGTCAAGATACTCTTTCTAAGATGAAGGATAAGTCGTAGTATCTGTTGTTCTGCAATCAAAAGAAAGGCACAATACCTAGTGGGCCTTCTTGGATTTTAGAGGCAATACATTCCTCATTTGAGTGTGGTACTCCATCCCCTTTACTGAGAAATCCGAAAAGCTACCAATTTTGAGTAGAGTCCAGGACAAAAGAAGGCTGCTTTGCAAAATCCTCTGGTATTTGATCCAGCAGATTCTACAGTTCTTGAAGCATCAATGTCAAATAGAAATGCTTTTTAGAGCCTTTGGGCAGTCCACATGGATGTATCACAGCACAGACTTTCAGGATTTTGCATTGAAGTCCAACCCTAGTTTGTAGATAACTACATTCCTTTTGAGAAACAGATTTTAACTTGCTCCTGGGATTTAACATAAATTGAATACCCACTTAATCATGGACCATCAAATGTGACCTGTGCTGCTCATCATGAAATGACTCATCAAACCATAAGTTAGCCAAGCACAGGAGCACCTTATTATCAAGTGAAAATGGTATATATACAAAGTTAGGCTCTAGGAGGTCTGAAAGGCACAAGGAAATTACATGAAGAAATGGTCCAAGAGAAAATGACTGTGATTCCTGCTACCTTCTCTGCCCTAGCCTGCATCTTTTCTCAGTGACCATTTAGCTGAGGAAAAGAAAACTCTGGCTTGGTTAACAGAGGGTTCTACCTCTTCTTTAGGCATTACCTAAAAATGGACAGTGCAACACTCCATCCCCTTTCTGGAATATTCCTGAAAGACAGTGATGAAGAGACAGGTAGGACTTTGAATAGTGCACCTGATTGTCCATAGGAAGGAAAAATAGCCAAAGGCACAAATCTGGACTAACCTATGGACTGCAACCAGTAGTTTGGATGAATGGTCAAGGGCTAGGAAGGAATATGATTAGAAAATTGGTGACAAGTAGGTCTGAGGAAGAGGCATGTGAATAGACTCAGCAAAGTGTGATCTTGGCAAAGGAAGATCTTAAAAAAATAAGTCAATAGAATGACCTACTCTGTGGGTAACAGTCTCTTTCCTTAGCCATTCCTGTCATTGTCCAATGGCCACAAAGTGGACATGGTGGAAGGGATGGAGGGTTATGTAGTGGCTCAGTAACATGGACTTCCATTCCTCAAAGACTGTCTGACTACAGCCAATTCTGAGTGCCCTATCTTCTGCCAACAGCAAAGACCAGCACCTAGTACTAAATATGACACTGAGGCCCAGGGTAATCGTTGTGGTGGCGCATTGATTTCATTAGTCTGCTTTTGTCATGGAAGGAACAGCCCTTTGCTCTAACTGTATTTACTCTGGATACATACTCACCCTGGATGTATATTTGCCTTCCTCACATGCACTGCTTCTTCCAAATATACTTTCCATGGACAGACACAATCCCTTATGATAATTCCCTTATCATGGAATACCACCATGATGGTGGTATTCCACACAGTACTGCTTTGAAAAAAGAAGTCCTTCGCAAAAACATGAACCGTGGCAATGGGCGCCTGCTCATAGTATTGTCTAGTTTCAGTGTGTTCCCCATCATCCTGAAGAGTTAGCTTGACAGAATGGAGGAATGACCTTCAGCAGACTCAGTTACAATGCCAGCTAGGTGGCAATAAAGTGGTACAGAGAAATGTCCTGCAGGAGAATGTATATGCTCTAAATCAATATGAAATATACCCTACTGTTTCTCCCATAGCCAGTATTCATGGATCCTGAATTAAGAGGTGGAATTGATAGTGGCTTCACTTACTATTACTCTCAGTGTCTACTAGCAAAACTTGCGCTTCCCCTCCCTATGATCTCAGGCTCTGTTGGTCTAAAGGACTTAGTTCCAAAGGGAGGGATACTTTCACTAGGAGGCACAGCAATGGTTTTCTTGAACTGGAAGTTGAGACTGCCACTTGATCATTCTGAGCTCCTTGTGTCTCTGGATCCTCAGGAAAAGAAGACAGTTATACATAGCACCTACAACACATAACCAGTTGCAGAAATCAGGACTCTGATAGTTACAATATTTATTCCTTGTTTTCTTATGAAAAGAGACAAGTTTTTCTATCAGGACAGTCTAGCTATCTTCTCCTTTGTATTAACTGAACCTCCTTTCTGTATGGTCCAGGCTAGAACTGCTTTCTTTCTTAACTCAAATAATAAATAAACAAAAAAGCTGTAATTTTCACCAGCAGTTGTCCAAGCCAGGCTCTTCAACAGCAAAGTGAAGCAACTAAGTGCTTCTTATACTCTTATAATTATAGCTTATACTCTTAAATATATTAGCTAATTTAATCCTCACAACAACCTATGGGGTATATAATATAACCAACCTCCCTTTACAGATGAAAAATTAGGTGCAAGAAAAATTAAATTCTCCACAGTCACATGGCTAGATAGTGGCAGAGCCAGGCTTTGGACCCCAGAAGTACAGCTCCAGAGTCTGTGCCTTTAACCACTATGCCACACAGCCTTCATTACTGAGCCTACTCCATTTGCCAAGAAGTATAATGAGAACAGGTCTGGAAGTCTGGGTGACAGCATAGGTCCTGCAGGCACTCCAGCAGATGGTATAAAATGATAGTAACTTTCCTGTGTAACCACACTAGATGGCCTGGGAGAAAGTTATCCATACCCTGCTACTACATTGCCTCCTTCTGTCCAGGGGAGAGATAAACTCAAACCACAGAACCTCCCTACGTCTTCCTGAGACAATAACTTGAAGTGACAATTTGTTAAAACCTGTCTTGTTTTTGCAAACCTGACAAGTCACCTGCAAAAGTTCTCACAGCCCTCAGTTACTAAGATGGAAGCCACTCAAGATTCTGACCCCCTGGGAGTTCACCAACGGACCTTTCCCCCTGAGACTTGCACACCCCAAGGTGGAGGGATCCTGAAGAAAAATGAGTGCTCTGTCCATGGTCTCAGTGGTAACATTGTGACTTTGGGGATACAAGAGAACGGGAAGGTGAGTAGTCCCACATCCTAGAATACTGGTCCATGGCCTGGCAGCAAGATCTCCCTTCTCCATAACTATTTCTCCCTGAAGGAACCCAGTGGCCTTGTCTCACTCCTCATTTCATGAAGCATACTCTTAAAAGGTCCATAGGGTACCCACTATAAATAACCCACCTCCCTCCCACAGGTTGATCTGCAGCCTAATCCTTGTATCATCATGATGCCATAGACGATGACCCCAGATGACAGGATTTCGGAAACCTAGGAGCAGACTGAATGCACTTCTGTGTGGCAGAAAATCCTTCCCTTGGCCTACTCTACACACAGGTTTGCCTTGTCCAACCAAGTCATCATTCTCAACTTGGCTCTCATAAATCACCTGAGGACTTTAAAAATCCCATTGCCCATGCTGCACCCTAGGCACTTAAATGAGGATCTCAGAGGCAGTTCCCAGACCTCTAGTTTTGAAGCTCTCCAGGTGATTCCCACACACGGCTAAGGTTGGAAACCACTGGGGCAAGTCCTCACGAGCATTGTGGGGATATGTGTCTCCTACCTTCGGGAGAACTTGAGTCACTCAGAAATGTTTCAAGTGTCATGACCAGTCCCCGTAGGTGAACAGGGACTATGAGACTATTCACCTTTGGGGAGGAGCAGGGTTCCTTTGGGCAGAACCCGAGTGGGAGGGGCATGAGAGCGTGCCCGCTGCTGAAGGATGTGGGCATGTGGTTCTCTTTCAATGCATTGTCAGAAGAATCCAAGACAGCTGTGCTGCTGAGATCTCATTGGCCTCAAAAAGATTGGTTTTGCATGGCTTTCAGGATTTCCGCAGGTGTGCTGTGGGTGTGACAGAGATTGCTCCTCGCAAAAGGAAACACACTGAGCATCTCTCTCTACTTCTCAAAGTGCTCGTGTCTGGGAACTCCACATCACCAGCAAAGCTGTGAAGCCTTTGTTGGCTTCTGCAGATCACTACTGGAGTAAGATGGAGTTGGAAGGCCCTGGCCAGGTGAGGACACATAGAAATCCTAAGATATGTTGACTTATTATGAGACTAACACCCAGTCCTTGGGGTGCTGAAATCACAACTGGAATGTCAGAAGTGTTTAAAATGGTACATACAGATGAGCAAAACAGGAACTTGTTGAGAAAAAAAAAAAGAGTCAGAGACTTCCCAGGCCTCCATCACTCACTGTAGCCATGCTCCTGTTTCCCAGAAAAAAGAAAAAAACAGCCTTTTAAGAATCCAATATAGGGGCAAATTTGCCTGTGTTTAAAAACCTTAGTGTGGGGGAGACACTTATTAGTATCTCTGTTAGAAACTACACATGAATTAAATTATTTAATCCTCAAAATAGCCCCCAATCTGAAGTAGGTACTTTTACTTCATTTACAAACAATAAAACTAGACATGTCAAAAATTAAATTTTCCAAAAGGGTGGAAATTTTCAGAATTCTGGTTCACCCCACCTCTTCTTGGTTCCAGAACCTGGTCTTACCTCTCACTGTGCTGGGGGCTATGTTGAGGCCTGATAGTATAACTACTGCTATTATTCATGCTAACTCCCAATTCTCAAGCTAGCTTTCAGCCCTGGGGATTCTGCATGGATGGATCTTAAGTAGTTCTCACCACAGCCCTGAGTCTACCATTTCACAAATGAGAAAACGTAGTCTACCCATTTCACAGATGAGAAAACAGGCTCAGAGAAGGTAGGCTGGCTCCCTGAGGCCCACGGTCAGTAAACTCAGAGACAGATCTACCCCCAGGCCTTCCCTTCTCCATTTCTCTTCAAAACCCAGAGTGATAAGGGGCTCATGGCAGAATTTCTGAACTCAGGAGGTGTCAGAGGAGATATCTTAGGGTGGAGGGATAGGGAAACTCCCCTGACCTCGGGCTGCAATGTATGGTGGGTGGTTTCTCTCAGTCTCTACACAAGGGCTGTTGAGAACCTTAAGAATGACTTCAGAACTCAGAGACTGCTGCAGACAAGGCAGTGGGCATTCAATACAACATTAGCAAGACTGTGTCACCTACCTTGAAACATGTGTCTGTCATTGCAATGGAATCATTTTGCACTTTCCCTGTAGCCAGAATTAATATCTAATTCATTGTCCTCATCAGGCTCCGAGATGCATTGCAAATGAAGGCAGTTAATATTTTCCTCTTTTGATAATGACAGTAGATAAGCACCCTCTAAAAGGTATTCACAGGTGATAAGCACACAGGCAGCCAGGTTGCAGAGACCCGTGGGGAAATTATGAATTCTTCTTATATTTTCTTAAGTTTATAAATGAAAAAACTCTGTTCCTTTAAGGCTCATACACTTCCACTTTCAGTACCCCCTCCCTTTGTGTCCTTTCTATTTTGGCATTTCATTTGAAAGAAGTCTCCATCTCCCTTATTTACATGTGAAAAAACTTGGAGCATCATGTGGTGAGGGTTCAGGCAGACACTGAATTCCATTCAATTCTCATTTCCTCTCTGACAGTCACCATTGAATCAATCATGTTCTCCCTGCCCTCTCTCTGACCACCTCAGAGATCCCAAATCGCTTTTCATCTCATGTGTCAATCACCCTCAGACCATGTCCACTTTTCATTACTAACACGCTGTCACATGACCCTCTAATCTGTCACTTTCTGACAGCGGTTAGTGTGCCAATTGATTTAATTAGCAATCAATTAGCTTGTTACTATTGGAAGTAATTACCTTTTATAGAGAAAAGAGTGCAGCTGGTGAGGGCAATAGAATTGCACTAATAAAACTGCATCTACTCCCTCTGTAGAGCAGAGTCACTGTGCTAAAGGGCTAGCCAAATTATGGGTGACATACACATCTTTTGAATAGTCCATGGGGATGTATTCCTCTCCTTATTATGTGCAAAGCCCCTCTGTCATAGATATTACCCAGAATTGGTATTTTCAGGGGAGGATTGGGTTCATGGTTTGCATTCTGGCTCTCATAGCGCACACTTTTCAAAAGGCTTATGTACTGGAGCAGAAGCAGAACTTGGAAATACACCTAGATGCTCCCTTTTCCAACAATAGAGTTATTAAAGTTCAGAGAGGCTAAATGACTTGCCCAAGGTCACATAGCCAGTCAGCGCTGAAGTCCTGTGGAGAGATCAGCCTCCTGACTTCTAGCCCCCTCTCCCCTGTGTCTGGAAGGAGCCTCTTTGCACTGTTCCTGAACCCTCATTTCTGCATCAAGGACCAGACTTGGGGGAACTGGGAGGGGCAGAGAAGGGGCGAGGAGAAAATGAACATATCCAAGAGGAAGACCCTCATGATGGAGAAAACTGTAGTTTTAAAGTCACATTTTGGAAATGCCTGGGGAGAAAACTCTGACATCCAATGAGACAGGGGCACGGCGAAGACTTGGGTAGAGCAGAAGTGTAGCGATTTTCAGCACGATTGCCTCTTCTTGTACACACAGACTTAAAATGCACCCTCTACCAGTCCTGACCCAGGGCAGCAGTACATTTCCCGCACTTTCACTATTAAATTCAGCCTCCAAACTACTCCCTAGGCGCGAGATGACTCGCTACATTAGCTCCGTGGTGAAGGAGAGGCAGTAATGAGATGACTAAGGAGACCCGGATTCCATTCATCATCCTGTTTGCTCCAATATAAGTGTTCTTTTATCACCACTACTGGTACTGATGTCATCACAGGAGGCATAAATCACCTCACCAGTGACAGGGTCCTATTAAGGGTCATGGCCTAAAATCATTATTGACAAATTAAGGATCACACTTGGCCATTTTGTCAGCATGTCCTCAATTGGGGGTATGGCCTGGTTCCTGTATCTGGTCAGAAATTAGTCATTTAGAGCCCTGAACAGCCACGTGGATTAATCCAAAGAGCAGCCACCTCTTCCTCTCCCTCAAATTTGAGAAACTCACCAAAGCAAGGAACTCCTCCATCGAGTCCTGTGTCCTCATCATATGTTCTCCTCATTCCAGCGGCTGCGAGGACACAGTGCATGATATTATGGTTAGCACAATGGCACATCCTGTCCTGGCTCCACTGCAGCCAGCCAGGGACTTGTCAGAGGATTACTGAGAATTCTCATTTGGAATGCTGTCCCCTTTCCCCTTCTCTGTCTCCGCCTAATGTGACTGCAGAGGACTTTTTTGGAGGGTGGATGATATGTAGATGAGAGGAGGAAAGGTGAAGACTTAATACCATCATATTTTTCTATAAATTTGCTATTCTAGATTAAAAGAAAAATGGCTTCTCCTGAAATACTTGTCAAGATTAGTGCCCTTATATTTTTTAGGGTGAATAAAAAGTGGCTTCCTACTTAAAGTAACTTCCAATTTCTGAACTTCTATTACTCATTTTAAGAAAGTTATCTGGGCATGTAAGTAAATTCATCACTGGTAATCTATGAATCATTGGTAGGAATTTTGCCCCACATGGGCCATTTTAGAGAATACGGTCCAAAGTGATGTTTGAAAGCTGCTTTTAAAACACCTGAATAAATAGCCTTATCAGGTTCTCAGTTGGAAAGAGGCAGTTTTAAGATGGCATTTGAGGATAGAGAGCCCAGAATTAAACCCACGCACCTACAGTAAACTAATCTGTGACAAATGAGGCAAAAATATACAATGGAGAATAGACAGTCTGTTCAATAAGTTTTGCTGGGAAAACTGGACAGCCACATGTAAGCCAATGAAATTATAACACTTCCTAATACCTTACACAAAAATAAACTCAAAATGGATTAAAGACCTAGATATAAGACCAGGTACTATAAAACTCTTAGAGGAAAGCATAGACCAAACACTCTCTGACATAAATGACAGCAACATCTTCTTAGATCCACCTGTTAGAGTAATGACAATAAAAAGAAAAATAAACATATGGGACTTAATTAAACCTAAAAGTTTCTGCACAGCAAAGGAAACCCTAAACAAAATGAAAAAACAACACACAGAATGGGAGAAAATATTTGCAAATGAATTGACTGACTAGGGATTAATCTCCAAAATTTATAAACACCTTCTACAGCTCAATACCAAAACAACAAACAACCCCATCAAAAAATGGACAGAAGATCTAAACAAACAATTCTCCAAAGAAGACATTCAGGTGGCCAAAAAACACATGAAAAGTTGTTCAACATCACTAATTGTTAGAAAAATGCAAATCAAAACCACTATGAGGTACCACTTTACACCAGCCAGAAATGCCATCATCAAAACATCTACAAACAATAAGTGCTGGAGAGGGTATGGAGAAAAAGGAACCCTATTACACTGTTGGTGGGAATGCAAATTGGTGCAACCACTGTGGAAAACAGTATGGAGATTCCTCAGAAAACTAAAAATAGAATTACCATTTGATGCAGCAATCTCAATCCTGGACATCTATCCAGAGAAAACCATGACTCGAAAAGATACATGTACCGCCAATGTTCATTGCAGCACTATATACAATAGCCAAGATGTGGAAACAACCTAAATGTCCATTGACAGAGGAATGGATAAAGAAGATGTGATACATATACACAATGCAATATTACTCAGCCATTAAAAGGAATGAAATAACAGCATTTGCAGTAACATGGATGGACCTAGAAATTATCACGCTAAGTGACGTCAGTCAAACAATGAGGCACCAATATCAAATGCTATTACTTACATGTGGAACCTAAAAAAAAGGACACAGTGAACTTCTTTGCAGAACAGATACTGACACACAGACATTGAAAAACTTATTGTTTCCAAATGAGACAGGTTGGGGGGGTGGAGGGATGCACTGAGGGTTTGGGATGGAAATGCTATAAAATTTGTTTGTGATGATTGTTGTATGCCTATAAATGTAATAAAATTAATTAAGTAATTACAAAAAGATGGCAGTTTGCTCCAAATTAATTACACATTTAACATAATTCCATACCAGTCTTAATAGCATATGTCATATTAATGGTATATTACGGTATAGGTGAACTTCACAAAATTATTCTGTAATTCATATGAAAGAATAAACAAGTAGAATTATTCAGGAAAATTCTATGAAGTAGGAGTCATAGAGGACTCCTTTTCCCATTAAATCCTAAAACATATTATAAACCTAAAGCAATCAAAATAGTATGGCAACACACCAGAAATAGACAAGCAAAATAATGGAAAAAGAGGTCTGGAAATAAACACAAGGATAAGAATTCAGTACATTAATAAATTGGATTTCAAATAATAGGGAAGAGATTAATTATTTGATAATTAGTATCATAAAAAATTGATTAATACTTTGGAGAAATGATTAAATTCCTAATGCATGCCTTATAAAAACTGAACTTCTTAAAAAATGTAAATGTGAAATATAAAGCCAGAAAAGTAAGAAGACTTAACTTATTAAAATTCAGGTAAAATTTTCTATAATTTTGGGAGAGGAAAGGCCTTTCTAAATATGACTCCAAGTACAGAAGCTATAAGTAAAAATGAAATATTTAATTATGTAAATTATCATATAAATAGGACAAAACTTAAAATTAATAACAAACCACAAGCTAAGAACACGCAAAGTAGACAAAGAGTATATAAGGAATGACTACTCTGATAGAAAAAAATTTAGGCCAATGTATGAAGAGACTATTTACAAAACTACAAAAATGAATAACCAGTAAATTCAAGGACCACACAGTAATTGAGGAAATATTTTTAAACAGTAAAAACAGTGAAAAAAAAACACTACTTTCACTTATCAAATTGGAAACATTTTAAAATAATATGCAATGCTAGTGAGTGAGGAATTGGGTGCATTCCTATTTTGCTTATGGGGATATAAATTTTATAGTATTATTGAAAAGCAATTTGATTAGTTGCCAGAGTCATTAAAAAGTATATTTTTCTTTGACAAGCAACCCAACTACTATAAATTTTTACTAAGAAATACTTAGGTAAGTATGTAAAGATTGTTCTCAGTGTATTGTTCTTGTGCTGTTCAGATGATGTTCAAAAACTAATTTTCCAACATCAGAGGACAAGGAAGTTCAACACAATATTATTAATTACAAAAGAAAAAAAAAATGTAGGAGTTCCTGTTGTGGCTCAGCGGATTAAGAACCTGACATAGTGCCCATGAGGATGTGGGTTTGACCCCAGGCCTCACTTAGTGGGTTAAGGATATGGCGTTGCCACAGCTGCAGTGTAGGTTGCAGATGTGTCTCAGATCCTGTATTGCTGTGGCTGTGGGGTAGCCTGGCACCTGCAGCTCCAATTTGGATCCACTTATATGAAAGATATTCACAGTATTTTTTGAACAGAAAGCAGGTTGCAAAGCATGAAAGATTTGCATAAGGGAAAGAAAACGTATCCATACATTATTAGAAACTTCTGTAGACTTGGATCTGAATCTCCTCTTCAGTTTAATTTACTCAACTTGAGTGTGATTATGAATTTGATATTTTATATTTAAATTTTTTCTTTCCTAAAAAAGCAGTGCAAATGATAGTTTTGCTTAAGTAGGGAAACTGTACATGGAAAGAAAATATTAACTAGCAATGTAATAAAGAAATGATTTCTTTGGGGGGCTTAAGCTCAAACCTTCAAATTTGTACTGTTTCCTTGTGGAATTATTTGATCAAAATGAAATTAAAACCGAAAGATCCAACTAGGCCTGGTCAGCTTTCCCTGCTGTCCTAGATAACTGCTGGAACTTTCCATCATCTGCAAAAGCATCAGGCAACGATAATGACTGAAACCATACATGTACCTCATTCATTCTTTCAGCTGATACTAATTGAGCACCTTCATTTATCCCAGTGAACTTCCTGATGGTGTAGGCTGTTTACAACTAGTGTTTTGAACAGAATGGATGGAAGTAGGATAGAGGCAAAGCCTGGTACTGGTGCCAGGAAAGGGAGGTTGGGTGTCAGAACTCAAGTTACAAAGAGAATGAGCCTAAGACACGGCCCAAGTGAAAATGCAAGGACTCTGACTGTGAATATCAGCAATTACTGCATTTTTTGTTTTACTTTTTGCTAATATGCATTTCAGACATTATAACTGCAGAGAAGACAGTGTAATAAGTCAACAATTAGGAGATAGGAATAATGTATATTGATGGTAATAATATACCAAAAAAAAAAGAAACATAGAGACAGAGTTGGCTTCTAATTAGATGTGGAAGGTAAGAGAGAGAGAATTATCATTAATTTTATTAGGTATAGAATGGCACTGGGATTATGTAGAAAGTTGTCATTTTTTAATACCAAAGTATACTGAAGTATTAAGAATTTGCCATCACGATATCTATAATTTACTTGAAATGCTTTAGCAAAAAAAAAAGTAGAACAAAGTACTGATAATTACTGCATTTTTAAGTTAGATTTTTGTCACATGTATTACAGAATCTTCATTGATCAAGTACATAATATTTTCAAAACACTTTCTGAGATAGGTAACTGACCCACTGTGATCCCTAAAACCCTCAGCTCTGTTGGTTAGATGGGTCTGCCATACACACTGGGCAGCTGACTCCATCAAAAGTAATCTCTTTTCTTTTCTGCATTGTTGGCTGCCTTGATGAAGAGACTGGTGGAAGGAGGCTGGTAGGGTGTGTTCCACAGAGCTCGATCTGGTGGCATATGGGATCTCTTTCCTCCAGGCTTACCCCACAGATGATTTGGGAACCAGGAATGAAGAAGTTAGGTTGGATTGGTAACAGAGACCACCCAAGCATGGCAGGAGGCCCAACACAAGTACTGATGGATGGGAGAAAGAGTCAGGAAACTGGAAAACTGAGGAGAGGAAATGGGAGCCAAGATAAAAGTTACCTGGGGCCCTTTTAGTACAACCTGGGAGGGCAGGGGTTATTGCCTTTGGAGAATTCCCACCTTCTCTGCATTGAGCTTCCCCAAACTCCAGCCACATCCAGGCCTCATCTGGAGTAATCATACTTAAGTCAAATTCCCTTCTGTCCCTTGTGTAAATTTATTTAAAATAAAAGTTTTAAACTTTGTATGCTGCCATTAAGTGGAAAACCAGTCTCATTTACCATATAGACATATTAATTGTAAATTGCATAACACAAGCCAAATAATAGTATTAAACATGTCTACTGAAGTTTCTGAGCCTAGAGCTCACTGTCTCTTTATTTAAAGGAATGTTAACTGGAGTTAAGAAGGTTGTAAAGACCAACACATATGAAGACTCTCTACCTGAGCTCACTGGAAGGTCAGAAAGCACTCCAAAGAAAGCCATTCTTGTTCCTCTGTGGGCTTCAGTGGGTTTTAATTCTCTTTTTTAAACAACACCTGAGATCATATGCCTCCCTGAACACAATTACATTGTCAGCCTCCCGCAGTGTATCCTTCTTTCTCAGAACATGCTACCTGTGTTGGCAGGTGCTAGAGGACAAAGACACCAAAAGAGTCCTTGCCCTGGATCCTGTCATAATGCTGTGAAGGGAAGTCTGTGTACCCAGTGAGGCACAAAAGAGAAATGCTTGTCTTGTTCTAGGCCCGCACTGAATGCTGGACCATCTTCTGTTTTGTTCTGAAATGTGTGAGTACACAGCTGGACTACAAGACTCTGTCCTCCATGTCCTTATGTCACCCCTGCCCCTTCCCTTGAGGGCAGGTGCTGTATCTTTCTATCTCTGTATCACTTACACCTACTACCATGCCTGGCTCATCCTGGGGCATAGTCAATGATGAGTAAGGAGATGAAAGAAAGAATGGATGAAAGGTGTGAACGTGTTCAGGGCATGAAGAACTGCCCAGGAGCCTTGGTAGCTTTGGAAGGTATGTGAGGTGGATGAAGTCAGAGGAGAGAACCAGATGAGGTACTCTATTTACGTCATACCGGTAACCAACTCAGAGGCACACGGGTCCTGGTCTACTTTGTTGAATTCAAAATCCTATCTGTCTTTTTGGTCATTTGTCAAGGTAGCCTGGTCCCAGGTACAAGGTGTCTCTCTTTTCCATGAGATTCCACCAATGGCGAAGGAGAGTGAGCCCCAGAGAGAGCTCAAAGCAATTCTTTTCTGAGGTGTTGAATTTTATTATTAAAAATGAGCTCTAGTTGGCCTTAATAAGAAAGCATGTGGCAAAGGGGAAAAATAATCTCTCATGATTTCACACCATTTAAAATTATTTGAATTAATAAATTCCCCTCCAAAGTCCTCATCCAGCTCCTTAGAGAGAACGACTGATGACAGTTTGTCAGTTTGCTATGCATCTTTCTCAGCTATTGCCTGTGCTTTGTTTGATATGTATATTTACATACGTTGGATGGTGCCATATATATCACTCTGCAAATTCTTTTCAAATTTGCCCATATTTAATAGGTATTTTTCTGCTTCAATACACTGCTGTCTACTTCATTCTTGTTCATGGCTATATTGTTTTCAGTTGAATTGAATCACTATACTACAATGTATTTATCTATACTACTAAAGGACATTTACAATGTGTCCAATCTTATGATTTTTTTTTTTTTGTCTTTTTAGGGTCATACCTGGGGCATATAGGGGTTCCCAGGCTAGGAGTCAAATCAGAGCTAGAGCTGCTGGCCCATACCACAGCCACGGTAATGCCACATCCAAGCTGCATCTGCAGCCTACACCACAGCTCACAGCAATGCTGGATCCTTAACCCACTGAGCGGGTCCAGGGATAGTACCCTTGTCCTCATGGATACTAGTTGGGTTTGTTACCACTGAGTCACAACGGGAACTCTCAACGTTTTTTGTTGTTATTACTTCAAACAGTGTTGTTGGAGATACCCTGGTATATATATCCTCATTATTTTATTATAATTTCTGTGGAACAGATTCTTATATGAAATACTGCTGGCTCTTAAGATGTACACATTTAAAATTGTAATAGATAAATTGCTATGCCAAAAATTTTAGTTCATACTTTCATCAGTAAAATATGAGTTCCTGTTTCCCTGTATTCCCACTGGTTATATGTAATCAATTAAAATTACACTTTTTGACAGTTTGGTAGATACAAAATGCACCATCATTATTGCCTTAAATGGCATTAAAATATTAAGATGAGCTAATTTTCATATATTTATTATCCTGAATATTTCTTCTGAATTTCTTGTTTATACTCTTTGCCACTTATTATACTGTATTATTGGGTTTTTCTAATCAAAGGTTATTACATATTAGAGAAATTGACCTTTGGATATTAAACATGTTGTAAATATTTAGAGACACCTACCACTCAGATGCTTTACCTTTTATCTGGCTTTTTATATCACCTTTTACCAGCCCTTCCTTTAATTTTACGATTTTTGGAGGTATGTATCATGCTTATAAAGGGCTTCCTCACCCCCAAACTGTAGGATATAGTCAGATCTATGGTCATCTAACACATCCACTGTTTTGTGTTTTTTGTATCTATAACCCATGGATTTAAAAAAAATAGAGTGAAGTCAGAATTAACTTTGTTTTCCAAATGGATATCCAGCTATTTTTATATTATTTGTTGAATAATCTATCCTTTTCCTACATATTTGAAATATTTTTAAATGTAATTTTCTCTAAATATTTAAGAAATTAAGTTGTCAAAGTGTGGTGTATGAAGTTTTGGGGGTCCACAAAAAAGTATCATGTCAAACTGTTTTCATGATAATATAAATAGTTAAAATCAAAACACTCTCATTCTCTCATGAGTGTGCACCCAGGTTTTCCAGAAGCTATACGTCTTTGCTCTGATGGCTACTAAAATGTGTGGTTGATTTGTCTTGCATTTCAAAATTTTGTTTTAATTTCTAGTAGGGTAAAAATGATAGCTATAACTTACATAAACAAAATTCTTTGGGGTCCTCAATAATTTTTAAGAATTTCATAAATGGGGTCTAAGATCAAAAAGTTTAGGAACTGTTGGTCTAGGCAGATAGAGTATGTTTATTGTATGACTTTGCATTTCCCCTGGCACAATCTACTAAGCTGAATGTACACTGTACACATACCCCAGACCAAGAAATGAACAGTGCAGGTAGAGAGAAACAGTACCTAAAAGGGTTTATGTCATGTCATCTGTCACCTCTACTTATTAGTTCTATCAATTTGAACAAAGAGTCTAGCCCAAAATAGCCCCTAAATTGTGTTTTCCTAGATTGTATGTCCATTTTCCTTTGATAAATATTACCAAAAATCTTTTTTTTCAAATCAAGATGCAATCATTTCTGGTTCCTTAGATTTCTGGTCCTAACCCATCCCAATGCATTTTAAGAAAGACTAGTTTGTTACTGCTCAAGAGATAGAATAGAACTTCCAGACTGAGGATTTTGATCATTTACTTTCTGGCAGCTGCAGCATCCTACATGGGATGGAAAGTCTGGGAACAGCAGGCATCTGGCCCCCTTGAAACTCAGCCTGGTGTCCTGGAATCATTGCAACACAAAGGCCTGCCATTGGCAGTCAGCCCTGCCAGCATGCAGGGATATAATAAGATGGGAAAATGCAAGGGTCATTAGAACCTCAAGTTCAGAAGTCATTTCAAATATCATCTAGTAGCTAATGCAATGTTTATCTTAGGGAAAAATTGCCTTTCAAAATCCCCAAACGACAGCTGTACAATATGTACACTTAGACACTTGCCTCATAGGAAGCTCACTACCTCATGAAATAATTGTTACTGCTGAACAATTTGCACTATTACCTCCATCTAAAATGTGTTTACAAGCATCATGCAAGCCTGGCATAGCAATGGCTACTTCAGATGGATGTCAGTTCCTCCCGCAACTCTTCCTCCCCTAATTTCTCTGTAGTGGGTTGAAGACACTCCCTTGTATTCCTGGAGAACTTGTGCTTGCCTTGAGTTTACATTAGAAGTATTAGTTTCCTAAAGTTGCCATCACAAATCATCGCAAACTGGATAGCTTATAACAATATGCCTCTGACAGCTGTGGAGGCTAGAAGTCTGAAATCAAAGGGGTTAGCCAGACTATGCTTCCTCAGAAGGCTCTAAGGCTCTTCCTTACTTCTTCCAGCTTCTGGTGGTTGTTGGCATTTCTCGTCTTCCTTGGCAGCAGCATTTCAACCTCTGCCCCTGTCTTTATGTCAACTTCTCTCTATTGTCTCTTATAGACATTGGTCATTGGAGTGAGGGCCACCAGGCTTATCAAGATGATCTCATCTTGAGATCTTTAACTCAATTACATCCTCAAAGAGCATTTCTTTAAATAAGGTGATATGCTTAGGTTCTAAGTGTTAGAACATGGACATATCTTTTGGGAGTCTTGATTCAACCCACTACTAGGGGGTTGCCAAATGGCCACCCTTGGATCAAATCCAGCCCTTTCCTACATAATCTTTTATACATTTGCAAATTTCACCTAAATATCTTGATTTTCAGCTTCTGTGGAAAAATCAATAGATTTGTAAATACTGGGAACTGCCTTTTCAAAGGGATCAATCAAGGGAGATGTATGGAAGCTGTGCTTTTTAGGAGATGCCCATGTTCTCCAGTTCATCCAGTCCTTGCCACTTCCTAGCCCACCTCACATGACTGAACTTGATTTTTGACCTGTCAGGTCCCCAAGGGCATTTGATTTTGTGATCCATAATTTTATTATTATTATTATTATTATTATTATTATTATTATTATTATTAAATATAGTTGATTACAATGTTCATCAAGTTCTATTGTACAACAAAGTGACCCAATTATACGCATTTCCCTCTGCTGTACAGTAGGATCCCATTGCCAATCCACTCCAGATATAATAGTTTAGCTTCTTTTAATATTGCTCTCACCAGACATTGCTGTCTTTCTTACATGGCTTTACATTTCTAATATCTAAGTTAGCACAGAATATGAAGCAGTTGCTCAAAAACATGTCTCAGATTAGAGAATGTAGAACTTACATGGGAACAGAAATATGCTTCCGTCTAATTCCTACCTACAAACAGGTCTTGTCTTTGCATTCATAGCCACACAGAATGAGGGTTTCCTTTCTTTTTATAAAAATCCTCTACAATTAAAAAAATACGTAGTACACAAGAAGATATCTGCAATTGTACTAACATCAACACTAATATATCTCCATTAACTAGAAGGGTGTTGGGGGAAATCCAAGATGGTGGCATGGAAAGATCTTAAATTCATCTCCTCTCATGACCATACTAATGTGATAGCTATATGTAGAAGAATTACTGGTGAAAAGGAACTGATTACTATAGCTGAACAGATCCCTCACAAGTCATGAAAGAGCCACATCAGGATGCCTAGGAGAAGCAGAGATTCAGTCTCACCAAAAATCACACCCTCTGTGTGGAAACCCGCAATAAGGAGGGATCTTGTGGGTCCAGAGTTACTTGCAGAGGAGGGGCGCTCCACACTGAGCACCCCAATCCTTGAGATTTGCATTGGAGAGATGAGCTCCCCACCCTAAAGACTGGCTTTGGAAACCGACAGAAGGTATGTTCAGGAGATTTGGGGGCTATGGGGATCTGAGATACTCCTTTTGAGGGTTGTGTGTGACCCAGTAATCTTGGGACTTAGTGAAAAGACCGTAGTTAGAGAAGTGCCTGGACCGTATATGAAGGAGATTCATTTGCTAATCTTAAAGCATCTTCCAGAGGGATAGAGGTGAATTGTGACTTTATTTGGGAATAGAGGTGCTGGCAAGTGGCATTTTGTACTCTCCATTTACCTTTCTAGTGCAGGTGGGCATGTGTGGAAACAAAATCACTAAAGCCACAAGCGTGTCCTGCCCCTAGTACTCTTTCCCTGCATTGCTAAAGCCCCAGGCATTCCCTACCCTCAGAATACTACCACAGCCTCACTAAAGCCAACAGATGAGCAAGGTCCACATAGGAAATAGCTTTTGATCACCTAGCCCTGGTGGCCATAAGGGCTTATATTCTTTACTGCTCCCCCCACCCAGGACTGAAACAATGGAAAATACAGTTCTGGGCGGTCTATTGCACCCAGAATGTTTCAGAGACAACAGACTGAAACACACTTCCAGTCTGCCTATGAAAAAGGCACATTTATTTTTCCTGGAGTTTCAACCTGAGGGACAGACTTCAGGTTTGCCACACATCAAGAAGCTGCAGAGGCACTCTAAGGGAGGATAGGCAGAGAGACACTATTCGGGTTTCTTCTATTGGCCTCATCACAGCTTGTTGGCACCTCTTAAAAAGGAGTTTATAAACTCACTTGAAGCCCCAGTTTTTACTACTGTCACCTAAGGGACACCTGCAGGTATCCTAGTCTGGATGTCAGCAGTGTTTATGATTGTGATACCACTGAGTATACGTATTTGCATCCTTTAAAAGCTGCTGCCTGAGGAGCTGGCTTCCAATCAGTGTGAGTTTAGGTGCTGACCGAGATCCCTCTCATTGGAACACCAGCAGGTCTTGGCACACTCTCAAAAACTGGGACCTATAAAGAGTAAATCAGGCTATGCAGACATTCATAAAGATTCAAGAAGCAACCAAAAGTAGAAGGTTGGATAATAATATTGACTTTCTACCCAGTGTCGCTCCTAAAGAAATGGGAAAGCTAGCTGTTTTGCCAAATAAATAGAAACACAGAGAGTCAGTCTAAATCTGAAAATAGAAAAGTGTATTCCAAAAGAAAGAAGACAATCGTCTGAAAGAGGTCTTAATGAAATGAAAGTAAGTCATCTGCCTGATAAACTGTGCAAAGTAATGGTCCTAAAACTGGAGAAGAATGAATGAACATAGTGATAACTTCAACAAAGAGATAAAAAATATAAGAAACTACCAAATAGAAGTCACAGGGCTTAAAAATACAATAGCTGAACTGAAAAACACCCTAAAGGGAGTTTAACTGCATACTAGATGAAACAAATAGTGGATCAGTATCCAGGAAGGCAGGAACTTACCCAAACAGAGCAGCAAAGGGAGGGGGATTAAAAAGTAAAGGTAGCTTAAGGCAACTGTGGGCTGATATCAAGCAGAATAACATTCACATTATAGAGGCCCCATAAGTAGAAGAGAGAGAAATGGAAATAAAATTTATTTGAAGAAATAATGGCTAAAAACACCCCTACTTTGGGAAAAGGGTCAACCAGGTCCAAGAAGAAGTACAGAACATTCCCAATAAAATGAATCCTAAGAGATCCACACCAAGACACATTTTAATCAAAATAGCAGAAGTTAAAAAGAATTTTTTTGCTTTTTTTTTTAGGGCCACACCTACTATATATGGGACTTCCCAGGCTAAGGGTTGATTTTGGAGCTGTAGCTGCTGGCCTATACCACAGCCACAGAAATGCTGGATCCAAGCCACATCTGTAACCTACACCACAGTTCATGGCAACACCGGATTCTTAACCTACTGAGCAGAACCAGGGATCGAATCCACATCCTCATGGACCCTAGTGGCTCATTACTGAGCCACAATATGAACTCCCTAAAGAGAGAATCTTCAAAGCAGCAAGAGAACAACAACTTGTTACACATAAGGAAATCCTTATAAGACTATTAGTTTATTTTTCAACGGAAGTTTTATAGGCCAGAGGGAGTGGCATGGCCTATTTAAAGTGCTGAAAGGAAATACTTCCAAACAAGTAGATTCTACCCAGCAAGGTTATTATTCAGAATTTAAGGAGGGAGAGTTTTCTAGCAAAAACAAAAGGAGGAAAAGCTAAAGGAGTTCATATAACACATCAATGTATAGATCATTCAGACAGAATTGGCTTTACAAGATATGTCAAAGGAATTTATTTGTGCTGAAAATAAAAAGCACTAACTAGGAATAAATAAACACGTAAAAATCAAAATCTCAGGAGTTCCCTTCATGGCTCAGCAGCTAACAAACCCAACGAGGATCCATGAGGATATGGGCTTGATCCATGGGCTTGATCCCTGGCCTTGCTCAGTGGGTTAAGGATTGAAGTTGCCATAAGCTGTGGTGTAGGCTGCATATATAGCTCAGATCCTGCATTGCTGTGGTGTAGGCAGGTGGCTAGAGCTCCGATTTGACCCCTAGCCTGGGAACTTCTGTATGCCATGGGCACAGCCCTAAAAGGCAAAACTAAATAAATAAGTAAATAATAAAAATCTCACTGGCAAAGACAAATGTATGGTAAAAGTAGTGGGTTAACTACTTATAAATCTAGTATATATGTTGAAAAAGTAGTAAAATTAACTATAACTGAAATAACTAGTTAAGAAATACACAAGATTGAAGGATATAAAATATGACATCAAAATGTAAAACATGGGTAACAGAGTAAAAATGTAGTTTTTAGAAAGTGTTCAAAGTTGCTACAAGCTTAAAATACACTGTTATATTTATATAGACCATTATATGTAAATTTCATGGTAACTACAAAGCAAAAACCTATAGTTTATACATAAAATATAATAAGAATCTAAACATAACACTAAAGAAAGTCATTAAACCATAAAAAAAGAAAGCAAAAGAAAAAAAAAGAGGCACTTAAAAGGAGAAACAAAAAAATAATTAACAAGATGACAATAAATACATATTTATCTATAATTAATTTAAATGCAAATGGAATAAGTTCTCCAATCAGAAGACACAGAGTGACTGAACAGATAAAAACAAGACTGAATAGTGCTTACAAGAGACCCACTTCAGATGGAAGGACACATACAGACTGTAAGTAAAGAAATGGAAAAAAGATATTCCATGAAAATAAAGAAGAAACCTGGTATATTTATATTTATATCAGATAAAACAGACTTTAAAACAAAGACTTAATAAAAGACAAAAAAAGGCATTACATAGTGATAAAGGGATAAACACAACATAAGGACATATTTGTAAATATATATTCAACCAAACAATGGAACACTGAAATATATAAAGCAAATATTAACAGACTTAATGGAGAAATAGATAGCAATACAATAATAGTAAGTGGCTTTAATATGCCAATTACCTCAATGAATAGATTATCCAAACAGCAAATCAATAAAGAAACAATAATCTTAAATGAAACAATAAACCAAAAGGCTTAAAAAGATATATACAAAACATTTCATCCCAAAGTAGCAGAATGCATATTCTTCTCAAATGCATATGAAACATTTCTAGGATAGATCACATATTAGGCCGTAAAACAAGTATCAATAAATTTGAAAAGACCAAAATCATATCAAGCATATTTTCTGAACACAAAGGTAGGAAACTAGAAATCAATTACAAAAATAAAATTGGAAAAAAACACAACTATGTGGAGATTAAACAACATGCTACTGAACAACCAATGGATCAATTAAAAAATCAAAGGGGAGATTAAAAAATACCTTGACACAAATGAAAATGGAAATAGAATATTCTCAAATCTGTGAGATGCCATAGAGCAGTTCTAAGAGGGAAGGTCACAGTAATGTTGTCCTACCTAGAGAAATAAGAAAGTTCTCAAATAAGCAATTTCACTTTATACTTAAGAAAACTAGAAAAAAGAACAAGCAAAGCCCAAAGTTAGTAGAAAGAAGGAAATAATGAAGATCAGTGCAGAAATAAATGAAATGCAAATTTAAAAATATTTGAAAAGGGCAATGAAACTAAGAGCTGGTTGGCTATACACACCAAGCAAAAAAGAGAGATTGCTCCAATAGATAAAATCAGAAATGAAAGATGAGGAGTCACTACAGATAACACCAATTTTTTTTTTTTTTTTTGGCTTTTAGGGTGGCACCCATGGCATATGGAGGTTCCCAAGCTAGGGGTTGAACTGGAGCTACAGCTGATGGCCTACACCACAGCCACAGCAATGCCAGATCCGAGCTGCATCTGCGACCCATGCCACAGCTCAGAGCAATGCCAGATCGTTAACCCACCAAGCAAGCCAGGGTTCGAACCTGCAACCTCATGGTTCCTAGTCAGATTCATTAACTGCTGCACCATGATGGGAACTCCCCCAATTTTTTTTTTTAAATCATGAGACTACTATGAACAATCATACACCCAAAAATAGGACTACCTATAAAAAATGGATACATTCCTAGAAACATACAACCTTCCAAGACAGAATTGTTAAGAAACAGAAAATCTGAACAAGCCAATTATTAGTAAGGATATTGAATCAGCAATAATTTTTGAAAAATTCTCCCAACAAACAAAAGTTCAGCAAAAGTGAAGATGGCTTCACCTGTGAACTTTACCAAACAGTCAAAAAAGATTTAATACTTAACTTTCTCAAATTCTTCAAAAAAAATAGGAGAGAATACTTCTAAACTAATTTTACAAAGATAGCATTACCTTGATACCAAAATCAGACAAAGATGGCACCAAAAGAAAATTAAACGCTTATACATAGAACTACCATATGACCCAGCAATCCTACTCTTGCGCATATATCCAGACAAAATTTTCCTTGAAAAAGACACATGCACACACATGTTCATTGCAGCATTATTCACAATAGCCAAGACATGGAAATAACTTAAATGTCCATCTACAGGTGATGGGATTAGGAAGATGTGGTATATATACACAATGGAATACTACAAAAGAATGCCATTTTCAGCAACATGGATGGAACTAGAGACTGTCATACTGAGTGAAGTAAGTCAGAAAGAGAAAGACAAATACCGTATGATATCACTTATATCTGGAATCAAATAAACTGCACAAATGAACCTTTCCACAGAAAATAAAATCATGGATTTGGAGAACAGACTGTGGTTGCCAAGGGGGAGGGGGAGGGAGTGGGATGGTATGGGAGTCTGGGGTTAATAGATGCAGACTGTTGCCTTTAGAATGGATAAGCAATGAGATCCTACTGTATAGTACTAGGAAAAATGTCTAGTCATTTGTGATGGAGCATGATAATGTGAGAAAAAAAATCTATACATGTATGTGTAACCAGGTCACCATACTGTACAGTAGAAAATTGACAAAACACTGTAAACAGCTATAATGAAAAAAATAAAAATCACTATGAAAAAATAAAAAATTTAAAAAAGAAAATTAAAGGCTAATATCCATGATAAATATAAATGCAAAAATCCTCAACAAAATATTAGCAAACCAACAATATATTAAAATTATCAAACACCATAATCAATTGAGACTTATTCCAGGAATGTAGAGACAGTTCAACATTTGCAAGTCAATCAACATGATGGACCACGTTAGTAAAATGAAGAATAAAAATCATATGATCATCTTAATAGAGGCAGAAAAGCATCTGACAAAATTCAACAACTAAATATATGATCAAAAACTCTCAGCAAAGCATGTATAGAGGGAATTTACATCAATATAACAAAGCCCATATATGGCAAACCCAAAGCAAAGATCATACTCAATGGTAAAGAAAGAAAAAAAAGGGGAGCTTTTCCTCTAAAATCAAGAACAAGAGAAAGATGTCCACTCTTGGCATTTTAATTCAGCATAGTATCGGAAGTCCTAGCTACAGCAATTAGGCTAATAAATTTTAAAAGAAGTAAAAGTGTAACTATTGCACAAACAAGATACTATGTACAGAAAACCCTAAATACTCTACAAAAAAAAAAATTAGAACTTATGATTCAGTAAAGTTTAGTAAAGTTGCAGAATAAAAATATATATATGCTAATAAGCATGAGAAAGAGAAATTAAGAAAATAATACCATAATTATAAATGGTATCAACCACTCCCCAAGGAATAAATTTAACTAAGAAAGTGAAAGACGTGAACATTGAAAACTATAAGACGTTGATGAAAGAACTTGAGGAAGACATAAATAAATGGAAAGATATTTCATGTATTAGAAGAATAAATTCTGGGAGGTCCCATCGTGACTCAGTGGTTAACAAATCCGACTAGGAACCATGAGGTTGAGGGTTCGATCCCTGGCCTTGCTCAGTGGGTTAACGATCTGGCATTGCCGTGAGCTGCATTGGTATAAAAACTGACACAGATGGAATGGAGAGACCAGATATGAACACACATTTATATGGGCAATTAATTTACAATAGAATTTTGGCTATTTTAGCCAAGCATATCCAATGAAGAAAGGACAGTCTCTTCAAAAAATGGTGTCAAGCAAACTGGACAGCCACACTCAAAAGAATGAAACTAGACCACTGTCTTACACCATACATAAAATTTAACTGAAAATGGATTAAAATACTGAATGTAAGACCAGAAACCTTAGAACTGTTAAATTAAAACATTGGCAGTACGCTTCTTGACCTTGGTCTTGGTGATTTTGCTTTTTTTACATCTGACTCCAAAATTGAAGGCAACAAAAAATCAATAATAAACTAGTATGACTACATCAAACTGAAAAGTTTCTGTATAGCAAAAAAAAAAAAAAATTCAGCAAAATGAATAGAACCCACTGAATGGAAGAAAATATTTGCAAATCATATATATAATAATTTATCCAAAATATGAAAAGAACACAAAAAAATTAATAGAATTTAATAGCAAAAAAAAACAAACATACAAATTGAAGCAACAATTGAAATACAACAGGTGTGAGCCATTCTCACACCTGTTAGAATGGCTATTACGAAAAAGGCAAGAAATAAAAAGTGTTGGAGAGGATGTGAAGCAAAACGAACCCCAATACACTGTTGGTGGGAATGTATCTACTATGGAAAACAGAGTGGAATTTCCTCAAAAAAATTAAAAATAGAACTTCCATATAATCCAGTTGTTCTACTTCTGGGTATCTATCTGAAGAATAACAAAATACCAATTCCAAAAGTTATACGCATCCCTACTTTCATTGTAGCATTATTTACAATAACCAAGGTATAGAAACAACCTAAGTGCCAATAAATGAATCAATGTACAAAGAAATTATGGTGTATGTGTGTGTATGTATATATATATACACACACACGCACGTACACTATGAATTACTACTCAGCCATTAAAAAGAAGGAAATCTTGTGGTTTGCAACAATATGGATGGACCTTGAGGGTATTCTGCTAAGTGAAATACATCAGACAGAGAAAGACAAGTAACAAAACAAATGAACAAACAGAATGCATAGATACAAAAACAGACCAGTGGTTAGCAGAGGAGAAGAGGGTTAGGGAGTGGGCAAAATACGTAAAGTCAATCAATTGTATGGTGACAGACGGTAACCAGAATTACTGGTGTGAACACATTGTAGTGTATACATATATTGACTTATTAGGTTGTACACCTGAAACTAATATAGTATTACATACCAATTTTACCTCAATAAAAAAACAAAATGAATCAAACAAAAGGGGAGTGTTTCAGTTAAGATTTGTTTTATGAGTAACAAGAGACTGAAAAACAGTAGTTAAATCAAGAAGGGAATTATTTCTCTATCATGAGAATGTATCCACAAGTAATCAGACCAGGAGTAGTATGATGGGCTCATAGTGCCGTAAAACACTCTGGAAGGCTCTCATCTTTTTCTTCTAGCCTTGGTATGTCGCTTCTACTCTTGGACTCTTGAACATAAATCTCTCCTACTTTCTCTTTCTGGGACAATAATTATATTATCTTAGACATTTTTACCGTGCCCCATGTGCTTGTTGTGCTCTTTTCTATATTTTCCTTTTTTTTCCCTCAGTGGCATCAGTCTGATTATTTTCTCTTGACCTATGTTCTGGTTCACAGCTTCTCTTACAGTTATGTCTAATCTGCTGTTAAAAACTTCTGCTGAGTTCTTAATTTCAATTTTATTTTTAAGTTCCAGAATTTCTCTTTAAAACTTCTTAGTCATTCCTCTGTTGAAGTTGCCTACCTTGTTATATAATTTTTGTTATATAATTTTAATATAATATTGATCATATTTACTTTATTTTTTATTTTTTGCTCCTTAGGGCTGCACCTGCAGCATATGGAAGTTCCCAGGCTAGGGGTCAAATCAGAGCTACAGCTTCTGGCCTATGCCACAGCCACAACAACACTGGATTTGAGCTGAGTCTACAACCTTCACCAGAGCTCATGGCAATGCTGGATCCTTAATCCACTGAATGAGGCCAGGGATCTAACATGCATCCTCATGGATACTAGTCAGATTCATTTCTACCACAATGGGAATTCCCCATTTTTACTGTAGAAGTCTAACTCAAATATATGTTTTATTTATGGGTCCATTTCTATTGGCTTCATTTTCTCTTAATTCTAGTCCTGAAGCCCTTGTCTTCCAGCATGTCTGGTGAATCTTTCCTGAATGTTAGATGTCATAGATGAAAACTGTAGAACTGAGTTTAGGTTCCAAAATGATGATATCGTCCTCCAAAGATTTGCTTTTATTTTTGGCAGGCAGCTAGAGAAAGGTCAGTGTGTCATTCCAATTTGGACTGGAGCTGCTTGAAAGGACTAATTTATTTCACCATCACATTTTTATGAGGACTAATCTATTTCATCACCTCTTCTAGGGCAAGGCACTATTGGGCCCCAGCTGAAGCCTGGCTGATGGGCCTGGATTCTAATGTTTGGCCATGTCCCTCACCCTTGTAAGACTGGTTAATGTTCTCCTTGGCTCTCAGTATCTCAGCTAATGCTTTCTGCTGTTTTCAGCCTCTAAACTACCACACTGGAATTGACAAATGCCTTAATGGGGAAAGAGGCAGTGAATCTGAGGCTCACATAACTTCTGATGAATATGTACCTGGCTGGGCACAGTGGGTGAGCCTTGCAGGAGATAGGAGGGAGGGTTCCTCAGTGATCTTCAGCCTCCTGTAGAAGGTGGTAGTTTAATAATAAGTGCATTGCAGCTCCCATGTCCTTTCTCACCATTACCAGATCACACTCCACTGAAGGATGACATCTTTGTGTTTCCCACTCTTGACCTTGGGAAGAATGAAGCAGAAAGGCCAGAGATATGGGAGGGCAGAAGCTCAGAAAGGCTTTGGAACCTCAGTAGCTTTGTCCTTAGACTCTGTGATTGATAAAGGAGGGCACAGCATCGCCTCATTCCTGTGCTTTAGTCTCTTGAATCCTTACCACCTTGATATCACTTAAGTCCCTCAAACAGATGTTTTGAGAAAATAATAAAGTGTACAAAGAAACAAACAGCTCTCAGCTTCTCTGGTTGTTCTCAGTAGGAAATGTGATCTGCCAAAATTAGGTGCCAGTACCTAATTAAGTGGAAGCAATTTAAATTTAAAAAAATCACTTCATGTTCTTAAATGATTGCAAGTACTCCAGCCAATTTATGTCCAAGACATCCAACATTAGACAGGTCACATATGGACTGCCCTTCCCTCTAAGGAGACATCAGGGAAGGGCTGCATGATGCTCTTGACATCTGATTGGCCAAAACTTAATCATGTGGCTACACTGAGTTGCAAGGGAGGCTGAAAAGTAGTACGTAGTCCAGTTAAAAGTCAGGATTTTGTTACTAGGGAAAAGGGGGAGAATGTATGCTGAGGCTGACCAGCTCGCACTCACTGCCCACAAGGATGTTCCCAAAATATCCTTTGTAAGAAATGTCCTAGCTAGGCTGAGAAATAACAAAGACCTACCAGGATATTTTGGGGATACAGACTGTAGTATGAAAATGTACTAGATTATTAAAGAGTGATATAAATAGTACCTTTATTAGAATAAAACACAAAAATATGTTTCAGGGCAGAGGAAGGAAAGATGGCCGTGTGTATAGGGGCTGCAAATTCAAATGTCTATAACAAGGAAGATTATTGGTATAGTGTGGAAAACGCCACATTCTTTGGGATAGTAACCAGTAGAGCTGAGTAGGGACCACTTTCCCTCAATGGCCAGTTTGCCACACTCTCTAATGTCACAGACTCATGAGGATGGAGCTGGATTCGGCCATGAACACAACTAATAATTGGCAGAACCAAGCCAAGGTATCCATATGATTTCTTGAAGAGCTGTCTTCGGAATGAAAGAAAGAGTGTTAGATCCCGACTCCTGCCACTTACCTTCTACCCCTGGGCATGCCATTTAACCCCATTGAGCCTAGTTTTCCATATTGAAAGGCAGAAATGAGCATCACAGTAAAAACCTCAAAGGACTTTTGTGAGGCTCAAATTAGAGGTCAGCGCCCTCCTAAGGGTAGCTGGTCATCGGGATCTGTAATGTGTTCTTCCAGTGTTCTCTTTCAGGAATGGACTGTGTGGCAGCCAAACCTCGTGGACACTGGCATCTAAGGGCATTCATTGGTCAAGTGACAGTCACCTGTCAGGTGTTAGCAATCATATGCCTCTAAGCACAAGCTTAGGGATGGCAAACCCGGTGGTCTCTTTGTTTTACCCCCATGCTTCTGACTCCTTCTGGCTGGTTCCCAAATCTTTAGTATTAGATTGGATAATCCCACTTTTAATAATGCTCAGGGTATTTGCCTCCCTTGGGGGACTGCGATCACAGCAGTGGAGGGTATTAAAATGGAGCTGAATGCCATGCAGAACATTTACCCTTTAAGCTGTGTGGATGCGGCCGTGGTGTTTTTCATGTGCACACACAAGGGATGCGTGTGTGTGCGTGTGTGTGTGTGTGTGTGCATGTGCGGTGTCTATATGTGTGCCTTCACTTAGCATTCTGAAATTTTTTCATAAATAAAATATTACATTGAGCACTCAGTTTATTTACAATGTTAACACAAAACACTGCAGAATCATTCATAACGCAGGTTTCCTAAATCAATGAAGTTATTAACTTCCAAATTCTTTGTTTTTATTTCTCCTGAATGGCTTTAGCTCGGCATTCTCCTTAATGGCATAGAGACCCCAGAAATGAAGTTAATACATGGCTGAATGTGTTTCTAGTTATTTGAATTGTGCTTAGTATTTTTAAATGTAGTATAAACTGAATAGTCATCAGGGATGTGATTTGCCCCCATTTATAATAATACATTTTAGGGGGTGGTTTTTTACCCCCTTCACCTGATTATTTTGGTGATCAAGGGGCCACACTAAAAATAATTGGTAGAGAAGAGAGAAAAGAAATACACAGAGTTACTAATATACACCAGGGTTTAAGCTGACATGAAATTTTATCTTAATTATCGGACAAATTTGTACTCCCACTATCTAATTCAATTTGCATGCATCGGTAGACACTTATTAAAGGTAATATTACATCTGTCATTTTAAGACTGGTGAGAATTTTATCATATGAGCTGCATGAAACAGCCACTCTATTATGTACAGAATTCTTTTGTATGGCTTAAAATAACCAGCATTGCATCCTAATTAAGTATTTTTTGTAATTGTCTTCAGGGCAGTCATCCTCTTGTCCATTTCATGTCCATCTTGTAAGTTATTTGGACACCGAACTGAAGTTGCAGGAATGCACTTCTCCTCCCCTCTGCTTCCTCATTCTGCGTGAAAAATGAGATTTCTACTAATAAAATATAAACTGGAATCAAATGTTCAAATAAGGTTTTATGAGAAACATGCAATGTATAAACCCGTCTCAGAATCCTCCACTGGATTTGGAATTCTGCTGTATACAAATATATTAGGCTGCTGAGGCATTAGCAGTTGAATACATTAGGGTTATTTTTGAGATGAGTTTATTAGATTTGTACTTTTGTAGAAAGTGGTGGAGTGCTCATATAGCATCATCAATCCAGGATAACAGTGGCAATTTCTGAGCATAAAGCCTTAAAATGCCATTAGAGTTGATACCATCCCTTCCAAACTGACCCCAAAAGAAGCCCACAGATTTCTTCTGTGAGCTTCGGGATGCTGTGAGGTTGGAGATAAAAATCCAGTTTCACAAAGTGCTCATGTAATTGTATTTTTGCTCCCCCCTGCTCCAGCCATCTTAGTTTTAGAGCTCTTTTGTTCCACCCACCGAAGGGAATGAAAGAATGAATTACAGAATGAAAATAGCTGTCAGCATGTGAGGAAAAAAAGAGAAGGGGGAAATCCAAAAGGGCAAGTGTGCCTGGACAGGAACTGCTGGTGTGAGGCTCTGGTAAAGGGTGAAAAGTCAGGGGTGAGAAATCCTTAGGCAGCGGGTCCTCTGCCCTCCTTCTGCCTGGTTTTCTTAGGGAGCAGAATCCTCTTGTAAACGGAAGAATCAAGCATTGCAGCTTTTGACTTGCTCATCCCTGAGCCCACAAGTGCATTTCAATGCTCACCAACCTTTTCTGCTTAGTAACAGGATTGGAGTTTTCTTGTCCTATCTTAAAAAAAAAAAGTGCAACCTTTGTCAGTGACTGGGCCAGAGCTCCCACAGAATTCAACCAGACATCACATGGTCACAGGAACTGTCAGAGTTCAATTGGTCACAAGGCTGCCTTCCTCCGGGGGAACTTTAAAAGTAAATCAACCAAGATGTTTTATCATAGAGTTAATTTTTTTCTTTTCTTTTTCCTTTTTTAGGGTTGTACCTATGGCATATGGAAGTTCAGAAAGTTCCGGGGCCAGGGGTCAAATCAGAGCTGCAGCTGCAGGCCTTTGCCACAGTCACAGCAAAGCCAAATCAGAGCTGTATCCATGACCTGTGCAAAGCTTGTGACAGCACTGGATCCTTCAACCACCAAGCAAGGCCAGGGATGGAACCCGCATCCTCACAGACACTATGAGCCACGATGGGAACTCCCATATTAATTTTTTTTTCTTTTTAACTGAGATCAAACCCACTCTCGAGAGCTGCTTCCTAAGGATGAACAGTTTAACTTGAGTTAACTTTTTAGAGTTTTTTGTTTGTTCGTTCGTTTTTTTTAGGGAGTTCCTGTTGTGGATCAGCAATAACAAACCTGACTTGTAACCATGAAGATGCAGGCTCAATCCCTGGCCTCACGCAGGGAGTTGAGTATCCGGAATTGCCGTGAGCTGTAGTGTAGGCTGGCAGCTGCAGCTCCAATTCCATCCCTAGTCTGAGAACTTCCATATGCTGCACATGTGGCCCTAAAAAGCATACATACATACACACACACACACACACACACACACACACAAACTTATTAGAGTTTCTTCATCATCGGTTGATCATTGTAACAGGACACACTTGGTGCTGGAGAATGGTGCTCCTATTTCAAACCATCTCAGAATCTAAATAGCCATACACCTCCTTCGTGCTTTTATCCCCCCAGGAATCATAGCAGCCTTAACTCCCCAGAGACGGGAAAAGCATACCCAGGTCTTGGAGCTGAGAGGACAGGAGCGAAGACTCCATTCTCCCTCACTCCCATCCAGCGGAAGGGGATGAATAATTCATGGAGCCACATGGAGATCTTCTCTGTGACTTCTCTGGACCATGTCTGAGCCAGCGAAGGACCAGGGAACGTACAAACAGTCAGTGTGCTGTGTCAAAGAACAGTCAATCAATCTCCAAAGATATGTGAGAAGAACAGGTTTTTCATGCCTGTGCGTTGGGAGGGAGCCAAATGTGTGTTGCCATTTGATGGTAGAATCAGTGCACACCTGTTCCGACCAGCTGTCAACATAACCTGTGTCAGAGGCAGGCGTCACACCCGCCACATCCTCGCAGCGGGCCACGTCTGCCTGACAGTCGGGACAGACAGCACCAGGAACTTGGGGACCGGCAAAGGAGGAGCTAGCGGAGCCGTGGCGGGGACACAGATGTGTGAGGAGTGTGATAAAAGAGGGAAACATCTGAGGGAATAAGCTCAAACAAAACAGCAAATGTCATTTGCATTATATAATTATGGCCAACCATGGAGTCCTTTGTAATAACACTCTGTAGGCCAATGTTAAACCTACAGTGAGTGATAAAAAGGCCTCAGCTTGAAAAAAGGTCAGCATGAATTAGTATATATTTGCTGATGAATTCGGAGTGTGCCTTCATAAATTTTATAGTCCAGGGCCCCAGCCTGGTTTGAGACAGCCTCCTATGAAATGCAAATGTACCGTGTTCAGCACTAAATCCCAGCCCTGCACTGTGCTTCGTGGAAAACTTTATCCAGCAAACACAGGCACATGCAGGCACGTGGCAATGTAGACAGCTGGATTTGTGAACAGATAGATTCTAAAGGACTAGACGCCCACAGCTCCAGGGAGAAGAGGACCTCCGTGCTGATCCTCTGATCACACACATGAAACAAAATGTGTGACTGCCGATAGCACTTGCCACTTGCCTGGGTATGCCTGGCTGTGGCAGGTCTACTGGCAAGATTTCTGCCTTTTTACCAGAAGCTCCACAGTGTTGACGCAACATTAATCTCTTATGATGCCATTTAGTCGACATTAAGAAAAAGCAGCTGTGTGGGGGTGGGAGAGCTAGGACTTAATATGCATTTAAGGAGAATATTTCTCCTAAGAGAGTGTTGGCCTAAAACTACTTTTAAGATTATACATACAGATTCTGATTTTTAGATGGAACTCACATACATGAACATCTACTGTATGTAAGTTGATGTGTCAACTTGAATTCTCCCAGTTGCTTTATGATATACCAGTTGGTGTCTTCAGGAAACAACTCCCCCAGGCTGGCACAGTGATCAAATGATGCCCTTGGGATTTGACCACAGATTTGACCAATTCCAAAAGCCTGTGCTTCCCGCTTTAGCCACCTTGTCTGTCTTTGCGATTGTTTGTTATAGCTTTTGATATCTATTTGCTAAATCCCTTGCCAGGTGCTTTGAGTGCAGACCCACATGTGCAGACCCACATGTAGAGCATAGACACTTAGCAGATTTCAGACACTTACCTAGTTTATTCCAATCCCACTGCTTCCCCAGCAAGCCAGGAACCGTGGCTGGCAAGCCTGCCCCATCCGTATTTCTCCAGTACAAGGATCTCCATCCAAACTGAGGCCTCCCCTTTGCTTCTACACAGTGGCTTTTCTTTATACAAAAGATGGAGACCGTACCATAAGACTCTGGCTGAACTCCCAGCCCCTATCAACAAAGTCTGTAAATGTACCAAGTGGAAATGAATGGCATTTCTTAAAAATTGGTGAAGCTGTTGGCTTCACTGACCAACAGAGGCCCTCCCACAATTAAGAGAGGTTTGCTGATGCTTCAGTAGAAGTGCTGGCTGTGTTTCGGGAAAGGAGGACCAGGCCTGCCCTGAAGACCAGCTGGATTATGGTTCATGGTTTTGGATGCTCTTTTTAGGGACTCAAATCTCAACTGGTGACTTTCTATCTGCTTTATATTTTATATAGACCAAGAGTGGGAGATGCTTTGGAGTATTTAGGTAAGTTGCTTGGAGGAGTGGAGTGGTGGAAAAACACAGCCTGGAGGTCAGCAGAGTGGCTCTTTGCCAGACCCTCTTTTCTTCAAGTTTGCAGAATGATGCTGGGCAAGAGTCTGACTCTTCCTGGGCCCGCAATTTTCTTGAGTGACGTGAGTGTCTGATCTCCAAGTGCTATCTGACTTTGACCTTATACTGTTAACAACGATAATGGTGACATCCCTCGTGGTTCACAAAGTGCTCATACATTTATTACTCTAGAGAAAAAAACATCAGAAGTGAAGTGATTTATCCAGGGGCAAGAAGTAGAAAGTTAAATGTTAGAGACTAACCTGCCGTGTGCAGTTCCCTCCTCATCTGAGCGTCTGTGGGACAGCTCCCAAGACACGGTGTTCACCCCTGTGGATGTTCTGGGACAGGTCCATATCTGAGATGGGGTCTCAATCAGTTTATCAGTTTAAAACTCCTATCCCACCCCATGCAGCCTCCCTAAGCTCCTGCTACCTTGTCTACAGCACAGGGAACAGTGTTCAGTGTTGCCTGAGTTTTACACCATGGCTCTAAGGATAGAGCAAAAGGTCCCCAACAATCTCCAAGGCCTGCCTTTCTGTCCCTACCCCCACCTCTGCAGCTGCTCACTCAACACTGCCATTTGCTTCTACACATGAGCTACAGACACCTTCACACAGGTCCTCATTCTGAAAGGCACTTGCCTTTCAGGGTCTGGAGCATTCGGCATCTCTCTCGTTATCTCCCTAGACCCTCACTGGCTATCACTTACTCTTTCTTGTCCCAGCTTTAATGTCACTTCCTCGGAATGGACTTCTTTAAGCCTTGCACTGGGTATGGTGCCTGTTTCATATTCTCGGAGCTCCTTTATAGCATTTACCACAAATTTAATGCATGACCTGTGTGATTATTTGATAAATGTCCACATTCCGCAAAGGAACTGACTTCTAGCTAGCCCAACTGTATCCCCCTACATCTAACGGAAAGGTGGCACTTAGAAAAGACACTCGAGCTAAACTGGCTCAACCCAAGAGTGATGGGAAGGGTGTGACCTGATTCTTGAACATGAGCTGAGCCTTTGGGCCTGTTTGTCACCACACCTAGAATGAAGTTGGACACCCCACAAGTGCTCCCTTGCCCTTGAGGGCTGATCTTTGGGAAGTGAATGAAGTCAAGGGAGTGGCAAGACATGAATTTCAGCTACGTCAGGAGGTTCTTCAGAATTGCTGCCAAGCCTGCCACTGACCCAAGGGCCTGCACATCATGGGTGCCACATTACCCATGCCAAGTATTACAGTTATGTCCCTTTAGAGGTGGAAACCACAATCAGTGCAGGAATTTAATGCAGTTCATTATAAAGCCAATCAACGGCCAAAACAGTTTTAGCATTTAAATTTTAGTTTCTAAACTATCAGAATTTTTCTAGAACCCTATTTGAGCAGGAAATCATCGAGTTCTATGAGATGGGTCGTAAAATAGAGCTTGATCTCTTCCTGTTTGCCACCCTGTGCTAAGGTGACCAATTATCCTGCTGTGCCCAGACTGAGGGATCACCAGTGCTGTGGGACTAACAGGGCTAAAGCTAGGAGAGCCCCAAGCAGACCTGTGACAGATGCAGTGGGAACACTTAACACAGAAACTGGATTGTCTCCAAGTGATTTTAGTCAGATAGTGAAAGACAAAGAAGTTAGTCAGGCATGTGGTATCACATATATGTGGGATCTTAAAAAAAAAGAAAAAAGGAGGATACCAAAGAACTTATTTGCAGAACAGAAACAGACTCACAGACTTTGAAAAACTTTTGGTTACCAAAGGGGACGAGTTGGAGTTGGGGGATGGACTGGGGACTGGCATACGCACACTGACTTGTATGAAATGATTGGTCAACGGGACCTGAGGTATAGCATAGGGAACTCTACCCAGTGTTCTGTGATAATCTGTGTGAGAAAAGGATCAGAGAGAATGTATGTGTATATGTATGACTGGGCCACTTTGCTGTACGGCAGAAATTATCACAGCCTTGTAAATTAGCTATACCTCAAGAAAACTTAAAAATTAAAAAAAAAAGAAAACAGATTGGATTGTCTGAGCTCAGGATGGAGATCCCGCAAAAGCAAATCCAAGAGAAGGACTGAGGTGCAAGCAATTTCTTTGAGAGGCATTTGAAGGAAACAATGTGAAGTGCAAGAGAGAGAAGGCAGGAAAACCAGAAAGTAGTTTCTATAATGGGTAGCAAGAGCTCAGAGAAAGCATGCGGAGGCTTAGAAATGCCCTACAAAAGTATGGAGCAGGGTGGGGGCATGGCGCAGCTTACTTACTCCAACCACTCATTGATTGAGGGTTATTCCCGTGTGGTTTTGACTTTCTCACCCTTGGTGCTATTCCTGCACTAGGCTGTCACCATGCTGGGAACTCCTTACAGAAGCTGTCATAAGAGGACCAAGGGGTTATATGGGCCAATGAGGAATGAAACGGGACATCAACCTGTGATACCCACTAGAAGACAAGAAATAGATGAGCCTAAGGAGTGAACTTGAGTCACGGTCAATGAAGTGGGATGAGGGTCAGAGAAGTGGAATCTAGTATAGATTCAAGGGGACAGAATGCAGCCAAGTGGTGTGGAACATAGATCTAGACCAAGGGGAACGCTGGTTGTGAGTATCTGCCAAGACTCAATCCAGAAACCTCTCTTATTTGGGGCAAAGAAGATCTAATACAGGGAGTAAAAGTTTGCAAAGTATTTGGAAGGGCTGGAGGAGATGTCAGGAACCGCAACATAACTGCCAGTTTCAAGATCACACCACCCTGACTGCGGTTCAGGGGTCAGGAAGCCAGCGTTCTGCTGCTGCCACTGCATCTGACTCTCACCGCTGTGACCTGCCACTGCAGTGACCGCCCCAAGTTTACACCTCTGCCCAGCCAAGATGGCCACTGCCTCATATTCTAAATATGCCCCAAATTCATTAGATTAGCAGAACCTAATTTACATCTAGAATCCTAGCAGCCAAGGCTTCTGGACAGTGTAAATTGCTGTCTTCCAACTTTTTCAAATAAAGTAGGGGAAGAAATGGAAGTTGAGAGAGCAGTCCCAGTATTAAGTAGATCGCATACAACCTTGCATGAGCTGCTGCCTTGAAGTAGTTTTATTATACTTCAAGTGGAGCTTATGGAGAGTCCCAAGACAAACAGAATAAGACCAAGATTTCAGTAGTCTTTCTCCTCTATCTTGTGTGTGTGTTCTATTACAGTCTTCACTGACCCATCAGGGTGAATGATGCATTGGAACTGCAAGGGATACCTTTCAGAAGGAGCCCCACCCTTGCTGCTTCCAAGCTGAGACTGAATTTTCCAGCTGCTTTCGGAAATATAACAGGGGCCATTCCCTCTGCTTCCACAAAGCTCTGAGTTCACTTCTGTTTTTATTCTGGCCCCACTTATCAGATTGTGGCCTCCTTAGACTCGAGAACTGCCCTTACACTGTCTTTGAATGCCTTGCACATGCTCTGGGTGCATGGAACAGGCCAGAAGTGCAGCACGCTGGTGTGGAATGAATGCACTTCCTGCCTCATCAGGTGTGTGGTAGCTCTGTGGAATCTCCTTTATTCATCCAGCTCATCTCTCATGTAGGTCAGAGCCCAGGCCTCAGGCTGGACTGTGAAACAGCTGTGCCCCTCTGAGATAAAAATGCTATGTAGACATGAAACCATGGCCTCCTTACCAGACTTTTCCTTTGAGCTCATACACCTCCGGGTCCATGACCAGATAGGTTTCCAAGGAAGCTTGCTATAAAGCATCTCTCTCAATTAGGAGCAGTCTGGTTTTCAGAGCATACAAATGTGGTTTTCCTTGGCACAAATCTACCGCATTTGAAAGTCAGGGCTATAGACTGTATCTTAGGAAACACTGAAATCCCACTAGCTTCTCCTTTTCCCATCCCAACCCACTGTGACATTGACCTATAAGACCCACAGAAGGAGCCCTTCACCAACTGCTTCCCTGTCTTTAGGAAAATGACATTAGGAAAGCAGACCCAGGCCATTCATCCATCCAATGTTGTAGAATTTCTTTCCTAATTACTGATTCAGTTTCATTTCCATCAGTTCTATCCAGAGAAAATAGAGCTCCTGATTTTAAAAATAGAAAAAATAAAACTTTCCATCTGATTTCAGTCCATCACGCTCACTAACCTGGGATGAAGCTCTTTTGACTTAACTTGTTTTTCTACTTCTTTTGCCATTTTCTTCTCTGAAAAGAAAGAAAGAAATAAAGAAAGGAAGAAAGAAAGAAAAAAGGGAGCTATTATCAAGTGAGACTAATGGAGGGAGATAACACCATATGGGCCCTTGTTCCTCACTTTTAATTGTTTATATAAGGGGCTTCTGCATTCCCCTTATTCTCTGCAGGGGCCAAAAGAAGCTCATATAAATTTCTAGCTAGACCACCCACAGTCCAATCTCCAGTGATTTTCCTGTCTGGCCCCACTCCTTGGCCTGGCTTCTGCCATTTTGAGAATGGTCATAAGATCCAAAAAGTGAAGACTGGCCAGCTGGACTCCAGAATCCAGGGGAGAGATGCTTTGCCTATTTCATGGATATCCCCCACCAAGTAGCCAACAGAAGACCAATCAGTAAAACACCATAAAGCCTTCAAGTACCTTTTTCCGATTGACCCAGAGATGTCACATGGGCCAGTGGCCACTCTGTACCAGACCCAGACCAAGTCCTGAGAAATTCTCTTTGGATATTTAACTTTAAAGTGGTGCTCAACATTACCCCTTGCTAAACGGCACCTGTGAAACTGGTGAGGACTGGAGACATCCTCAAATAGGTTCATCACAAGTAGGTTCAAGATGCTTTTGCATGAGTTTTTGACAGAAATTTATTTTGCTTGGTTCTGTGGATGGCGGATTGTGGGGTGAAATATGGAGCTAGGTTTCTGCAAGAGGCAGAGGGAGATGATGATGATGGTGGAGTTGATGACAGTGGAGTGTATGAAGAGTATACAGGACAGCCACTTGTTGGTGCACAGGGATGGACGACCCAAGCTCTGTAGGACCTTCCAGACGTGAGTTCTGATCTCCCCGTGGTGGTGGCCATGTCCACTTTTAATTTGTTCCTGATACCAGATGTGGACTTTATATCTTCTAAAGTTCACCAGGAGATCTATCAAGGATGTAAACTCGACTGTGTAAGAAACCAAGTTCGGGCACATGAGTGGGTTGCCTTAGAAGCAGGAGAAGTTTTTCTTTTTTTAAAAATGAGGAAGAACCCAGTTTTTCTGATGAAATCACTTCTTTAACCTGAATGAGGCAGAGATCCAGACAATAAAATAATGATTCAATAGGGCTGAAGTCAACCAGCCGAATAAAATAACATTAATTAGCCTTTTATGCCCAACTCACAACTAATTCTGTTGTCAACTTATTTTTGTTCCAAAAGGATTACTAATGAAATATTTAATATTTTGCCGGTTTCCAGAATCATTTCCACATTGGCTGGTAATTTTCTCCTATATAGCTTGAAATTGTACTCTTGATAATTTCACCCTGGAGTGTATCTACATCACAGGATCAATGACTACAGGAGGAAAGCCTCTTCCGTCTTTGACAATCCGATAATAGCTTCACTTTTAGCCAGTAGAGGAAGTCAAGAGCAAGAGAGTACAGATAATGTGAGTATAATTCATTATTCAGATCTGCTAGTGGAGCACTGAAAACAAAGAGAGAAGAGGAATAACGGTGTCATTATTTTTATTACTCTTGTTGGGCAAACCTAGCGTGAAACATTAGAGAAGCCCGAGGTGAGCTTTCTGACTGTACAGTGACAAACTGATAAGGGGAAAGTAGAGCAGACAGATTTTCTGCACAAGGTTTGCTTTCTTATTAGTGGTCTCACAAACTATTTCCTTTTTGCCAGTGCTTTTGAAAACCCCCATCGTTTCTTATCCTTTGGAGCCCGTACCAATGGCTGGGATGAAATGAAGTGGGGTTTCCTGAGCTTCCTGAATCAAGAGCCTCACGCTCTATGTATGCATGAGTGACAAGGGCCAGGTGAGTGGTTTGGGAGGCGCTTTCCTTCAGAGACAAAAGGATTCCAAGTCATGGAAGAGTAAGTGTCCAAGGATTTTTGCAGATGCTAATGGAAACGGAAGTGTCATAGATTTATTTTACCACAAACCTTCAGAGTTCCCTCACCGTTAACCATTTTAATGAATATTTCTTTATGATCATCTCTCTTCTTGGGTTTTGTGTCACTCAGAAATGCAACCACTGTACTCCAGCAGTCTTAACAAGCTTCTTAAGAAAGCTGGAGGCCTGACTGGGGTCATCTCATGGGGAAGTATGATGGAATTAGGTGGGGCAGAAAAGGTGAGGGCACTCTGGAGGAGCTTCCCTGAGCAGGACTGGGAGTGTGAGGTTGCCTGATGGCTGCGGTTCCAGGGTCAATGGGATGTGTTCCCATATCTTCCCTCCTCCTCCAAGAATAGCTCATACACCAGGGTGCAAGGTACCTAGGGTTCAATGATTATAGACATATCCCTTTGTGTTTTTCTCCACAAATGAATACTTTGATCAAGCAAATGACCTTGAGAGAGGTATTGTGTTGACCTATTGCTCACTAAAGTGTTAGCAGTCAGTCAAAACAGATTTTGTCCCAACTGGAGGGATGAAGAGCGAGAGAGTAGCTATGTGGTACAGGTATTCCAAAGAATGGGGAGTGACAAAAAACACACAGAAAGGGGAGAAGTGAGAAATGGAGAGCACAAGTGTGAACAGCCCTGCTATTATTACTTTAGGGGTAAGAAAGAAAACCATCTGTCATCCACCCAACCCCTCTTTGACTATCCGTGTAACGTAGGGAAATAACAGTAGCAGAAGTCCAAATTAACCTGTTTGAATTCTCTTTCTTTCTTTCTTTCTGGCCACTCCTGAAGCTCATGGAAGTTCCCAGACTAAGGGTATAATTGGAGCTACAGCTGCCGGCCTACACCTTAGCCACAGCACAGTGGGATCCATGCCTTGTCTGCAGCCTACACCACAACTCACAGCAATGCCGGATCCTTAACCCACTGATTGAGACCAGGGATTGAACCCACATCCTCACAGATATTATTTGGGTTCATTACCACTGAGCCACAGCAGGATCTCCAGCCTGTTCAAATTCTGAGGAACTCACTCCCTACCACAGATGACCCAGTTTGTTGTAGAAAGCCAACATCATTAAACGCTTGAGTAAGCCAGCAGCTTCTCATTTGGAAACCAGGCTCAAGATGGCTTAGATTATGTCAGCTTCGCAGACTCCTTGATGTGCCTACACCTCAATTTTTGTCATGTGTAAAATGGGTTTATAAAATCAACCCCACCCCAACCCCCAGGAGCCAATTCATTCATTTATTTATTTAGCCAATATGTCCTGAGCATCTACTATGTGCCCAGCACTATCATAGGAAGAATTTTGCGAGTAGTTAGGTACCACAAACATGTAAAAATGTAAAAGAAATCTTCTGTCTTTAAATTCTAGTTTTGTGTTCCAGGGCAATATAGAGCCAGTGTCAGCCACCAAGACAGAATTGCTGTCTTCAGGTGTTAGAAGACAACTCTCACATCTGTTCTGGCCTTTGCCTCTTCAAACACAATACCCCTGGTTTCTTTGGCTGCTCTTCCTATGGCTCACTTTGTAGATCCAACCATTCTTCATTGCATTTACTGTGTCCCATTAAGGGTGGGGCCCTGGGCAGAGCACATGTTTCTAGAATAGACCTCAGTGGAGAGTGACTGTACCTGCCTGTAATGCAGACCCAGGGTAGACTCAACATGTTTATTTAGCAACCATTGTTTTTCCTCAGCACCAGTGCCCATGAATACACAGAACATTCAGGGCAATTCACAGAGGCATCAAGTTTGAAACTGAGACTCCAGGCATCACTGTGAGTAGAGAGAAGCAGGGCTGGTATATCAGCATGGTATGCAAAATCCAGTAGCCTCCATAATTTAATAGAGAAATAGCATTTCTCATTCTCGTCACCAGAAAACAATCACCATATGAATGTACTTTGGGTGTTAATACCTATTCCCTGACGCATAAACAATCTCATTTAAAAATCCTTGCTCCCAAAGATGCTTATCTTCTACAGGGGGAGGCACGTGGTTGGGGGGAAGGCAAGGTAAGCATTATCCATCAAATCCCAGCCAAATTCAGAGCCGTAAGAATAAAAAACAGTTAATGAGTATCATCAGAGTCAGCACCCCAAATAGTGAGATACAGAATCCCATTCACTCTATCATGGCCGTGACTGACATTTAATTATTCTCTATTTTTTGGTGCTTATAATTCCATTCTTATCATTCACCGTAAATCCTTTGGAACCCCTAGAAAAAGCGAGATCAAGTGACAAAACAGAGATAATGAAATCAGAGGCAGTGAAATCAAATTATATCTTGTAGGTAAAGCGAGGATTCAGAAGAGAGAGTTATTTCTTAAGGTTGCAGAGCTGGGGGAGGGCATTAGAACTAACATAGCAGACTTTTGGGAGAGTTGAAAAGGAGTTCATGGGTGGAGGCCCCACCATAGATGGGATAACATTGGGTGGCGAAACAAACATTTGATTGAGCATTAACCCGGTTGAGCTTCTGGAGAGTCTGACTGTGTGAACTTAGTCATGTCATTTAACCCTGAGTTTTTCACTTTCCCGCCTATAAAATGCCCTCATCTCATTCTTAAAATTACTGTAAAGCCAAAAAAAAAAAAGATGCACAGTTGCTATACAAATGTAAGGACTGGAATTATTTCCTAGCATGAGAGGCGAGACTGGAAGGCTATGGGCAACGCTGAAAGATGAAGAGTATTTTGCTCAATTTCACACAGGAAGCATAAGATTGCAAAGCCACTGCTCTCTTCCAGTGCTAGCCAAGGGACCCATGTGCCCTCACTTCTCCCCACTCTCCCTGCCTTACCAGTCAAACTGAAGAGTGAAAGTTGGTGGCCTAGTTTGGCCATCGGGCTCTGCTGAGAAAAGTTGGAAGAGAAAATGATTCCCACACACAGTTGTGGGAGCCTCTGAGCCCAAAGGAGATGCCAAGTTGAAAGCCCACTTGTGTGGTGGTGCCAAGGTCTCTAAACCCAAGAAAGGAATGTAGATAGGCTGCCAACCAAGAAAGAGGGACCAGGCAGTCATGGAGAGTTATAGTTTGAATGAAATCAGGGGATCGAAGATCCAAGCATCAAGAGTGGAGAGTGATGGATGCAGTAGGCCTGGGTAAGACTGGTCTGGCTTTACAAGTGGCCAGTTTCAATGTTCCAGTCAAGGGGACACATGGGTGGGCACTTGCACTTAATCTGAAGATGCAAAGCCGGTTGCATCAGATACCTGGCAAGAGAGTTTACTTTTCTTCCTATTTACTAGACTTCCCCCCACACCCTGTTCTCTGTGTGTCTCTGCTCATGGACACAGTTTACATCTCTCTGATTACCAGTGTTCCTGCATAGTAACAGATATTGATGCAGTCTTACTTTTTTGAAATATACCATGTCCCTCTGTTCACGTGGCAGCCATGAAAGGACTCCTCTCAGATATCTGACTTTAGGAAGCATAACTAACCCTTGGCCCGGCTGCCATGCTCTGAAATCCAACATTGCATTTGTGCTGAGGACAATCTTACCACAACGTGCCCTAACCAATGGCTAAGCACAGCAGGGAGGCTGAGACAGGCTCCTTCCTAGGTAACGGGGAACTCCTCTGCTGGGAGACTATGGCTTGGCACTCCCTGAAAGCCTTGTCAGACTCCCTGTAGAACTGTATTACAGTCTGAAATGATTTTACCCACCTCTTCTTCCTTCCCTTGAGGTCAGGTCAGTATCAAAATATGACAGCTCTTCCAGCCCCTCTCCCACTCGTTTATTCTCACAGCCATTGCCCCTAATACCTTTCTGCATGTCTAATCTTACCTTGATATCTGCTTATCAGTGGACTCCAGTTTTCGCAAGTCACCCCAAAAATGAGTTCTAAAAATATTATTTAGGCCTCACTCACAGCCTTAGAAATCTGCCCTCACATATACTCTGGCTCAAGACCAGACCCTAACAGAATGCATCTTTTTTTTTTTTTTTGGAAAATATTCCAAGGTGCCTTGAATAAGAAAGGTCCCCCAGTTAGAAGATTATCAAGTTCAGCGGTAGGGAACAATGAAGGATCATTTCTTTCAAAGACGATCAAAATGGCAGTTGGTGTCTTTCTTTTCTTCCTCTTTCCCTTCCCTTCTGGGCACATCAGCCCTAAAGCTTTTAGGTGGGTCAGAACAAGGTAGACATCCATGCCAGGACTGGGGGTGGGGAGAGCCACAGTGGCTCAGAGTGGCAGTGTGGGGAGACCAGGGTATCTGTGCGGAGGGAGGCAGCCCTAAGTGGGCACCGCAGCCCAAGGTGCCCAAGGATCACCCAACAAGGATGGCCGGCCCAAGCAAGGCCATGAGAGATTTCACCAGTGGGGAGAGAGGTGGTGGTGCAACCCCATGTGGGTAACCAGGCACAAGGTTCAAGGGCTGAATGGGTTTGAAGGGCATCTGTGTGAGGGAGGGGTGGCAGTCAAGGTGGGAGTTTGGTTATGTACAAGAGGCTTGAACAGATAACTAAATATATTTAGGATAATAGCATCTAAGACTCTTATTGTCAGAAAGGGAAGTTTAAAATATGGAAAGGGAGAAAACCAGACTTGTGTTGGACTGGAAGTGCAAGTACTCTGAACTCACCATTCTCAGTATGTACAGATAGACACAGAAATAAATATAATGTGAAGGTGTGCCTGTGTGTGCGTGTGTGTGTGCTTGTGCAAACTAAAAAAAATAAAACCATAACTCCTTGGCGAAGTGGCTGGATCCAGGGCTGAGGTGGAGAAAGTACAAGATAATACAGGAACATCTAAGGTGCCAGACAGCAAGGAAGCTCGGTGATGTAGATGGAGTGAAAGCACACAGAAGCCAGCTTGAGAGGGCTCCCATGACCAAAATCAGGGTAATACGAGAAGCAAAAGAAGTAACGATGGTAATGAAATATAACTTATTGAGTCAAATAGAAAAACATACTAAGAAATATCAAAAAATAAATGTACGGAAAGTCTGATGAAGAACAAGGTATATATACAGTTCCAAAATTCCTCCTGACAAAGTACTAATTAACTATACAGGAGTTCCCTTCGTGGCTCAGTGGTTAACGAATCCGACTAAGAACCATGAAGTTGCGGGTTCAATCCCTAGCCTTGCTCAGTGGATTAATGATCCGGCGTTGCCGTGAGCTGTGGTGAAGTTTGCAGACGCGGCTCAGATCCCGCGTTGTTGTGGCTGTGGCGAAGGCCGGCAGCTACAGCTCCTGTTAGACACCTAGCCTGGGAACCTCCATATGCCGCGAGTGCGGCTCTACATTAAAAAAAAAAAAAAAAAAAAAA
>PVHT020000521.1:24188742-24491242 GCA_004024745.2 Catagonus wagneri
ATCTGAGCCGTGCCTGCAACCTACACCACAGCTCACGGCAACGCTAGATCATTAACCCACTGAGCAAGGCCAGGGTCGAACCCTCAACCTCATGGTTCCTAGCTGGATTAGTGAACTGCTGCACCACGACGGGAACTCCCAGAAGTCATCATCTTAATCAAGCGATCAAATTGAGCAGTGGGACCAATAAAAATTGTGTATCACCTGCTGGAAGCAATGAAAAGATTCCAGCATCACTTGCATAATATTCCTGCCAAAGGGTATTCTTTGCAGTATAATTTGTAGTAGTAAAGAAATCAGAAACAACGAAAATGTCCATTAATGGAGGGCTAGATAAATAAATTATGGTGCAGGCAAATAATGACATTCTATGTAACATTGGAAAATAGTGATTCAAGTAAGTCAAACAAATAAAGTGTAATGAGTGTGCACGTGTGCATGTGTGTGTGTGCATGCGTGTGTGCGTGTGCATGTGTGTACGTAAAAATATCTCTGGAGGGATATCCCGGAAACTGTTGAGTGATTGTCAGGAGAGGAGGGATTATATGCCTTGAGTACTGTATTCATTTTTATTTTTTTACCATATTCATTTTTATCTTTTAAAAATGGTAGTTAGGTTTTAACAAAGCATACAGGAGAAATTGCCTAAAATCTCTGCAAAGAGAAGTATCTGCAATTAAATGTTTGCCAAACTTCTTGATAGTCCTGGATCTGCTCAGACTCTCTGTCCCCTGCCCCATATTCTCTCATGCATCATTACAACACATATACCACTACTGCCTCTGCCCACACCCATGACAGACATTGCTAATTGATCCCAGCACTCATCCCACTGAGTCCAGACAAGGAGAAGCCTTCTTAGTGCACACAGCCCAGCAACTATTCGGTATTAGTCAGTTCGGTAGAGAAGGAGAAAGCCTCTACCTCAGTGTCTTCCAGGAAGCATTTTACAGAAGTTAAGGCTTCAGATGATGTGGTCCCATCCAGGAGCTCTAACTTCCTATAAGCAGGGCATCAAAGTACTGGGCCTGGTCTATTACTCACAGGCCATCCCAGACCTGCTCACCCATCACTACCTGTCTGCTCCATCTGAGGTGGTGCCAGGCCATCCCTGGAGCTTCAAGAGAACCTGGCTATCACTCAGCTCATGGACCACAGTATGGACTCAGCAATACCTTCAACCAACAGAGCTGAATCCTTCTCCCACTTTGACCTGCCTTTGAATACCTGGGAATCCTGTTGAAAGGCAGACTCAAGTCTGGGATCCAGGAATAGGGGGCCTTAGATTTTGCACTTCTCACAAGCTCCCTGGTGATGCCTTGATGCTGGTCCTGGGACTGCACTATGATTTGGAGCAGTGGTTCTGAAACTTGAGCTGCAATCAGAATCACCTGGCAGCTTCATCAAAACACAAACTGCCGGACCAGTTCCCTCCAGAGTTTCCCATCTCCCTCCAGAGTTTCCCATTCCGGGTGTAGCCAAAGAATCTACATTCTTAACAAGTTCCAAGATGACACTGCTGCTACTGGCCCAGGAAGGAAGAGTTCTGTTCTCCAGCATCCTGGAGACAAGTCCTTCAGGAATCCTGTTAAGGGAAAGAAGCAGAGAGTGTGGCACTGTTGGACACATCTGATTTGAAACCCTTAGCTGTCACATTAGGAATGTTATATCAGGAAATCTCCTTAGCCATTCTAGCCTCAGTCTCTGAAATGGGTCCAGCACCATTTCACCACAGAGCACTGCAAGTAAAGAGCTTGGCACATTGTTTCCTCCCCACCTGGGACAGGCATCTTGCCATCTCAAGGGTCTGGAGGATCATGGAGTAAATCCCCTGCGTGAGTGCAGTGTCCCCAGGCAGATCTCAGATTTAGAGCCTGTTCACACTTGACATTCACAGGTGCCCTGGGTGCTAACGTGGCAACAGCTGCCAGTGTTTTCTCTTAAGAGTCGTCCCATTGCTCCATCCTAGCACTGCATCTGTGAAGTGGTCTCCAGCTTCCTCCTGGCCACAGTTTGGAATTCCTTTGTGCTTTTATGGACACTCGTCAGAGGAAAGTGTAACCACAGAGAACAGAGATCCAAACCAGGGTTTCCTTGGCCATTCACAGAGGCTTCCAAGCCCAGTTTCCTGCCCATACCCCACCATCCCACAACCTCCCCGGTCACCAAATCCACAATCCTTCTTGCAAATCACTGGCTGTGGTGGCGAGGTGGTGGGAAAGGGAAGCAAAGAGATGCTGTCTGGCATGAGAGAGCTGGGGTTTTCAGTAATACTTCCTCTCTGTGAATCCTCCCAAAGGAGAACAAAATAGAGATGAACGGGGCACTTGACAGCACTGAAGTCTTTCTTGGATGCCTTGCACTCTGGGCACGGCATCCATCAGGGCTCAGGGAGAACACTCCCCTCCAGAGACCCCTGGAATTCCACGTCTCCCTAGAGAAAAAATGGCCAGGAGAGGGCTTGATATTTGGGAGGATTTAGATAAAGAGGTTTCCAGTTAACTGAGTCTTAAAGAATCAAAGCTCAATCCCCAAGCCCTCCATCCAAAATCCAACCTGTTTGTTAGACAGCTTCCCAGGTAAATGGTACACTTCTGTGCTTCCTTCAGTAGTGGCTAAGTAACATAATTCAGTTTTACCATAGTGACCTGGGGTCATTATTCGAACTTTAATCAGTGTGTCTAATTGAACCTCTTGAATAATCTCCTTAATCTTGGACCCCTTGGCTCTCTGTGCCCTTTTTACTTCATGCTTTTAAGTCAGTTTTTCCCTGGGACCTCAGATGTGACAGCTTGGCTTTTAAAAACAAATATTTGGTATATCCCTTGCTCTGCTTCTTTGCTAACTCATCTACTCTAACTCAAGAGCCAATTTTCTAACTGTCTTGGATCCCTCTGGCTGTCACATGAACTTAACTCCTGCCATAGAGGGAGATGGATAGAACTAGATTGTGTAAAAATCTTTCCCTGTTATGATCAACAATCCCTGTTTTTGAGAGCCTTTGAATTCTTGTTCCAGTTCCTTAATGCCTTTCACCTTTTCTATTTCTACCAGTTTTGTGTCAGACTGTCACTTAGTATTGCTTCTTCAGGACCTGACTCTAGCTTTCATTTCCCCCCAGAGTTTTCTACTGTAGGCTGTAATATCAAGCAGCCAAGCATGTTAACGTTGTACACAAACTAAGAGTTAATAAGCACTGAGTGAGGGCTTAGGTGGCCTTCCTATGAGTAAACTGTATGTATTTTGTCTTAATGGTCCCAGGCCTTTTCCCCTATATCTGATGTGATAACAGGGCCTTGTTTTCTAAGCATTGTCATAATACATTTTATGTATATTCCTCTAATACCCACAAAATGGAGAAATATAGCCTCATCACTGGAAGGGATACAGCTTATCCATTCAAGACCAAGCAGGTATGGAGAGGATGTGGAGAAAAGGGAATCCCCCTTCGCTGTTGGTGGGAATGTAAATTGGTACGACCACTATGGAAAACAGTATGGAGGTTCCTAAGAAAACCACATGATTAGCAATTCCACTTCAAAACATATTTCAAGACAAAACTTTCATTAAAAATGATACATGCACCCCTACGTTCATTGCAGCATTATTCACAATAACCAAGACATAGAGACAACCCAAATGTCCATTGACAGATGAATGGATTAAGATATGGTACATATATACAATGGAATATTACTCAGCCATAAAAAGAACAAAATAATATCATTTGCAGCAACATGGATGGGACTAGAAATTCTCAAACTAATTGAAGTAAGAAAGACAAAGATGAATACCATATGATATCACTTATATGTTCAATCTAAAATATGACAGAAATGATCCTATCTATAAAACAGAAACAGATCATGGACATAAAGAGCAGTCTTGTGTTTGCCAGGAGGGTGGAAGAGAGAAGGGGATGGACAGGGAGTTTGAGGTTGGTAAATGCAAACTATTACTTTTAAAATGGATGGGTTATGCGGTCCTAGTGCACACACTCTTGGGTTAGAACATGATGGAAGATAGTATGAAAAGAAAGAACGTATACATATTTATGGCCGGGTCACTTTGCTGTGCAACAGAAATTGAAGGAACATGGTAAATCAACAGTACTTTTATAAAAACATAAAAAACAAAGCAGAACAAAACCAAAACCAAGCATGTGACTGATGAAGAAACAGAAATTGCAGGTGAGGATAAATGGTTTGCTAAAGAGCTCAGGATTTAATGTAAATCCTGGAATCTCTTTTGTATTTCCTGATTCCCAAAGAATCTCTCTATACACCACCATTGGCTTAAATAGCCATTCATTCACTCATTGCACATTTGCAGCAGAAGCCAAATATATAATGATGCAATGACTTTGTGGAGATACATTCAGATTGTGCTTAGCTGTGGGGAGTAGCTGAAACATCTGCAAAGAAGCCCAGAGCTTTTAGGACTAGGAAATCTGAAAGCTGGTATACCCCATGCAGTCTGCACTGTATAATCCAACCCAGCCTCAGGTGAACCAAGAATTTTATTCTCCATGTTTAAGAAATGGAAAAGCTGAATCCAAAGAGGCAAACTGGTTTGTCCAAAGTCAAACAGGCATTTAGGGCCGGGACAGAGCCTGAAATCTGGGGTCCAACTCTCAGCCCCTTCTACTTTCCATATACCCTATGCTCCTCTCTTCACAGCATCAGCAGCTTCTTGGAAGGAAATCCAAACCATGGAGAAGGGCGAGTCAGTGGAGGTGTTGGTCTGGAAATGACAGGTTCCCTGGAAGAGCCTCTGGAGGAAATCAGGAGGGATCTCTCACTGTGTTTTCATCCTAGTCAGCCCCTGGCTGCTTACTTAGCCCCAAAGACGTGCTGATCTTTCGGGAATAATTCCCAGTATGTGACACAGGACACAATGGAACACTACCCATCCAAAAAATAAAAAGTGTGCCATTTGCAACAATATGGATGGACTTGGAGGACATTATGCTAAGTGAAATAAGTCAGGCAGAGAAAGACATATCATATTATCATATTACTTATATGTGGAATCCAAAAATTACAACAAACTAGAAAAAGAAGCAGACTCACAGATAGAACAAACTAGTGGTTCCCAGTGGGGAGAGGGAAGTGGGGAGGGATGTGATAGGGAAAGGGGATTAAGAAGTACAAACTAGTAAGTCTAAAATAAACTACAAGTATATACTGTACAATATGGGGGATAGTGCCAATATTTTATAATAATTCTAAACAATATAACTTTTAAAAATTGTGAAGAACTATATTGTACACCTGAAACATATAATATTGTACATGAACTATATCTCAATTAGAAAAGACATTTGACAGAAGGTCAAAAAGAAAAGAAAAAAGAAGTTGACCCTCCCCCAACAACAAAGTCAAAAATGCTTAGAAGTCAGTCTTCAAGGTCAGGATCTTCAAAGCCTGTATGGTTACAATAGCTTCCCACTCTGCTTCCTCGCTCTCTTTTTCAATTTGTCCTCCCCACTGCCACAAAGCGTGAGCTTTCAACTCCAAAACTACTTGAACTGATCAACAAATTCAGCAAAGTAGCAGGATACAATCGCATTTCTGTACACTAACAGTGAAATATTAGAAAAGGAGTACCAAAATAGTTTACCTTTTAAAATGGCACCCCAAAAAATCAAATACCTGAAATAAACCTGACCAAGCAGGTGAAAGACTTATATGCAGAAAACTACAAAACATTAATCAAGGAGATCAAAGAAGATACAAAGAAATGGAAAGATATCCCATGCTCATGGGCCGGAAAAATCAATATTGTCAAAATGGCCATACTACCCAAAGCAATCTACAAATTCAATGCAATCCCTATCAAATTACCCATGACATTCTTCAAAGAACTAGAACAAACAATCCAAAAATTTATAGGGAACTACAAAAGACCCAGAATTGCCAAAGTAATCCTGAGGAACAAAAACCAAGCAGGAGGCATAACTCTCCCAGACTTCAGGCAATATTACAGGGCCACAGTAATCAAGACAGTGTGGTACTGGTACCAAAACAGACATACAGACCAATGGAACAGAATAGAGAACCCAGAAATAAACCCAGACATCTATGGCCAATTGATCTTTGACAAAGGAGGCAAGAACATAAAATGGGAAAAGGACAGTCTGTTCAGTAAGTATTGCTGGGAAACTTGGACAGCTGCATGCAAATCAATGAAACTAGAACACCCTCTCACACCATGCACAAAAATAAACTCAAAATGGCTTAAAGACTTAAATATAAGACAAGACATCATCAAATGCCTGGAAGAAAACACTGGCAAAACATTCTCTGACATCAGCCTTACAAATGTTTTCTCAGGTCAGTCTGCCAAAGCAACAGAAAGAAAAGCAAAGATAAACCAATGGGACCTAATCAAGATGACAAGCTTTTGCCAAGCAAAAGAAACCAAAAAGAAAATGAAAAGACAACTTACAGAATGGGAGAAAATAGTATCAAATGATGCAACTGACAAGGGCTTAATCTCTAAAATATACAAACAACTTATGCAGCTCAGCAGCAAAAAAGCCAACAATCCCATTGAAAAAGGGGCAAAGGACCTGAACAGACATTTCTCCAAAGAAGATATGCAGATGGTCAACAAACACATGAAAAAATTCTCAACATCACTGATGATTAGAGAAATTCAAATCAAAACTACCACAAGATACCACCTCACACCAGTCAGAATGGCCATCATTAACAAGTCCACAGACAACAAATGCTGGAGGGGGTGTGGAGAAAAAGGAACCCTCCTACACTGTTGGTGGGAATGTAAGCTGGTACAACCACTATGGAAAACAGTATGGAGGTACCTTAGAAAACTATATATAGAACTACTCTATGACCCAGCAATCCCACTGTTGGGCATATATCCGGACAAAAGTCTCCTTGAAAAAGACATTTGCACACGTGTGTTCATTGCAGCACTATTCGCAACAGCCAAGACATGGAAACAACCCAAATGTCTATCTACAGATGATTGCTTTAGGAAGATGTGGTATATATACACAATGGAATACTACTCAGCCATAAAAAAAGAATAAAATAATGCCGTTACAGCAACATGGATGGAATCAGAGAACCTCATACTGAGTAAAGTAAGTCAGAAGGAGAAAGACAAATACCATATGATATCACTTGTATCTGGAATCTAATATACTGCACAACTGAACCTTTCTACAGAAGAGAAAATCATGAGCTTGGAGAACAGACCTGTGGTTGCCAAGGTGGTAGGGGAAGGAGTGGGATGGTATGGGAGTCTGGGGTTAACAGTTGTAGACTATTGCTTCTGGGATGGAAAAGCAAGGAGATCTGGCTATATAGCACTGGGAACTATGTCTAATGACATGTGACGAATCCATATATGTATGTGTAACCAGGTCACCACGCTGTGCAGCTGGAAAATTAACAGAAATCTGTAAACCAGCTATAATGGAAAAATAAAAAAATAAAAATAAAAATAAATCAATGCTCAAAAATTTCCCATTATGGCTCAGAGGCTGTCTCTTCGGATGTAGGTTCGATCCCTGACCTTGCTCAGGGGGGTTAAGGGTCCAACTAGTATCCATGAGGATCCGGGTTTGATCCCTGGCCTCCCCAGGATCTGGCATTGCCATGACTGTGGCATATGCCTCAGCTGCAGCTCTGATTACACCCATAGCCTGGGAATTTCCATATGCTGCAGGTGCAGATGTAAAAAGGAAAAAAAAAATCTATAATTCTCTGTTGCTTACAGAAAAGACACATCCAAATTCTTTGTCAGGTATTAGAAGACATACTCTTAAGCTACAAGTCTTTCCAAGTTCGTCTCCCTATAATACTCCTGGTAGGGCAGCTTGTTCAAAACTCAGCTACTTGAAGTCCCCCACATGTACTCCATTCGGTGTTGGCCAGGGCCTCTCAACATCCGCTTTATCTGCTATAATATCCTTTCCCTTTACATCCAGAGACCCGAATCCTACTGATGCTCTGAGATCTAATACATGTGCCCACGCTGCTCAGAAGCAATCGCTGCCTTCCCCAAATCCCTCCATATTTCATCTGTACCTCTCTCAAGGCATTTATCACACTCTATTTTGTGTCACTATTATTTATAGATATGTCAGATCTTAACTTTCAGACTATTTTTTTAAAAAAAGACTGGGATCCTCTCCTGGTTTATTTTTACATCTTTTGCAGGATTTAGTGGTTACACTGACCACAGTAGATTTATTGTGGCAGAATAGGAACTGTATGGAATTTGCAGTCTCAGAGGCTTGGATTCAAATCCTAACTCTGCTATCCCTCCCCAGTTGCATGACCTTAGCCAGGAAGCTCAACCACCCTGAGCCTCGATTTCTTCACCTGAAGGTAAAAAATAAGGATATCGACTTGGTAGAACTGTCAGGAGAGATAGGGATAAGGTGAATAAGATGTTTTGACATAAATAATTAGGTAAATAAGCAGGCACTTTAATAAGTATTTGTATTTGGGGCGGGGGATGAATTCTCTGGGAGGAATGTGTGATCCAGGTGAACTGGAATTGACAAGTGGTCAGATTCAGAGGGCTTAAAGATGGTTTTTCAAATTTTCTCCTTTTAAACCCAAATAAGACAGCATCCCCGTATAGAAAATCTTTGTCTGCTTCACTGCTGGTCCTTTTTACAGCTGATCCTTCACTTCTTCCAGCTTAGGGCAATGCCTTCCAGTTACCCCAGATCCTCTCCCCAAACCCGAGGTTTGCGGGTGTTGAAATATGGCTCCCAGATGGTGCTGAGAAGGAAGGGACAGCTCCATCCTTCCCTCCCCATCCTGACTGCCTCATCCACCAGGCCAATGAGAAACAGGTGATTGCAGAGGGTCCTGGGAGAGGCTTTGATCTGCCGTCTGCACAGAAGCCAGCTGAGCCAAGAAGGAGCAGTGTCAGATTTATTGCAGCCCTGAGAAGTACAGATATTAGGTTGGCTGTAGCTCACTGACCTCTTCGGGCTTTCCATTTTGGTCTGAGATTTATTACCTCCTTGGCTTTTTTAATTCCCAGGGATCTGTGCCTTTAACATTTCTGCTCAAGACCCCCAATTCACAAGGACTTCCTGTTTGCCGAGGCCACAGATAAAGAAGACACAAACCACAGAACACCAACACTATGTAATTTTTTTGTTCCTGACTCCTTAATTTCTCAGCCATCCTAGGTGTTCTGTCAAGATGCAGTCTGAAAGTCTAGACTGAGCGATATCTATGATAGAAAATGTACATCAGTATTTCAAGTCCTCTGAATTTATTCTAGCCATTTGACAGTTGCTTGGAGATACAATCTCAATTTTTGCAATGGCCCCTTCAGCGAGATATTTATGGCAGATACGACTGTAATTATTTACCTGTAACAAAGTCCAGGTCTGTCTGCTTCAGGTGATTCAAGCAGCAGAGGGACAGGGAGAAAAGATTCATCTTCCTCTTGTCCAAAATTTGACCTTTTGCCCTAGGGTCCCTTCCCCACTCATTATAAAAATGCTGATGCACTGAGCATGCGCTGTTTCCCATGTCTCCTCCAGATACCCATATTGAAATAGGTGAACAACAACAAAAAAAGGTATATATATATATATATATATATATATATATATATATACACACACACACACACATATATACATATACATATATATATATATATATATATATATATATATATATGAAGAGATGAAAAAGAGACGGATTCATGGAACCACTTGAAGACAAACAGGGGCTCTGCTTCTTTTCCTCCATTTTCTGGCTCAAACGTACATGAGGTAAGCTTTCAATCAGTATTTAAAGATTTATTGTTTTCCTTTCTATTGATATTTAAAGATTTAAGGTTTTCCTGCAGACATGTGCAAAATAATACACAGCAGTGGATGCTGGCCCTCAAAATAGACTCCTGCAGAGACTGCGCAAATATTCCAAAGCTGCCATCCCGCAGGTCTTCCTGGGTAGTTCATTTCTCTCTCTGGTCTCTCCAGGCACAACCCACTTTTACCCCAAAATGTTTCCCAAGTTAATGGCCCAGTTTAAGGGTGGACAGAGTTTCCAAACAGCTTTTGGAAAATCACAATCCATCTTTAAAAGGGAAAGATGTGGCAACTTTGACCACATCCAAAAGCCTGTGCTGAGGATCCTGGGACAATTCCAAAAAAGGAGACAAAGATTTTCCTGAGAAATGTGGGAACAAATGTATTGCCCCTCTAAGGGATGTTTTTGCAGGGCCAGCATCTATTTGAAAGATTGTAAATATTCCTGTATGTTTGTAAAAATAACAACAAATTTAAGCCAACTTAGTTTATAGTCTTCACTTGTGTATGATTGTGTCGGCTGTTGTTGTTTGTGCTTTGGATGGAGGCTCCAAGAATGAAAGGCATTTGTGGGACGCTCCGTGCCCCACGTGGTGGTGAGATTTTTGTCTTTTGGCTCTTATCCTGCCATTTGCATGGTTCAGAATCTTCTTGCCATCGTGTTGAAATGATCAAGCTGCTGCCCAGTTTAAACTTGCAGCTAAAGCACTCCAGCTTGCTTGTCTCAGTAGGATGGCAAGGAAAATTCCGTTGCTTTTTTTCGTTTTTTGAAAATACTTCATGTACCCAGTAGAACATTTGAAAAGATATCAAAGTGGAAAGCCAACAAAGACCAGCTAGAGCCCAGTGATTGATTTCTTCAAGGATTGCTTTTCCTAGGCCTAAGATCTATTTATTTGCAATCAGGTGAGTAACCAGTTTTTACTTGACATTGTAAGACACATACCTTCAGATCTTATGGAAAAGTCTTCACACACATCACATTTAACAGCTGTACTGCATCTCCTTTTGTGGATGTGGGGTCATATATCCTTATTCCTGTCAATTATTGATGCTCGTTGCTTCTCCAATGTGTTTCTATTTCTTCTTCAGGATTCCTAATACAGGAGCAGCTCAGAAAATACCGAAGGAAGTGCTTGGTGTCCATGTCCAAGTGGACAGCCAGTACTCCTCTTACCTTCTCTAGATAAAGCTGAGGTCCAGGCCCAGGCACAGGACCTGTGGTGACAACTGCTGCTTGGGAACCGGGAGGCTCCTGGTCTGGGCATCTGCACTGCTGGGTCAGAGGGTGCCCCCACCCACCCAGCAACACAGGCTTCCTCTGTGCCCCACCTGGGGAGCCAGCTAGGCTGATTCTTTCAGCTATGGGCTCTCAGATTCCCGCTCAGTCTCATCTCAAAACAGTATCTCAGTGGTTTGCCCATCGGTGCCCTTTTGGCTTTGTCCCAGCCCACTGGCTGCTGCATCAGGACCCCAGGGACTGCACATGCCTTGCTGGAGGAAACCACAGCATATTTCCTTGGCCTATAATGGAGTTGGTCTGGGGGCAGTCGCTCTTTCTGAGGGTGACACTGACCTGCAAGCCAAGGCTGCCCAGCAGAATTATGAGATTTTTGTCACGTGGAACTTATTGTCCTGAAATTTGTCTGAATGATGTGTTTGTGTTGACTAATGATGCTTGCATGTCCAAGAATATGGTTATACCAAAGTAACAATGTACTCATATTTTATTATTATTATTATTATGGAGAAGATACACAATGCCAGGCACCAGGTAGATGAGAGAAACCAGCTTTCCCAAGATCACACCCAGTCAGGACCTGGGTTTAAATACCCATCAGCTGACTTCCAAACCAAGGTGTTTTACTTTTACCTTTCTGTTGATGCCAGAAAATTCTAGGATTATCTAGTCTTGTTTTCTGATGAGGAGACCAAGATGTTGAGACCAGTTCGTTGGTGACAGAATCAAGTCCCCAAAATCTGTCCAAAGCTGATCTCTTGGCAGCAATAATAGAACAGAACTTCCAGGTGGTGTGAGTCTAAGATGCTGAGCAAGAAGCAGATGCCACCTCTGAACAGTCTTTTGCTCTTCCAGGCATCGGATGGTTTTCCCTGTGTTCTGAGCCCGCCTAAGTCCCCTGCCTCCCAGTTTACTACACGCATGCCAGACTGTTTGTACCAGAAGAGTTGGTTCCCATGAACTCTGGAAAGGACAAAGCATTGCCAGTTCATCCCAAGCAGGCGTTCCAAGCTGGGCTGGGAACCTGTCAGTCAGTGATCCATGTGCCCGTTACTGTCACTGGAGCCTCTCTAAGATTAGCCCACCCAGGACAGGTGGATCTGGTTTCCAAGGGAGGATCTGTGGTGGCTCCAAGGCGCCTCACTCAAGGGTGGACTCTGAGAGGGGAGAAGCTACTGTTAGGGCTCAAAGCCCTGACAAATCCTTCCCGCAGATGGGGAGGGCACCAGACAGTCCAACACCCTAGCTGAACCGATTTGGTACACCCACACGCAGCTGACGAGGCTCTCCATTTTCCATGGTGCATCTTGAGAAGCTGTGTCACGGTGCCCCTAAGCCTTCCTGGGTGGCACAGTGACACTTGGAGCCCACAGATTTGCTATACTTCTTAAGTGCTCAGGAAGGAAATAATAATAGGATGGCTGCATTTTGCACTTATGGTCCATTTTTTTCCCCCAAAGTGCTTTTGTATCCATTATCTTCCACTGAGGTCTAACTTACAAAGGTAATGCAGGTCTTTGAGAAGGGATTTGGCCAACATGGCTGCAAAGACCTGGAGGAGAAATGAGTACCTGTGGGTCATACCATCAACTGGCCAAGAGAGTGGAGTCTGCCTTTCCTGGCTGCCAATCTAGACCACTTCCTGCTCTAGCCCAGTTCCTCTTAAGAAGGGGTCCTCAATTCAAGTTACCCTTGTTATATTTATGACCGTGTAAACACCCTGATTATCTTCCAAAAGAGACCATGGTGGAAAAGAATATTAAAAAAATGAATGTGTGTGTATATATGTGTTTATAATCGAGTTACTTTGCTGTACAGCAGAAATTGGCACAACATTGTAAATTGACTAAACTTTAATAATAATAATAATAATAATAATAACAATAATAATAATAATAAACTTTCAGGGGCTCCTATAACATTGAGTCCAAAATCTCTACCAGGGCATACAAGTGCTTTATGACCTGACCCCCACCTCCAATTCGCTGAACACACCAAAGAACTTATTGTCTCTCTACTTATGTATAAGCTATGCCTTCTTTGTGCCTTAATTCCCTTTCCCTATCTACTTGGAGAGCTCCTATTAATCCTTCAAAACCCTACAAGGCATTTGCTCCTCTCATCACATCCTCGAATAATGCTTCCGCTGGATCAGTTCAGAGCTTTGTATGTCTGTGAGTTCAAAGTCCACATGCATAGAGGTCTCCCTCCCCTTCATTAGGCTGTAAGACTATTTTGACAGTAACATTTGGAACTCAAAGCATGGCTTGGTGCATGACACCAAGCTGAATAACAGCTTGCATCCTTGGCCTGCAAAAAAGGATTCTGTTGGCACAAATCTTCAAAAGAATTCTGGGCAAGCTCCGGGGAAGGGAAAGACTCACACATCTCTACTTAGGGCCCAAGAAGCTTAACATGGCATCCTAGCAGGGATGGCAGACTAGGACAGCTGCCAACTTCTGGTAACTTGGAGTACCTCTATGACTCTTATTCTCAAGCTCTGAGATTACAAATATCATCCCCCGTGGCCATGTGGATGGGTACAGGCCAGATCCTGGTTGCCAAGCCAAGTGTCATAGCCATTCTGCAGCAGAATCTGAGTCCACACTCCAGATATACAGGTAACATAGTAAAGAGAGTAGATGACCAGCTTTCATTGCTTTAACTTCCAGATGTCCTGGTTTATCACTGACTCTGGAATCACTGCCCATTTTCTAGAGTCCTTAAGTTTTGCTGTCAGATTTATTCTATCTATTGACATCTACTCCCAGCTTCTGTCATGACTCCCATTCTTGCCTTTCTTCCAAACCTATCTCTCCAGACCACCTAATTGTAGGTAGTTTGGATCTTCTTTAAAGAACAGCCCCAGGATAGACCTTTCTCAACAGTAGAGCCCAGGCTTGCCCAACTTCTGCATTTCCTCATCCCAAGGAAGCTTGTACTGTGCCTGGTCCAACCAAACAAAGGGCTTGGACACCTCATCCTACCACCTAAGTTGAGGGACTTCCACTGTTACCATTTAGAGCCTTGGAGACGGAACCCCAGCCCTGTCTTTCTCAAATCCTTTTGGCTACAGTCCCCTAAGATCTGGGGATTAATGAAGTAAAACACCACATTTGGGATCTGAGTGTCTCAGATATTTCTTGCAGCTCAGGGAAGATTGCCAGCCTGGGCGAAGGTCCACCAAGCCTGAGAAATTTGTCTGGATCCATCAAAGTCATACAGGGACATAAAACACAAAACCCCTCTCCCCAACAGGAAGGTTCCACTTTGCCAAGACACCAGCATGCCCTGCCATCAGTAATAATTGCCAATGAGATAGGAAGAACCATGTAAGATACAAAAAAATTTAAATTGTTCAGTCATCAAGAATTGCCTGTGGTCATGATGGGGTGTCAGTCAAAAGTGGGGAAGGAGACCTGCCTCTCTGAAACTCACCTGCCAACCCCACCATGCACACCACCCGAGTTCTACGATCACTACCTATCATCCACTTGTGCTGTGCCTAAGCTATACCTTTCTGAGTCTGGCTAAAATTAACCCCTTTGTGACCTTGGCCAACTTGAGATATGGAACCATTAAATAGTGGAAGGGCATATTAGAAACAAAACGAAGAGAAAAACTATTTATATTTAATATCGTATTGCTTTTGAACTGCTGGGGGAAATATTCCCAGATGCTATAGGATTAACTCAAGTCATTTTATTGACTTAAAGCACTGTTGTTGAAAGGCATCTCATTCTTTGACAAAATGTGGGCCCCAAGGGTGTGCATATTAAATGACTGAGATGATCATCCCTGGAGAGTACATGAGCCATCCCAAAGATAGTTTTGACTCTGCTCTTTGGTCCACTTGGGGCAGGATGCTGGGAGTCAGGTGGAAAATGAACAAGGAAAAGTGGAAGATGAAGGCCTATTTGAAGAACTCAGAGTCTATTTAGAGAGAGAAACAGGAATATATGAAAGCTCCAACAAATGCAAAGTATAAATAGGTATTTTGGTATTCACCTGCCAGCTTCCTGGATTCGTCTGTGAAATGGGGTGACTGAGACCTAAAAGTTCAATAAGACACTGCTGGATAGGCAGGAAAGAGAGGGCCCCAGCACAAGCTGTGGGATCAAGCCAACAGACAGGTAAGGGCTACCAGAGAAGATGAGAGGGTACTCAATGGGTGGGTGATTTCAGGCCCAATTATTCTGTACTCCCAAGGTGGCCCTGCCACGGGGCTGGTCATGAACACAATTCTTCTATGGCTAGGCTAATCCCTCAGTTTTACTTCACCTATTTGTTTACATTTTTGGTTGAGTTAATCAATCAAAGGTGAAGGAACCTTGAAGAGTGAGTAGGAATTCAGTGTATATAGGAAGAAAGAGGGCCCTGGCAGAGGCATGCTCAGTGCAAAGGCCCAGAGGCTGAGAACATCAGACCTGTCTAGAAGACCCTGTGGTTGGTAGGGCGGGAATGTTCCAAGTAAAACGGAAAGGGTCAGGGCTGGTGATTGGGCAGGGACCCCATCCTGGGAGGCCTGTTTGAGGGGGGGGGTCTCTGTTATATATTTTAGCCAATTATAGGAAATAGAGAAATATTTGCTTATTTTTTCTTCCTTATCCTGTAATCTATCTTTCCCAATCTCAGCAAGAAGATGGGCTTTCCAAGGTGGTTTTGGAGTTGTCTGGGAGAGCAAGATGCAGACAGGGATCCTCTTTCTGAGCATGAGTCACAAACAGCCCCAAATCTTTGGTGTTAGTATCTGTATCTACCAATGCATGATTCTCTGAATGTACAGCTGATATGCTGGGGCAAGCAAGCCAACAGACTTAGAACTGGACTTGCTTCAGCTCACCCATTGTGATTCAGATTGGGGTTCAGCAGCAGGTTTGCAGCCCCTGGCTCCCTCCTTTTTGTCTTTTTCCATAGGAAGCACGACAGTGTATCTGGACTCAAAGCACCCCTTTAAACAGGGTGGCTCTTGGCTGGGCTGAGCCCCAAAGTTTTCTCTGCAATTCCCCAAGCAGGGGGTAATGCCTGTTTGGGCTCCAGCTCAGGTTCTCTGATTTGCTGTCAAGTTGGCTCTGATATACAGTCTGCAAGTTGATGGATGCTTAGGCTGCTGGCAGCCGGATGAGTGAGAAGTGACTCTCAGATAAGAGAAGCCCTCTCCAATATTTATAACTGAACTCTGAGAGTCCAGACAGCCTTCTGAGGCCTCAGCCAGGTCTGGAGGGGAGGAGCCAACAATGGGTGGGTGGCCCAGGACTTGGGAGGAGCCAGGACATCCCAGACAAAGGGGGCAGGCACCTCAGGCTGGGAATCTGCAGCCCCATTCTCCTTCTGCCTCCCACCCAACCAGAAACGTGACTCCAGGAAAACTATTTCCTCTCTCCAAGCCTTTTGTGCCACAAACTAGAGACCATAATTTTAGCCTTGCTCTCAGCTATGAATTCATGAGGATCAAATGAGACGGCATCTGTGAAAGAACAATGTAAGAGTTTGAAGCGCCATTAAAATGTACTAGCGATTGGAGTTCCTGTCGTGGCTCAGTGGTTAACGAATCCGACTAGGAACCATGAGGTTGCAGGTTCGATCCCTGGCCTTCCTCAGTGGGTTAAGGATCCGGCGTTGCCATGAGCTGTGGTGAAGTTTGCAGACGCGGCTCAGATCCTGCGTTGCTGTGGCTGTGGCGAAGGCCGGCAGCTACAGCTCCTGTTAGATCCCTAGCCTGGGAACCTCCATATGCTGTGGGTGCGGCCCTAGATAAGGCAAAAAGACAAAAAAAAAGTATACCAGCGATTAAAGCCCATAAAAGGACCCAAGAAGGGACCCCTCCAATAGCTCACCTGACAATCACCCCACGTGGAACTGGGGGTGCTTTTGAATACTTCAAGAATTACATATTTTGATGATTAAATATTTATTCTAATGTATAGTAAGTTATTCATGAAATAAAATCTGTGACTTTTGTAGCCCTTATTATTCAGCTATTGCTAAAGTACAAATGTCAATGAAAATATTTGAAGCACTGGTGTGACAAATGTTATGAAGGTGCTCACCCATGCCTGGGGTTTAGAAAACATGGGCTGGACACAGAGCCAGCTGTTACATCACCATTTTATTCAATATTCTGCCTTATGATGGAGGCATTGCTGTCCTGGGTTCCTCGGCCAGGTGGCTTGTCCGCTGTCATGGGCTCCATGGTAACGTGAACAAATGAGCTTGGAGGAGTCAGTGCCTGAACCACATTCAGCAGATGGTGTGCTGGGGTTCCATTCAGGCCCCCAGATTCCAGAGTGTGTTCCCTTCCCTGCTACATCAATGGCCATTTTTGTCCTCAGGGCTTTTGTCCAAGGGGTGAGTCTGTGAAGGTCTGTAGCTATTCTCTTAGGTGATCTTCACTACAGTCCTGCCAGGTGACTGGATGTGGGTGCTGTTATCATGACTTTATAGGTATGGGAGATTCTGGAAGGGAAGGGAAGAAAACTAGTCTTGGGGCAGCAAGTGGCAAACCTACACCTCCAAGGCTGATCTGAGAACTCAAAAAGTTGTTCTTGACTCATCAGTTATGGTTCTTTGGAGCTTTACTCTCTTGTTGATTCCCCTCCTGGGAGAGAAGAGAGGATATTAAAATTAGAAGCAGAAGTGGTACTTTTAAGTACCTGGAAAGGAACAAATAACTAAAACCCTTTAAAGAGAGTCAAGGTGTGGGGAGATGACTGAAGGTGGGAGATAGTTTTTAACATGCAATTGCATAAGGGGGGTGTCTCCCCGTTTTGCCAGAACCCAAATAGAAAGCAGCTGGGTGCTGTGAAAAACAAGATGCCAGTCCAGAGAACTGAGGACCGGGAGGGTGCAGCCCTGGGGCCAGCCCTATCACTGTGGACAGCTCCCTGCAGGATCCAGCCTTCCTGTGCTTTATGAGCTTTGTCATTTGCATCCTCAGAATGGGATTACTAATCTCATGCAAAGGAGATAAGAAATAAAATCCTTTGATTATAAATGTCCATATCCCCAGTTTTTTTTTTTTTCTGTCTTCATAGTTCTCATCAACACCGAAGTACAGTTTTTAATATCTCTTTCCAAAAGGCAAACAGCCTGGGAGCAGGAAATTTGTTCTGCTGCAGCCCCCGGCACCTGAATCGAATGGCCTCCATGGTGGACACCCTGCAGACATGTGCTGGATGGAGGACTGGATGATGAATGGGTGGATGAACAAAAGCACTGTAAGCCTCGTTAGGGAAGGACTAGCTCTCATGGTCTCTCTCGTATGCATCTCTGCACCGAGCACATAACCTCTGCATAATACACTCTCAACAAATGTTCACGAAACAATGCCAGGATGGTATTTTGTAAACAGCAATGGATCACAGACACTAAAACATAAAATACGCAAACATCCCACCAAAGAGCAATCCAAAAAGGGAAAGTCAAATACCATCTATACACTCAAGCCACTTTGCTACAACCTCTGACTTCAGTCAACCAACTGGTTATCTTGAAAATGACTGGCCCGTGATCTCCTGGTAACAGTCAGCTTCTGAGGACAAGTTCAGATGACTGCTTTCAAATCAATGTGCCTGTGGAGACAGAGACAGACTCCAAGCCGAAGGTGAAATTACAAAGGTGAGACAAGTGCCCAAGGCCTGCCAGTGGAGGAACCAGCCAGGGCCCATTAGGCCTTGAGAATGATCTCTGTGCTAATAATCTAAGCTACTATTAGTGACTTAAGGCGGAGAATTTTTTTAAATGCTAGAATGCATATGATTTTTATCTTGACATTATCCCTGTAATCACAGGTCCTGATTAAAGACTTCTGCCCTAAAAGATGGATGGGCTCAAACACTTAAATATATGGTAATCTTTCACCTCTTGAACACTGTTTCTCCCAAGACATTCTTCCATGCACTTCAGTTTAAAGACCAGCAATTGTCTTTCTACAACTATTTGAAAAACACTAGAGTTGGGTTGGAGGGGGATGATAAAAGATAATAATAATTCTAACAACTTCCATTCTTTTGCACTAAGGATGTTAACCAAGCAGTTAAGAGGTCTGTTAGAATTTTTTTTTTTTTTTGCAATCAAGAGACAAATATTTGAAAAAATGCCAAAACATGTTACTGCTTGTTTCCCCATAAATACACAGGGCAAGAGAGTCATCAAAATGGAAATGCTAGTGTGCTGTCCTCTTTGCCCCTCTCACATCTGGTTAATGCCCAGTAGGCTGGGGTTCCCATGGCATAGCTGTGGCATCTGAGTCCCCAAGTTCCCCCCCTTTCCATCCTGACACTGTTGTCACCTTGCTCAGCTGACAGTTGTCAATCATTTGAAAGACTTTCAAATCCCTGAGTTCTCATCTCAGGCTTGGACTGAAAAGCACAGCAACTAAGGCTGTGCTAATCCAGAGAACTCCTCCTGAGTTCAGTGTAATGGATGGAGGTTGGCTTTTTTTTTTCCTAGCAGCAAATCTTGAACTTCAACAACAATCACCTCATCAGCAACATCTGAAAAGACTGCAGTCAACAGTGGATATCTTGGTGTCAATCTAGATGTTCTTCCTTCATGTTTGCCTAAAGCAAGATACACACCTCTTACTTCAGGAAGCTTGATGTTTAAGGCCTCCCATTGAAGGCCCCCCCTGAAGGTCCAGTTTCAGGCTAGATGTTTCAAGCTCATGACTGGCATTTCTCCAGGTAGAACCCACCTGCTAACCCTGCACAGCACTCAACCTTCCCAAATGCCCCATCCAGTCTCCCTCTTCAGTGCTCTTGCTCCTGCTGCCCTGTCCCCTGGAATGTCCTGCCCCCCCATGTCTAATTGTCAAGACCCTACTTGTTCACTGAAGTCCCGTTTAAAGGAGACTGTCACCCCAAGTGTCCCTTGGTCAGCCCAGTCACAAGTAATCAGACCCTCTCCCTCCATCCCACTGTCTGTGTGTGGAAGCACCGCATCTGTGTGTTCTCCCAGATGTGAGCTGCAGGAGGCCAAGGCTGGGGTTTGGTCCCCAAGATCCCAACACTGGCACAGGGCCTAGCACACAGCAGGGTAAGCACTTGCTGACTGCATCTCAAGCCCCCTTTTGGTCCTAATTCTGCCTGTTAAATCTTCAGGGAGGAGGTGTCCAGGCTAGTCCTTTCCAAGCTAAACTTTGCTGGCTCCTCCTCCCCTGTTGCCACATTATTTCCAGCGGGGTAGGGGGTACAGCCAGGCCTGGATTCAGATCTCGCATTGCTAGTCACTTAGTTAATGTAGTTTAACAGGACTTTAGCTGGTCTGTGTTGATGCTTCCTTGACTGTGAAATGACTCCAGCACCTCAGAAGGATGCTGAGATGACATGAGAAGAACAGACGACATGCACCCAGCAGAGTGTGGGAGGCTCCTAGCATGTGAGTCCCTTTCCTTCCCTATTCTGCTCACACCTGGGGACTCCTGGTCAACCAATATCCTCCTGAAGGAGCCTAGTGCCCCCAATGTGGCCAGAGAATCAGTAGGACAACAGTGCTTTCCTCTCTCACAAGTTTGCATTTCACTGTTAGCAAGTCCAATTAGCTCAGGAAGAATTTGAGGTTTTAATCGAAAAATGCCTATAAAGGGTGGAGAAATAAAACTCATTAAATGTTAGTGCTAGATAATGACTTTTGAGCCAAGGCACAGACAGTTCTAATAAACTGCAAACATGAGGGGGCAAAGCTTATCTTCTGGATGTCCCAAACTCACACTGGCAGAGTGGTTACAGCCACTCACTCTGGAGGGCAGCAGGTGTGAGATCCAGTCCAGGCTCTGAAAGTGATGAACTGTGTGGTTCCAATCAAGTTATGTAGCCTTTCTGAGAGGCTGGTATGATATGCTGGGAGCCCCTGCCTCATCTGATTAATATAAGAATTAATACAAGCAATGCATTCAGTAACATACTTGATGGACACTTAACAGAGGAAGCACCCAATAGATGGGAGATACCAAATAAGGCTACTGTAAGAATTCAATGAGATAAAGTCTATAAGAGAACAGTTTGGAAGACACGACAAGCCCAGTCATTGTACCTTTTGGTATTTTAGGTCCCAGTAATGGCACAAGACAGAGCATCCGAGCCAGATGCCTGGACCATTCCTGACTTGTTTCTCTCTCCCTCCCCCCTTTTCTCCCCTGTCCCACACCCCCCATGTCTTCATATCCTATTGATTCTACCTCCCTAAGATCTGTCTAGATGGCCTCTTCCCTCAACTCCACTGCCACCATCTTGGTTTGAAGCCAGAAGGCTTATCGGGAGAATGAACAGGGCCAGTTTAACCTCGCCACCAGTCAGAGTTCAACACAAGTATCACTTCTTTCTCATGGCCTCCTGGACCCTGTCCACAGCTCCCACAGCTCTTTGTCTTTCTCCTTTATAGCCATTATCACAACTTGTGTTTTTCTGTTGATTCCTTGTTCTATATTTTTCTTCCCCACTAGACCACATCCAGTGATGAGCAATGTCTATCATACAGTAGCTTCTAAATAAAGATGACTGGATGGGCGAATGAATGAAGGAGCACTGTATAAGCCCTTAGTACCATCTCCACCCAGGAGTGATCTTTTTAAAGAAACAAATAAGATCAGGAGTTCCTGTCGTGGCTCGGTGGTTAACGAATCCGACTAGGAACCATGAGGTTGCAGGTTTGATCCCTGGCCTTGCTCAGGATCCGGCTTTGCCATGAGCTGTGGTGTAGGCTGCAGATGCTGCTGGGATCCCGCGTTGCTGTGGCTGTGGCGAAGGCCGGCAGCTATAGCTCCTGTTAGACCCCTAGCCTGGGAACCTCCATATGCTGCAGGTGCGGCCCTAGATAAGGCAAAAAGACAAACAAAACAAAACAAAACAAACAAACAAACAAAAAAAACAAATAAGATCAGGTCACTCTTCTGTTAAATCATTCTGTGATTCCCCATGGGGATTAGGCTGCATTCCAAATTGCCTAGGCCATCTCACCAGGGTTGCCTGCCCAGGACTATCTCTGTCCTTACCCTCCCCTATGTTTTTGCAGTGGGTTCAACACTAACATTTTACAGCCCACAGACAACCCTGCTGCCTTTGCACATGGAGCTTTCTCTCCTGGCTCACTCTGCATTACCCCTAGACCAGCCCCCTTTTATCTGATTATCTCCTACCGGCCCTTCAAGATTCTCCCAGCACCCCTCCTCCAGGAGTGTTCCTGCCCACACAGACTGAGTTCAGGGACCATCCCTTGAGCCCACAGAATACCCTGTGGTTGCTTCTACCAGACACCTTTGTCTGCTCATGTTCCACCTCCTCCATTTAGCACATGAACTTACAAGGCACATATACTATTCTCATTCATGTCCTTAATGTCCTCCACCAGGATTGTATCAGGAGAGGCTTTCAGTGCTTTTTAGGAGTAGGTGAGGAAGTGAATGAATGAATGAATAAAACCACAATTCCCCAGTCACATTTCAGCCAGGATGTTCAAGTGAGAGCATCTTACTGCGTAGCAGTACGCAAATGAACAGACCACAGGACCGTGTGTGGTAGCAAAGAGACAGGACCGTCAGGGTAGCAAATACAGAGTGCCCAAACCGGATGAGACAGTAAAGTGAGGTTTCCTGGGCAGCCAGAAAACTGTGTCAGAGCATCAGACATTCTGTGCTGGGGGCTGGGGCTACAGCAGAAAGGGAGATGGGACCTCAGATGTCACAGAGCTTACCTTTGAGGAGAGATAGACACAAGCAGTGAACACACAGACCAACTAAACAAACCTAAAGTAATAACAAATTATGATAAATTTGAAGGAAGCCAACAAGGGAATCTGGGTAATATGGTCATGGACAGCCACTCGGAATAGTGATATTTAGAGCAGATGAGAAGGAACCCCATGAAAAGTGAGTGAAGGAGCATTACAGCTCCCAAAAGATACATCACCAGTGTTACTAGAGCAAAGTGTGACAATATTGAAGCTATGAGTGTGTACACAGACACACACACCTTTCTGTATTTAAATCCTGACCTATACAGTTTCTCACTTCTTATTTCATCTCAAATTTCTTACCTATAAATGGAAAATGTGAAAGCACAATAAAATAATGTTCCCATAGGAACCCCAACCGAGGTCATAGTTAGGGGTAGGCTGCTTCCTATCCAGTTTGGTACTGGGGCGTAGAGACAGGACACAGAGAGTGAACTGAGGACTATGCAAAGGATCAACTATGGCAGCCTTAACTGATTTGCTAAGGCCACTTCCTATATTGCCTTCTCCCATATTCAAACGTGTTTTACCTCTGATATAAAAATTCATATAAACATACATGTTCAAATACACACATACAAAGGCGTACAGAGAAATAGGACACAAGGGATCAAATACAATGAATATATACATATGTATATACCTGTAATTCAAACAGACGGTTTTAAGCATTTATTTATCTATGTATTTTTAAAGACATAGTCAATAATGACAACAAAAAAAGGAGATTTTGTCTACAGCCTTCCTTAAAGCAAATTCACAGACAAGGGAGGAAACTTACCTTTGAAAGAGGGCCCCCGGTTTTGAGAAATGTCCTGGTTGTTTTGATCAGGAGGCACAGATTACGTTGCTTCCACCTTGATCTCTGGGAACTAAATGGCAGCCGCTGTCTTGGCACCAGATAGCATGTCCTCATCCACATCTGCTCCAATGACATATATGGGCAGAGAGTGACTGCCTTGATTATCCTGCTTGTACAAAGAGGCCACGAGCCAGGCTTTGCTAAATAATTGGAAAAATATGGGATGCTCCCCCCACTACTTCATAAAACACTTGCATCGGTTCACTTATGTCTAACATTCCAAAACTCCCAGGTATCTTTAGTTATAGGATCCAGAGAATTCAGATGGGAAACACCCTACTCAAATGTTTTCTCAACTTTCATCTGTACAGTAAAGAATGTGCTTTTCCTCATCCAAACCACCAACAGGATAATCGCATTCTGAGTTTTGCTGATTGGTCTGCAAACATAATCTTCAGTGGCAAAAGTCTTGAAGGGTTGTCTTGAGATTTGAGCATTCAATCAGTCTTAGGAATTTCTTTTGGCAAAAATACTCAGGCTTGGTCAGGACTCGTGGGGCTGTGGTTGGCTCCATGTCTCTGAGTTTGGGTATGCCCAATGGTGTGGTTAAATACCATTGGCACTAAAGTTGGCCATGGGGTCTCTTGGAGGAAATTATGCTGATGTGATTTTGAATAAAAAGTTAAGGGGAATGGTGCTATTTTGCCTGAAGAACAGAAGACTGAGGAGCAATCAGATTTCTGTTTCCAAGTTCAGCAGTGTCTGTAACCTGGAGCACAGCACAGCACTTACCACAGGATACTGTGATTGTCTTTCCACCATCAGAAAGGGAGCTTGTGGAAAGCACAGCGCTGTTCTCTCACCTCTACACCCTGACACACCTATATAGTGTGGATGTCCAGAGGATGTGTGCCAAATTCTGAATTCACAAATGAAGAAAAGAAATAATATTCTGTTTTCATTGGAAACCATACATGAAGGCATGCACTCAAGTTAAACAGTGATTTCTGGAGTATATTTGGAAGAACTCTCTGACCAGGCAAGTGACAGCTGGGTGGAGAGAGAAAATGTAAATGGATTTACTGGAAAAGTTAAAGAAATTCTATGTTTGAAAATATTTTATAAGTCTTAGTCATCATTGTTGAATGTGTAAGTGTATGTACCTTTATGTAGATGGGGACTAGATATGTCGTCATCTCAAGGCTCTGGTCCCCAATTAGCATAAATTTAAATGAACCCTCTGATTATATAATTCTATACTTGTAGAATATTTTCATCTTTAATTCTGCCTGCAGCATCACTAAAGACTGAATATAGGGCAGGCTCTTAATGCACTAGTGGGTGCTGTGGACATCAGCCTACAAACAATAGGCATTCAGCATATGAGCCTGTTCTCTCTGATAAAGTGCCAGTGGCAGGCTTTGCTAATCAATCACGACACACTCAGGTGAGCTCAGGTGGAGCCTCAACATTCATCTCAGCCACTTCCAAGTAATCAGTGTTGCTTTACAGGAAGAAACCAGTTTACCACTTCATATCTAGTACTTCTCTACTCCAAGCTTTTTGAATAAAGATTTCTTTAGCCCCCAAAGAGAGGCAGTTCATGCCAGAGAGTAAGTGTATTCAAAAGACAGGGAAAAGCTCATAATAATTACGTTCACTAAGATATAGAGGGTAAAGGGAGAGATTTCTGAGTCTCTCTCTCTCTATATATATGTGTGTGTGTGTGTGTGTGTGTGTGTATTTGTATTTGCTTTTTTAGGTCCGCACTCACAGCATGTGGAAGTTCCCAGGCCAGGGCTCTAATCAGAGCTACACTACCAACTTAAGACACAGCCACAGCAAAGTGGGATCCGAGCCATGTCTGCGACCTACACCATAGCTCACGGGAACACTAGATCCCTGAGCCACTAAGCAAGGCCAGGGATTAAACCCACATCCTCATGGATACTACTCAGATTTGTTTCCTCTGCACCATAACAGGAACTCCTGAGTCTTGAAATCAATGAGTCAACAAATATTTCTTAGGCATCTCCCACAGTAGCAGGCACTGCATCAGGTATGGAGGACAGCAGTGTCCAGGACAAGCAGCATTTGTCCTCAAAGCACTTTCATTCTAGAGTATGAGCCAGATAATAAACATGTAGCCAAAAATACATATTATCATTTCAGACTCTTAGACACAATACAAATAAAATAAAGGAGGATTATATAATACAAGGTGAGAGTGTGAGTGTATTGTTGCTTTAGCGCAGAAGGAAAGGTCTACTAAGGCGATGACCAAAAAATGGCAGACATGAAGGACTAGAAGAACCTCCCAAACAGAAAAGAAAGTGTGGCCCAAATTATTCCGAACAAGCTTAATGTTTGCAGAGATAACAGAGGGCCAGGGTAGCTGAGGCAGAGTGAATGCTAGATGGACGGTGAGGTCAGAGAGATGAGCAAGCAAAAGATCAAATAGGCCCTATACACCTACATGTGAATTTTATTCTGCTTGCCATCGTAATGTTCTCAGCACAGGAATGATGGAATATAATATGCACTTCATCAAAATGACTGGCTGCTGTGTGGATGATAGGCTTGGGGACTCTGAGGGAATAAGGCTGAAAGAAAACAAAGGAGGCTATTGCTGTAGTTAGAGCAAAGAAAAAGATGGTTGCTATTACAGACTGAGTTATGTTTCCCCAAATGCTTATGTTTAAGCTCTAAGCCCTATAGTACCCCAGAATGTGACTATATTTGTAGACAGAGTCTTTAAAGAGGTAATTAGGTAAAATGAGTACATTGGATAGACTCTAATCCAATATGATTGATATCCTTAAAAGAAAAGCAAATTAAGACACAGATATATAAGAAAGAAGACCATGTGGAGACACAGGGAGGAGATGGCCATCTATAAGCCAAGGAAAGGGGCCTCAGAAGAAACCAATCCCCCTGACACTACAGTCTTGGACTTGCAGTCTCTAGAACTGTGAGACAGTATTTCTGTTCTTTAAGTCATCCAGTCTGTGGTGCTTTGTTACAGCAGCCCCTGCAAATATAGGCCTAGTTTATGTTAGGGTTAGAGCTGTGTTCCAAGAGGACAGTGAAAGGTGACATGGTCAGGTTCAGGATCCATTTTAGAAGAGAACTGACAGTTCTTATTAACAGATAAGATGTGGAGTGTGAGGGAGAGAGAGTAATCAAAGCTACTCCTAGACTTAAAGCCTGAACACTTGGGTGGTCCTGATGCCATTATGGAAATGGGGGAGAAATGCAGAGCTCTATCTGGGTGAGATTGCATGGAGTTGTGTCCAAAGTTCAGGAAACCTCAAAGAAATCTCATGTGCCCCCAACACACTCCCAAGGAATACAATTCCTTTCCCTCTGTGGCTATAGATTTTCTAGAAGAAACGTTGATGAAGCATCATTTTAACTAAGATATAACAGAAAACTTCCAATTTCATGGACAGGTAATTTTATTATTTTTTGGAATAATCTCAAGGAAGTTATTCTTTGGGTTTAGTAGAAATTGACCTCTTTGACGTTCTATTCATCAGACTTCATCCAACCATAGGAGAAAAGAGAACAAATCTACATTATCACTTAATGGCTTTTAGTAATCATACACTTGTAATTAAAACCAAATCTCCTGCAGAAAATAAGTAGAAGAGATGAACAAAGTGTCTTTAAAAGCTGATGAAGTAATGAAAAAGTTCCTGGCCAAGGCCCAGGATAAAATAGAAATCTAGAGAGGTGATTTTGTAGGGGTTATTTTTCCCCTGAGAGCAGATATTGACCTTCAATGAAAGGTAGGGGGGCTAAGCAGTATTTCTCTTTAGTTTCATGTGATTAAAGAGATAAGAGTTGAATTCCAGAGCCAGCCAGGGGGAAGTGGCGCAGAACTAGTAAGCCCCCCATACTTTAGGACTATACCCGAGAAATAAAGGTGAATTAGAAAAAAAAAAAAAAAAACTAGCCCTGACATGGATGGCTCAGTGTCATCTGAATAGCCCTTAAAATCTCAAGTTGCAAAGCTGGGTTAAAGTGATTCCCTAACTGCTAGCTTTCTTGGCTTCTTTCAGAACTAATAAAAATCCTTTCTGGAAAAAAAGATGACATCATTTTTGGTCTCACCATCTTTTCCACAAACAATTTTTTAGTACAACAATGCAAGCACAATCAAAAGAAAAGTAGGTATACAAAGAGTAATACAAAATGATTGATAATAAATGGAAATAACAGAAGATAGAATCAGATCTACAGGGTGTCCAGTTATCAAACTTATCATATAAAGACTTAAGTAACAAAACCTTATATATTCAAGAAGATAAAAGGCAGGATTAACAATTTCATCAGCAATTTCATCAGAGAACTTAAAATGTTTTTTTTAAAAAATACCGTAAAATCAGAATGGGTGTTCTATAAGTGCAAAGCCACGTGTTAAAAACCCAAACAATAAATTTAATAGCAAAATAGTTGATTTGAGTCCCCAAAGGGGAAAAGAATAGAAAGGGTACAAGTGATATTTAAAGACAAAAAAATGCCTGAGAATTTTCTAAAATTGATGAAAAACAATTAAGAAGCTCAAAATTTTAAAGACTGACATTCTCTGTAAGTTCCTCTTTTCCATGCACGAAGGACACTACTACCTTACACACAGGGCACTGTTTCCACATACATCATCTCCAAGCACTGAGGCATCTGCATTCCTCCGCAAATGTAATATCTCTGGTAAAACCCACTGCTTCAGGTGCAATTTAACAACCATGAAGCACAATATGACGAACTCATCCTTAACCAGAACTATAAACACCTAAGAAGTCAGTGTAAGTTGCAAGTATTTTATTCTTATATCCTTTTCTCTTTCTTCTATACATCCTTTCTCTTTTTTCCTTTTTTTTTTTTTTTGTTTTGTTTTTGGTCACTCACTCTCAGCCTATGGAAGTTCCCAGGCCAGGGACTGAATCTAAGCTGCAGCTGCAACCTACACTGTAGCTGCAGCAATTCCAGATTCTTTAACCCACTGTACTAAGCCAAGGATTGAACCTGCACCTCAGCAATTGGATTCTTAACCCACTGTGTAACAGTGGTAACTCCTATACGGTTTTTTAACTGTAACATTCTGTATCTTACATACAGAACAATGCAAAACTGTTCTACCTGATGTCTTACTGAAATTAGAATCTTCCCAGTTTGCTGAAGAAGCCTGAATGAAAAGGAAACAACATTCATTTGATGTGACATGTTCCTAGTAAGCCAATGCTGATGATAAGTTGCCATATGATTTCCAAAATGCCAACAAACCACCAATTTAACAATACATTATGGTATTAACCAAGGATCAACACAACTCTTGAAGCAATTTGTCTCATTAACAAAAGTAAGCATATAATTTCACCATCTCAAATATTCTTGAAACTTTTCAAAGTTTATTGACAGTAAGTCACATTTGCAGGTTCTTTTTATACACTGGGTTAGAATTCATCTGGGTCTAGTTACCTAAAATCACCTACAAGGTCTAGAAGCTCTCTTTGTCTCTCATCACAGACCTTGGCCCACATCCTATCTCCTTTTGATGCCAGATCTGGTCTTCCCAAGGAACCACAATGGATAAGAGACAACTCTTAAAAGTGGGTTATCCCAACATCTCCCTTGGAACATAGGGAAAACTGAACCTCAGCCTAAAATGTTCCCCTCTCCCTGCTCCAGCCCCGTCATGTCCTGGCTCACTTGTAGTCATCATTCCAGATGCATCACATGTGCCCCACCATCTGTCTGAGCAGCTTCAATAACTCCTCCATCTGGTTGGAGGCTTCTCTCATCAATCACACAGCACCCATGTCTTGCCTGCATCACAGCACTTACAAACCATACTAAAATCAGCCTTCTCCTATTCTCAGCTGAACTGCATGCAGTTTGAGGGCATGGACCAGTTCTTATGCACTGTGTCATATACATTAGTATGTAGCATAATGCCTGGCATATGTGACAACCAAGAAATTGATTTTTGAATTAGTGTTGAAATGTTAGAAGTTGGGTGGCAGCTGAAGTTGAATAAAAAGGAAAAACAATGGTGGGCGCAGAGAGAGAGGTTTACAGTTCTAGAAAGAGGACAGAACTATCTGAGGTTCATTTTCACTGACCGTAGGCTCTGGAAACTCTGCCTCAGTTCAGAAACAAGCTGATTTAAAAGGCACAGGAAATAATCATGGATGTGCCTGATGACTTACACACAAAGATGTTAACCTCATTATTATTTTGAATATTAAATGGTCTTTATTTAATATAATACTATTTACTAATTTTGTAATTATTATGTTTATACCTAACTGTAGAACCACAATTAATTTGATTTACTAATACCTAAAAACTAAATAATTATGTTCAGTCATTAACCTTGAAAATGATTTAAATAGCCAACACTAGGGAATTTGTTAAAGTACAATAACACAATAGCACGGCGTGTGTATTCATTCATTTTAAATGGTTATGAAATTGTGTACTTATTGATATGTAAATATTTGCTTAATAAAAATGTTACAAGTTGAAAAACAGTGCATATAAATGGAATATAAAATGATATATAAAAAAGCAAGGATGCATAGCTTTATGTAGGTATTAGAGGTGATTGAAATGTTTTTCTTAAAATTAATCTGTTTTTCTGAAGTTTCTTCAGGCAAAGTTGTTGAGTAAACATGAAATATTTTGCAGAAAGGATGCAAATATAATTTTAAGAAGGTTTAGGGTCAGTGGTCTACCATGTCTTCCTATCTACTGGGTTATTATAAGACTCAAATGAGATATGCACAATAGACTACTACTCAGCCATAAAAAAAGAACAAAATATTACTAATTAATAATTAGTAATTTGTGGAGTTCCCATCGTGGCTCAGTGGTTAACGAATCCCACTAGGAACCATGAGGTTGTGGGTTCGATCCCTGGCCTTGCTCAGTGGGTTAAGGATCCAGCGTTGCCATGAGCTGTGGTGTAGGTTGCAGACGCGGCTCGGATCCCACGTTGCTGTGACAGTGGCATAGGCTGGCAGCTACAGCTCCTGTTAGATCCCTAGCCTGGGAACATCCACACCCCACAGGTGCAGGCCTAGATAAGGCAAAAAATAATAATAATAATTAGTAATTTGCAACATCGTGGATAAAACTAGTGATTCTCATACTAAGTAAAGTAAAAAGAGAAAGACAGAGTTCCTGTCATGGTTCAGTGGTAATGAACCTCACTAGTATCCATGAGGACACAGGTTCGATCCCTAGCCTCACTCAGTGGGTTAAGGAGTCAGTGTTGACATGAGCTGCAGTGTAGGTTGCAGATGCAGCTTGGAACCTGCATTGCTGTGACTGTGGTGTAGGCTGGCAGCTGAAGCTCTGATTCGAACCCTAGCCTGGGAACTCCCATGTGCTCTAGGTGCGACAATTAAGTCAAGAATGAAGGAAGGAAGGAAGGAAGGAAGGAAACATTGGTGAGTTCCAGGTAGCAAGGCAGTCCTAGATTCCTTGCTCAGCGATAAGAATAAAGCTGCACACACTGAGTGAGTCCCAGCTTTAGAGGCCCTGATCCAGCACCTCGCTAGCTTCTCAACAGCAGTCCCAGCCAGTCGGTACACAGAACCCTTTATGATTCTGTCGACTCCCCTATTCTTTGTCAAAGCTGACTTCATCTCCAAAGGCCAATCCCTTGTATTTATTCAGATATGTGTCACTTTTAAAACTCGAGCCATCCTTAGAGAATGGCCACATTTCCCTGGATAGGCTGGTCCAGTGCTCATTTGCACCAGTAGAAATTTATGCATCTCTTCTCACCAGCCCCCCTCGGTCCTTGTTAATTCCCTAATCATATTGAATTATGTGGAGTTTACTGTGTCATCCCTGGTCACCTACGGATTCCTTCACTTCATTACTCCTTGGCCAAACTGTCTTTGGAGGGCTCCTGTGACAGATTTATATTCTGAGCAATAGACAGGAATGCATTTCTCTGCTTTTCCTTTGCTTGTACCACATAAACATGTCCCAGGATACTCCCAGGCAGGAGCAGAGGGTCAGATCTTGTTCACAGAGGGGCTCCCAGAGAGGAATCTTCTGAAAGGGGAGGTGGCTGGCAAGGGAATTGGATTAGCCTGATTCCTGAGAGGTGTGTTTAAACTTCAACATGCCTCCTGAGAAACAAACAACTTAATTGTTCTGTAGAAACATCTGCTAGTGAAATGCATCTATTGGAGTTACTGATATTTTTAAAAAGCTAGTTCAACTTTGGGATTTCAAACAATACCTTCACATGTGTGTTGGCACACTAGGTAATTTCACCACCTATAGATTGCCATCACTGATTAGCAGTTTCATGGAAACACATACACTTGAAAGTTTTCTAGCACATTGTTTTGCAGTTATTAAGTCTGCCAACATCATATGCAGCTACTATTTTGTTGTGATTCCATTCAAAACTCCTTCTCTTTAATTATAAGTAGTATTACCATCAATACTGATGTTGCAGTTGCTATGCTTCTTTTCTCACAGTGAAGCTTAGAGTAAGACAAGGCTCTCATTCTAAGGAGTTATAGTCTAGTACGCAATATGGCTGTATAAATAAATATAATTTTATGACAGGTATAAACACATCACAGAATTATACATAAAACTTTGGTTTTGTTTGTTTGTTTGTTTGTTTGTCTTTTAGGGCCACACCTGTAGCATGTGGAGGTTCCCAGGCTAGGGGTCAAATTGGAGCTTCAGCTGCCAGCCAATGTCACAGCCACAGCAAGGCCCAATCCTAGCCGTATCTGAGAACTATACCACAGCTCACAGCAAAGCCGAATCCTAACCCATTGAGTAAAGCCAGGGATCGAACCCGCAACCTCATGGTTCCTAGTTGGATTCGTTTCCACTGTGCCACGATGGGAACTCCAAAACTTTGTTGAACCACAGAAAAAACAGTAACTCAGCTTGGTAAAAGACTCCGGTTTGGATAGGAAACACTTATAATGGATCTCGCACTATGTATAAGTGAAGTTAGCCCAGAAATGAAGAAAGAGGGAGAAGGCAGCCCAGAATGAAGAAATGTCACAAGGAAAGGCATGGAGGCTTAAAAGCAGCAGGATTTCTTGATAAATGTTGAGAAGTTCAGCTCATTAAAGACAACAGAGGCAATAGTAGTTTTTGCAAAGCAGCATACTATGGACCAGGTTTTTAATTTTGATCAATAGTTCTAACATTTGTGTGAAGGTTATAGGGTAGATAAAAGAGAGGGTGATGGATGAAAGAATAATTAGGAAATGGCTGCAGAAGACTGACAAGAAAAGACTTAAGTCTTAGTCTAATCTAAGGCTGAATAGTGAGAATGGAGAGAGGGGTCAGATTCAAACTAAGTTTAGGAGACAGACTAAATAGGACTTGGGGGTAAATGGAACCAGGAGGTGAGGGAGTGAAAGATTCTATCCATGATGATTTAAACAACAGGATAATAGAAAAGGAAAAGCACATTTATTAGGTGCCCCCTGTGTCTCACCCACTGTATCTGAATTCAAGAATGCAAGAGAAGAGGGTGGTTTGAGGTCAAAGTAATGTGTAAAATTATAATATTATAGTTATGTTAACTTGTAGGTGCCTAATGCAGGAAGTTCTTGCTTTGGATGGTAGTAGAGAACCATAAAGAAGGCTAGGCAAGCTGAACTCATGAAAAACAATCTTAATAGTCAATTATAATTGTTCTTTAAAATGTGCTGTCAAAACAGAAACTGTCACAAAAACAGAGATATAGATCAGTGGAACAGGATAGAAAGCCCAGAAATAAACCCAAGTACCTATGGTCAATTAATCTACAGCAAAGGAGGCAAAAACATACAAGGGAAGAAAGATAGTCTCTTCATTAAGTGGTGGTGGGAAAACTGGACAGCTACATGTAAAAGAATGAAATTGGAATGTTCTTTCGTGAGCATTAGCACCGCATACACCTTGTTAGTACAGACCAGTGTCTTTTCTAAACTGTGGTGAATTTACTTACTTCTTTCTACATTTGGATCAGCTTCCAACACTTTATCCTTTGTGCTTTCAATTTGTGAACTATCTCTGAGAGTTCCTTTAGTGTGTAGCTTTTTCCTGGTGTCAGTTCCTCTGGGACATCTTCATCCTTTAAGTTTGTCTTTACTAAATTCCTTGGAACATCCTAGTGTTTCCTGTAAAGCAGCAGTGTCAATATTCTTATGGCCAGCTATTTCTGCTACAAATCCGTTACATTTTATTCAAAATTTAACTTCCAGTGTTATCATATTTTGCTGATTTTTTGCTGCACGTTCATCACTTTGGCCAATTTCCTCTTTCAATTTCTATTTTTGTAAAATATTATGAAAAATGTAGGTCCTGGGAGACAGGGAGGCAACACAACAACATGTTTTGCTGTCTGTGTGTGAACTGAAGAATGATGCACAGTGACCAATCACCACAAACTTGAAAAGATAGAATAGACATTTCCAGTCATATGAATATCTGTTATTTATGTAAAGACTTTTGGACTTAAGATTTAAAAGTGAAATTTAGGCCATCGCTCATAGTTAATATGCCATGGTAATTAAAATCTGAAGCATATCATTGGGGACTGGTGTTACTTAGCTAAACTGTGGAAACTAAAGCATGTGTATATTGGAGCCATGCAAAGATTGGAATGCCTGTAGTCACCCACATGACACAGGAGCAGTTAGGTCTTGGGGAGCAAAGAAAAGGTTTTAGGAAGCATGAATTCATCATCAGTGTCAAATACTGACCTCCAGGGAGGTAGAAGGAATGAGTCTGGAAATAATACTCTTACTTTGTGCATTGGGAACCCTAACGACAAAACAGTGAAGCAAAGATCCAATTGTGATAGGTTTCAGAGAAAAACATTGAGAAATTTGACAAAATGAATATTAGCTATTTTTAAGAAATTTTCCAGTAAAAGGAAAGAGGGAGTTAAGATCCAAGGATTAGAAAAAGGCATTTAACATTTTTCAGAAAGAACTCCCATTTGCTCTGAAAGCATCTAAATATGCAGGTATGAGTCTAAGAGATTTAGTCAAACAACTTCTAAAATTCAGAAACATCTTATCTGCAATAGTCCCCAATAATATAAATTCCTACAGGTTTAAAAACTTCAATCCGCAGAAAGGAAATGAAGCCTATCTGGCATTTTCACTCACTTTCACCATGGGTTCCCTTTCGAAGAACTCAGCCTCTTATTTTGCCTACTCTAAGGTCAAGATTTGTCAAAAGAGAACTTTGTTATAATTAACCTGATGCCTGAACAGAACATAGCACAGAAATCAGTGGACATAAATAAAATGGTTTCAATGATGGTGAAACAGACACCATCAGACCAGAAATGATAATACATGAAAAACATATCTCCCTTGGACCATTGTTCAATTCTCAGTCTCATTACCTCAAATTAGTGAGCGTTTTATTAAAATGGATACTCAAGGGCTTTAGAAGTCAAATATGAAGTCTACCACTCAGTAGCTGCATAATTCTGGACAAATTATTGAATATCGCTCATCCATAAAGTTGTATACTAACATCTCCCTCATGGGGTTGAGGTGAGAATTAGGTGAAATTATATAAGAAGAAGCTTTGATTATTGCTTTGTATTAGTTTGGAAGTCAACCAAAAAATGTACTTCCCTTCTAATCAATAAGAATGACAAGCCTGAGCTTTGAGCCCAGTGTTCAGTGTAGGAATTGGTGTGATACACCTGCATGAGGAAAAGACTGGAACAAGAATGGATATAAAGCCATTGAAGCTGAAACACCTTGCACACTTCCAGATTGTTTCGATAAAATGTCATCTAGGATTTCCCATCATGGCTCAGTGGAAAGGAATCTGACTAGTATCCATGAGGATGCAGGTTCAATCCCTGGCCTTGCTCAGTGGGTTAAGGATCCAGTGTTGCCGAGAGCTTAGGTCACAGACACATCTTGAATCTGGCATTGCTGTGGCTGCGGTGAAGATCCACAGCTGCATCTCCAATTCGACCACTAGCCTGGGAACTTCCATATGCCATGGGTGTGACCCTAAAAACACACACAAAAAAAAGTCATCAAAATAGATTTTATACACACACACACACACACACACACACACACACACTCTTATAATCATCTTTTATATCTATTCTTCCTCAGCTTTAGAAAGACAGGGTTCAATCAAGTTCATTTCTGCCCAGGAGAAGTCAAAGGGTTTTCTCATCCAGCTGCTCTCCAATGACGACTGGTCATCACCATCACTGACACAGTCATATCCCAAATCTGCTCAGAGACTCACAAGAGCTACAACATTATCCTGTCCTCACTATATTTATTCACCCACCATCTGTCTCCCCACTGCCCTAAAGATAAGTACACAAGGTGCTCTCTGCTGTACCCCAGTGTCCACCACAGGGTGTCTGGGTGAAATAAAGGAAACAATAGGCAATTCTATAAAGTACCCAGAACTCTAGAAAGTAATGGACTAGACATTTCTCCAAATAAGACTTGGAAATGGATAGCAGGTACATGAAAATATGCTCAACATCACTAATAATCAAAGAAATGCAAATCAAACTTACAATGACTAATTCTACATGTTACCTGTTAGGATGACTAATTTAAAAAAAGAGAGAGAATGATAAAAAAGTGTTGACAAAGATAAGAAGAGAACGCTTACATCATTGGTGGGAAAGTAAATTACTGTAAAAAATAGTATAAAATTCCTCAAAAATTTTAAAATAGAATTACCATGTGGTCCAACAACCACACTTTGCAGTATGTATTCCAAGGAAGTGAAATAAGGATCTTAAATAAATATGTGTACTTTAATGTTCATTCATTTTGCAGCATTTACGTTTACAACAGCCAAGACATGGGGGAAAGCTTAACATACATCAACAGACAAATGGATAAAGAAAATGCAGTATGTACATGCAATGAAATGTTAAGCCTTAAAAAGGGAAATTTTACCATTTGCAATAACATAGATAAACTTGGAAGACATTATGCTAAGTGAAATAAGCCAAATAATAAGCCAGAATTACAAATACTACGTGATACCCACTTACATGAGGAATCAAAAAGAACAAACTCATAGAAGCAGAGAACAGAATGGTGGTTACCAGGGTCTGGAAGAAGAAGGAAACAGGGAGGTACATCAGAGGGTACAAAGTTTCAGTTTTGCAAGATGAATAAGTCCTAAAGATTGTCTACATAGTGTCTAGAATTAATAATTTTGTTGTATGCTTAGAAGCTTGCTAAGGGGGTAGTTATTACATTGTGTTATCACAAAATAAGCATTGATAATAGTAAAGAATGTAGGAGGAAGCTTTTAGAGGTGGTAAATACATTTATGTCACAGATTATGATAATGGTTTTAAGAATGTATATTTATCTCCAAACTCATCAAGCTGTATATATTAAGTAGGCACAGTTATGTACATGTCAGATCAAAAATGAGAGCATAGAACTCCTATAATGTCCTCCCCATAGAAGTCAGGAAAATGAAGCACAGAGGATCAGTTAACTGCCTAAAGCCTAAACTCAAACCCCTTAATGCCTATCAGCCCCTTCCAGAGCCCTGGACTCTTTCCTATTGGCCAGGCCTTAGGCAGTGTGCTTGCACCTGCATCTCCCTGCAGGGCTGTCAGGTGGAATGGATGGAGTCTGCTCTGTGGGTATTGCATTTAGGCGGAGAAGATGTCATGGCATCTTTGAAGAGTGCTACCCCTGGTGAGTACTCCCACCAAAAAATGTTCTTGAAGCTGTAGGAATAGGAGGGTTCCCTTGCCATGGAAAGGAAAACCAAAGGCTAGGGATAAAGTGTGCAGAGACTGAATTTCCAAAGGCTTAACAGAGGGGCCTTCCACCCCCCGCTCACCCATGAAGTATTGCAATTGGCCCTGTCAGCTTGGTATTTGAAAGAAATGGGTCGGGTGATGGGGCTGGATAAATCACAACAATTTGAAATGTTGCTTTGTTCTCCTATTGCGTTTGAATTTCTTCCATGTTACAACAGATCTTCTCTCCTTGCCCAAGCTGAATTGAATCCCTCTTTCCCTATTGTTGGAGGAGCTCAGGGTAAGGTTTCTTGTGCACTAATATTTGGACCCTTCCCAAAAGACTTCTCTCTCCACCCCTCTCAGCAGTCTCCCCCCTTCTCTTGCCAATCACAAGAAAAGACTTCTGAGTTTCTACCAGTCTGCAAAACATCTGCTTTTACTATTTGGCATAGTGTGGGGTTGGGGTGACAGGGGATTTGATTGGCCTCACAGGACTTATTATATTTGATACATTGTGTGTCAGACTTGGGACCCCTCCCCTCACTCGTTCCCATGCTCCTACATTCAACCTTGTGACTGGTTTCTTGTCAGTTTTGTTTTTCCAAGGCCCAGGAAACTGGATTAACTGTTCTAGGGTTAACTGTCCTTTTTCCGCTAGTGCTTCCTGGTCCCGCCTTCTCTCACTCCCTGCCTCTTAATAAATATGAGAAACTGACGGCGTCTTTGTTCCTGGTCATCTTCTGGGGCTTCAGGGGAAGAAGTTGTCCATAAAAGAGACTCCTGATTTACAGACCATCTCTTCATGCTTATTCATGGCCAACATTCCTCGGCACTGTGTCCATATGCATGCTTGGACAGCCAAATATCCATCCAGACAGCAGGGATGGCGGCCTTGGGATCCAGCAAAATCAGCAGCCCTAGCCCTGGAAGGCCCTCCTCCTGCACTCTGCTCTTCTCCAAATTCCTTTCCCCAGATGGATGCTCGCTCACCTCATTCAGGAGGCAGGAGGCTGTTCCTGACCCTCAGCCCCGCCCGCCACCCCTCCCACCATATTTCATCATCATGCACGTCTCTCATTTGGCTCCTGCCTGGCTGCCTCCCATATCACCAGCTGATCTTTCCCATGATACTGAGAAAGGGTCAACAGGGCTTTGGAGTTAGTTATGCCTGGTGATGAATCTCCATTTTATCTTGTATTACTTTGCTAAGGCCGCCACAACAAAATACCACAGACTGAGTGGTTTAAACAACAGAAATGTGTTTTCTTATAGTTCTGGAGGCTGGAAGGTCAAGAACAAATTACCAGCAGGGTTAGTTTTCTTCTTGGCTTATAGATGGCTCTCCTCTCCCTGTGTCTTCACATGGTCTTCCCTATTTTTCTGTCTGTGACCAAATGGCCTCTTCTTACAGGGACACTAGTCTTATTGGATTAGGGCCCATTGCAACAACCTCATTTCAACTGAATCACCTCTTTAATACTCAGTCTCCAAATACAGTCACATTCTGAGATACTGAGGCTTAGGTCTTCAGCATGAATCTGAGGAGGACATGATTCAGACTATATGTAACTTTAGTTAGAGCAGGGGTTTGTAAATGAAAGTTAATGTGACTTCATCTGTAAAACAGAGTTAATAATCCCTCCTAGGATTGCAAGGATTAAACAAAATTCTGTACATCAAGAACCTGGTTAGAAGAGATAGGCAATGAGATCCTGCTGTACAGCACTGGGAGCTATATCTAGTCACTTATGATGGAGCATGATAATGTGAGAAAAAGGAATGTATGTGTGACTGGGTCGCCTTGCTGTATAGTAGAAAACTGACCAAACACTGTAAAACAACTATAATTGAAAAAAATAAAAATCATTAAAATTAAAAAAAGAACCTGACACCGAATACACTTTCAAAAGACCAGTTCCTTTCCCATTACTCCCACTTTACCTTGACCTCCCTCCCTTGAGATCAGGGTTCATGCTTCCTTTTGTCAACCAAACAATAGATAATATTTTCTGCATTTTAATGCAGGTAGATTGAGTAGTACCTTATTGACAGCTGGGTGCCTCTCTTTCTCTAGTTAACTGTAATATCTGAATCACAGGAAAGACAAGGTAGCACAATGGAGGGAAAGCGAGAGGCATAGTGGCCAGAGGTGTCAGCTCTGGAGAGGCATAGTGGCCAGAGGTGTCAGCTTGAAAGTTTTTAAAGCTCCCTCTGCCTCTATCTTCTATGAAAGAAGGCTGAGCAACACAAACTAGCAGGGTTGTTGTAAGGATGAAGTAAGGAACCTTCTGTGCAGCCAGTACCCAGCGAGTCCTCTGTGATGAGAGTTACCGTTTTTACTCTCAGGGCATGTTTAGCATTGTCCCTGAGCATATGAGCTGGCCAATTTGCCTTACTCAGTATGCAAATGTGTTTTGAAAGGTGACCAAACAATACAAGGAATAACCTGGATAACTTTTTGTTCTATAGGCAGAGTGTTTGTGCTCAGCCTGCTTTGGGTGAGATTGGGAACTGTCTACCCGTCATCATGTTAAGCCTCAGTATCCTGCTTTTTTTTCCACGGCCAAAAGTAGTCAAATAGGCTACCCTCAAGGTTTCCTTTGAGTTAGAGTGACCACAGCCTTTGTGAAATATTAGGAGCTGACCTAGGATAGAGGGTAATTGATCAGCCATCAGCTTAACTCTGGCTGAGAGCAGGGCCTGAGCAATAGCATTCAGAATAAGAAGCTTTCAAAGAGCATAGCACACCTGCAGCTTAGAGTATCCCCAAGACCACCTTCACTTTTGACAACAACTTCAAGTTCTGGGGTCTCCAAGGCTACCCTTGTTTTCAGTAATTCACCAGAAGGACTCATTAAACTCACTGAAAGCTCATATTCACAATTTGGTTTAATACATCAAAGGGATGCATATTAAAATCAGCCAATGAAAGAGTATGTGGAGCAGAGTGCAGTAGAGCTCCACACACACACAATTTCCAGTTATTATCTCTGAGTGGAGACATAAATGGTCATAACTTCTCCTGACAATGATGTGTGACAATTCACACGCCAACCAGGGAAGCTAATCTGAGCCTTGTTGTCCAGAGTTCGCATTGGGGCTCAGTCATCTGGTTGTGGTTGACTGTGACCAATCACATGCTGACTTTCATCTCCAGCCCCTCCAGAGGTTGAGTCAATACCTGAAGACCCCATTTTAGATCACTCTATCCTTGGGCATGGTTTCCATTAATTTGGAATGCTCTGTTTATTTGGATTAAAATGGAACATGTAGTTATGATTTATTTACACTGAGGTGACTGAACGTGATAATCTAATCTTCTAAATGTGGAAATCAAAGGAAGGTGTTACTAGCTCAGCATTAACTTTCTCACCCCAGGACATTTGCACTTGCCACTTCTTCTGCTTTGATGGCTCTCCATCTTTATGGCTCTTTCCCTCACTTCATTTGGGTCTTTGCTCACATGTTGACTTATCAGAAAGGCCCTCCCTGACCACTCCATGTAACATACCATACACGCACACTCACACTCACACACACACACACTCTCTCTCTGCATGTGTACACACTCAAGGAAAGTAAACAGTGCTTTGAAGATAGTAGGTGCTCAATGCATATCTGCTGAAAGTTGTGAAATGCCAGGCAATGATGATTGACTTCCAGTGAGTGACAACCTTCCTGGTTAACAGCTGCATGACAGTTGAGAATGCCAGCATCTTAATTTGATATGACTATGCTACAAAATCTGCAAGACATCAGAGGTGAGAAGACAATGGCCTATACTCAAGGCTCAACTCATCATGTAGTTGATGATGCAAGGATTGCACACATGCAACTAATTAATTTAGCACAGCCTCACCCACTAAACTATCAAGATCCTGTAGGGCAGTTAGAAGACAAGGCAATTATGGGAGAGTCAGTACAGAACAAAAGTTCTGTGGCAAGTTCAGGAGAGGAAGAGATGAATGTGGAGTGGGAGAGTGTTACCTGAGTGAGCTAAGCTCTAACAGAGAAAGCTCATGCTAACACATGGGTACCTAAGCCAGAATAAGTGGTGGGTCAGGCAGCTACCTGCTCAGGACACATTTATACAGAAGTCCAAACTATCACTGGAGTAAGCTGGAACTGTGGTACCAGCTAACGTGCAATTCCTTACATAAATGGCAAAATTTTCGATGATCTCTACTCCATTTTTGTGACAAATAAAGCTATTTTTTTCATTTGAACAGGAAAAAGTATTTATGCCCCCTCTCTACTTTGTAAGACACTTACAGAAAATTTTGTTTACTCAATCCTTCACTTAATCAGTTAATGAGTATTTATTAAGTGCCTTTTCTGTGCTGGACATTTTTTAGGTTCTGAAGGTCTAGCTGTGAACAAGAGAGATGAGTCTCACCTTTCAGGCTCTGCCCCCAGTTAAGCAATGGTCCCCCAAAAGGACTTGGCTCAGACATCCCAGAGGTGTTCGGGTGATTAAAAAACATATGAAAAAGAAAGATTTGCTAGATTTTAGCATTATATATACTTTTACACAATGTTTTCAACTTTGCTATAAATCTGAAATTGTCCCCTTCCCCAAAATAATTTACTTTTTAAAAACACATCTGCTAAATAACTTATAAACATAAATGCTATCGCAAGTGAACCGCTTTATGTACTTAGAAGCCATTCTTTTTAAGTGCTTTATAAGCATTGTTCATTTAACATCTAAATAACTATTGTTCCACTTATAAACATTCCATTCAAATAAAGCCATGCTATTTGAACATGAGGAAAAATGTTAGAACTGTTCACATTTATTTTTGTCTCAAACATCTGTATTTCTGTTGTGCACATTTCATGATTTACACATATTAATCCAGTAGTTTATATATATAATTTATGTACAAATAAACATGCCTCTAGTGGAAGGTTACATGTCTCACATACTTTTTTGACAGAGGTACACAAAATAATTTGGAGACCACTGAGAAATGTACACTAAGTACATTGTACGCTAAGAATTTGTCTGCAGATCTATCTTCCAACTTATCCTTAAGGGAAGGAACTGGCTTCTCATGGAAACACACACCTTGTAAGGCTTTGGAGGCACTCATGGAAGCCTGGATACCACATACCTCCTGGCTACCTGCATGCTTTGAGAGCCAGGAAATACAGTTAACCTGGGGCTCGAGTGCAGAAAAGACTCACCCCAGGTGTTTGGAAAGTCTATCTCCCCCACTTATATTTTGTGTTATCTTGTTATTCCTTTTAAAAATGTGAATTGTCATGGTTTGTGTGTGCTTTCTGTTTTAAGCTGCCTCAAATCCTTTTTGGAGGACGCAGAGTATAAATCATCAATAGTTTAATAACAGTCTATTAAAAGAAAAAGCAGAAGTTGAACAGCTTAAAAGGACAACTGCAATTGCTCAACTGACTTAGGAGAAGCATCTTCTTAAGCGTTTTCTAAGCATGCATTTAAAGGACTAATGTTCTAATTACTAACATTCTATCCAAATAAAGCCAGTTACTCTTGGCAGTGGTTCGTTAACCTTAAGTATAACTGTCTTTGCTTGAATTGAACGTGGTGACAGGTCTATACCAAAATCTTAACAATGTAGACTGGTTGGGGACATTCCTTTGCTTCGCCTGCAGGCCTCGGAATACTGCCTGCAGGCCTTGGAATACTGCCTGGTACTTAACACATATTCCAAATGATAGAATATGAGATGTGGAAGGGTCTTTATAGATCATTGATTCAAAACTCCACATTTTCTAATTAAGAAAATTAAGATACAAAAAAAAAAAAAAAACAAGGAAGGATCTGACCTAAAAGGCACTCGGTGATGAATGGCAAAGCTGGGATTAAAACTTGGATTTTCATCACCCTGTCTGTGCTCCATTAACATCAAGCTCTCTTCCAATTGTTGAGCTGGATTTAATGTAATTTAGCCCTTTCAGTAATTCACACTGTCCTTCCCAACAATTACCCAAATTACCAAGGCTTTATGATGATTCCATCTCTGCCCATAATTCTGGGGCACAGACTTCCTGTTCATGTAGAGAAAGTGTCCATTCTCCATTCTCTCCCAGCTTCTGACAGCTCCTTGACATCTGGGATGAGAAGTGACGAAAATCCTACTCCCACCGTGGGGCACTCTGCAGCCAAATGATGTGAGGGGCCAGACCCAACATCGTCCTGGGAACCAACTTCTTCATTCAATTGTCTGTGAAGAAATCAACAGCCATTGTTTCTCTCAGACCCATCCTGCTATTGCTGCCACACAGGACACACCATGATGGGAAAACCCAGGAGACAACTGGTAATAATGAAACAATGGGCCTTGGCCTCACCAAGAATGACTCCAGGAAAAATAATTACAGGCAGGGATGCTCTCCAAAACACACAGATGGCTCCACCAGCTCTTTCCTCTGAGTTAAAGACAGGCCTGACAAACACCATCAGCCTCAAGGATATCAAAATTGGAGAGAGCAGGAGAAAAGGGGAAAGATGAAGACATCGCTGGCTGGACCAAAAGAGACTCCAAGGCAGAGAGCAGCGGGAGGGGGGATTCTTGAGTGAAACAACATCACAGCTGACATCATCCAGGCAGGGCAGGCTGGGAACAGCTGAGCTAGCAAAACAAGCTCCCAGCAGGCTCTAGAGACAGTCCTGCAGCACAAGATAATCCTGCAGTAATTGTTCTTCTGCAGCACAGAAAATTCCAGCAAAGCAGAGGCAAAATCACAGTCAAATAAAAGATTTCTGAAGGCACAGCAAAGCTGTATCCAGACTGCTAGTCTCATTCTTAGGCCTGGACAGATCCCATCCTCATCCAGAATGATCCAGCAATAGTAGACAGCAGTCAGCCAAAATGGGGAGGCCTGAGTTCTGGGCCTACTGTTGGCTACTTAGCTAAAGGTGGGCTGCTCACTCCAAGTCTCTAGTTATTCTCAGTCATAAAATGAAGCTGGGTTAGATCTGTGGGTTTCAATTTTTGTTTTTAGCATTAAATCTTTTTTTTATTACCCCGTAATATTTTCCATAGAAGCTTGAGATTAAAACGGGACATAAGGGAGCCTTCAAATTGAAATGGAAGCAGCAAGAACCAGGCTTGGCTTATGGGACCCACCCATTGCCTCATGTAGCTGAGGCCCCTTCTTGGAAGGCTTGAAACTGCTGGGCTAGAAGCTCAAAAGGGCTTTCCAGCTCTCAGTCTCTGTGACACCATGATCCTGAGAACCTATGGATTTTGGTGGATGGTAAGAATAGTTGGGCTTTGAAGACTAGGCCAAGTTGGGATAAGGGAGGAGAAGGAGCAAAAACATCAGCAAGCAGCAAAGGGGCTTTCCAGCTGAAGTAAATCATTTAGATGAATGCTGTTGACTCTGCAGTGTAGAGTGAGGGTGGAATCAGTGCTTTCCAGGAATGTTTGCAGTAGGACTCTGTTTTCATTATACCCTACCCCATCAATGAGAGATGCTTTCTAATGAAATTACAAGAAACACATCAGACACAGACAATAAAATCACAGATCAGCTTGGCAGACAGCCAGATAATCCAGCCACCTCAGGTGTCCACAGAAGTCAAAGGCTATTCCCCTTATCATCTGAGGTGGGGGATAGCAGGCACCATGAAGGTCGGGTGCCTTCCCACAGTAGCTGCTCTTGGAACAAAGTCACAAGGTTGTTCCCATTTAGAATGATACTAGCTTCCTAAATATAGGAATGTGGCTCCTTGCCTTGGGGAGCTTCCAGTTTGTCTCTAGAAAACAGACAAATGTTTCTGGGAAGAAGAAAAGGAAAAATTCACTAAATAATGAAGTCTAAATTATGCAGCCAAGTTTACAGGTGATGAGGGTGTGTCATTGGGAAACTGTCAGAGCAATGAGGCTAGAGGTAGAAAAGATAAGCTTTGAGGAACAGAGGTGCTTCCACCTCCTGATGGTCTTCGTGATAACTCAAGAGAAGAAACACATTGGGAAAGAGATTCTTAAAAAGCAAGAAGCAAATGCTCAGGTTGCAACCCATGAGCTCATTGCTCCGGCTGGTACAATGGGTTTGCCCTTTACTGTGATGCATCCTCTTGAACTTTGAAAGAATCTAGTGTGGTAAATTGCCTCCAATGATGACTGCCAGCGATCCTGCCCTTCCTTATGCACACAGTGCTCCTCCCACTAAGCGGCAGTGACTATTTCCCCTCCCTCTGAATCTGTGCTGGCTCTTACTTGGTTGGACCAACAGAATGTGGGAGAGGTGACCCTGCCATTTCTGGTCCTAACCTTTAAGAGGACTGACAGCCTCCAGTGTCTTTCTCTTGGAAGCCAGCCACCTGGGCTGGACAGTAGATGAAAGACCACATGGAGAAAGGGACGATCCTTATGGAAGAGAACTAAGGGGCCCCAGTTGACAGTCAACAACATGGTCCCAGATATGTGGTTGAGGTTATTATGGTCATTCTAACCCCAGCAGAGCACCCAGATGAGTTTCCAGCTGAATGCAGCCACATGAGTGACCCTAGCCAACACCACACAGAACAGAATGACCTAATTGAGATCAACTAATAGAGAATTGAGAGAAATAGTTATCAACTCTCGTTTTAAATAGTCATCGAGTGTTGAAATGGACAGTTTCACAGCAATAGATCAATGATACACCTTGACTGGATGATATGAGACTGTGTTTAAGGAAGAAAAGATAGTGTTCCCACTCTCTAAGGCAAAGGTACTGAACTGGATATCTTTGGGCTTTTAGGGGCTCTGAGGATAGATTGCGAGGAGCCTACAACTGTCCCTGAAATTACATGCAAATTGTAAGTCCCTGCACATGTGTGTATTTCTCAAGGGAAAGAAATCGTGAAATTACTCAGATTCTCTCACCTCAGGATTTCCCAAGCCAGTTGGACTAGGCAAGGAGTGGAGAACACTTAAATCTCTTTGTTGTGGGCATACCCTAGTGACCTAGTGGTTAGGATTCTGCACTTTCACCACTTTGGCCCAGGTCTAATCCTTGGTCTCAGAACAGAGATCCCACATCAAGCCATTGCACACCACAGCCCAAAAAATTAAAAAATAAAAATAAAACACCTCCTTATTGTGACTCTAGGTGATGTTTCATCTGGTTTAGCATATTTGAACTTTTTTTTTTTTAAAGGAACCAAAGCCCAGTGCCTAAAATAGCTAAAAGTGAAGCTTCTCCAAATGACGTGGAGGCTTATATTCTTCCCAATGGTGTGTCACCCTCATTCCCCACTGAGATCCACATCCCTGGAATTGAAAACTACTTGCCATGGGGGTGATTTTTCCCCAAAATTTACCTTTTCCAGAATGTCATATAAATAGAATCATACAGCATGCAGTCTTTGGAATCTGGCTTCTTCCATATAGGACAATGCTTTGGAGGTTCGTCCCCACTGATCCACAGACCAACGGATCCCTCCTCTTTATTACTGAGTATTATTCCATCATATGGATGCTATAGTTTCTTTATTCATTCACGGGTCAGTGGACATTTGAGTTGCTTTCCTCCTAGGTTTTAAATACCCAAAGAAGTTTCCAGGGAAATTTGATAGCTTCCTTTCCTGGACTTTAAAATTCGCTTGGGTTTTCTGTGAGGGTGACAGAGGCAGAAGAATATTTCAGTGGATTTTGGAGAGGGTAGACTAAGCGCTTCACTGAAATCAACAATCTAGCTGTGTGCTGATCATTCCTGCCAGCGTGTCATTTGGCGGATGTGGGAGTCCTGCACAGCCACAGAAGGGAAATAAAAGCCAGTCTGACCCCCTCCCCCGAAGGTGCCCACCCACTTTGGTGTAGGTTGGCACCGTTGCACACAGGAGAATGCAGATGAATTCCCAGACAGTTGTGTAACAGCCTCAGTGTAACAGATAGGCAGGTGTCACAAAGAATGGGCGCCCTGAACCAAACTAGCTTTATCACATTTCACAGTGTTTCAGGCCTCCCCTTCCCAGCCCTGATTCCACACAGGGCTCTGAAATCGATATGTGCCCTGGAGAGCCCAGGAGGGCCCCCATCCAAAACTGCCTCAGCAGGATGTGCCTTAGCCCTGCTGCCTGAAACAGCTTCCCCCCACCCAGCTGCCTACGAACCCTAGAGATGATAGCAGTTGCAGGGCATTCTGCTTCACTTCTGGCGCCAGTGGTTTCATGGGTATCTTTTCCTGCTTGGCAGCCCCCAGGAAGCAGCGATAACATAGATTGAACTCTGCTTAAGGGATTGTGAAATATGTAATAACACAAGGAGCGTTTGCCCCAAAACATAGTTCTGTGGGTTGGCTCTGGAAAGGAGAAGCTCTCAGTGGAAAAGATGAGTCTGGAGTTGGGAATTCATTCACCTTTCCCTGGAATCCCTTCTTGCCTGTCCCTGCTGCCACTGTTGCAATGACCTTCAATGACCTCCTCCCTCCTTGTTGGTCTGACCCAGGATGAGCCAACATAATACCCTGCAGAGACTTGGCTGGGAGCAACAGAGAAGCATGGAGCTAGAAGGTCTGATGCTGCAAGGCATGGCTCCCTGCATAATTCTTGGTCTCCCCCAGGCCCTTCTTAACCACAGCCCAGGAGGATATGCATAGATCCCTGGATTTTTGGGGTCTCTACCGAGAATCAGAAGCTAAGCTTGTTCTCCCAGTCTGCTGGAACCCACAGTCATCACTGTCTAAGTTCTTGGATGAGAATTTGCCTCTTTCTTAAATGAGTCTAACAAGCTAAGGTGCATTAATTGTGAAAGACCCAACTTCTGATTCACACAATCATGGCTTGACTGTGACCTTCTTTGAAGGAGACCAAGGCACAAATGATGCAGCATGTTCAGTAAGAGCTGGGGTCGGGAGGAGTGGGATGAGGAGGCCAACACAGCAGAGAGGTTAAGGGCAAAGTCTTTGTGATCAGACAGCCTAACCTACTACCTCCCTTCTGTGAAACTATGGCAAGTCACTCAACCTCCCTTGTTTTCCATACCTGAGCGTTGGTTTCCATATCTGTAAAATGGGATGATAATAATGCCTATCTCTTTAGACTATAACTGAGTAATAAAAGTTTAAATGAAGCAAAATCCTTGCTACCCAGTACATAATAAGTCCTCAGTAAATAAAACATATTATTCCTGTTGATACAGTCTAACAATACTCTGTTAGGGAAAAGTTTCTGTTTAAGTACAAAGTTCCCACTGGTTCCTTAGCTCCTCAGCACTCCCTCATTTTCAGGCTGGGTCCTGAGGCTCTGAGTCCAGACCCTGAGTAGAGGCCTGGCAGAGTGCTAGAGGATCATTTACCTGAGGTCAGCTGTGCTTGCCCCATGGACCGGGCCTTGCAGCATATGGGTAGGGGCCGACAGTCAAGCTGGCCAGAGCATCTCACTCGGCATCAGTCCCATGGGGCTGATCATCCAGGTATGAAGTCGAGAAACAGAACTCACCCCCCTCCCCTGGACCTTCTGGACTCATGTAGATGTCTGAGTACCTGCCTCCCAACCCAGCCCTTCACACCTGTTCCTCGCTCCACTGCAGTGCTCTTTCCTTGGCTCACCCCACCTCATCATTCGGATACAGCCTAAATGGCACTGCCTGTGAGCCACCCTCCTTAAGCTCCTCTTTTTTTTTTGCTTTTTAGGGACATACCCTTGTGGCATATGGAAGGTCCCAGGCTAGTGGTCGAACTGGAGCTGCAACTGTCAGCCTACACTACAGTCACGGCAACAAAGGCTCCCAGCCGCATCTTTAGACTACATTGTGACTCGTGGCAATGCCAGATCCTTAACCCAATGAGCAAGGCCAGGAATCAAACCCACATCTTCATGGGTATTAGTTGGGTTCGTTACTACTGAGACACAATGGGAACTCCCTCCTCATTATTTTTTTGTCACCCTGAGTTTTTATTGTGATAGTGCTTATCACAATTTTTAATTACACTTATTTGAAAGTTGGTTTATTTGCGGGCTGTCTCTTGCTCTATCTTCTTCTTAGTTTCTTACTGTACACTCAGCACCTGGCAGGGTAGTCATTTGATTTGTTGAATGATGGAATGATTAAATGAGTCAATAAATTCCAGTGGGCTGTATCAGGTTGAACCATATAAAATTGCCATTATTCAATCATCTTTAACCTGACCTAATATTCACCATATGGGAAATTTACCTTCACTTACCTGTGATGGATTTATATATTATAAAGGGCATAAGAAACCACCCATTAGCGCAGGTTCACCTCACTGTTTGGCAGTCCATCCAGTATCTCCAGAAATGTCACACATGTGAAGTACACAGAGCTGTCCTTAATTCACATGTGATGAAACTGAGCAGTGGAATTCAATGGCCCACCCAAGGTCGGCTCTGCTTGCGGTTTAGATTATACACATGTGTGTTTATATATACCAGCAATTTTTAAAGCCCACACTTGGGAGCAAAAAAAAAAAAAAAAAAAGCCTTGCAAATTGAAAGAACATATATGGTTGAATTTAGAACAACACAGTTAATAAAATGCTTTCACTGTTTTTGAACTTAATGGCAAATGGGGCTTTTATTGATTTCATTCTTTATACTCACCATTAGCTCAATAAAAGTGCTTTTTAATTTAACTCAAATGCTTTTAGCTCACAATTTTTGAATTCAATAAAAATCATTTTTAAATTCTCTTCATTGCCTTTGCTCATTCTGAATTAGGCATTTCTCTGAACTTGAACAAGACCTCTTTGCAAATAGATGTGTTTCTAATAGGCTTCTGCATATACTCATTACCGTCTTCTAGCGCTTCGATCTGAGCACAAGTCGGTGGGCACAATCACCAGTCGATTTCCTCATTAGTCGAAAATTTGTGCCTGGTATCAAAGCCTGGTAAGGGCAGAAAGCATGTGATTACTAAATTCTGACAGATGTCCTTCTAATTTTTGTTGTGACAGTAATTGCCATGAAGTTGTGCAATTTTATTCAACAGCGTTGAGAATTTTAATTGATATATAAAACTTTCGCAAATGTAAAGAGAAACTAGTTATTGTTAACTCTGGCATCATTTTAGACATTATTCAAAGCAGTGGGTTGTTTTCCTCACTCCCCACAAGCGAACTGCCACGCTAGCAGTAAAAATCTGTAGTCGGTTCTGACACCTGCTGCTAATGTTTGCTTTAGGGATCTTCTGTAGCCATTCCACTACCACTATTTCTCCTGAAGAACCTAGATTTGAGGTTATGGGACAAGTTCTACAAGTAGCATTGTTACCACATAAAAACTTTATTAGCAGCTTTACAATCTTAAGCCTTTTTAATGCTAAAAACTCAATATTGACATTGCTATAAACATTGGCCAAAAAAACATCACTCCTGAGGTCCACTAAGTTCCATGTGCTCCTCACCTGCCCGCTCCTCTCAATGCCTATAATAGTCCATGGCTTTACCTCCACTGTAGAAAAAAGTGCCACATTTTAAAAAGATTTCCTACTTCCTTGGGATCCTGGGTAAATGTCAGAGCACATTAATTTTTTTGAAATTAATTGATTATTAATGCATCTACCTTCTCATTCCATGGTGAGTGTGTGAGAGTGACATTTTATGGGCCATTGTACGAGAAGAAATGGTTTTGTAATGGTGCTTTGTGAGGTAGAAGATTAAGCTAATGATACTGTTCAAGCTCCAGCCACAGGCACTCTACCTCCTCCAAACCCAGCTTCAGTGGGTCACAGGCCAGCACCTCCACTGGTGGGCGGTAATGCAGGTGGCTCCCCTTTCACACTTTCTCTAAGCGAAGAAGTAGAAGAAGAAAATAAAAATGTTAGAGAATTTATTAGTGAAAGCAACAGACCAAAAGATAAAAACAGCAGACAATGAGGAGCAAAAATAGACATGGGCCCCTAGGTTTTCATGGCAAGGCCAGGGGAAGGGGAGATAATCATAAAAGCCATGAAAGCCAGTGTGTCAGGGCACCCCACAGCCTGCTCAAATGGGGCAGAGGAAGTGTCTGTAGCCAAAGAAGGGCAGAGCCACTAAATAACACACAGATGCTCCTGAAAATGAGCCTGAGGGTGGCTGGCCGGTAACGTGGGTAGCAAGTGACAGCTCAGACCACAGGCATCCACAGTAACATCAAAACTTTTTTGAAAAAAAAAACAAAAACAAAAACTCAGTGAGTAGCTCAATCTGTAGAAATGGAAAGCTAACACTGTTTTCCAGACCACATGCTTATAGCGGATCTCTGCACTGACACTGAGCAGAAGCCCTGCTTACAAGCAACAAGCAGGCAGCCTCCAGAGGATACCCAGAGATGGTCCACAGATGAGACCGTTTGAAGATTAGAGGTCGATGAGTTGATTTGTGGCTGTAGTCCCCTCCCTGGGCTCTTCAATGCTTAAATCCAAGGCTTCATAAACCAAGAGTAAGAGCAAGAACAGTCTCTTCTTTACCCTCCACCTGGGATGCTGGTCAGCCCTGGTACACCACTCAGTTTCTGTCATGTTCCCCGAAGCTCTATGGATAAGAAGCTGAGCTGTAGACAAAATCCCAGTTCTAGCACTTCCTGTCAATACGATATTGGGGAAGTTACTTAAACCTCTCTTTCTTCAACTGTTAAGTGTGAATAAAAATAGAAGTCTATTTCATGAGTTGTTACAAGGATTAAATGAGATCTACAATTTAAGTGGCTTGCAATGCCATCTGGCACATTGTAAGCACTCAATAAATATTAGCTAATATTATCACTATTGTAGTTATTCCCATGGGCAGGATTGCTGAGAACACAGACTACTCCAGACCCAGTTATGACAGAGGTAGAACAAAGCTTTCTAGTTCTTTTTCACTCACATTCTACTTTCTTTTCTTCACCTCCAGTCGACTAATATATCTCTGGCTGAACTATATTTTGCTGACCCCTCTTTTCCTTTGGCTGCAGTTGCCTCATTTACCATTTTTGTTTGTTTTGTTTTTTGTTTGTTTTGTCTTTTTAGGGAATGCACCCTTGGCATTTGGAATTTCCCAGGCTAGGGGTCAAATCAGAGCTGCATCTGCTGGCGTATACCACAGCCATAGCAACAGAGGATCCAAGCCACGTCTGTGACCTATACCACAGCTCACGGCAATGCCAGATTTGCTGAGCGGGGCCAGGGATCAAACAAGCATCCTCATGGATACTAATCAGGTTTGTTACCACTGAGCCACAATGGGAACTTCCTCATTTATTTATTTATTTATTTATTTTGTCTTTTTGCCTTTATGTAGAGCCGCACCCGCGGCATACGGAGGTTCCCAGGCTAGGGGCCTAACAGGAGCTGTAGCTGCCGGCCTTCGCCACAGCCACAGCAACGCGGGATCCAAGCCGCGTCTGCAACCTACATCATAGCTCACGGCAACGCCGGATCCTTAACCCACTGAGCAAGGCCAGGAATCGAACCTGCAACCTCATGGTTCCTAGTCGGATTCGTTAACCACTGAGCCACGGAGGGAACTCCCCTCATTTACTATTAACAGCCACCCCCATCATCTCTATCACTACTATCAATACCTGTACCACCAACACCAGCAGGACCACCTCTAGCATCAACTCCAACACCATAGCAGCTCCATCACCTCTAGCTCCACCAACACCACTGCCTCAGCATCTCCAGGTCCCCCTCAAACCTTTAAAACACCAACATTTCCATCACTACCTTTACCCTCATCACCACCACCATCAGCTCCATGACAATCATACATTGAACTAAACATTTTACATTTGTAAGATCCATGTTCATTTTTTTTTAATTTTTGAAGGTAGTATTATATTGTATTTTTGTAGTTCTCTGTCTTCATTTTTACAGGGTTTTGGTATGGCGTCCTTTTTGCAGACAATAGAGTTATAGCATCTCTTACTTCTGGTGTCTGCCCCCCTTGTGGCTGAAGTTGTTATGGGGGTGCTTGCTGTAGGCTTCCTGATGGGAGGGACTGGTGCCTGCCCACTGGTAGGTGGAGCTGAGTCCTATCCTCTGGTGAGTGGGGCTTTGTCTCTGGTTGAGATTAGTGGCGGCTGTGTGCATGAGGGGTCTTTAGGAAGCCTGTTTAATAATGGGTGGGGCTGTGATCCCACCTGGATTATTGTTTGGCCTGGGGCTTCTCAGTGCTAATGGGTGGGGCCAGATTTTCCCAAAATGGCCACCTCCAGAGAAACACACACTGATGAATATTCCCGAGAGCTTCGCCTCCAATGTCCTTCCCATACAATGAGCCACAGTCACCTCCTGTTTTCTCAGAAGATCCTCTAAGAACTGCAGTCAGGTTTGACTCAGATTCTTATGGAGACTTTGCTTTGCCCTGGGACCCAGTGCACATGAAAGTCTGTGTGCTACTTTCAAGAATGGGGTCTCCATTTCCCCCAGTCCCGTGGAGCTCCTATGCACAAGCCCCGCTGGCCTTCAATGCCAGATGCTCTGGGCGCTCTTTCTCCCAATGCCAGATCCCTAGACGTGGGTATTTGACATGGGGCTCAGAACTCTCAGTCCTGTAGCTGAGTCTCTGTGATACAGTTACTTTCCAGTCTGTGGGGCTCCTCCCCGGGAGGTATGGGGTTCCTTATATCACGTAATCACCCCACCTACCTCTTGATGTGGTCACCTCTTTGTCTTCTGGAGTAGTAAATCTTTTTTGAAAGTTTCCAGTCCATTTGGTTGAAGGTTGCTCAGCATTTAGTTGTAACTTTTTTGTTTTTATGAAATAAGTTGAGCTCTAGTCCTTCTGTTCTGCCATCTTAATCCTGTCTCCTATATTGTATTTTTGAAGCCACTTCAAAACCTTTTTGAAATAAGGTAGGATGCAAACATAGCTATATATAATAGCCATTATTTAATGGAAAGACATAAATGCAATATATGACACTTAAATTGATCTAAATCTAAATGATAGATTTTATCAATAGTAAATTAGTAAATAATGCTATAGCATTACTAGAAATTAAAATGTATAGACTCGTCTCATTCTTGTCTTTGTTACTGATGTGTGTAATCCCATGCAAGTTTCCTAAATTCTGGGAGACTCCATTTCTTCTTCTGTAAAATGAGGATGACAAGCCTGGCAACAGCATAGTTTTTCAGATTGTTTTTAAGATGAAATAACATGGAGTTCCCGTCGTGGCTCAGTGGTTAAAGAATCTGACTAGGAACCATGAGGTGGCGGGTTCGATCCCTGGCCTCGCTCAGTGGGTTAAGGATCAAGCGTTGCCGTGAGCTCTGGTGCAGGTTGCATACGCAGCTCAGATCCCACGTTGCTATGGCTCTGGCGTAAGTCGGCGGCTACAGCTCTGATTAGACCGCTAGCCTGGGAACCTCCATATTCCATAAGTACAGCCCTAGAAAAGGCAAAAAGACAAAAAAAAAAAAAACAATGAAATAACATGATGAGCATGAAAGTGTATTGGCAAAAAAATCTAGCCTGCGTGCAAATATCAAGCTGTACTCATTTAAGCACATGTCCTAAAGGGCCTTCACTGTAAACTGCATGTGACAGGAGTCTTGCTCTACCTGGGTTTTTGCTGAAGTGTGTTCTTAAGTGAGCTGAGGGCAAAGTGGAGCTGCAGGGTCTCTCAAGATCCCAGGTTCATGGCCTGCTCCTGCTCTTGCCAAGACTGAAGTTGTCACTGCCTTCCTCCTTCAAAGACTGAGAGAAAAGTCTCTGGACAAGCGGTCAGGGATCTCTCAACGTTCAAAACACACAGGTCTACCTCTCCATCCCATGGCAGGAAGTTTGTCACAGCTGGCCCCTTATGTTGCATAAATGCTGCAGCCAATTTGAGATTTGAATATAATTTCCCAATCTTCCTCTATCAGTTGAACAAAATATCCACCAAGAAATAAATTGCTTGGGGATTTGCCTGGTGGCTCAGCAGGTTAAGTGTCCAACATTGTCACTGTTGTGGCTCCGATCACTGATGTGGTTCCGATCACTGATGTGGTGTGGGTTCAATCTCTGTCTCAGGAACTTCCCTTGCAAAAAAAAAAAAAATTCTCCAAATATACTAACTGTTCCCAACCTTCATTGCCCTAAATAGTGGATGCAAGCAATAAAACTGTTTCAAACACCAATTCCTACTTTACTTAGAAAACGAGGAATATTTCTTCACCATCTACCCATAATGCTTGCCTTAGGAATCACTGAGAAAGCTTGCTAAGTCCCTCATCATCCCCCACCCAGCCCCACATCATCCTTTGGGTACCCTCAGCCCAAGCCTTACACCAGACCCCACATAAGACAAAAATGGCAGCATATTCACAAACTTAGTTCTAATTGTTCATTGCTTTCCTATTCTCCATTATTATTGATCCCTGCTCTTCATTCACTATTACTGCCCCTGCTCTTCATTCACTGTTTTCAGCTTTTGAACCTCAAATTTGACTCTCAGCATTTTCTTCTTGGGCCCTACATTGCCTGAGCAACCCCATCTCTTGTCCTTCCCTCCCCCTATTCCAGCCAACCTCTGAATCCCTTCTCTCAGCTGCCTGCTCCACCTGAGGCAGCCCCACAGGCTCAACCCAGCTCCAAGCCCCACCCACCGTCACCACTCTCTTCCAAGTGGCACCTCAGCAGAGTTCACTCGAGTCACATTACCTTTCCCTACCCACTCTTTAATTCTTGAAACTTCTTGAATAGAGAACAGGCTTCCTATTTGGAGAAGCTTGGTTCCAATTGCTCTCTAAAAAGGATGGGAAATGGAGCCAGTGGCATGTCCAGAAATGCTGCATGAGTACCAGCATGGTCTATTTCTTTAGTCACTTTAAGTGACTTCCTAGTACATCCCCACTGAAAGCTCTCTCACAATGGAAATGAACTTGCTTTTCCTCTTCTTGGTGATGCGGTAGTAGTGAATGTGGGCTTTCCAGAATATTAGGTTCTACGGGAGATGTGTAGGTAAAGCAGCCTAACATGTTAGTCTTAGGGACATAGTAAGAGAAGAAATATGTGTGACAAATCAAATCTCTTTATTAACAGGGATGCCAGGCTGGCACTACCTACTTAGTTTGGGATTATGGGGTTGGAGCAAGGAGAGCCTGGCTAAGACTACAGGCGGTGCCGGGGCAGAGGGTGGTTGAACCAGATGCCAGTAGCAGGGAACACAGGGACGAACAGCAGCAAAACAAAAAGAAAGTCAGTCTCAGAGATGAAACTTTGGGCCCTGAAATTGAGAAATTACGACCTAGTCAACCTAATTTGTCAATAAATAGGAGAAGCAGGTTGAGATTGGATGAGGCTGATGGGAAATTCCATAGCAATTGCCTAACATACTTCTAAAGCAGCAGTAAAAATGTTCATCCTAACTTCATGGACCAACGGGGATCTGATGGAAGGGGGTGCCTGGCTTATTACAGTCTTTTTCATTGGTTCATGTATTTAGATACTGCTTTCCTCCAGAGAGTTTTCAAGGAAGCTCAGTCTTGTACAGAAAACGACACCGCAGAACATCGTAGAATTGATCTTACCTTCCCACTTCCAAGTCACCAGTCACATCCCATCTCACAGACTCTGAAAAGTCAGGGGGGAGATCATTCTGCATTAGATGCTTGTCTAAATCAAAGAAAAGATTTAAAGAAACACCATTCGGTGGTGAGTTCTTCAACACTGCTCGCAATCACAAGCTAGGTGAATGCCAGATAGGATGTGAAAACAGCAATTTAGGCATTAGGTTAAAGCGGGGGAAGGGAGGAGGGTTGTGATAATTGCCTGAGGGTTTTTTTCCCTTCCTAGTCTGAGATCCTAGTGTCTAACTGCAGATAAAACACATAAATATTTATTAATTAGGCTAGTTTTATATGGCCCGTAGCTAAAAGAAAGGAAAAATTTTGGCTCTTCCCAGGAAGTAGACTTTGTCAGAGCCCTCCAAAAAGAGTGGATCACCTGGTAAGGTAGGGAGCTGCCCACCGTGCATGATTCATGATAGGACAGAGAAGCAATTAAAGGGGACATTGCAGAGGGTGTGAAATGGGAGTAGTCACACCTGATGATGCTAGGCTCCCTGATTCTCAAAAATAACATATAAATAACTATTACATTGCTTGAAGAAATAGAAAGCACCAGGCTTAAAACCCTTGTAAATTTGATTACACTATTAAGTTGTTTGGCAGATTCTTCTTTATGTAGATAGACCTCATCCTCAGTCGAAATTACCATTACTTCAGCATTAGTGGATTTTAATTTATGAGGATCTTATCGCATCACCAGAAAATCTAATTGCAATTCAATTTGCAGCCAGCACTTACCCCACCCCACCCCCAAAAAAAGTGGGGGAGGCAAACTTCCATTTTCTACTGCATATGACCTGGATCTAAGTTACAGATTGATTCATAGTTATTCAAAAAAAAAGGTGTTATTCAGGGAAGATCTGTATATTTTGAGGGACCGAAATGAACTTGGTAATTATAGAAGTGCTGATTGAATCGTCTGTGGCATAGACATAGCCCACATCCTAACTGGACCCACACCACACTCACTTTCAACCCGGAAAGCAGACCTGATTACCTGGCTGATTATTTTTCGGCATCCTTTGCCACTAATGCTGACTGCAATGGGATCAATATTTACTCAACAGCAAACCTGTGTTATATTAAGAAACAGAAAAAAATAACCCAGAACAAACATGCAACTCAATTCAAAGAGCTGTGAAATCCCCTCCTTGAGGTTATCTTTCTCTGTAAGCTAAGGCAGAAGCAACCCACTCCTACCTGTGTTGCAGGTGCTCCTGGGGCTCTGGAAACACTGTACAGGGCAGCAGTAGCAGGGCTGCAGGCAGGTGCAAAGCCCACACAGTGGTGGTGGATTAGCACCTCCTCAGCACCCCAGGATAATAGACAGAGAAAGAAGTCCTGTAAGGGAACAGCTCCCTCCCACTCAGCCCTAGCTCTCCACTTTATTTGGCCAGTTAGCTACACATGCCAAGATAGAATCTGCCAGGAGCAGAGTGTTTACTTCATTTTTGGCCAAGTTGGGGTCCACAAGAGAGAGGCTGGTTGTTGCTGGGAAACCCAGGAAAGTCAGGATGGGAATGTCTCCTGTAGGTGGCCGGCCAATGTGCCTCCTTCTTCCCTTTGCATTGAGCACTGCCTGGGCTGTGAGGGCCTTCCTTCCCACAGTCCTTCCTTTCCCTTGCACCTGATCCAGGCCATATACTTCCCCACATGGCTCTCTCCTACACCTCTTGGAGACTCAGCCAGCTTTCTCTGTACCCCCATTCCCCCATCTCTGGCTATGCCCCAGTCATCCCCAGGCTTCCTCCTGGTTCAATTTGGAGCCTGTTGGCAGGATGTGACCCTGCCTCGTCTCTTTCCTCTCAAGGGTGATGACCGCAACTTGTCACCCCTGCTTCCAATGCCTGGCACGTGCCTCTGCCACGGTAGGTGCTCATTAAATATGTGCTGGAAAGACAAACCGGGTGCTTGGAATTGACCAACAGTAGGCAGTTTCAGATGTAAATATTCCTTTGAGGCACAGAAGTCTCATTGATACCTTCCTGGAACCCCCTTGAGGTGATTAAGTTTCCAATCTGAAGAGATGTCTGCCCCCCCAAGTATCTTCTGGAAGATAGTGTTGTTTCTAAGACACGTCCCCACCACCACCACCACCCCAGGAGGCAGGCCACCATGCTGACAACCTGGGCTCCTCCAGCAGCCCCATAGGCAGGCTTCAGTCAAACCCCACAACCCTGCCTGGACACAGCCAGCTCTGGAAGATCCATACAGACACACTCCTGCCCCTCCACCCAAACAAGTGGATGACTGAGACCGTTTAGCAGAGACCTAACTGTACCCCAGTGCCCACCAGGTCACCAGTCTTCTGAAATACCCTTCTCCTCAGTTCTCCCACCTAGTCATCCTTAAGAGTTCTGCTCCGTCATTGACACTGCTCTTCTGAAGCCTTGCATGTTAAGGAGAGACACTAGAGCCCTGTTTCTAAAGTTGCTTTCCCACACACTTCCACAAGGAATCCTTGGTACCGTCTCTCTCTTTTTGCCCTCTCATGCCTCCATGTTGTGGGGATATGTTACTAATTTTACATATTTTCTCCCCTTTTCTCTTGCCAGTTCAAGGATCACAAAATCCAGGCTCCTGGCCTGTGAAGGAAACACTAAAAATCCCTGCAAATTCAGAAAGCAATTGGTCCACTCATGCTGGTTACTCTTTGACTTTTGCATGCAGAACAAGTTATGCCCTTATCACCCTAATTCTTGCTATATATATTTTGGGAGAAAGTCAGGGGCCAATGCTGCCAACACCTAAGAGCCTCATAGACTCATAGAGCATTTTCCCACACAAAACAGGATCTTCCTTTTGCCAAGGACGTCTTCGCATGTCATGTCCCCCTCCATTCTCCAGCCTCGAATACAGAAATGTTCTTTAAACAGCAAATGTTACTTTTATGTTTGTTGCTGTAGCTATAGCTGTGGCTTTGTACCATGGCACTAGGGAAGGAGAAATCCATCTCCTCCATCAAGAAGAACTTTCATAGTACCATCTACATCAATTTGGAGGAAACCTCAGTCAGGGTGCTCAGAAAGGAGGCCTGAGAAGTCATCTTCTCCCTGCCCCAACTCATGCTCTCATGCCATAGCACCCAATAGACTTCTCTCCCATCCCCAGCTCTTCCCCAAGCCTTCCTTGATTTAACACCCTCAGATCACCTTTGCTAAAGTCACCTCCTGCCGAACTCAAGCTTACTTCCTCTCTGTTCCACAGGAAGGATGACCAGTCAACGGCCTCCTTCCTAAGACTCTTTCTTCATTATAGGATCAGGGAAGAGTGAGCTGAGTGGTACAAACACAAATTCCACCTTCTAGGAGCTCAGACTGAGACAAGAGGAAAAGCACTCCTGCCTGGAGGGAACCAATTTCAGTGGAAAACACACAGGGCAACAGGACATGTGCTGGTGAAAGAAGACCCAGCAGAAAGCAAGGCTGCATTTTCCTGGTTGTCCATTCATTAGTGTGTTCAGCTCTTACAAGAGAGCGCCTGCAAGCTACGGATATGAACAGCTAGCACTTTCACAGCCTTATGCCGTGCCAGACACTGCTCTTTGTTCCCAAATAATTGCCCTTAAAATAGTTGGTTTTAACCCCATTTTTACCTAATGAGACACTGAGGAACCATAAAAGTGATAATTTGTATATGGTTAGGCAACTTTAGCTACCTGTCAAGTCTTGCCACCTAGACATGAGTTCCTAGAAGAGAGGGGCCTCGTCAGTAGGCAGTGCTTGCTGCTCAGAGAGACTAGAACTAAGGGAACCAACATATCTGGCTGTCTATGAAGGTGGTCACTTTTAAAAAGCCTCTCTAACCAGATTCTGTCCCCAAAAGCAAATGGCCTCTCTTATCCAGATTCTTTCAAGTGTTGAGAATTTAGTACCATATGCACTTTGGTAAATCACCTCAAGCATCCTTTATATTGGAGGCAAGTCCAAATGCAGAAAGAAAAAGAAAAATTTAAGTAAACAAAAGGGGCAAGATTCTAACAGCCCTGTATCTAGCCCTAGACTACCTGGAAATAGCCAAATTATAACATTGTATATATACAAAATAATACAATATATAATATTGTCAACGCTATTCAGAGTATTGACTACACAGCTTTTCAGCATACACTATAATTATTTATCCATCTCTCTGTCCCAATAGACCATGAGCTCAAAGGGAGAGTTTGGATCTCCAAAGCCCAGAATAATTACCGCTAAATGTTTTTTGAAAGAATGAATGAACAATTAATAAATAAAAGAAGAAACAAATGGGTGAATGAATGTTCATATGCCCCCAAACACCCACCCGTATGTCTTGTATGTAAATGATGTACACAGTGAATATCAAAAGGGGAGTTATATAAATGCTAATGAGTTTAACTTTAACTTTAGTCTGATTTTTTTTTCTAAATTTCTTTTTCCTGCAGCAAGATGATTTCAAGATATGGACCCAGAACTGCCAGGTGATTGATTGCCTGCAGGACCAATCGTAGCTCCCACTTGCTCCAAAATTGATGGCCCCAGCCCCACCGTGGTGCTGCAGTTTTTCATTATATGAAATGGAAAAGTGATTTAATAATTCTTTCTGTCTTATATTGCTTTAAAGAATTTCAGACAGTTAAAAATTTCATGGATTTTTCCACCATCTGTGTGAGAGTGGGGAAAAAAATGCTGGTTTTGTTTTTCCTATTTTTAATATGAGCCAGATGAAACAAAAAGATTGTTTCCCTGCAAACTATAGGTCAAGTACCTATAGAGGCTCAGAGATGCTCTGTAAGTTATCATATTATCTTTCTTCCTTGACAGGATACCATTAGGTGGTGTATCATTTCAACATTTATTATCTTTCATGTTCTTTTATCTTCACACTAGGATTTCTTTTAAAATTCCGATCTATGCATTTGGTTTCATTACATAGCACTGTCTTTTACCAAACCAATTTTTGAATGGCTTTCAATATTCTTCAGTTTCACATTTGTCGTATCAGCCTGAAACAGTGCCCTAGTTATGTCTGTTTTAGCTTGTTAAAAAGAAACCTATCCAGGGAATGAAGTGTTGGGAGATCACACCTTTAAAGGTACACATTACGCGTCCTGGAGAACTGGAAATCGCTCAGTGAGGAAAAGCAAACCATTACAGAAAATTAGACAAAAATGTTGAAACCACATGTAACAACTGGTGTTCGTTTTTAGAATATCGTCAATTATGTTAACATCTGGAGACATTCTGTAGACTGTGCAGTTTTCTCCCACAGCCCATGTGGGGTGTGTCCTGCTCCACAAATGGGGTTGCCCTACCCAAGTGGGAACTGGCCCAGAGTTCTCCCTGCTTTCAAAGTCAGCACCATAAAGAGTTCTGGCTGAAATTTTTAAAAATAAGATACTTTCAGTTTATTTCACTTAACTGAAAGTACAGCAGCTTTGTATAACTACCAGAAGCCATCTGATGCTTCTTGACACTCTCTTAGGACATTCTTAGGACTTTTTCAGGATCCTTTTATATGTCTTTATTTCCACCATAGCTTTACTAAGCTAAACGGATTGCATTGCTGGAAATTTAAAGGAGTTTGGAGAAATGCTTACAAATCTCAGTTACAATGTTGTCAGTTAGAGTTGCATGAAGCATAACAGATTGGCTGTGCTGAGAAGTGTCACTTCAACAGAGCCAGACACCAGAGAGAGCAGTGTAAAGCCCTGATGTCCTCTTAAATATGAGTTCCCCAAGACATTGCTCCTCCGGCATCATACAAAGAGGAGAGCTTTACAACCTCATTCACTCACCCAGACAACATGACAGATTCAGTGGGCTTTGGGAAAACGAAATTCAGGTTCCATGTTCATTTGGCAAAAGATGGAATTTTATAGTAATTTTTATGCATCACAGTGAAATGGAGATTTTAGAATAACAGAATTTAGAAAAATATCCAATTCAAGGAACGGAGTGTGAACAAATAAGCAAAAATCCGAAGTGAGGCAAAAGTGGGTAAGGAGGAGTTCTGATAGTGGCAACAAACCTGACAACTATACATGAGGATGAGGGTTCGATCCCTAGCCTTGCTCAATGGGTTAAGGATTCAGTGTTGTCATGAGCTGTGGTATAGGTCACAGATGAGGCTCAGATCGTGCATTGCTGGGCTGCTGCATAGGCCAGCAGCCATAGCTCTGACTGAACCCCTAGCCTGGGAACTTCCATATCCCTAGGGTGTGGCCCTAAAAAAAAAAAAAATGAAAGTTTGTACAGCTGGTGTCAGAGAATGTTTTGCCTATGTTCTCTTCTAATTTTGTGGTGTCTTCTCTTACGTTTAAATCTTTGAGCCATTTTGAGTTTATTTTTGTGCATGGTGTGAGGGTGTGTTCCAGTTACATTTATTTACATGCAAGTGTCAAGTTTTCCCACGACCACTTGCTAAAAAGACTGTCTTTTTCCAATTTTATATTCTTGCCTCTTTGTCAAAGATTAATTGACCATAGATGTCTGGGTTTATTTCTGGGTTCTACATTCTGTTCCATTGGTTTATAAGTCTGTTTCGGTACCAGTACCACATTGTCTGGATTACCATAGCTTTATAATATTGCCTGAAGTCTGTGAAAGTTATGCCTCCTGCTTGTTTTTTATTGCTCAGGATTGCTTTGGCAATTCTGGGCCTTATATCATTCCATATAAATTTTTGGATTGTTCCTTCTAGTTCTGTGAAAAATGTCATGGGTAATTTGATAGGGACCGCACTGAATCTGCAGATTGCTTTGAGTAGTATGGCCATTTTTATAATACATCTTCAAACCCAGAAGCATGGAATATCTTTCCATTTCTTTAAATACTCTTTAATTTCCTTGATTAATGTTTTATAATTCTCAGCATACAAGTCTTTCAACACCTTGGTCAGGTTTATTCCTAGGTACTTCATTTTTAGGGGTGTGATTTTAAAAAGTGTTGCATATTTTTATATCCTTTTCAAATACTTTGTTGTTAGTATATAGAAATGCAACAGATTTCTGAATGTTAACCTTGTATCCTGCTATTTTGCTGAATTTGTTGATCGCTCCAGTAGTTTTTGTGTGGAGTCCTTAGGGTTTTCTATATACAGTATCATATCATCTGCATACACTGACAATTTTACCTCTTCTCTTCCAATTTGGATATCTTTTATTTCTTTTGTTTATCTGATTGCTGTGGCTAGGACATCCAATACTATGTTGAATAACAGTGGTAAGATTGGGCATCCTCTTCTCATTACAGATTTTAGTGGGAAGGCTTTCAGATTTTCTCCACTGAGTATTATATTTCTCCCAAGGCAATAGAAATAAAATCAAAAATAAACCAATGGGACATAATCAAACTGACAAGATTTTGCACAGCAAAGGAAACCATAAACAAAAAAAGACAGACAACTTGCGGGATGGGAGAAAATAGTTTCAATCGATGATGTAACTGACAAGGGCTTAGTCTCTAAAATACACAAACAATCTATGCAACTCAACAGCAAAAAAAAAAAAAAAAAAAAAACAACAACCCAATTGAAAAGTGGGTAAAAGGCCTGAAGAGACATTTCTCCAAAAAAGATATACAGATGGTCAACAAGCACAGAAAAAATGTTCAACATCACTGATTATTAGAGAAATGCAAATCAAAACTATTTGAGGTACCACCTCACACCTGTCAGAATGGCCATCATTAACAAGTCAACAAATAACAAATGCTGGAGAGGGTGTGGAGAATAGGGAACCCTCCTATACTGCTGATGGGAGTGTAAATTGGTACAACCACTATGGAAAACAGTATGCGGGTAGCTCAGAAAACTAAATATAGAACTACCATATGACCCAGCAATCCCACTCTTGGGCATATAGCCAGACAAAACTTTCACTGAAAAAAGTATGTGCACCCATTTGTTCATAGCAGCACTATTCGCAGTAGCCAAGACATGGAAACAACCTAAATGTCCACTGACAGATGAATGGATTAAGAGGATATTGTATGGAGTTCCCTTCGTGGCTCAGTGGTTAATGAATCTGACTAAGAACCATGAGGTTGCGGGTTCGATCCCTGGCCTTGCTCAGTGGGTTAAGGATCCGGCGTTGCCGTGAGCTGTGGTGTAGGTTGCAGACGTGGCTCGGATCACACGTGGCTGTGGCAGTGGCGAAGGCCGGCGGCTACAGCTCATGTTAGACCCCTAGCCTGGGAATCTCCATATGCCGTGGGTGCTGCTCTACATAAAGGCAAAAAAAAGACAAAAAAAAAGAAGATATTGTGAATATACACAATGGAATACTACTCAGGCATTAAAAAGAATAAAATAATGCCATTCACAGCAACATGGATGGAACTAGAGACTCATACTAAGTGAAGTAAGTCAGAAAAAGAAAGACAAATACCATATGATATCACTTATATCTGGAATCTAATACATGGCACAAATGAACCTTTCCACAGAAAAGAAACTCATGGACTTGTAGAAGAGACTTGTGGTTGCCAAGGGGGAGTGGGAGGGAGTGGGATGGACTGGGAGTTCGGGGTTAATAGAAGCAAACTATTGCATTTGGAATGGATAAACAATGAGATCCTGCTGTATAGCACAGGGAACTATATCTAGTCACTTTCGATGGAACATGACAAGGATCATGTGAGAAAAAGAATATATATATATGTATGTGTGTGTGTGTGTGTGTGTGTGTGTATGACTGAATCACTGCTATACAGTAGAAACTGACAGAACACTGTAAATCAACCACAACGGAAAAATTAAAAACCTTAAAAAAAAGACACCAAAAATAAAAAAAAAAAGAAAAGGAAAGGGTGGGGGGAATGTCACAGAAACAAATAAAAAGGAATTACAAATGCTGAAGACTGGATTGGTCTCTCAGGGCTGCCATTACCATTTAGCAAAAATTAGATACTTAAAACAAAAGCAACGTATTCTTTTACAGTTCTAGAGCCTAGAAACCCAACAGCACAGTGTCAGCATAGTCCTGCTTCCTCTGAAGGCTCTTGGGATGGATGCTTCCCTGCTTCCTTCAGTTTCTGCTGGCTGCTGGTCGTCCTGGGTATTCCTTGGCCTGTGGCTGAATCACTCCAGTCTCTGCTTCCTTTGGCCCGTGGCATTCTTCCCGGCCTGTATCTGAGTCTCCATGTCTCTCCATTTCAGGACAACAGTCACTGGACTGAAGGCCCCTCCTAATCTCATATGACTTCATCCTAACTCATTACAAAAATCTGTAAAGACCCTATTTCTAAATAAGGTCATATTCTGACGCTCTGGGAGGACATGAATTTTGGGGAGGCACTATTCAATTCAATTCAGAGATCAATCAAAATAATGGAGAACTTTGTAAATTTTCTCAGTACCAGTGGATTTTTCAACACACAGCAACCTCTTTAACATGCTCCTTCCAAGTTCTTCTTAAGTTTTATAGTACTTACTCTTCAGACAATAAATACGGAATTCAAAAATTTGGGGGCGTTCCCATCGTGGCTCAGTGGTTAACGAATCCGACTAGGAACCATGAGTTTGCAAGTTCAGTCCCTGGTCTTGCTCAGTGGGTTAAGGATCCGGCGTTGCCGTGAGCTGTGGTGTAGGTTGCAGACGCGGCTGGGATCCCGCATTGCTGTGGCTGTGGCGAAGGCCAGCAGCTACAGCTCCTGTTAGACCCCTAGCCTGGGAACCTCCATATGCTGCAGGTGCAGCCCTAGATAAGGCAAAAAGACAAAAAAAAAATTTTTTGAATCACTCGTTTGCATTGGATCCGGTGCTCTCTTTATTTCTAGAATAGATTAAGGTTTTCTACTTTGGAAAGATAACCTCTAAAGAGATTTGACTGGTAATCGCAGCCAAGCTGGTCTCAGACCTTAACACCAGGTGGAAGGAACTGAGGAGAAAATCATTAATGGTGCAAAGTTTTTGTATACCTCTTGTATTGAATACCAGTCAAGAGGGACCTAATCAAATTTACAAGTTTTGCACAGCAAAAGGAAACCATAACAAAAATTAAAAGACAAATTAAGGAATGGGAGAAAATAGCTGCAAATGCTGTGCCTGACGAGGGCTGAATCTCCAAAATATACAGACAATTTATACAATTTAATAACAAATAATTCAATGGAAAAATGGGCAGAAGACCTAATTAGACATTTCTCCAAAGAAAATATACAGATGGCCAGTAAGAACATGAAAAAATGGTCTACCTCACTAATTATTAGAAAGAAGCAAATCAAAACTGCAATGAGGTTACCACCTCACACGGGTCAGGATGGCCATCATTGATAACTCTACAAATAACAAATGCCAGAGAGTGTGTGGAGAAAAGGGAACCCTCCCACATTGTTGGTGAGAATGTAAATTGGTATAATTACTATGGAAAACAGTATGAAGGTTCCTTAGAAAACTGAATATGGAATTACCATATGATCTAGCAATCCCACTCCTGGGCATATATCTAGACAAAGTTACAAATCAAAAAGATGCATGTACTGGTATGTTCTTTGCAGCACTATTCACAATAGACAAGACATGGAAACAACCTAAATGTCCATCGACAGATGAATGGATTAAGTGGTACATATATACAGTGGAATGCTATTCAGCCATTAAAAAGAATGAAATAATGCCATTCGCAGCAACATGGATGCAACTAGAGATTCTCATACTAAGTGAAGTCAGAAGGAGAAAGACAAATGCCAACTGATATCACATATGTGGACTCTAAAATATGTCACAAATGAACCTCTCCACAAAAAAAAAAACAGACTCACAAACATAGAGAAAAGACTTGTGGTTGCCAAGGGGGAGAGGGGAAGAAGTGGGATGGATAGGGAGTTTGGGGTTAGTAGATGCAAACTATTACATTTAGAATGGATAAGCAATGAGGTCCTACTCTAGAGTGCAGGAAACTATATCCAGTCTCTTGGGATAGAACATGATGGAAGATACTATAATTGGAGTATGTGTGTGTGTGTGTGTGTGTGTGTGTGTGTGTACATATATGTACACACACACACACACACACACATTCCAATTCTTATAGTATATATGTATATATGTATATATATATGCAACTGGGTCACTTTGCTGTTAAGCAGAAATTGGCACAACATTGTAAATCAGCTATAATTAAAAAAAAAAATAACAGAAAACATGGGAATAGACACCTAATAGAAGATGACTGACAAAAGTAGAATCAAAGGCTAGGTCATTGTTTAATTATTTGTACATTTTAGATAATTATTATCAGTTGAGTTAAGCCAAGCCATAAAAGAGACCATATAATAGTGATGCAAACAAGGTAGATTACTTCTCACTTTATGCAGCCTAGAAATCCAGAGGTAGGCATATATGTGTGCTGCATGGCCTCCCTAGGGACCTGGGCTGCTTTCAGTTCACCAACTGCTAACCTTAGCAAGGTGAGCCCTCATCTTCATGGTTCAATATGGCAGCATCCATTTTCCAGTATAAAAAGGCAGTTAAAGGGCAACTGCAAGATACCTTTTAACTCTGGATTCGCATGGACTGGGCACACTAGATCTGCTGGTCATTCCTCCAGCAAAGCCCACCATTTCTCATCGATATTCTGAGTTTAGATGCTGAATTGATGAAAGATATGTTCCTTGACGGTCTACTAAAGAAGCAGCAGGCACCTATCTTTATTTGAAATGTAAGGATACTATTCCGATATTTAATAAATTTTTGAGTATAGTTTGCACACGATGAAAGGAATGCACCCAGTTTTCCAGTGCATAGTTTGACAAGTATGGATATCTCTGTAACCACCACCCCAGTCGAGATACAGAATAGTTCTATCACTCCAAAACTTCCCTCGTGCCCTTTTCAGTCAGTCCCTCTTCCTGGCCCCAGGCAAACACTGATTTGATTTCTATTATTTTTTCCTGTTTCAGAACCTCATATAAATGGAGTCAGGCAGTACATGTTCTTTTCTGGCTGGCTTCTTTGGCATAATAAAACCCTTTGAGATTCATCTATTTTGTGTGTGTATCAGGAATTTGTTCCCTTTTTATGGGAGAGCTTTATTCCACTGTACAGATGCACCATAATTTGTTCATCCATTACATTACTGATGGACATTTTGATTCCTGTATGGAGCTCTTATAACAAAGCTGCTATGGTTAGTCTGGCATAAGTCTTAGTGTGGAGACATGTTTTTATTTCTCTTGGGTATACACCTAGGGGTGGAATTGCTGGGTAGTGTAATAAATGTATGTTTAACTTTACAAGAAAAAAGATCGTTTTCTTTTTTTTTTGCCTTTTGTCATTTTAGGGCCGCATCCGCGGCATGTAGAGGTTCCCAGGCTAGGGGTCTAATAGGAGCTGTAGTCACTGGCCTATGCTGCAGCCACAGCAACACCAGATCTGAGCTGTATCTGTGACCTACACCACAGCTCACGGCAACACCAGATCCTCAACCCACTGAGTGAGGCCAGGGATCGAACCTGCAACCTCATGGTTCCTAGTCGGATTTGTTAACCACTGCGCCACGACAGGAACTCCAAAAATTGTTTTCTGAAGTGGTTGTACCATTATATACTCCCACCAGCAACATAAGAAATTTCCAGATTTTTTTTTTCATCTCTACCAAAATTCAGCTATCAGTCTTGCTAATTTTAGCAGTTCTAGGAGTTCCTGCTGTGGTGCAGCGGAAACAAATCTGACTAATAACCATGAGATTATGGGTTTGACCCCAGGCCCTGCTCAGTGGGTTAAGAATTCAGCCATGAGCTGTGGTGTAGGTCGCAGATGCAGCTCAGATCCCACGTTACTCTGGCTGTGGCGTAGGCCAGGAGCTACAGCTCCAACTCAGCCCCTAGCCTGGGAATCTCCATTTGCTACAGGTGCAGCCCTAAAAGGACCAAAAAAAAAAAAAAGCTAGCAAAAGCTGACCCTCAAAAGTCAATCAGAGTATATGGACCACCTGTATTTGTAGTTGACGCCTCACATCCCACTGTTGTCATCACACAGAAATACACACACACCATACACTTGGACTGGTACCTGGAACACAATTATTTTTCAATAAATTCTCAAGGATTGATTTTTACTTACATGTAGTTTGCAGGGTGGAAGATAAGAGATGGAACAGAAGATTCAGACCAAGAACAAGAGAAAATATTATGCCACTGTGTGGTGTTCCAGAGGTGCAATAATCAGCATATTTGAGGGAGTTTACAGAGGAATGTCACTAGGGGCCATGATCTGAATCAGGCCAAGGCGATGTGGAGCTGAGCAGGAAATTCCCCAGCTGGCCTGAGACACCAGGCTTGACAGCCCCAAGGAGTCCATGGAAGCTTGTGTCATTAAAACTCTCTTGCAGTTACATACTAATGGGAATAACCCGCTTTGCTGTGATTAGAGAATGCCTTTTAGACTCAACACCTCAACCCCTTTTTTCTGGTAAGAACATGGGGACCTAGAAAAAGGCAATTATCTTTGTAAGATCACAGAATTAAACTTGAGCCTGACTCCATGCACTAACTCCATTTCAACTCCATTCCGAGGCAAAGCCCCAAACTTTTTCTGCCCTGACCTTCAGGCCACTGGGGACAGCTTACAAACCCCACTTTACTTGCTGTCTAGGAAACACTGGATACATTTAATGGCACCCTTTCTCTTGAATCACCCCATCTCTGTCTGCCATGATCCCAGACTCTCTAGGAGCTTCCTGGCAATTCCCTTGTCAGGAACATCCTCAATTCTCAGTCCTAGCCCTTCACTTCCTCCCTGTGTAGCTGTGTTCCCTACCACAAGGTCAGTATTCGCTAATCAATACCCCAACCCAGAACCCCTTGTCTCACCTCAGAACTGGAGACTTGTACACCCAGCTCCCAGAGGGCTCTGCTTAGACACCTCACCTCTCAAAGTCGACATAGCCCAATATAAATGGCCACCCCACTTGCTCTCCCTCAGTCCTTCCCCATCTCAGGAAGGATGCGACGATCCCCTGTGCTTCAATCTGGGCATCAGCCTGAACACCAGCAGCTCCCTCTCCAGTCATGTACACCCTGCCTCCTGTACTCCCTCACAAGAGCCTACTTCTCTACCTCCACCGACAATATCTTGGTCCAGCCCAGCCTCATCTACCACCTGGACAAGGCAACAGCATATCCGCAACTGCCTGCATTTCTCCATGATGCAAGCATCCTCTATGACAGTCAGAGATCTTTCCAAAATGAAAATCAGAGTCTGCCTCTACCTATTTAAGATCCTTTAATTAATTTTATCCCTTTAGAAAAAACCCAAAGGCGCTGCCCCGTCTGGCCCCTGCAACCTCTTCAGGTTCATCTTGTAATGCTCTCCACTTTCCCTCCCCACCACCCAACATACACAAACACTTACCTTTTTCCAGACTCTTAATTCTTGAAATTTCACCAAGGTGTTTCCTGCTTCAGGGAGTTGGCACAAGCGGCATCTTCCTCCTGACCCCCTGACCTCCTCCTGGCTCCAGGTCCCCCTCTATCCCTCAGGGTGCCATTTAGGTGGTGCATTGTCTGGGCAGCCTCCCCTGGCCCCCCAAACAGGCTGGGTCTCCAGCTTGCTTGCTCTCACTGCCCTCTTTCTGCTCTATAGTCGTGTCACCAGTGATCTAAAGTGACTTGGCAATGTGTGCCTCTTCCCATCCAGGAGGACATGGCTCACGTCTGCCTGGTTTGTCCCTTTGCCCTGGGGGCAAAGCACAGAGCAAGGTATGGAGCAGACGCTCACCAAGCATCTTGTAAAATGGAGCGGTGGACCCTGCACACAGGTCTAGAAGTGGACTGTTCTTCCCACCTTTCTCCTTGGTCCCCCTTTAAGAGGAGGGCATCATGGTGAAGAGCTGTCTGACTCATCCACTTAGTAAATGTCAGATTCAAATTTGGGGACATGCCAAGTGAACAGATGGCCCTGGAAGACTGAGTTCTGGAAAGGCAGACATTCAGTGAACAGTATGCACCCGGCACCAGCTTGTGCAGACCCAAAAGACTTCATGAGTGATTCTAATGGCTCAGAAGATTCCAATGGAAGAGATTCTAATGGAACATTTCCTGCCCTAGAAAAGCTTCACCTCCTCAAGTAAAACTGAACTGAGGAGTTCCTGCAGTAGTTAAGAATCCAGTGTTGCCACAGCCATGGCACAGGTCACAGCTGCAGCTCGGATTCTGTCCCTGGCCCAGGAACTTCCATATTCTACAGGTGCAGCCATAAAAAAAAATAAAATAAAAAATAACTGAGGCCATGAAGTAAAAGGCCTGGAAACAGGAAACCTGACTTTCAGCATAGCATATATATGCTACCCTGAGGAGATGGTGTGTCCTTGGCAAGTTACTAAACCTCTCTCTAAGTTTCAGTCTCTCCACCTGTAAAATGGAAATAAGAATTCCTGTGGGAGAAAGACAAACATCATGTGACATCACTTATTTGTGGAATCTGAAAAGAGGGATACAAGTGAACTTCTTTATAAAACGAAAATAGACTCACAAATAGGGAAAACAATCTTACCATTACCAAAATGGGGAGATGGGGAGGGATAAATTAAGAGTTTGAGATTAACAGACACTCACTACTACATATAAATAGATAATCAACAAGGACTCACTATATAGCACAGAGAACTATACTCAGTATCTTGTACTAACCTATAATGGAAAAGGATGTATATGTGCGTGCATGTGTGTGTGTGTGTGTGTAACTGAATCACTTTGCTGTACGCCTGAAACTGACACAACATTGCAAATCAACTGCAGGTCAATAAAAAAATTTTAAAGAATTCCCACTTGGCCTGTATCAAAGGGCCGCCAGAACAGTAAAAGAAGAAAGAGGTGTGTGTGAAGCAGTTTTTTAAACTGGAATCCACTGCTCGAGCTCAAGGAAAGCTACAACAGCTGGACCCGACCTTCATACAAAAGCAGACACAAAAGTCAGAGGAGTCACTGAGGCCTTGGCCTAAATGAATCTGGCAGAGGGTCATTTGTCTGTCCAGAAAACCCAAGTGTCCCTGACACCATAAATTAGCCAAGCTCTGGACAAACGCAACACCAGGACTCCTAACACCAGGAGGGCTCCGGGGCCCAAGAGGTCCGTGAGCAGGATGGCAGCCCCACAGAGCAGGCTGGACAGCGTGCTCCTCTCTGAAAGCAGCAGGGCTCACGTGGGAGGCAGGGCTTGCTGTTCTGCTCTGGTGGGACTTGTTGGAAGCATCGCCTCTAATTACAGCTTTCTGTGTCTCTTTCCTTTACCCAAGGCCCCGAATCCTGTGCTTTGATAATAACACAGAATCCTTCGGACTCACTTTAGTCTAAACTCACCAGGGGGGTGATCAGAATGAGCCATAGTTTGTATAACCCAGGTGTTTGCTGTCTCCACGAATCCCTCAGTTCTTCAAATTAAGGAACATTTCTTACTTCAGTATTAAAATAAAGATAGCTCAATGTCCCCTTTCTCCTGCATGATGGAAAATTCAGCATGTCCTATCTCTAGGGATTCATATATACCTGAGGAAGATCCCACTTTCATGGTAACGTCTTGCCCCATTTTCCTGCTTCCACCAAACTGTGTCTCATGTATGGCTCCCCTCCTGCATCTAGTCTCTTCTCTCCATTGCATTTTGACCTAGACCAAAGCTGGAGCACAGCCCTCTTCCTTCTTTTCCTCAGAGCAACCAGCATACAAGTTTATGTACATAGCTGAGTAGTACTGAAGAAAGAACAAAAGGAAGTTACATTGCATCTCGGGCCAGCAAATAACCAAAAATCAAATGGGTGTTCAAGTCCCCAGGATTCTGAGCCATGACCAACCCAGAAACTTTGCCGCTGGAATTTCTAAACCTCAGACCACCCTGTACCTTGCCTCTACTTCCTCAGACTCCTTAACATGAGATGATATAGTGTTGGGGTCAAGAGTACAAATGCTAATGTTATACTGCCTGACAGCAAATCCTCCTTCTGCTTATTCTGAGACTGGTAACCATGAGCAAAATATTTATTTTGTAGCTCCATTTCCCCATCTCTAAAATGAGCATAGTATTTGTACATACCGCTATTGTGGTAACTGAGTTGATATAGCCAAGCACTTGCAACCACGCTGGGAATTTCACCCATTATTACCTTCTCTCCAGCTACACTCCACTTCTCAGCTGCCTTGGTAAACTACCAATGCCCACCAACTTCTTTATTTTATTGTATTTTTGTCTTTTTTGGGGTGGTGGGGCACATCCATGGCATATGGAAGTTCCCAAGTTAGGGGTTGAATAGGAGCTGTAGCTGCTGGCCTACACAACAGGCACAGCAAGGCCAGATCCAAGCCGCATCTACACCACAACTAGCAGCAACGCTGGTTCCTCAACCCACTAAGCAAGGACAGGGATCAAACCAGCATCCTCATGGATACTAGTCGGTTTCACTACTGCTGAGCCACAACGGGAACTCCAACCCCCCAACCCCAACTTCTTATGCAGAACTTTTCAGCCCTCTGTTTCCCTTGAATTAGCGTTGGCCTTGTCCTGGGGGACCTCTTCTTTCACAGCCGTTAACACAGCATCACCCATCCTGGACAAAGATCATTCCCCGGCTACTCAAAGAGTCAGCAGCTGTGGTCTTATCTGGTTGTGGGTTAGACATTCCCATAAGAATCTTGCAGATATTCCCAGAATCACTTGAGGGACTTTAAAAATATCTTGACTCATAGGTCCCAAACCCAGAGATTCTGTATAATTTGTTCTGGGATTTGATTTGGGCATTTAGAAGCAGTGCATTCTTCCCAGGTGATTCCAATATGCAGCCAAGGTTGAAACCAATGGTGCAAGATAAAGTTACAACTTAATGGTAGAAGGTAGACTTTTCCCAGGGTAGGAAAAGCATATTATCATTTCCACTGTCAGTCTTCCAGGACAGACATGGGCACCTAGCCAGGAAATTGTAACAACGTGGAGGCTGGTTTTAAACTTGCAGAGTGGGAATTCCCATCTCTTTCTGGGCTTTGTGGTCTTGGGTCTGGCAGCAAGTTCAAAGGTAGCCTCATCCATTGGAAATTTGGCTGGAGACCAGGCAAGGTGGCAGTAGCCTTGAAGGAGTGGCTTGGATGTGTGGTGCAGGCTCTCGCATTAAGGTTGTCGTCAACTTAGGGCTACAGTTATCTAAAGGCTTGATGAGGGCAAGAGGGTCCTTTCAAAGGTGGGTCATTCAATGACCATTGGTAAGTTTCAGCTCTTGCCAACTGTTAGCAGGAGACCTCAGTTTTTCACCATATGATGGACCTCTCCACAAGACTGCTTGACAGGCTTTACAGATGGCAGTTGGCTTCATCCAGTACAAGTGAGAGGAAGAAACAGGGACAAAGAGAGACAAAAGGAGGGGGGGGAGGAGGAAATTGAAATGCTTTTTAAGAACAAATCTCAGAAGTCATACATCTTCACTCTTGCTACATGTTGTTACTTAAAAGCACGTCACTAAATTCAGCCCTCACTCAAAAAGGGGGAAATTAGACTCCATCTTATGAGGAGGGGACAATCAAGGGATGTTTGGATACATTTCACAGCCACCACACTCTTCACCCTCAGGGTTCAGGTGCAAACTTGCCTTCTGGGAAGATGTTTCTGAGCCTGAAGGGTAAAATTGGGATTCAACGTCATACTCTGGCCCTTCCACCTACCTCTTTCACCACACTTTGCTCTCTGCTGAATTGTCTGTTTCTATGCCCATGCTGAAAAAAAGCAATCAGTATATGAACACCTGTTTAAGCATCGCCTTACTTGTATTAACAGATTATTTTATTCTTTCCAACATGAAAAGGGGAAAGTGTTAGTTGGCTCTTGTGCCAATTTTTATCTCATTGACTAGTAGTAAGAAAGACATTTTTCATAGGTATATTCAGTCTCTTCAAATGTGTTCATTAATTTTGTAGTCATGTCCTTTACCTAGAGATTTTTCAATATTTTTATGTTTCATTATTATTTTTTGAAGATTTTCCTTATACACAAGATTCTTATACTTGAATATTCTTGTAAATATTTTTCTCAAATTGCCATTTGCCTTCTAAAAAATTAATGTAATCAAATTAATCTTTTGTCTTTGTTTTCTTCTACTTTGAAAGTGTTTCTGACCCCCAAATCAATTAAATGTCCATTGTGTTTTTGCTCATTTTGTGATCTTCTATTTCTATGTTGCAGTTTTCAATCCAATCAGAATTTTGTTTGCTTGCTGGTGCATCCCTGCTCAGACAGCCAACAATCTTTCTGAGCTGATTACTTTGAAGTTTTAATCTGTAGGTTTGCATTACAGCTTCAGTATTGAGTAGAGTAAGCCATGTCTCCTTACTTTTATCTATTTTTACCATATCATTCTTCCAGATGAATTTTAGGATCATCCTGTCGTTTTCAAAGGGATTTGTTTTAAAACGAAGAGTTTATTTTGAAAGTAATGAACATCTTTACAATATTCAGTTTCCCATTGAAAAGCATGGAGCTTATTCAGAACTCTTTCATTTCACCATGAAACTGTGTACTTTTTCTTCTTATATATCACAAGTTTGTCTTGTTACTGTTATGTTTAACTACTCTGTTTTCTACTGCTACGGGGATTTTGTAAAATTCTACTATCTTTTAACTAGATATTGCTGACATTTGGGAAATCCAGCAATTATTCTCTATTTATCTTGTATAAGGCAATTTTGCTGATCGATTTTGAAAGATTTTCTGGAAATTATCTAGGAATTTCTAAACGTATAATCACATCATTTGAAATACCAATTAATGTGCTCCCTCCTTTCAATAATAATTCTACTGCATTCTGTTGTGTGTTCTATTCTTATAGTGAGAGTGGGCATCCTTGTTTTGTTCCTGATGTTAATGTAGTTTACTATTAACTATGATGTAAAATGTTGCTCTGAGTTAGGAATTCACTATTAAGAAGAATCCCACTCTTCCCAGCTTTGTAAATTTTTTTTTATGGTACTAGCACAAAGACAAAAATATATATCAGTGGAATAGCATAGAAAGCTCAGAAATAAATCCACACACCTATGGTCAATTAATCTAAGACAAAGGAAGCAGGAATATACAATGGAGAAAAGACAGTCTCTTCACTAAGAGGTGCTGGGAAAACTGGACAGCTACATGTAAAAGAATGAAATTAGAATACTTTCTAATACCATACACAAATAAACTCAAAATGGTTTCAAGACCTAAACATAAGACCAGATACTATAAAACTCTTAGAGGAATATATAGGCAGAACACTCTTTGACATAAGTGCAGCAATATCTTTTTTTGACCCACCTCCTAGAGTGATGAAAATAAAAATAAAAAATTAGACCCAATTAAACTTAAAAGCTTTTGCACAGCAAAGGAAACAAACAAAACAAAAAGACAACCCACAGAATGGGAGAAAATATTTGCAAATGAAGGGACCGATAAGACACTAATCTCTAAAATATACAAACGTATAGCTTTATATCAAAAAAAGAACAATTAAAAAATGGTCAGGAGGTTGGGATTAACATATACACACTACTATAGATAAGTAACAAGGACCTACTCTATAGCACAAGGAAATTTACTCAATACTGTGTAATAGCCTATTTGGAAAAGAATCTGAAAAATAATGTATACATGTGTATGTGTAACTGATTCACTTTGCTGTACACATGAAACTAACACGACATTATAAGTCAACTCCACCCCAATAAAATTTAAATAAAAATAATAAAAATAAATAAGATTCTCACTACTCCTGTCTTTGTAATTTTTAAAAACAAAAGTGGAGTTTATTTATGTTGAATGCCCTTTCAGCATCCAATAAAATTATCATTGTTATACTACATATTTCATTTATTATAAAATACATTGTGGGAGAAGGATAAGTTAAAACTAAGATATTAAGAGATACACACTACTATATGTAAAATATATAAATAACAAGGATTTACTGAATAGCACAAAGAAATATATTCAATATCTTATAATAACCTATAATGCAAAAGAGTATACATATTTGTATAAGTGAATCACTTTGCTGTACACCTAAAACTAACACAAAATTGTAATGAAATTCAATTAAATTTAATTTTTCAATGAAAAAAAGCATTCTAATTTCAGAGATGTTAAAATATGAAAAAGAAAAGGTACAACTTACAATGGAAATAGATGTCCAAATATTAAACCGTAAGGTGGCCCCACTATTTCATGGAGAAATGTGCTTATATATTACTTTTGAATTTGGTTTTGTCAAATTTAATTATGAATTCTAAAACACAGTCATATATTATTCCATCACTTTAAAATGTACATATATATACATATATACATGGTTTTATATGGGATATCGCTAGTTTCATAATTAACTTCAATTTCAAATTAGTTAGTTTTCCCCTTCTGATTTTGCTGAAGAATTGTTTATATAGTGTGGGAATTATGTTATTTGAAAGACTAAAGTATCACATCAGTAAAATATTTCTATCTCAGAGATTTGTTTTTAAAAGGTAGTGTTTTAATAAATTCTTCATCTGTATGATTATCAAACTCCTCTGATATCCATTTCTTCTTAAGTCACAGTGGACCCTTTATATTTTTTTGAGAAAGTATCATTTCCTTTGAGATAGTTTTATTTGTTGGCATAGAAATGTAATGACAGCTGCTTAATATTTAAAGAAATGTCTGTATCCTTTGATTTATCCCTTTCTTATCCTTAATCTTATTTGTGTTCTATTCTCTTATTTATATTTATAGAAGATTTGCCTTTTTTCAAAAGTTATTGTGTTTACTTTTTGTGTTTTCCTATTCATTACAATTCTTTAATCTTCTTCCCTCTACTTGTTTTACTTGTTAGATTTTTAAATAACTTCTCACATTGACTGTTGATTAGTTACTTCAGATTTTATTTTACCATATTTTTATGCTACTGTTATATTACTTAAGGCAAAAATAAAGTTATAGTGGAGACTGGTCATGTCATATCCATTTTGATATATAATATTCTCCTTTTTATGTACTTTTTAAAATTGCTAACTAATTTAGAATTTTGGCTTATAAATTTGTTCTCTGTGGCTCCCCTTGCCTCCATTTTTTAAATTTACTCGATTGTAGGTGAGAACTTTTGCCTTTGAGAAGGCTTTATTTCTGCTTTTGAAAGGCTTATTATTTTCTGTATGTTTCATGCATATTTGAAAAGAAGATACAATCTCCATTAGTAGGAAGTAAGACATTTACTATACCAATTAATTCTGTCTTTTAGATTATATTATTCGGTTTCCCTATGTATTTATTTGTCCTATCCAATAACTATTAAATACTATAGGGGGAATTTCTCACAGCTAGAAACTGTAGTTCTTTCACTTTATCTCCCATTTTTGCTTTTTATAGTTCATGACAGTCATATGGTATGCATTACTTTTATACTCTCATTGTAGATTTCATCTTTCATCATTATAAAAGGGCTCTTTCCATCCCATGTAACACAGTTTGCCTTGCAATCTACTTTGCGTGAAATTTATATTGCCACCCTGATTTCCTTTGGTTTACATTTCCCTGGTAAATCTTTTCCCATTTTTATTGTTAGCATTCTGCATCACTTTGTTATACCCAGTACAGAGTTGGATATTTTAAACCTATTTGAAGGTATTTTATCTTTAATAGAAGGTAAGTCATTCATGTTTGTATTCATAAATATGTTATCTTCTGTCTTTATGTACATTTTGGTTTCTGTTTTAATCTTCTTTATTCTTTCCAATCTTTTGTTACCAAGAATGTACTTTGTTTGCTTTCCTCTTCTCCTGGACCTAGATAATATACACACTGTTTCTGTTTTTCTCATAGGTTACTTTTACCTTTTCTCTCAATGATTTTTCTACTCTGTATTTTTCTAGTTATTGATATTTGGACTCCTTTGGCTCCCTGATTCAGTGAAGGACAATTCATTGTGCATCAAGTGTTTTGGTTTGCCCCCCAACTTTCCATTTTTTAAATGTAGTCTTTGCTTAGACACACTTATTCTTGATATTTTCTCCCAATTTTGCAAGTAGGATTTTAAAAGTTATTAAAAACTGATTTCATTGATTCATCTTTTCATTCAATAAATGTACACTGAGTATACACTATAGATCAGATGTTAAGGATAAAACAGAAAATAAGATAGACAAACCTCCTAAACTCATGAAACAAATTCTGGTGGAGGAGATAGATAATAAATATATAATAAATATTAAACAAATAAAGTGATACCATCTAATGATGATTGCAATGAAAAAAAGTAAACAGTAATTTAACAGATGTCATTGGCTCAGGTAGTTGGGGAAGCTTCTTTGGGGAGATGGTATTTGAGTGACCTGGATGATGAGCTAGAGCCATCTATACATAGACTCAAGGAAGAGTTTCCAGGCAGAAAGAGGAGCAAGTTGTAGCTTGGTTCAAGCAAAGGCAAGAAAGGATAGTGAGAGTAAAGCAGGTAAACAAGGAGAAGAGGAGTTCAAGATTATGTCAGACGGACAAGCAGAATCTTGAAGGCTGCATTAGAAAGGGTTCTCCGGAGAAATGGAATGAATAGGAGATTAGATAGATAGATAGATAGATAGATAGATAGATAGACAGATAGATAGATAGATGTAGGGTTTTTCTATATAAAATGAAGGTATATATTATGTAAATAGAAGATACACATATACACATATAAAGAGATGTGTTATAAAGAATTGGCCCATGTGTTCATGGAGGCTAAAATGTCTCTGCCTTTGATAAGCTAGAGACCCAGAAGAATCAATGGTATAATTTGAATCAAAAAGCCTGAAAGAACTAGCCAAAGACCTAAGTAAGGCAGTCAGGCAGTAGTCCCTTCTTCATTGTGGGAGGGTAAGTTTTTTGTTCCATTCAGGCCTCAACTGACCAGATAAAGCCCACCCACATTAGAGAGGACAATCTGCTTTACACAGTCTACTGATTCAGATGTTAATCTTATCCCCAAAAGCCTCACAGATATACCCAGAAAAATGTTTGAACAAATTTCTGGGAACCTATGGCCCAGTTAAGTTGAATAAAATTAACTTTCATGGGGACATAAAAAGAAGAGCAGCCCTTATTTTAAATGTGATAGCAAGCCATTGAAGGATTTTAAGCAGGAAAATGATATGATTTACTCACTTAAAATAATTAATGAATCAGATACAATGGGAAAAACTGATACAATAGTAACAAGAAGGAATAGAATTAGGAGTCTATAACAGTAACCCAAACAGGAGGGCATGGTCATTTAGACAAGTGTGGAAGCGCATGGATTTAGGATACATTTTGAAGGTAGACGGTATGGGACTGACTCATAAATTGGATGTTGGGGTGGAAAAAAAAGGTGTCAAGATGAGAATAATGCCTATTTTTTCACCCTGAGTAACTGCGAGTGGGTGGAAGCTTCCCATTTAATAATAAAGGGAAATCTTAATAAGAACATAGAAATCAAGAACTCTGCTAAGAATGAAATTCCACTTTTTTTTGAAAAGTAGAAAAATAAAATTACTAAATAGCCCTTGTCATTTCACTTGAAAACAATTGTTTATGTTAACTAATTCTTTTTTTGTTGTTGTTCAGGTGTAGTCGATTTACAATGTTATGCTGCTTTTAGGTGTTCACCAGGGTGGTTCAGTTGTACATGAATATATCTCTATTGTTTTTTCAGATTCTTTCCCATCATGGGTCATTTAAGGTGTTATACAGTTTCCTGAATTGTGCAGTGGATCCTTGTTGGTTAACTATTTTATGTATAGTAGTGTGTATATGTTAATCCCAAGCTAATTTATCCCCCCCACACCTGTTTTTTCATACTAATTCTTCAAGGTCTGGTTTGTATTTTTTCAGATCTCAATTAAGACTTTACATTTTGAAGTTTTCTACCAAAATGAAGTCAGGTTTAATAGTGGAACTGGGGAGGGGGGCTGCTTTAAATTTTCCATTTTAATGAATAAAATTTTCTGAAAAGAATTCATCTAAGTATATCTAAAAGCCATCCAAGAAGAGATGCGAAGTAAGCATTGTGCCTAAAAGTTGGGACTCAGGAAGAGATCAAGGCTTTCTTAGTTTCTCAGTGCTGCTGTAACAAATTACCACAAACTTAGGAATTTAAAGAACACAAGTTGTAGTGACTTCACAGAAGATAGGGGAGTGGGAAGTGCCAGGAATTAATCCCTCCAGTGAAACAACTATTGAATTGGCAAGATCCATCAGAATCAACTATTTAGAACCCTGGAATTTTAATCAAACACTTTTGGCATTTAGGGAAGCACTTGATGAAGAAAGGGATTGGTAAATTTGGATTAATTTTAGAGTTTTGCATGGCAGCTACTGTCTTCCATGTTTCTCTTCCATGGAAGGCAGCTCATCATTCCTGATGAGGCTTACTGGTGCCAGGTTGAGCAATAGGGCCCTGACCCCCAAGGAGCAAGATTGTGTGTTTCAATCTGCCTGTCAGTTCACTGAGGGACTGACAGAGTAGCTGGCCATTTTTTCAACTACCATAGGCTGAAGCAGCTTCCTGGGCAATGTCTGTTGAAGACTTTAAATAGAACATTTTAAAATTTCTTTTATCTTATCTTACTGGATTATGTCACTGATTGCCCATAGATATAATAGAAAAGACTCCAGTGACCACCCATGACAAAACATATAATCCTTGGAAAAATAACTTGGAAAATTCACTAAACTAATGAACAACTGTACCCCCAGCAAGCAATCAACAACTGTACCCCCCAGCAAGCAATCAGCAAGGAGAATCTGGCATCCAGAGTTACTGTATTGTAATAATCAAAATGTCCAGTTCTCCACAAAAAAAATCCAAAGTATACCAAAAAACAAGATAAAGAGAAATTAAAAGAAAGCATTATTGAGGATGCTCAGACACTGGAAGTGCTAGAAAAAGATATTAACTGTTACAAATATGCTCAAAGAGATTAAGGAAGCCATGGAAAAGAAATAAAGGAAAGCAGAATAACTCTGTATGAGCAAGGAGGCAATAGCTATAAAGATTAGAAATAATACAAAAGGAATAAAATAGGATTTTCTAGTTGCCAATGCAGTAGCTGAAATAAAAAATTCACTAGGGAGTGTTCAACAGCAGATTTGATTATTCAGAAGAAAGAATCATCAAATATGAAGACAGAATGATTAGAATTACCTAGTTTGCAGAGCAGAGAGAAAAATGAACAGAGACTAAGAGACGTATGGCACATCATCAAGTGTACTATCATATCCATTCAGATAGACCCAAGGAGGAGAAAAATAGAGAAAGGTACAAAAAGGAAAATTAAAGAAATAATGACTGAAAACTTCCAAAATTTGATTAAAGTTATGAATTTAAAGATCTAAGAAGATCAATGAACTCCAAAGTAGGATAAGCTTAAAGAGATCCATACCATATCACATCAAAGTAAACTGTCAAAAGACAAAGAAAATTTTGAAAGGAGAAAGAGAGAAGTCCTCAATACAAAGAATTCTCAGTAAAATTACAGTTATAGCTGTCTTTTATCAGAAACCATGAAGCCAAAAACCAGTAGGATATTTTATTTTATATTTAATTTATTTAAACTAAAAAAAGAAAGAAAGAAAAACTGTCATCCATGCAACTCACCTCCCATCACCCACCTCTGGCAACCACCAATCTATTCTCTTTATCTATGAGTTTGAAATCCTTCTATGAAGCACCCTCCTTTCTTATTACAGTCTTTATTTTAAAGTTTATTTTGTCTTATATAAGCATAGCTACTCCAGCTTATTTTTTGTTTCCATTTTCATAGAATATATTTTTCCATCCCTTCACTTTCAATTTTTTGGTCCCTGTATCTAAAGAGTCACTTATAGGCAGCATATAGATGGTCTTATTTTTTAATCCATTCAGCCGCTCTATGTCTTTTGGGAAATTAGACACTTTACATTTAAAGTAATTACTGTTAGGAGTTCCCGGCCTGGCTCAGCAAAAATGAATATGACTAGCATCCATGAAGACTCAGGTTTGATTCCTGCTCACTCAGTGGGTTGAGTATCAAGTGTTTCTGTGAGCTGTGGTGTAGTTCACAGATGTGGCTCAAATCTGGCATTGCTGTAGCTGTGGCATAGGCTGGTGGCTACAGGTCAGATTTGACCCCTAGCCTGGGAAACTCCATATACTGCAGGTGTGGCCCTTAAAAGACAAAAGATAAATAAATAAATAAATAAATAATTATTGTTGAATATATGCTCATTGCCATCTTCTTAATTGATATCTGGCTGCTTTTTGTAGTTCCTATTGTTTCCTTTTTTCTTCTCTTGCTTTATTCCTTTGCGGTTTGATGACTTCTTTAGTAATATGCTTATATATACCTTTTTGCTTTGTTGTTACTATGAGGCTTACGAATAAAACTTGTACTCACAACAATGTGTTTTAAAATTATAACAAGTTTGACTCCATTGTAAAGCTCAAAATTATGACTCTCCCCATACACATTTTATGAATTTGTGTCACATTTCACATATTTATCTTGTGCATCCCTACACTGATTGCTGTAATCATAGTTATTTTTACCATGTTTTCCTTTTAAGCCACATGCTAGCTTTATAAGTGATTAATCTACTACCTTTACTGTAGGAAGGTGAAGATTTATCCTTTCATATGTGCTCTTGTTACTAATTAACACCTTTTTTTTTCAATTTAAAGCAGTCCCTTTAACTTTTCTTGTAGGTTGTTTTAGTGGTGATACACTTCTTTAGCTTTTGATTGTCTGGAAAACTCTTTATCTCTCCTTTACTTCTGAATGATAACTTTGCTGAATAGAGTATTCTTAGCTGAAAGGTTTATCTTTTTCTTTCAGCACTTTGAATATATTGTGCTACTCCCTTCTGGCCTATAAAGTTTCTGCTGAAAAAATCATCTTATAGTCTTATGGGGGTTCCCTTTTATGTAACAGGTTGTTTTTGTCTTATTGCTTTTAATATTTTCTCCTTGTATTTAACTTTTGATGTTTTAATCGTGTGTCTTGGCGTGGGTTTCTTTGTGATCTTTTTATTTGGAACTCAGTGGGCTTCTAAGATAGGAGTGTATGTTTCCTTCCTAGAAGACTTTCTGCCCCCTTTTTAATTCTCTTCTCTTTCTGGAAGCCCTATGATGTCTGTTTGATGTTGTCTTATAAATCCCTTAAGCTGTCTTTAGTTTTTACATTTTTTTTTTTTTTGGCTGCTGCTGCTCTAATTGGGTGAGTTCCACTGCCTTTGCTTCAAGTTGACTGATCCTTTCTTCTGCTTCATTTGGTCTGTTTTTGAACCCATTTAGTGTACTCTTCAGCTCTTCAGCTCTTCAGACTTCTATCTGGTACTTTCTTATATTCTTTATCTTTTTGTTGAAGTACTTTCTGAGTTCATCCATACTTCTCCCAATTTAGTGAGTATCTTTATGACTATTACTTTAAGCTCTTCATCAGTAAAATACTTATCTCCATTTCACTGAGAGATTTTCCTGAGATTTTATCTTGTTCTTTCATTTGAAACATACTTCTCCGTTTCTTTATTTTGCTTGACTCTCTGTTTTAGTTTCTATAGAGTAGATGAAACAGTCTCTTTCAGTCTTGAAGACAAGACCTTGTATAGGAGACGAAACTTGTCACTCAACCCATCTTCAGTTCTTGGTTGTCTCTTCAACCTTTATGCTTGTCCAAGTAGCCTATTATATTTTTAATAGCTCCAAATAGTTGAGGATGTGCCAAGACCTGTCAGTATCCAAAAAGGGAGGATCTCGGAACCTAGATTCAGGCTGACTAAAAACCAGACCTTCAGGCATCAGATTTTAAAGTATGCAGTATATACAGTCCTGTGGGAATGCAAGTTCAAGTCCTGCAAGTCACCAGAGCCAGGCAAGCTGGAGGGGTCCCTTGGTGGCAGTCACAGCAATTAGAACTCTAAAGTAGTATATAAGCTCTTTTCTTGGTTATACCAGTGTGCTGGTGCAAGGCAGAATGAATGCATCAAGATGATATCCACAGCCTATATTCCTTAATAGTAGCTTCATGGTCCATTAACTGTGTGCCAACCCTGAAGCCTGCCCCTGCTGAAGCCCCAGAACAAACAAAGAATCCTCCATAGAAAGACTGGGGAGTGTGCCTCAGTCTCATGTGCAGTGAGCCCTGGGGATGGTAACCTGACAAGAACCACCTCTCTTATTGCCATAGTCCTGTAGGACCCAGGGATATAAGTCCCAGGTGAGCCAGGTGATCAAGGAGCATCCCCTGGACAGCAGCTATGAAAACCAGGGTGCCAGACACATGTAACATCCCCTTCAGGAGACCCTGTAACTTTGAAGAGCAACGCAAGGCAAGTACAAAGATAGCACCTGAACTCTGAGGTCTCTGGAGAAAAATTACAGTCAGACCCAAGACGCATGTTTAATTAGAAAACCACCCCTCAGACCACAGTCATGATGATTAGCTAATAGGTCTGCTTCACAAAAAGACCAAGCTCCTGGGTCTGTTGCCTCTTGCTGTGCCCTGCAAGTGGAAGTTGTTTAAGAACTCTGTTATTTACAGTCCTGAGGGACCCATGAGTGTAAGTTCCATTGGCCATCAGAGAGCTATGTGATGTAGTGATGTCCCCTGGCAGCAGTCACAAAAAATCAGGGCAACAGACAAGTTATTAATTTTTATGGGTGACACCGATTATTACAATTCTATGGGACCAGGAACTCAAGCTTCCCTGGATTCCAGAGTACCCTAGGCATCAGCCACAGAAAATCAAAATATGCATAAAATCTCCTTTCAGGACATGCTGGTGCTCTGGAACACAGCAAAGGGGAGCATGAAGATGGTGCCTACCAGTCTACATCCCTGGAGAGTGTTCCAGCAGACTCCTAGGTGTGTGTGTGTGTGTGTGTGTGTGTGTGTGTGTGTGTGTGTGTTTGTGTGTCAACTTAGATGCCTGGCCCTGAGCTTTAATATGAGCAGGTGAGCCAGTTTAAGTCTGGGGGCAATTGTCTACCTCTGAGCTGATCAAGGACACAAGCCCTTTAAGGGTAGTTTCTCAGATGACTACAGTCTTGTGAGTCTCAAGACACAAACCCCATTAGTTTTCAAAGTTAAATGTTTGGGGGAATTGTCTTTCAAGTATATATACTTAAAGATTGACTGCCAAATGTGGAGCATAACTTGTCCAGTTCTGAGTTCCCTCCCATTGTGGGTCACTGTTCCAGGGGTGGTGTTTATGGTGAGATTGTGTCCCAGCCTCTCCTGCCTACTTTGAAGCTGTCTTATTCTTTGCCCAATGTGTAATCCTCACCCAGCTGGCCTTTATGTTTTTAAAGAGAAAATTATCCCATATGTAGCTGTAGACTCAGTGTTTCTGTGGGAGGATCATGGATCTTCTTAGTTCACTGTCTTAACCAGAACCCACTTATTATATATTTTAAAGTGCTAGAAAATTTAAGCTATAAAGCAATAATTCTATATCCATAAAAAATGCACTTCCACAATACAGAAGTAATTAAGGCATTCCCAGATAAACAAAAGCTAAAGGAATTCATAACTAGTAAACCTGACCTGCAAAAAAGTGCTAAAAGTAGTCTCTCAGGCTGAAATGGAAGGACACTTGAGAGAAACACGAAGTCATAAGAGGAAATAAGAATTTCTAGTAATGATAAACACATAGATAAACATGAGACTAAATCAGCAATCAAAAACTTCCCAATAGGATTTCCCTGGTGACTCAGTGGGTTAAGGACCCATCATTGTCACTATTGCAGCTTAGGTTCAATCCCTGGCCCAGGAACTTCCACATGACATTGGGCACAACCAAAAAAGAAAGAAAGAAGAGGAAATCCAGGATCAGTGGGCGTCATTGGTGAATTCTACCAAACCATAAAGAAAAATCAGCACTAGTACTACTCGAATTCTTCAAAAACATAGAAGAGTAGGAAACACTTCCTAACATATTCTGAGGCTAGCATTACCCTGATACAAAAGCCAGACAAAGATACTATAAGAAAATAAAACTGAAGACCAATATGTCTTGTAAATGTAGATGCAAAAATCATGAGCAAAATACTACAAACAGAATCCAATAGTGCATTAAAAGAATATTGCACCAAGACCAAGTGGTATTTTTCCAAGGAATGCAAGGGAGGTTCACCATAAGAAAATCAATCACTGTAATATCCCATATTAGTAGAATTAAAGGGGGGAAAAGACCTTATGATTATCTTAATGGACATAGAAAAATTATCTGACAAAGTTCATGATCTTTTATGATAAAAAAAAAAAATGACAACACCTAATGTACTTAATGAACTAGGAAGAGAAGGGAACTTCCTCAGTAAGATAAAGGACATACGCCAAAAGCCCACAGCTAACATCTTACTCAGTGGCGAAAACCTTAAACCTTTCCTCTAAGATCAGGAACAGAACAAGCATGCCCACTTTTGCCACTTCTGTTGAACATTGCACTGAAAGTCTTAGACAGAACAGTTGGGCAAGAAAAGCCATTCAAATTGGAAAGGAAAAAGTGAAACTATCATTACTTTTTCTATATATAGGCTATCCCAAAGAATGCACACACACACACACATACACACACACACACACACACACATACACACACACAAATACACTAGAGCTAAAAAACAGAATCATGACAGTTATAAAAATCAGTTGTGCTTCTCACCAATCATCAGGGAAATGCAAATCAAAACCACAATGAGATTTCACCTCACACCTGTCAGAATAGCTATCATCCAAAAGAACACAAATAACAAATTTTGGCAAGGATGTGGAGAAAAGGGAACCCTCATACACTATTGGTGGGAATGTAAATTGGGGCAGTCACTGTTGTAAACCCCATGGAAGTTTCTCAAAAAACTAAAAATAGAACTATTATGTGACCCAGCAATTCTACTCCTAGGCATATGTCCCCACACACCAAAAAAAAACAAAAAAAGCAAAAAAACCCAAAACACTAATTTGAAAAGATATGCACCCCAATGTTCATAACTGCATTATTTATAATTGACAAGCTATAGAAGTAACATGTGTCCATCAACAGATGAATGGGTAAAGATATGATACACACACACACACGCACACAATGGAATCTACTTAGCCCTAAAAAAGGATAAATTGTGCTATTTGCAGCAACATGGATAGATTTTGGAGGGCATTACACTAAGTAAAATAAGTCATATGAGAAAGAGAAATACTGTATGATATCACTTGTATGTGGAATCTAAGAATACAGCAAACTAGTGAATATAACAAAAAAGAAACAGACTTACAGATACAGAGTACAAAGTAGTGCTTGACAGAGGGGGAAGGAAGGAGGAGGGGCCATGTAGGACTGCAGGATTAAGAGGTATAAACAATTCGGTTTTAAGTAAGTTTCAAGGATATATATACAACATGGGGAATATAGCCAATATTTTTTCATTTTTTTAAAGTTTTATTGAAGTGTACTTGATTTACAATGTTGTGATAATTTCTGCTGTACAACAAAGTGATTCAGTTGTACATATTATAGCCAATATTTGATAATAAATGGAGTATAGCCTTTAAAAATTGTGAATCACTGTATTGTACACTTGTAATTTATATATATTGTATATCAACTATACTTTTATAAAAAAGAAAATATGCACTACAGTAAAAAAAAAAATTGTGTTTCTATATAAAGCAATGAACATTCCAAAGAGAAAGCTAAGAATACAATTCCATTTTTAACAGCATCCAAAGGAACAAAATACCTAGGAATAAATTTAATCAAGGAAGTTAAAGACGTGTGCACTGGAAACTATAAAACATTGCTGAAAAAAAGGTAAAGAAGATCTAAACAAATGGAAATTCATCTGATTTCATGGATTAGAAGACATTGTTAAGATGGTAATATTTCCTAAAGTGTCCTATGGATTCAACACAAGCCCAATCAAAATTTGGATGACCTTTTTTTTGGAAATGAAAAAAAATTATCCTTAAATTTACATGCAATTGTAATTGCAGAGTACCACAAATAGCCAAAAAATATTGAAAAAGAAAATCAAATTTAGAAGATTCATACTTCTCTATTTCAAACTTACTGAAAACCATGTGATACTGGCATAAGATACAGAGCCCAGTGGAATAGATGAGAGTTCGGAAACACGCCCAAACATCTATGGCCAGATGATTTTTAACAGGGATACCAAGACCAGTCAAGGAAGAAAGAACAGTCTCTTCAGCAACTGGTGTTGGGGTAATAGATAACATCAGTCATAAGAATGACATGGGATCTTCATCTCATTCCATATACAAAAAATTAAAAAGGACCAATGATCTAAATATAACACCTAAAACAATAAAGCTATTGAACGAAAAGATAAGAGTACTATACAACTTCGGATTTAATACCATAGCCTTAGATTGGGCACAAAACACAAGCAACAGGAGGAAAAAATAGATAAATTTGATTTCAAAATAATTAAACTTTTGGGAATTCCCACTGTGACTCAGTGGTAACAAACCCAGCTAGTATCCATGAGGATGCAGGTTTGAGCCCTGGCCTCTGCTCAGTGGGTTAAGGATCTGGCGTTGCTGTGGCTGTGGTGTAGGCTAGCAGCTGTAGTTCCAATTCAACCTGGGAACTTCCATATGCCACAGGTGCACCCCTAAAAAAATTAACTTTTTTTCATCAAAAGAAATTAAGGAAGTGAAAAGACAACTTTGATATAAAGAACTCTTACAATTCAACAACAATTAAAAAAATCCACTTTAAATATAGGCAAAATACTTAGTCATTTCTTCAAATGGGCCAACAAACACAGGAAAAGATACACAACATTATTGGCCCTCAAGAAATATAAATAAAACCCAAATGAGATATCATTGCACACATCCACTAGGATGGCCATACTTTTTTTTTTTAATGGAAAGAAAAATGACAAGTATTCGTAAGAATGTGAAGAAATTTAACCCTTGTACATTTCTCATCAAATGTAAAATCACGCAGCCACTGTGGGAAACAGTTGGAAGTTCCTCAAAAAGCTAAATATAGAATTACTATATGACAAAGCGATTTTACTCCTGGGTTTATATACAAGAAAAAAAAATGAAAATATAGGTTCACATGGAAACTTGTACTTGAATGTTCATAGGAACATATTCATACTACCTAAAAGGTAGAAACAACTCAAATGCCCATCAGTGGATAAATGGGTAAACAAATTGTGGCATATACACACAATGGCATATTATTCAACCATAAAAAGGAGAAAAGTTTTGATACATTCTGCAATTTGGATAAATCTTGAAAACGTTAAGCTAAGAAAAAGAACCCAGATACCAAATGTAACATATTGTATGATTCCTTTTATGAAACATCTAATATAGGAAACTCTATAGAGATGGAAATTGGATTACTTTTGCCAGGGAGGGAGGGTGGAATGGGGAGTAATTACTTAGTGGGTAGAAGTTTTCTTCTGGAGTAATGAAAACCTCCTGAAACTAAAGAGAGGTAGTGGTTGCACAGCCTTGTGAATGCACTAAATGCCACTGAATTGTATCCCTTAAAATGATGAATGATGATGTATATTTTCAATTTTTAAAAAACACAAGTTTTATAGCTTTGGAGGTCAGAATTTCAAAATCAGTCTCACTGGCTTAAAGACAAAGTGTCCGCAGGGCTGGTTCCTTCTGTAGGCTTTGAGGGGAAAATCTGACTCCTTGTCATTTTCAGAAACTGCCTACACGTCTAGGTTAATGATCCTTTCCTCACACCACTCTGATTTCTTGCTTCCGTTGTCACGTTTCCTACTCCTCTGTCTAATTGTGAGTCTCCTGCCTCCCTTCTATGAGAACCCTTGTGATTTTAAATGAGCCCATCTGGAAATACCTGGGGCAATCTCCCATCTCAAAAGCTGTAACTTAATCCCATCTGAAAAGTTTATTTGTTTATTTTTATATTGTACCATGTGAGGTAGCATATTCACAGGTTCCAGGGGCAGAAGTGGACCTTTATAGGGAACCATTATTCGGGCTCCTATAAGGGCTAAAGATCTAAATATGGGAGTGCTTTGTCTATGAATGGCCTTTAAAGCTATGAGAGCAGAGTATGAATACCACACCCTCCCTTTGTATCCTGACTTCCCCATTATCAAAGTGCTTTTTGTTTGTTTGTTTGTTTGTTTGTTTTGCTTTTCTTTGCAGGGGGGCACCACACCTGCAGCATATGGAAATTCCTGGGCTAGCAGTCAAACTGGAGCTGCACATGCCAGCCTACACCAAAGTAGCAGCAATGCAGGATCCAAGTCATGTCTACAACTACACCACAGCTCAGGGCAATACCAGATTGTTAACTCACTGAGCAAGGCCAGGGATCAAACCCACATCCTCATGGATACCAGCTGAATTTGTTTCTGCTGAGCCACAAGGGGAACTCCCATCGAGGTCTTAGTTTTGAGCCATCCCCTCTTAAAAGAAACACAAATGAGTATAAAATTAAGTTACAACCTGTTCTATCAAAAGTTTTGCCAACATTTCTCCATTGTTTTCTGTTCTGTACTATAGCAGAGGATAAGGATGATGTCAGGGGAAAAAAAATGTTCAGTTGCAGGCAAGGAAACTAATTTTTTCCTCCATGGATGCCTCCAGTTCCTTTTCCCCTCTAAAAGCTTGCCAGTACATTTCTAAGAATGGCTCTCTTCCTTTGTGTGACCTAATGTGACAAGCGCCTCTAATACAAACACCCAGGTCTTTCCTTCTTCCACCTATCCAGGAACATTTTTTAAGTATCAACTCTATGACAATAGTGAATGAGAGAGATTAACCCTCATGGAATGTAAATTCAAGGGGAAGTAAAAGAAATAATTGTATGACTTCAAGTAGTGGTACAGTGAAGAGAATTTTAGAGGGCGAAGGGAAAGATAGTAACGAGGGCAGTGGCCCTCTCTCACTGTTGCTGAGAGTCGCTGAGGCGCAGGTACCAGGAGAGAGCATGTGGTGGTCAGGCAGGCTGCAGGAAACCAGGAATTTGAGAATAGTCGTTGTGATTATTGGTGATCTAATTATTTAAGTTGCATCCTTTTTGATGATTATGTTAAGTTTAAATTGCATTTTTTTTTTGTCTTTTTAGGGCCTCACCTGTGGTATATGGAGGTTCCCAAGCTAGGGTTCTAATCGGAGCTATAGCCACTGGCCTATGCCACAGCCACAGCAACACCAGATCCAAGCCATACCTGCGACCTACACCTCAGCTCACCACAACACCAGAACCTTAACCCACTGAACGAGGCTAGGGATCGAACCCGCAACCTCATGGATACTAGTAAGATTTGTTTCCACTGAGCCACGACGGGAACTCCTAAATGTCATCTTCTTTTCTCCATGTCTGTAATCTTCTTGCTTCTTGTAACAAATATGGTGTTTACTATAGGTCAAGTCTTGGCTTAAACACCTTATCAATAGTAATTGCATTTAATTTAAATGTCATAAATCCGTTTGAGTCAGGCAATTATTATTACCCTCATTTTATAGTCAAGAACACTGAGCACAGGAAGATTATACAACTAGCCCAGTGTCATACTGCTAGTACAGATGGGATCAAGGTTTGCACCCAAGTTATATACCTTCAGAGTCCGTACTCTTGATTCTATTTCGTGTTGCCTCTCTGTTCATCACTGTGTGTATTTTTCTCTCCATTCTATTGGGGGGGGGCATCTAGTTTGTAATATCATTGTTTCAGTATTCTACATCATCAATTTGGCTATTTTCTGTCTTCAATGAGGATTTAAATTCTGCAGTTGTATGTTTAGTTTCTTTACAGTCCTCATCATCATTTAGGGCTCTTTCTTCCTCATTGTTTTTGTTCCTATTTCGTGGAAACAAGATTTCATCAGAGAAGTTCGAGAAGTTTCTCAGTGTTTTATCCCCTGTAGCCTGTTGTGCCATCTTTTTTTAATACTGATTTTTATTTTTCCATTACAGCTGATTTACAGTGTTCTGTCAATTTTCTGCTGCATAGCAAGGTGACCCAGTCACACATACATGTATATATTCTTTTTTCTCACATTATCATGCTTCATTACAAGTGACCAGACATAGTTTCCAATGCTATACAGCAGGACCCCATTGCTTATTCACTCCAAAGGCTATACTTTACATCTATTAACCCCAAATTCCCAGTACCTCCCACTCCCTCTCCCTCCCTCTTGGCAACCACAGGTCTTTTCTCCAAGTGCCATCTTTTTAATACGTTCTATGTTGGGTTTTTCCATTTTCCTAGTCTTAAAATTAGCAGAGGTGCATCTAGACTTGGTATGTCCCTGCAGGTGTGCTCTGCGTAGTTCCATTCACCTCATTTGCTGACCACTTGGGTTTCAGTAAAGCCCCTTCTCAAGCGTATGGCCAGAGGGCTATACACAAGAATTGCACAAGGATTCTGAGCTCCGGTGTATAGCAAATGGTTGTCTAGTACAGCCCAGCTGCAGAAATGCCCTTCAATTCTCTGGGTCACTGACTCTAAAGTGAAAAACTACCTCCAAATTAGACTCCAGCATGCAGTGCTTCTAGGGCGCTTCCTACCTGCAGGACTTTACTCTCTGAGACTACCTCTTCCCTGTAATACCATCCACATCTTCATCCTTATTGCTTTTCTTCTCTGTTGTTCTTTTGGAGTTTTACTCTCTCAGGGGATATTATTAGGTGTGTAGGGAAGGGAACCACATTCTGAGCATCACAAAGTAACATGGAAGAGACAGAGCTGGCATTTAACTGGTTGGCTCCCATTCAAATTATTCACAGCAACCTCCACTTTGATGGTTAATGCCTGTGCAGTCATGGTCATTGAATATTTTGAATATCAGCTCTGGGTAAAGACACATTCTACAGGAGATCAAACCTGCTCTGTTTCTTTGGCAAAGCAGATGTGGCCCCCTCCCAACTGTAGTTCTCATTTTAGTTTTATAGGTCTCGTAACTTCTGTGGGCACTCCCATGGATTCTGGTAGCACATTAGCCATCATCTGGGTTATTGGTATGGTTCATTCAATCCCCAAATACTAATAAGAAACTACTATATGCTAAGCATTTTGCTAGACCCTGGGGCTACAATTCTAAGTTATAAATATATGACTCTACTCCCACATTTCCATCTTTTCCCACGTCTTCCTAGTTGGAATCTGGAAAACTCTCTAAAACTACTATCCAGCAATCATTTCAAACTGGAAAATGAAAATATGCTATTAAAGAGACTCATAAACAAAGCAATGTGGAAAACAGAAAAAAGCTCTGGACTGGAAATCAGGCAGCTTAAGTTCTCATCCTTGCTTTGCCACTAATGGCTGAAGACCTTGGGTGAATCACTTAACCCCTCAAGGTCTCAGTTTCCTAGGTGTGAAATAAATGAGTTGGACCAGATTCTCTCCAAGATTCTTTCCAGCCAAAAACTTCTACGTCCTCAAGATAAATGTTCTTCTCATTAATGTGGGAGTCTCAGAAGCCATTTTTTATCAGTAGATCTCAAACCTTGTGTTTATCAATACAGTAGTCTGATTCTCCTGACCCTCTTTATACCATTCCTAATAAGAAATGTACCAACCATATGTGAAACACATGGGATCTGTCCAAAGGCCATGCAAGATACATAAATTTCACAAGGGAAAGATGCAAAACACATGTTGACACATCTCAAATCCACATGTACATTTTGGTTACGGTTTAATGGTCCTTAATTTTGACAGTTATTCAGAAATCCGTTTAAGGTACTCCTACAGCAGTGACTTCTGGACAGGGCCCAAGAGTCCCTGTGTAAAAACAAGTAGATTTGCCTAAATTTCTCTGAGGTGCCCAGAGAAACAGAAGTCTTCTGAAGCTGATCACAGAGCTAGTATCTCACACCTTGCAGCATCTTGATAAAGTCACCATAAAATGGAAGGCTAAGTGAACATCAAACTAGTTGTCTCTCATATTAGGAGACTGCAGTTCCACCTGTAAGCTCACAATGGAAAGACCCAGCTGGACCATCTGCTTTGGTCATCAGCCACAATTTGGGGCCCTCTTCCAGAGTTCTGCATGTTATGTCCATACAAATGTAAGTTCATGCCCTTATTTCTGTCTGTTGAATCTCTACTCATTCCTCAGCACCCCGTTCAAACATCACCTCCTCTGTGAAGCCTTCCATAATCTCTCCAAGAACTACTCCTCCATTTATGCCCCTTACTCTTTCTCTCACTCTACATCTATTATCGTACTTGTCATGCTAAACAACATATGTTTGTTTGCTTTTCGTATTGAGTAATAACTGTGCTTTGTGATCTTTGGAATTCCTAGTATCTAGTAATACGGCTGACATTTGTTAATGAATATGTGAATGAATGAATGAATTGGATGGATGGATGGATGGATGGATGGATGGACAGATGAATGTTAACACAGAAAGTCTAAGATTTGGTCGGATTTTTAATCTTGGAGGCTTAATAGGAACAGCCAAAGTCCATATCCTGTTTCAGAACAGAGAATTTGTTAAATCTTCCAACATGGACCAATTCAAATTCAAAGAAAGGTATACAAGGTCTTTCTAGTGAAAAGAGACACCGTGTGCTCTGGCTTCCAAGTCCTGCGTCATCCTTCTTCCAAAAAAGTTTGCAAGGAAAGGAAGGCAAGTTGCTGTTGTGGGGAGGGTACCGCAAACTGTTTTCTTACTGTTAAATTTGAGAAGAAAGTGTACATGTAATACAGAGGATAGAGGATACATGAGAAGGGAGAGACTGGGATCTGGGGCCAGCCAGCTGCAGAGCTAAGGAACTAGCAAAGCTCCTGTAGATGCTGATGCCCCATTTTCTAAGCCTGTGCTATGCCATACAGTGGTCACTGGCTATACAGGAGATGAGTGAGCACTGAAAGCATGGCCAAGATGCAGTGTAAATGCAAAATACACACCAAATTTCAAAAGCTTAATTCAGAAGAAAAGCAATGTTAAAATGGGAGTTTGGGGTTAGTAGATGCAAACTATTGCATTTGGAGTGGATAAGCATTGAAATCCTGCTGTACAGTACAGGGAAATATATCCAATCATTTGTGATGGAACATGACGGAGGATAATATAAGAAACAGAACGTGTATACACACACTCACACACACATATATATATAGATATTTAACTGGGTCACTGCTGCATAATAGAAATTGACAGAACATTGTAGATCAACTAGAATAAAAAATTATTTTAATATTTTATTTTATTATTTTTATATCCACCCTATAGTAAAATGTTGAAAAGATAATGGTTTGGATACACTGAGTAAAATAAAAAGATATTATTTAAATTAAATTGGTTTTTCTAACTTTTGACCAAGTGGCTACTAGAAACTCTTAAATTATCTATGTGGCTCACATCACATTTCTAGTGGACATCACCTTTATCAATCATTTCTTTTCCTTTTTCAAAAAAATTTATAGTTGATTTACAAGGTTTCCTCAATTTTTATTGTTCAGCAAAGTGACCCAATCACACAGTTCCCTCTGCCATACAGTAGGAGGGCTTATCCATTCCAAATGTAACAGTTTGCATCCACCAACCCCAAACTCCCCGTCCATCCCACTCCTTCCACTCACTCCCTCACCACTCCTCCCTGGTAACCACAAGTCTGCTCTTCTTGGCCATGTTCTGTTTTTGTTTTGTAGACAGGATCATCTGTGCCATACTGCTTTTCTTTTAATTCTAGCCATCATTTCATCAGCTTAGAGTAATCTTCGGTCACGTTAAGGTTAACCAAAGAAGCTCTGGAAGTATCGTATGTTTCCAAGACCCAGAAGTGCCTCTCTTGGTAAACTGACATACATTCATGGAGACAGGACACCTTGCCCTGTGGCCAAGTCACTGGATTTCATGTTGACCACCAGGGGTGCTTGCATGTTCTCTTCAGTTCTGCCTGAGTTTTCCCCTGCACAGCAGTAGGAAATCATGAAGAGGAACTGACATTTTTCACAAGCACATACTGATGGGAGCAAGTGGCCAGGCTAAGGGCAACAAACTCACATGTCTATAAAGGCTAAGCAGGTAATAAGCGAAGCAGGCCAAGTATCTTCTTGCAGTACAATCACACTTCATCTGCACATTAAATACATAGGATTTCTTCACTTCCCCAAAGAAATATGCTCTCCTCTTGTTCTGCTTTTGTTTTTATTTTTGCAGCCTGTGATTTCTTGGCCAATGTTTCATTTCTCTGCTTTTGCTTTAAAAAGAAATTTCACTCAACTCTTAACTCAATTTAAGAATAAAAAACAGCACAAACACAATGATAGATTGCCATTGACACTGGCCTCAGCATAGGGGCTCAGTAGGGAGCTGTAGAGACTGTGGAGAAGTGGGGAACGGGGCCCCACCCACGGGAGCAGCCCTGACTTATTTTGCCAGTAGGTACCAAGTGTTAATGTGGGCCCCTGTGGCCAGATCTGATTTTTCAAGATGCCAGAAACCTGAATAGTAATATAAAATCTCCTAATTTTCAAGTGTTGCCAACTAATGCAAAATTTTTTCAAACACAGTGTAAGCCAGAATTCTGCAATCCAAACAAAACACTCTCTATAGACTAGATCTGGCTCATAGGCCACCACTTTCCAATCATTGGTCCAGGGCTAGATATTAGATAATGTAGGGAAAAAAAGAGAGAGAAAATGAAATTAATATTTTTGAACATATATGACTGGAACTTCATTTTCTTTTCCTCATTTAATCATCCCAATAGCCTGTGATGTGTTACTGGCTTCATTTTCACAACTGAAGAAACAGAGGTTCATTTGAGTTAAATGATTTTTCCAAGATAAGTCAATTAAGAACCTTTCAAACTGGGGGAGGTTGTGTGCTTATTGTTCCCTAAACCCGTCTTCATGCTGGTGCTTCCTGCTCACTCCAGCTCAGGAGATCTCACTCAGCTACCAGTTCTCCAGGTCATCCCTCCTCATCCCATCATTACCCTCCTCCTCTGATCTCCTGGGCACTCATCTCCTGGGACGCACTCTTGGCAATTAGAAAGTACCATGACTTTGTGATCTCTCTTCAGGTAGGCAGGGACTGGATGCAGGTTTCTGACCCCTCAGTATGAAACGCAAAGACCTACATTTAATGTATACTCAATAGATGTTTGTTAGTTGTGATACCACCGTATCATCTTTTGGCTCGCTCACTCACCCCTCCCCTCTTTGAGTGTGTTCCATTCATCTCCTTCACCTCTTCACTGGGATCATTCACGGTGACTGTATTACCTAGCTGATGAAAGGAACGATTTCATGTGAGACCCATGGAATATGGGAACAGCTTCTGGGAAGGGAGGAGAGTAAGGACCAGCCCTGGCAAGCCTTCATTTGCCAGACAGGCTCCTGAGGCACAGAGAGAGTAAGGGCTGGGCCATTGTTACTCAAGACTGGAGTCACAGCTCTGGAAAGAGAATTCAGTCTTGCAGACAGATTAAGAGTGAGAATTAGAATCCCAAGAGGCTTGCCAGAACTGAGGTCTCCTTTGCCCAATGCCTTCCTTTTTTCCTAACACTCTCAGCAGCGTGTCCCAGAGCTCTCTCACTTCAACACAATGAAACTATTTTTGGCTAGACCTGATGGTCTCCATTCAAGCAAAATAGCACCCAGCTGGGATAAACGCCTCTCTTTCTCCAGAATAGTCTGCAAACAACCTGCCACTCACACTGTGGCCCCTCTAGCAGTTCAGTCATGGATCCTCATGAAGAGGAGGAACATAGCAATACCCAAAATCTGGTATACTCCTGAAGCAACTTACTGTAACTGGTGAAGCCTTTCCTTATTTTGGTATGCTCCTGAAGCAACTTACTAGTGACTGATGGAAGCCTTTCCACATTCCTTATTTTGCTTGACATTCACAATAGCCCTATAATTAGCAGGCAGGTGTTATTATGTCTGCTTTAGAGATAATAAAACTATAGACCATAGAGGTTAAGTGACTTGCCTAAGTCATTAGCAGTGCTTACGCTCAAACACAAACAAGCTTCTGAATTCTCAAATGTATCCTCTTGGATTTAATCTTCCACAATAATTTTTATTCTTCTGATTCGAAATCTTCTAGCCCTTCACAGTGTAAAATTGGAAAAAATATTAAAATGTAGAAATAAGAACATAAAGGACAGTCCTAGCCTTGCAACTCAAAAATAGCTGTGATTAACATGTTGATATATTTTCTTTCCTTATTTTTTTCGTATGTGTATTTTTGAACTGACTTAGGAGCATATTATTTATATGGAGTTTGTGTTATATAATGTATACAGTTAACATTATGTTGTAATAAATTCCTCTGACATTAAGTACTCATTTAAACATGATTTTTAATAATTGTAAACATTTTAACCAACATAAGAACCTTCCCCTACTTGGACATAATTTTGCAATTAAAAGTGATACTAATTCAAAAGACATGTGCACCTTTATGTTTGTGGCAGCAATATTTACAATAGCCAAGATATGAAAGCAACACAAGTACCCATGAATAGATGAATGGATAAAGAAGATGTGGTACATACATACACTGGAATGTTACTCAGACATAAAAAAGAATGGAATCTTGCCATCTGTGACAATATGGATGAATCTAAAAGGTATCATGCTAAGTGAAATAAGTTAGACAGAGAAATACAAATTCTATATGGTTTCACTTACATGTGTAATCTAAAAAGCAAAATAAGTGAACAAACATAACTAAACAGAAACAGAGTCATAGATACAGAAAACAAATAGTTGGTTGCCAGAGGGGAGAGAAGTGAGGGAAGGAGAGAAATAGGTGAGGGAGATTAAGGGGGACAAACTCTCACTTACGAATTAAGAATCACAAATATGAAATGTACAGTGTGGGAAATATAGTCGATAAGTACATCATATCATTGCCTGGTGACAGATGACAACTAGACTTAGCAATTATTTTGAATTGTACAGAAATACCAGATTACTATGTTGTGTTCTAGGAACTAACACAGTGTTACAGGTTAATTATATTTCAAAAACAAATTTGTAGAAAAAGAGATCAGATTTGTGGTTACCAGAAGCAGGGGTGGGAGGATGGAAAAGTTACAAATTTCTGTCCATGTTGTTGTAAATGGCATTGTTTCATTCTTTTTATGGCTGAGTAATATTCCTAGAGATTACCATTCTAAGTGAAGGTAGTCAGACAGTAAAAGACAAACATTATATGATATCATTTATATGAGAAATCTTAAAAGAAGGATATAAATGAACTTATTTGCAGAACAGAAGAAGACTCACAGACTTTGAAAACAAACCATGTACCAAAGGGGGACAGGTGAGGGGAGAGGATGAATCAGAGATTTGGGGCTGACATATGCACACTGAGGTAAGTGATTGGCCAACAGGGCCCTCCTGTACAGCACAGGGGGTTCTACCCAATATTCTGCGATAATCTGTATGGGAAAAGAATATGAAATGTGTGGACACATATGGCTAAATCACTTCATTGCGCAGCAGAAATTGTCATAACACTCTAAGTCAAGGGTACTTCAATAAAACTTTAAAAATGAAAAACAAAAAGAATACAGTCTCTCACAGAGAGAAAAATAAAATAAAATCTCACCCCAAAATGTACAAATGGCTAGTTAGAGGACAAATAAATACTAGAGGTATAGTATACAACATGATCAAGATAATCAACCCTGCTGTACATTACAAATGAAAATTGTTAAGAGAGTAAATCCTAAGAGTTCTTATTTAAAGGAAAATTTTTTTCTATTTCTTTAATGTTGTATCTATATGAAATAATGTTCACTAAATTTGCGGTAATCATTTCAAGATGTTTGTAAGTCATATCATTATGCTGTACATCTTAAACATATGCAGTGCTGAATGTCAATTATATTTCAATAAAACTGGAAAAAATGGTGCTGTGATAAACATGTTTATGGTAAAATTTTAGTCCTCATCACTGGCTAAGTTAAACAGTGAAAATTTTCCTTAGGATATATGGTGAACCAAGCAGTTAATCAACAAGCGCTCCAAGACTGTGAGCTGAAGCATCTCACAAGTGCTGAATGCAGGGGATACAGAGAACAAAAACTATGGACACTATTTTCTTTCTTTCTTTCTTTCTTTTTTTGCCTTTTTAGGGCCATACTCATGACGTACGGAGGTTCCAGGCTAGGGGCCCAATCAGAGCTGTAGCTGCCAGCCTACACCACAGCCACAGGAACACAGAATCCGAGCCATGTCTGTGACCTACACCACAGGTCATAGCAATACTGGATCTTTAACTCACTGAGCAAGTTCAGGGGACAAGCGCAAGTCTTCATGACTATTAGTTGGGTTCATTACCTCTGAGCTACGACAGGAACTCCAGGGCACTATTTTCTCAATGGCCAATTCTTTTCGCTTTTGAGGCCAAACAGTTTTCCAAATCTGATCCTTTTCTGCCACCCATGCCCTAGTTTGGGACACTTCTGCTGTTTTCTCCACACTAGCCTCTTGTTCCTGGCCTCCCTGGAGGCCCCAAACCTACTCTCTGCATGGCAGACTGGATCAGTTCTCTAAGGTTGTATCTACACCATTCTGCAAGGAAAACCCATCACTGAATTCCCATTGGCTTCCAGAAAAACATCCAGAGTTTCTTAAACTCTGACACTATACAGTCAGAATCAAAGCCAAGTTCTGGCACACAGCAGGCACTCAAAACCTACACTGTTATGCCTCTCACACTCTAGACAAGTCGGTGCACAATGATTCTGTTTTGTTTTTCTCTCTCCCATTAGGCTACAAACCTCCTTACCACTGGGTCCCCACTCCATCTCCAGCTTCCAGCACAGCTTCCCCCTTTGGGAGGGGTCATTTATGGAATTCTAGATGCGCTGGTTCTTTACTTTTACAAAGAAGTCTGCAATTATATGTAATTCCAGACTTATATATATATACTTAATTAAGCCAACCTCCAAGGAAAACCATGATCGGAGAACTTCAGAAGTTTCTAATGGTTTCAGACAGAGTTGTCATTAAAATTTAGAAAATATATTAAAAACACAGTTTGAATACCATCCCCTCCTTTTTCAGGGATGAGCATCTCACATTGATTTTTTTCATCTTTGGATGGAGCCGCCCAAGTTCTGAAAGTTCCACCAACAGAGCCTGATCAGTTCTGATTTGTGGTAGCTCACAATAATGAGTTTGAAAAGCTTCCTCAATCTATTTCCACTTCTATTCCTTCTTAAATTGACAAAAAAAATGAAAAAGAAAAAAAAAAAAAAAACAGTGTCAAACTGGCAAGGCAGAAGATGGTGTCTTTCTTAGTAGGGTTTATGTCTTTCCTATTGCATGGTTTCTCCCTGCATGGAATGTTCCACCGTCTCAAGAGCAAGAGAAGACAGGACAAGGATTACAGTTTTGTGCAGTTCACATATACCCTCTCACTGGATTCCGACAAAGGTGTTTGAGGGACCTAGGACAGCCATCACTACATCTAAAAGGTGCAGACATAGAGTTCCTATTGTAGCTCAGTGGATTAAGAATCTGACATAATGTCCATGAGGGTAAAGGTTCAATCCCTGGCCTTGATCAGTGGGTTAAGGATCTGGTGTTGCCACAACCTGCACCGCAGTTTACAGATGTGACTCGGATCCGGCATTGCCGTGGCTGTGGTGTAGGCTGGCAGTCGCAGCTCTGATTCAGCCCCTAGCCTGGGAACTTCCATATGCAGCAGATGTGGCCATAAAAAGAAAATAAAAATAAGAAAAATAAAAATGGAAAGAACAGACAAGATCGCTGAGGCTTGGAAGGTGTTCGCGACTTGGCTGCAGCTTAGAACTAGCAAGAGGCCACATCAGGATGCCAGCCCACTGGGCACACAAGTGCTTGCCTGAGGTGTCCTGGTCCTTGTGGGACAACTGTCCCTCTTCACCTGCCACCAAGTTTACCTCTCAAAGATCAAGAATTATAACTTGTGTTAGCCTACCTGGGAAAGCTATGTGGACACGCAGAGCAAACCTCTCAAGATCTTGGAAGGCAAGCACACTCGTCATTCTAGGAACTGGCTTTGCAGACTTCACCCTCATGCAGGCATCCCTGCAAAGTTAAGGAGGCCCCAGGGTACCTGCATTTGTGTTCCCCACTTCCCTACTCAGGGAGTCATCACCTCATGTTGGGATTTTTCCCAAAATATTCCAACAGGGACCCTGTTTCAACCGGTTATCTTCATTTTTTTCTCCTCACCACCCTACTTAAAACTGTAATACATATGGCACAAATTAACCTATCTATAGAAGAGAAACAAACTCATGGACTTGGAGAACAGACCAGTGATTGCCAAGAGGGAGGCACATGGAGAGGGATGGACTGGGAGCTTGAGGAGATGAAAACTATTGCATTTGGAGTGGAAAAGCAATGAGATCCTGTTGTACAGCACAGGGAGCTATATCTAGTCACTTGTGATGGAACATGATGGAAGGTAATGTGAGAAAAAGAATGTGTGTGTGTGTGTGTGTGTATGACTGGGCTACTTTGCTATACAGCAGAAATTGATAGAACATTATAAATCAGCTATAATAGAAAAAATTAAAATATTAAAAAAAAAAACTGTAATAGATATCCATCCTCTGCACAAGGAAGTAGCCACTGTAGCCGGGACTAAAGGCTGCCTGTATTATGCTCCCACACAGAGGAGCCACCGTCCTCCCCACACCCTCCACAAAGGGACTAAGGTGGCTTGTCTTCACTCTGAACTCTCATTCACATGCTCTTCCTTACAGCTTCTGAAGTTTTCACAAGCCCTACTCCTTCCTGGAATTCCGAAATTTCAAACTTGAAAACTTGCTTCATGTTCCATTTCCAAGTCTCCTCTCAGAAGACTAGCCTTCCCCAATTTCTGACGTCCTGAGGAACCAGTCAGCTGCTCCACTTATATCGACTCTGACCTGTAAGCTGCCATTTCCTCTAATGAGGTGGCCGTGCCATGTTAGTCTTGACTCTCCAGTTTGCTAACTAATTCCTTGAAGGCCAAAACTCTGCCTTAATGACGTCTTTGTGAGCCCTAAATCAAGCCCCCTACCCCCAAGCACACAGTAGGTGCTCAAAAGTCCCTGAGGGACAAGTGGATGTGAATCAGTGCCATGACAGCAGGTGTGAAAGACGGAGGATGGAGATGGAAATCTGGCCGGTTATGAACTCCTTCCTGAGTTCATGCTGCTCATTTAGAAAAGAAAGGTATTAGACGAGATCATCTCAAATACTGCTTCAAGCTGCATGAATTCCTAAATTTATGGGGTAAATGGGAACATTTCTGCTAGAAGACAAAGAGATTTTTTTTACTTTTTTTTGGAAGGGCCATACCCCTGCCGTGGATTAGAAACAAAATCACTGAAGACCTGCTTTCTCACCAAATGTTGACCATGCATCCTGTAAATCCATTGATTTTTTTTAAGCCCCCTAGACCCCATGCCATAATGAGATCCACACACTTGTCAGGTGCTGAAGTCATTTGGTCTTTGGCTTTCATCCCACCAACCCCAGCACATGGGAGTTGGCCATGACTTTCACACACGTGTTCCCTCTTACCTAATTTTTCAAAAGGAAACGCAGCATTATAAAGTTTAGAGAGAGGCAGAGAGGGAGAAGAAAGGAGGTGAAGAAAAAGAGAACCTGAAAAATAGTTTTCCAACCAAAGAAAGAATGCCAAACGCCTGGGCCATTAACCCAGAAAGCCATTCTGAATCTGGAAGGACTAATTTTGTGAATGTATGGGGTGTAGTGGTCACAATACACACAAACACACACCCTCTGGTTCTCTCTGAATATAAATACATACAAGGCTTACAAGGGAAACATATTTGTCAGGCTGAGCAAACTGGTGGTAATTAAATTCATGGGGTATGTGCATTACCTAAAAACCAGAATTTTAGCAGCCCAAGACCTTATAAAGTAGCTAATCATCACCAACACCATAATTACTCATGAGCCCAAGGAATGTACGCCAGGCCTCCTCAGACTTGTCTAATATCGGGCAAGAAAGGACCATAATTATATTTCAGATCTGGGGCCAACCCTAGAAATACAGGTACAGAGAAAAGTGTCTCAACTCTCTGTGCCCTCTGAAGTGAGTTTAGGCACTTGGACTTGTTGCCTTGAAGAAAAACAGAAATCCTGCTTGAGATAAAATTCAAAGAAAAAAAATCAGAAAAATATGCCCCAATGCCAAATCAGGGGAGGAAAGTGCCCTTTAACTAAAGGCTGGGTGAAATTCTAATGAGAAAAGTATGTTACCACCTAGTATGCAAATTAAATTAGTAAAATTAGGTAAGTCAATGGGCAAAAGCTCAAACCCTATCACTACAGGATGTAGGATGTTCTCATGACAAACATAGGTTTTCTCATTTGGATGCTATAAATTTTGAAAGTATTTTAATTCCATTACTTCTCCTGATTCCAATAATATCTGAGCAGTAAGAAAAGCGAGGCCCTTATTTAACCAGAGAGAAGCCTGCCTTCCTGAAAAGTGAAGGGACTTATCCAAGATCACACAGCTGCTCACCAGCAGAGTTGGAAGCAAAGCCTGAGCCCTCTGAGACCTTATCAAACATCCATCTCTCTCTTCCACAGCACCCCTAGCGTTGGATGCATATTGATTTATTTCTGGCTTCTGTAAACTCTTGGCTGGAAAAAGCTAATACATTCATACTGGATTTGGATTCAGAACAAATTTTTTAATGTTGAGCCAAGCAGTCTAACAAAGCATTTTCACCTACTTAATCTGGTCTGAATCTCAAAATTCTAAAAACTTCCCATGAAAAGAAGTTAAAACGTTTTTTTCCAGTATCCAGTGTGAGCGGTCCGATGGGCCCCTAAAAGCTGACGCCGCGAGTCTCTGATAATGAAGTGCGACAGTAATTAGGTCTTTGAAACCACTCCAACGTGGGAGTTCTGGGACTGAACCACAAATGGACCACTCAATAGCTGTGTGACCTTAGGCCAATGATCTAACCTCTCCAAGCCTCAGCTACCTAATCTGGAAAATGGAATAATACCTACTCATCAAAGACATGAGAAATGTCATGACGTATAGCAAGCACCAACGATTGCTGGTCCTCTCCCTTTCCTTGCTTCAGTCTTCTTAAAATCCAATTTGTGAAAATAATGAGGGCACTTCTAGGCTCATTGTGCTCAAGAGCCACCTGACTATTGCATAGGTTGCTTATTGATTCAGAATCTTCACATGATACTATCCATTCACTGATTAATATTTACGTGTAGCCACTGTTCCAGGCACTGTTCTTAGCGTGATGAATGAAATGGACACAGCCTTTGTTCAACAAACTGGACAGCTTCTTGACATTGGTCAATATTTCTGCATATGGAAGGTGGGATGCTTAGTGAGCAGGTTCATTGGTTAGATTCTCATGAAACATGATCCAGTCCATTTAATTCCCCAAAGGAAAGACTAGCTCCCTGGGAGGCATGCTCCCTGGTGCACAGAAAGGGACTGAGCATTTACTGGGTGCTCCTTTGCATCCAGTAAAGCAGTCAGTTGACTCTTTTCTCCAGAATCACGGTCACTGAGATAAAGAAAACTTGGAGGTGATTTGCTGTACCTGACAACTTTCCTAAAAGTTGGAGTTTTGTTTAAAAGTTTAGCTTTGACTTTTTGTAACCAACAGATGCATTTCCAGCACATGAGAGGGAGACAGCATACCTCGCCATCACCCCCCTACCCCGACCCTGTTTCCTCTCTGCTACAAAGCTCACTTCCAAGTGACCATTATGATGTAAAACAGACCAAAAGACCAGCCAAATCTGCCAAAGTGTGCTTCTGTGCCCTTCTAGATCTTCTCTAGGCTTAGAGTCTAGGCCTCAGGTCCCCAGGAACACCAGTGCCAAACAGGTTCCCAATGGGGGATGAGCCACAAAAGTATCCTTCTGGATGTACAAGTAGCCCCCATCCTTTTTTTCATTTTTATTTTTCTTCTCAGTGGCTCCAAACAAAATAGTTTTCTGGTTTTGAAAGGCATCTGCAGGAATGCAAAGAACAGAATGGTGACTCAGAAGATGGTGACCTAGTCATCTGCTTTGCATTGTCGAGTACATTTTTCACATGTTACTGGGTGAAGCTAGCAATAAAGGGCACCAAATGCTAGAAATAGAACAAAAGAGATAAAGAAAAATAAAAGGCAAAAGATCTTATTTCCTCTAGAGAAATCTGCCTTGATTCAGGACATTGGTGTGGTAGGAAAAAAATCATTTTGCTTTGAACAGCTCTCTTTCTGACTCACATTTTGGAAAGAATGTGCTGAGCAGATACCACTCCCCCCCAAAACAGCTCTGCTGAAATCTGAACGCTCTAAGTCCTCCTTGTTGACTTGTGAAAGAGATCTCTCTATATTCATTTGGGCTCTGTGCTAGTCACATGATACAAATACATTCCAAATGCTAAGATACAAGATTACTACTTAACCATAGAACAAACCAACAGGAATTTTAATCAAGACAATATCCAATAATGAATAAAGATGGAATGTTTTTGGAGGGATTCCAGAATACACATTTGGGAATTTTTAATCTTGCTCATCTTTGAATCTAGCAAAAATGTTTTAAACTTTTCTGACCATGCCATTTCAGGCTGAATCCAGAAAGCAGCTACTATCTAAGGTTAAAGCATTTCATCTACACAGACATTGAATTCTCCAAATCTTGGCCAGTAATTGATACCAGATTAAGTGAAATATGAATCAACAGACATGTTCCTTTACATGCAGTGTTTAAGCTGAATTATTTTATGATATGAAAGATGAAAAGAAGTCAACATAATAATGATCAGTGTTGGACGAGGTTATACTTTTTAATATTGCTATATTTTAGGAATGACTTTATTTTCATGTTTGCATTCAGACCAGATGGATGTGTAATAGTGTACCTAGTTATTTAATTATAAGACACGGCTAAATATTTAGCATGAGTTTGAAAGTTGTCTGAATCAACACTAATTGTAAAGATGTATTTTTATAATAGTTTTATTATCAGCTGTAGCTTACTGGAAATATGAATTTCAACATTATTTTAATTGTCTTTGAAACAGGAAGAAGGGTGTTGCTCAGTAATGAGTTTGAAGGTTGCCCATGGAGCTATTCTTCCTGTTGTCAGGCGGGGTTTTCCCACCCCACCCTAAGCACCACAACCAAATGGAGACAAAGAAGACGAGCCTCCCGCAAGACTGCTTTGAGCATCAGCATTTGGGTCTTTAAAAAGGACCAAGTGATGGTTGGAAGATAGATGCAAAAGATGGAACATATATTAAATGTGACGTGTTACACTACAGGAAAGGTATTTTTATAGAAAATGCACGCAGTAGATCAAAGACTCCACTGCACTTATTTTTGTCTTCACACACCTACCAAAGCTGCATTTCTGCTGATGAGTGAAATCCTAGCTCTTTGGTCATCCCAGGAACCTAAATTGATACATCACCCAGCAGCATTAAAACGTTGGTTTTGTATGATTAAAAGTATGGGTGCACAATTTCACTGGAAGGAACAAGAGTTGTAGTCATTTAAAGTAAATCAAGACTAAACAATGAAAATGAGAAAAATGGTCTGTGTAATTGCCCTTTTGGTCTCCTCAAGGTCCCAGCTGAAGGGGGGATTAGAACTGAGTTCTGGGCTGGGGATTTTTCCGATAGCTGGATGCTAGTTTTAGGGCAGGTTCTCTGACACGCCCTGAGTGACTCTGATAGGAATGAGGAGGGAGAGGGGGCCAAAACAGCCCCCTCTCTTGGACAGTAATGGATTGGTCTGCTTTTTTTTTTCACTTTTTTTATTAAAAAAAAAAAAAACAAATTTTCAAATCATCTTGAATATTACAGATTTTTACCTGTGTCTCCTGACCGAGCATTTCAGACAGAATCTAGGCTACGCAGTGAGAGTTTAAAAGCGGAATAACTCTAAGTTGTGGAACAAACTCATCACAGGAAAGAACTGACAGTACTCCCAAAGAATAGGAGAAGCTAATAGAGTTATATATGTTTTAAGAGGTAGATACGATCACGTGTGCACAATATAAAACAGAAGGTTTCTAATGATTGAAAAAGGAGGGGGAAAAAAAACTCCTTGGTAGTAGCTTGGTGAACTTTGGCTGAACTTCTCTGTTTGGCAGGCTCTTGTGCGGACAGTGTAGGATGAGGCATTAGGGCTCACATCTGAGAAGCTGACATCAAGCAGACAGCAAGACATGATATCTTATTTTCCTGAGCCATGCTGACACAAATTGAACTCCCCTTATTATTTTCTTATGCCAGTAAAGTTGCACTTGGAATTTAAGCATTTTGTGTGCAGATGTTGAAGGCCGGGTTGGTTTAATTTAAATAATTTGCAGATTGTTTAGTAGCACGCCAAAGATGGGAGTGTGCTTCATCTGAGTTCAATTTTATGAGCTTTGGTTTCTGATCTTCTGCAAGGTAAAAACGGAGCTATTTCAGTTTCGGTAAAACCCAAGCGCTCAAAGATGCTGCCGCTGCCCCTGCCGCTGCTGGCTCTGTTAACTGAAAAAAATGGAAAGGTCCCAATGTTGTCTCTAATTTGCTCAACTTTTCACTGTTCTCCACTTGAGGGAAAACAATGTGCCTTAGGAAAGAACAGATAGGGGCTGGGAGGGGAAAGGCCCGAGATGGTCAGGTAACAAAATTAAAAATCAGACATTACGAGGGCTGACTTGTTAAATACTCATTCTTGGCTTTTTCGCTTTAGAATCACTTGGCTTCCAATTTTTTGGGGCCATAGCAATTATGCATTTCACTGTTTATGCAGCTCCCTTTCTCTATCAGATGTTTCTTTCTCTGATGTTTACTTACCCAGTCCTTCTAAAGATTATACGTGAGCTCCCTGGAGCCCAGGCATAGATGTGTGATTGTATTCCCATTTATAAGAGTTAACTGCTTTCATTTTCCAGCTCAGGGTTTGTTTGCCCAACCAGGCCCCACATACTAAACAATACAAGGGAATGCTTCTTGGAAGAAAGTAAGATGTCAGTGCACATTACAACCCCCCTGAGGTAAGTGGAGAGCCTTCATAAAGGACTAAAGAAAAGTACTTTATAATGAAATGTACCTCATATAATTTATGACCCAATACTCAGGGATGAGTTTTTCTCTTTGGGAATGTATGTCTGCACGTGAGAGAGAAGAGCATGTGTGACTGTAGAAAATTCTTAATAATGATCTGGGGAAAATATGTTCTTTTCCCGTTTGGGTCATGACCAAAAGTGATTTGCATCGGCCTCTGTGATTTCCCAAGGATGTTGCACGGTCCGCCCCCAGCCCTCTGACCCCCTGCTGTGGTCAGTGTGATGGGTGTGGTCATGGCCTTGACCTCAAACTCAGGGAACTTTCCTTCCCTGTACAAGGGGGAAGGGAGAGTGGGCTATGCATGAAAAACTGGATGGTGAGTGTGTGGAAGGGGGAGATGCACTGGACTTCTCCATCTGGAGAGGATTCGTAGCTCCTTCTCCCAGGCCAGTCCTCAGCAGCCATGTACAGAAATTCAGGAGAGAAATAGCCGCAGTTGGAGTTGAAAGTTGTGGGTTGCTAGAGTCTCTATTTTTTCCCTTGTGACGGACAAGATAAGAGTGGCTCCAACCAGATTTATTTATTTAGAAAAGAAAATACCAATAGACACTTTTTTTCCTTCACTTTAGCTCCCCTAATGAAAAATCTCACAGGGGCATCAATTTGACCCTTGGATTGGAATGGAAGCATCTTTCATGTAAACGCAACCGGAGTGGTGGCTAAGACGTTAGAGTTGGAAATGATTGTAGGGATAATCTGGTCTAAACCTTCATTGTTCAGATAAGAATGCTGACTCCCAGGGAGGTGATGCTACTTAGCCAAGGCCACATAGCTTGTTAGTGGAGGATCCAAGCCCAGAAGCCAGAGCTCCTGAAGTCCTCGTCCCACCACATGATTCAGCCTTTCCCTCCTCCTGCAGGAACCCCAAATTCACCACAAGAGGAAGGAAGGGACAGTTGTCTCTAAGAAGCATTTCAAAAGAAAGTCCACAGATTACTAATGCAGTTTTACCAGTGATTTGGTCTATAAATCCTCTTCCTTACCACCTGCCAAGCCAGAGGAACTCAGAGCCCCATCACCTGGCCAGACACCAGGGGAGGCTGAAGGACTCCCATTATCTAGAGTCATTACAGGGCAGGGCCCCCCACTCTCTCTCCCTGCATCCCAGCCTGAATCTCCAAGTAAGATGGTCTGGAGGAAAGGATTATGGGTGCTTCCTTTACTAAAAATGGGATCAGGAGTGGATGATCCCAGAAAGATTAAATCAGAGATCAAATCAAGAAAGCAGGGCAGCCCAGGCCAGGATGTGTTATCAGGATGAAGGGGCGTTTGAGACCATGCATTAGACCGCACCTCCAGAAGCCATGGAAACTCCTCTCCAGATGATGTCTAGTGGGGGAAGTAAGGACAAATGTATCCTTGGGTCCCAGCTCCCTCCTGTTAGAAGCTTGCCCTACAGGCATTATTAACTCCTCTGCACTTCCGGGCTGTGCACATGTGGGCCTGAGCACTGTCCCAAGATGGCATCACCAGGGAAGCTCCGGGACTGGAGTCAAGAGATGGGGACCACCTGTCAGAGGTGCTACCTGTTGGAGGTGAGGCATTGCTGATTCGAGTCCTCACAGAGCTGGAACAAGGGGCAGGTGCAGCCAACAGCCCCTGAGGTAATACATGGAGGAGTGTGGCGTGCCTTGAGAAATGAATTGTGTCCTCTAACCTCAACTTCCAGTATGTAGGTAGATAAAAATATAAAGCTATAGCACCAGTAGAAAGTCAGGCAAAGCACATTGTCACAAACAAATAAAATGTGCTATGCATAAGGTTCTGCCTTGACCTGTTCGTTACCTTCACAATTGTGTTTGTAAAAATAACAGCTCTGATAACTAACACTTGGACACCACATAAATCCCCTGATCACATGGAAACTGCTCAGGTTCAAAACACTTGCATAGTGGGTGTCACCAATATCCCCCAAAGACAAGTAAATCATCCAACACTTTTTACCCTAATCAGGGTCATGAGTTTAAAACTCCTCCAGAGAATCTCTCCAGCCTATGCCTTAGTCACCAAAATACCTTCACCTTGACCTTAATGATAAGCTTAGACTTGACTTGCTTTATAGGTTTGCTTGTGTAAGCAATTATGTCTGAGGGAAAAAGCTCAAAAATACCCCCAAAACTACAAGGCTCCCTGAATGCTGTTACCCCATCCCCTCTAATGACCTAAGGGTTCCATGAAATGATTAACAGGAATGGGAAACCAAGGCCAGTGTGTGGCCCCAAACAATGGCTCAATGACGGCATGAACACTTCCAGAAGATTTCTACGGGTTCTGGGATGACCTGGTCTTAGGGCTACTTAGAGCAGATCCCTAACTCCTAGGACTGCAGCCAAGGAGGACCAGGGTGCCTGCATTCCTTTGGGGGCTTCCATTGAGTAGGAACCCAGAGGGTGAGAGCTGGGAAGGCCTTTTAAAGACACCACGTGGTTTAAAGTTGATGTGAGTTGACTGAGTTGAATTACCCCCACAAAGATAGGGAATCCTAGCCTCCCAGTAAGTCAGACTGTGACCTCATTTGGAGATAGGGCCTTTACAGAGGTACTGGTTTAAATGAGGGCACTGGGATGAGTCCTAATGCAATATGACTGGCGTCCTTAGAGAGAGAAGAAATTTTGACACTGAGACACATACACAGGGAGAAGGTCATGGGAAGATGGAGACAGAGATCGAGGTAATGCCAAAGACTGCCAGCAAGCCACCAGAGGCTAGGAGAGACCCATGGAACAGACTCTCCCTCACAGCCCTCAGACACAACCAATCCCTCAAACCCCTTAATCTCAGACCTCTAGCCCCCAGGATGGTTTGGCAACACAGTTTTGTTGGTCAAGGCCACCCACGTGTTGGCATTTTGTTTAGTGATATAGAGAACTCATATACAATCCCTTCCCACTTCACTGTGGGAGTAAACGGGGGAAACTGAGGCCCGGGGATGAGAAGTGACTTACTCTGACAGTGTGTGCCCCGTTTGTTCTTCCCCCCACTGAAGAAACGGCCGACCTTCAGAAATGAACAGATCACTTTGATGGAAATACCAAAAGAAGGAAACACAGCAGAGGTGTGGAGGAAAACAAAGATAGCCAGAGGGCAGGTCCTGGCATGACCCCTGAAGCTGGGGGTGCTACGTTGATGGCTAGAATTTCAGTCCCCAACAGAGCCAGACACCAGATTTATACGCTGGAAATGGTCGGCTGGCCCTCCGCAGTGGAGCCTCAGTTAGCAGGTAGCGCTGGGTGCCTGAAGGTCCCCACTGATTGCACTGTCGGGAGGTCCTAAAATGACTTGGAGTGTCTCCCCCGTCAGGGGGACAAAGGAGAGACAGCCACAGTGCATGCCACCAAACAAGTAACCCCCAGTCCAACAGGTAGACCCACTCCCGACCTGCAGAGAGCACTCAGTGGAGTAACGTCCCGGAGAGGGCGATTAGGCAGGCAATCGCACTTGGCATGAATTCCAGGCGTTTAACTTTTGGCCCATAGAAGTACACCATCCACATCCCACTTCGCAGAAGGACTCTTGCCTTCCTGAGGCAAGCCCACCTGGCAACTGGCCCCAGGCTGGGTGTAAAGACAGGGCCAGTGCAGCCACTTGACATAGTCTGATAACAAACTCTCCCCAGTTTGGTGAGGCTCTAATGGATCTACCTCCCAATTCAACTTCTCTTTCTGCTCAATCCTCCTTCTCCCCTCCTTCCTCTTACAGGTGTTGACCTCTAACCAACATCTGTCCCCAAAACTCCACCATCTGCTTCTGGAGAACCTACCCCCAGCAACCTCACAGAGCCTCACTGCATCATTTGTGAAGTCATAGTAGCAGGGGTTTTTCTGCGGGGCTTTAGGAAAGAAAGTGAGATGGCAGCAGAGGACTTGTCAACCCCAGGACTGGCAAAGGGGACATGCTTGTTAGAGTTTGCTCCCTATCGTTTCATTTCTAAAAGCCCCTAGTGCTGTGGACATACCTCCATCCTTAGTCCATCTTCGGACCATGGATGATTCCCAGACACCAGCAAATGCAGGTGGTACCTCCTTGGAGAAGCCATCACCTCCACCAGGAGATGACAAGGTGGGTGGTTCAGAGAGAGAAAGACCCGTGTGTTTAAGGCACAGGAACACAGGAGCCTCTGCCACAAAAGTTGCAAAGAAACCCAACTGAATCTCAGCCCACTAAGAACAGACCAATGGCTCTTCATCTTCAAAAAGAAATCATTAGACTTGGTTCAATTAAAATACAGTCTCACAAAGGCTTTATGGGAAATTCTTTCCGAATTTGACTTAAGACTGAAGTTGCTTTCTGGATCAAGACAGTGCTCAGAGCATTTGGGAGCGAGCCTGGAGAGTCTGCCTTCCTGGGAATGCCCCCTCTAAAACCGGGTCGGGGTGGGGAGAAGGCATCGTCTGCGAGAAAGTGAATCCAGGATAGAAATTCCACCACACAGTAGTTCTCTGGGTGACGTCCAGCCACGTTCCATAAAGGAACCAAAATTTCCATCTGATAGCTATTAAGAGCAAGAGAGTTAAAAGAATTATTGGTCGTATTGGAATTCCACGTGTCCTCGAGACTAGTGCAGGAATGGAAAGTGGAATGAGTGTCTGCAACTGAGCCCTGTAACGGCAGAGATGGGGTCCAGCCCCCAGAGCCTGAGAAGCCTCGGTCCTGCCCCGGGGGCCACTCTGAGGGAGGTTACTCCTGGGCTTCAGCTGGGGCGAGGCTGTCAATAATCCAAGGACATTCATTTGAAGAAAATCTGTCCAAGCTCAGGCTTGAGAATTGTTTGGAACTGGAACCCAGCTTTAATGGTGATTCCTCCCCAGGGGAGGGGGCCCTCAGCAGAGGTCCAGGGAGAGGACCGCGTCCTTAAAGTCCTTGGAAGATGCAGTTTAGCAGTTAACTGATTCCACTGGGAGGCACTAAAGGAAGGTGGGGGGTGGTCAGGAGAGCAGAGTGGACAGAGCACAGCCAGGTTAGGGAACAGGAAGCTGAAGGTGAGGAGAGAGTCAACTGAGGTAACCAGAAAAGAGTCCAGGAGTTCCCGGCATAGTCTCTGTGAGGCTACAGGTTCTATCCCTGGCCTCGAATCAGTGGGTTCAGGATCTGGAATGGCCACAAGCTGCAGTGTGGGTCACAGAGGCAGCTCTGCTCCAACATTGCCATGGCTGTGGCATAGGCCTCAACTGCAGCTACAATTTGACTCCTAGCCCGGGACCCTGCATGTGCCAGGGATGTGGTCCTGTTAAAAAAAAAAAAAAAGTGTCCAGCTTGACACCCAGCATTGGAAATTCTACTGGGGTTTGGTCTCATCAGGCCAAAGGCGCAGGGCAGCTTTGGGGCTGGGGAGAAGAGGTTTTCTAGAGCGAGCCTTCCTTCCTGTGAGAGAAAAAGCCCCCCGGGAACTCAGCCAGGAGACCCCTGTCAACATAAAGAGGCTCATCTGAAAACACCAGTATTGAAACAAGGCCCCTCTCACGCATCCAGTGTCCTCGAGGGAGACTGGTCTGAAAGGAGAGACAGGAAAAAATGGGAAAATGAAGTGAAGGGGAAAGAGACAGGGGAGAGAAAGTCAGGGTGCTATAAATAACCAAGGAAACCACAAAATAAGTTTTTAAACAGAGCTATGTGGTGGTTTCCTTGCGTCCCCCAAGAAATACAAACTTTTCGACTGCCCTAGCAGCTCCTGGCGTGCTTGGAAGTACACTGGGGAGCAGGGCAGGGCCAGAAGGAACGGCCTTTCCCAGGAAACGTCCACACGATGGGTGCCATGAAGCCCTCTGCATGTGCTAAGGCACTGACTCACAGCTACCTGTGAGAGGGATTGTCACCCCCAAGTAGCCTCTGGGGACACTGGCATAGAGTGACATGCAGTGACACATTCAGCTGCCCATAGCTGAAAAGAACCAGAGCGGGGTATTCCCATTGTGGCTCAGTGGTAATGAACCCGCCTAGTATCCATGAGGAAGCAGGTTCGATCCCTGGCCTCACTCAGTAGGTTAAGGATCTGATGCTGTTGTGAGCCACGGTATAGGTCGCAGACGAGGCTCGGATCTCACATTGCTGTGACTGTGGTGTAGGCTGGCAACTGCAGCTCCGATTTGACCCCTAGCCTGGGAACTTCCATATGCCGTGGAAAAGACAAAAAAAAAGGAAAAAAAAAGTAAAGAAAAGAACCAGAGTGGAGCTTACATCCAGAGCTCCTCCCTGTTAGCCAAGGTAAAGTGCTCCTAAGCCAGGGCTCACTCTCCTGTGACAGGGAGGACGCAACCTGGCAGGAAGGCGGTTCATAGACCAGAATGGGACCCCTACAGCAGAACAGCCACTGCCAAACCAAGACAGAGGGAAAAAGAAAAGTTGCTATCGTAGGACATGAAGGTGTGTGGAGAGGTTTTCTCTGCCCATCCGGAGAGGAGATGGAGAGGGGAATTTGCTGAAACATCTGGCGCATGAAACCAGAGTTCTAAAGGAAATTCCAACTGTCAGGGAAGTCCTGAATGAAAGGCAGACGAAGATCTGAGCATCTCTGTTCTGTTTCCCTTCCTTTATCCGGGGCTGCCCAGGGACCTATGGTCCCCAGGAGGGTGGGTTTTTCAGAAAGTCAGGGGAGGGAGGGATGGTGTAAATTTCCAAGTCAAGGGGAAGCAATTAGGCAAAGAACAGCTCGGGTACAAGTTCTGATCAGAGATAACTACATTGAGAGACAGGCTGCGCCAAGATGCTCCCTGGGGGATGGGGGACTGGGAGTCGGGGAGGCAGGACTGGGGCAACCCTGAGCGTCCCTTCCCAGGCGCAGAGGGCAATCACTCACTGTCAGGGCGTTTCTGGGGGGCAGAAACTCAGAGCTATGAGCTGTGCCAGCCCATAATTACCCACTCCCTTTCCTGCACTTTTAAACTCCTGTGGTAGGTGTTCATCAGGAACTCATTCCCAGCGAAAGAACCTGACTTTTCAAAATTAATATGTGCTTGTTAGCTGTGCCCTAAGTCAATGCATCATGTTAATTGCACTTGGCAATAAGAAATCTTGCGTTTGGGAAAGCAAGTCGATGCAGGAAGCTTGTTATGACTGATGAGTGTCGGAAATATTTCGAAGAGGCAGCTGTGGGCCAATTGCAGGGCATCTCCTGGGCCTGGAGCCAGGCGGGGTGGTGGGAAGCAGTGCGCTGCCGTTCACCTCCGCGGAGAGGGCTGGGTGTACATCCGGGGACGCAGAGGATCCCATCTGTAAAATGGAGCACATTCTTAACTGGCGGGGGTACCGTACGTGACCTAGGACATGTGAGGGCCCGGGACTCAGTACATGGAAGCACACTAACTGGGCATCTTCCTTTTGCCCGGATCCACTCGCCCAGCCCCCACACTGCTCTGGGCTCCTGATCTGCAAGTGGCTCCCCCTGCACAGGGCTCCCAGTTGGATGGTCCAAGGCCAGCACCAGCCAGGGAGGCAGGAAAGCACAAGACTGAGGCATTCACTTTCCTGAGACTCCCCCATCTGGGGACCTGCAGGTGAACTGCACCCACAGAGGAAGGCACAGGTCCTAAGGGGCTACCCATTCCACACAGTCCTCCCTCCTCCACGCTCTGGCGATGGCTTCCCCCCCCCACCCCCAGGCTTCCCTACCCACCCCCACCCCTATGAAATAATCCCTTAATTAAACTCTCTCCAAATGGTCCCAGTCTGAGGATGCTGTGTGCTCCCGGCTGGGACCCTGACTAACATCCAAAGTTTTCCACTTGCCTGGCACGTGGAAACATCTGGAGCACAAAGAGCTATGACCTCCAGTCCCATCATGGACCACAGCTCAGCCAAAGCGATTGCTCACCGCCAGCCTAAGGCCTGGGGAATGGAAAGTCACTCGCAGCCTGGGATGCGGAGAAGGTGACACCAAGAGACACGCTTCCCGTATCCCACTGTCCCTGCCAGAGGCAACCACATCTCCATTCTCCAAGCTCCCTGTCTGTGGCCTTGAGGTCTGGCACGTATGGAACTTTCTTTAACTCAGAGGCCAGACTGAGAATGAGAGGGGTGGCAACATTATATTGAAAACTCAAAACCTGAAATCTGACATTTTAAAGGGGTTGGAGAGGCGGCGGCACAGCGCAATGGGTTTAGGCTAGTCTGATGCTGTAAGTAGCACTGGCCCCAGCTGTGGGCAGAATGTGCCCTGCTGAGCGGTATGACAGGAGGGGGACGGTCCTGAGAGACCATGAGCTTCTGAGTCTAGATTTATACCTGTGGAGGCTTTTTCCCCACAGGAATCTTCATTAAAGACCAACAATACTTTAAGAGAATTAATTGGAAAGCTTGCTCCTCAGATCACCCTCAATTCTATTTTTTTTTTTTTTTTTTTTTTTTTTTTTTGTCTTTTGTCTTTTTAGGGCCGCACCCGCAGCATACGGAGGTTCCCAGGGTAGGGGTCTTATCGGAGCTACAGCCGCTGGCCTGCACCACAGCCACAGCAACGCTAGATCCTTAACCCCCTGAGAGAGGCCAGGGATCAAACCCACAACCTCATGGTTACTAGTCGGGTTCGTTAACCACTGAGCCACAACGGGAACTCTGAGATCACCCAGAATTCTGAGAAAGGGACTTGAAACATGTTTAGGGGGACAGAAGGCTCAGAAAAGGTCTGGTGGGCAGGAGTCTTTCTCCCTCCCTGGTGCCAGCTCTTCCTTCCTGTGTTGCACTAGAGGTAAAAGATTTGGGAATTCACTGATTTTTTTAAAAAGGCTATTAAGATCTTGGATTAATAAGTTTATAAGCTTCTACAGCAAAGTTAAGAGACTAGGTCTCAGCACCTGTGGGCTTTACTAGACCTGGCAATTTAAAAACATGGCCACAGATATTTTGACACCCCTCCCATAGAAAGGCAGCCTATATCCCCTCCCCTTGAGCCCCAAGGGCCTGTGACTGGCTTGATCTCTGGTGAATGGTGGGAGTGACACTATTCAAGGCTGAGTCATAAAAGGCCTCACAGCATCCCCTTTGTTCACTGGATCCCTCCTTCCTAAAGATGGGAGCTAATGACTCAGAGGCCACCATGTTCAAGGGCTTCAGGAGGCAACCTGATCAGTGGTCCCAACAGGGCCAGGCTCAGCCATTCTGGCCAACTGAGGGGCCTGGGGGGAAGAGGTCTTTTCATGCCTCCTCCAGCCCCAGCCACCCCAGCCCCAGCCACCCCAGCCCCAGCCACTGGAAAGAGCTAAGTCATCCCCTCTGCACCCTTTCTGAATCGCCTGAACCGCAGCATCCATACCCAATGCATGAAATGCTGATTGTTCCCGTCTACTAAGATTTGGCCTGTTGCTTAGAAATAGATCACTGAAGCACTTGAAAAAGAAGCAGCAGCATTGATGAAGGAAGGCATGAAGGAGATGCTTGGAATTATCTGACGGTTATTTCTTTCTGTGCAAGCTCCTTGTATGCCCTCACACCTCCTGCTTGGGATCTGGCCTCAGCCAGCTCTCCAACCCGTCTACCCCACACTGCATCAACCTCTGCCAGCTACAGTACCCTTAACGCTAGCCAGCGTGGTCCCTGCCTATCGCCTTTACCTCTACCCAGAATGTCCTTCCACCCCTGCATTTACTTGAAGACCTCCTGTTTATTCTCCACAATTAAACTCCCACGGCACTTCCTCCAGGCAGCCTTCTTAGAACTCTTTCTCTCTGGGGCTGCTGCTGCTGCTGCTGCTGCAACTTGTGCTCGTTCCTGTTGTAAATACTTTTCATCCCCATTCTCTATGAGCCTGTGACCATTGCAGCGATTTTGTCCATCTCTCATTCAGCACCCGGAACAAAGTCACTCTTACTTCATATTTGTCAATAACTGAATGTGGAACTTCAAACTCCATTCTCCCAACTGGGTGACTTTTTAGGCAAACTTCTTAACCTCCCTGATCCCAACCCGGCAGAGCTAACATAAAGTAGGTAAAGCATCAGTGGCAGTAACTGTCATTATTATCTCAGCCCCATTTACCAGCAATAGCATATGTCCATCGTTCTGTTGCTTAGAAGGTGGAAAGCGAGGGCTTTGTTTGTCCTAAGGAGGTCTTTCGTATTTCGTGCATTCCTAAAATCAAGCAGGAAGGAAAGGAAAGGGGAGGCAAAGGAAGGGAGAGCAGAGGGCACCCCTCCCAGAGGGGTTTATATCAGGAAGCCCATCGGCCTGAACCACCAGGGGCCAAGGGCCTCTCCTCACCCTTCCAGCTACAAGCTGTGGCCAGTCTTTTGGCTGTCTGGCATTTCTGGACATGATCGTTATTTCACACTGTCACCTTTGGGGATTTAACTTCCCATGGGTTTCCTTTTTCACTCAGGTGTTGTTTCACGCTCTCTGAGAAAACCCTTCCAAATACTCAGCTTTCTGGCCCTGTGAGGTGCAGGGGCCTGTCGTTCCAAGTAGTAAAGGCACCAGGGGCATAGATGCTGCCATCTGTGGCAAGAAATGAAGACCCTGAGTGTCAGCCTCCAGGTACGTGGCACCAGGAGAGCAGGGAGCAGGCACGGCATTGAGGGAACTGGAACGCATCCCCCAGTGTCTCATTTGGGTGCCACTCACACTCTGTTCTGTTCTAGCCTGCAGGGGGTTAAATCTAAACTTGGCCCCTGACTGGGTGCTGAGTTCCCAAAGGGCAAAATGCCTGATTATTCCACTATCCAGCAAGAAACATCATTCAGACCACAACTGGGTCTTCGGGTCTTTGAAATCCAAACTGACCCGGCGAGATCTTGATTATCCAATAATCTCCGTTTTGAACCACAGAATATAAAAATGAAGAGATGTCAACAGCCTAGTTGCTCCTTTCTTCAGTGAGAATCTAAGACCCAGAGAGAGGTGGTCTTTTAAAAGAAGAAGAAGGAAGGAAGAAAGGGAGGGAGGGGGGACCAGGCCTCCAGCACATGCCATGAATCCGTCACTTGACATACATCGTGTGCTCCTCACAAACGCCCTGCAGATCCCCATTTTGCAGGTGAGCAAACTGAGGCACGAAGCGCTGATATCATGTTTCCAAAGTCACCCAGAGGATAGTAAGGGGCAGAGCTAGGACTTAGACTCTGGCTCTGTGTCTTCTTTCGGTTTTGTGTGAAGCATCGAGCCTACTGTCTCTCCAAAGAAAGAACATGAGCGAGTTCTCCTGGCCTGGGAGGCAAAGGTAGCACAGAATGAGAAAAGTCAGATGAGATGGGATTGGGGTTGAATTTAGCCAGAGAAGCCCCAGGGACCAGAGCAGGGCTGGGAGACCGAGTGTAGCCTAACAAAGCTATTGGCCCATTGACCTATGTCTACTCTCTTCTCGGGCACGTGGGTCTCTGGGCTCATGGGGGTTACAAAACCAGGGAGGTCAGAGGCCCACAGACCATTCTGTTCTAGGATAAGGTGGATTGTTTTTTTCCTTTTTAGGGCCACATCCATGGCATATAGAATTTCCCAGGCTAGAGGTTGAATTGGAGCTACAGCTGCCAGTCTACACCATAGCCACAGCAACACGGGGTCTGAACCATGTCTGTGACCTACACCACAGCTCAGAGCAACGCTGGATCCTTAACCCTCTGAGTGAGGCCAGGGATAGAACCCACATCCTCATGGATACCAGTCAGATGTGTTTCCGCTGAAACGCAATGGGAACTCCTTTTTTATCTTCTTTAACCAAGAATCCAATGACTTCCTTCTGCAGAATATTTCAGTACCATGATTTGAAAATAACTGGATATCTGGAACTTCCTAACTGTTTGAACTTGGGGAAGTTTCTTAACCTCTTGGTGCCTCTCTGCCCATATCTGGAAAAAAAGGGGCTCATATTAGGATCTAACTCACAGGATTGTTGCAGGAATTAATCCAGTTAACACACCCAACATATTTGAAATCATGCTAACCACACAGTAAGCACAGTGTATGTGTGCTGCTACTATTATATTGCTTTTAATTCTTTCATCCATATGAATTTCTAAAATAATTAATTGCTGCATAAGTGATGGTAATCTTCCCAAAATACAAGCTAATATTGACAGATGTGGTCTTGGCCTATTTTTTTAAATAATTGCTGCTTTAAATTGAACAATCCTCCTTATAACTTGACAAGTGGCATATTTTATTAATGTTCTAAATTTTGTGTGTTTTTTTTCCCCAGTCACGTCTAACATTATTTTATTCAGAAGGCAGAAAACACTCCAACTGATAGACCACTAACTACATAATTGCTTTAAAGCAAATCTTAGCAGGTAGTTTTTGTTTTGCTTTGTTTTGGGGTTTTTTTTGTTATTGGTTTTGATTTTTTTTTTTTTTTTTTTTTTTTTTTTTTTTTTTTTTTTTTTTTTTTTTTTTTTTTTTTTTTTTTTTTTTTTTTTTTTTTTTGCCAAACCCATTGTGGCAATGTGTATTCTGGCGAGCAAGAGGGGAAAAAAAATGCCTCTTTAATAACATCGTTTCACTTCTATATGAAAGGGAATAGGAATCTTTGTTGAAGCAAAGGAGACCCAAGATTCTATTTTCAGTACAGAAAATTTCAGACTAGCAGCTTTAACATGATTCTATCTGCTACCTTCCAAATTACTGTAAGCCAGACTATGGAGTAACAAAGGACAAATGTTACTTTCATATTAACATATATGTCATGTTTAATCAATCAGAAAAGAATCGTAATTACTTTGCTCCCTTTTTAGCAAACTTTAAAGACAGGGAGTCATGAACTTAGAAAGTAAATATCATCCTGTTTGGATAGTTATAGTTTTATCATTAATTTGCTGCAGATTTTATTCAGATAACTTAAATTTTTTTCCTTTCCTGCTCATCTTCAATCCTACAGGTCATTTCGAGCACAAACCTAAGGACTACAGATGTAAAAATAGATCAATATTACAATCTAATTATTGTAATTTGCTGCTTGCCACGTGTATCTATTTATTAGGCAACGACTTATGCCTACATCTTTAAATAAGTGTCACTTGGGTGGGAGAGAGCAGAGATTAAGGGGCAAATGTCCTTGAACTTCCATTGCCAATCAGGGGGCACAGTGGGTTTGGAGGGTGGCGGGTAGGAAATATGGGTTTTGGAGTCAGGTGACTTTGGATTTACTCAAAATTGAACTGAGATCACACATACACACACACACACACTCACACACAAGCATCATAAACACTCACACACAAGCGTCATGATCATTTGTAGTGGGCATTTAAGAAATGAACTCTTTGGATGAGCAGATTATCCCCTGCACCTTTACTTTCATGTTCTGGCATTTTGACTATGTAGCTATTAGGCATCTCAGCCTCTAAGCTGGGAGAAGTGGGTCTAGAATGTACTTTCCACATCTCTCCTGTCCGCCCAAGGGGTGGAGTAGCCTGGTGGATATTCCCCCAGGCTGGACTCAGAGGTCACGTGAGCTGCTCAGAAGCTCAGTGAGAAAATTGAGGCTAAACGCGAGAGGGTAGCTGCCTTGGAGACGTGGCTGGCTGAGTCCTTGTGCATCCTCCTAGGTGCTCAGCACACACTGCACCCTCACCATGGATTTCTCTGTGGTTTAGGAACCTGGGCTGTGTCCAGCAAACACTCCAGCCCACATCGTCAAATATACCTCTGACCTCACAGTGCAGGAAAGGGGCCAGGTCAGATGGCTTTTCTCAAACATTGTAAGGCGTGCCCTGCATTGAAAGATGAAGACTCATTCCCCAGGTGGTGACACAGTTTGGGTGTGTCCCTTTCTGAGCCGATGCACTCTCAGATGAATTATTCTTGGCAGGATGATTCCTCCATATTGAAATCATCATTCAACCAGAGTGTCCAGACCACATGGGCCATCCTTGCTGGCAGTGGAATCTACCCCTAGACACCTGGCTAGGTTTGAAAGACCGCTGGATCGGAATGCAGAGGCCTGGCTGAGACTCCATCACGGATGGCAGATCTAGCCAGTCCTTGCTGGCCACAGAACCTTCCTTGGTAAAGCAGAAGGACTAATTTGTGTACTCTCTGTCTCTCTATCATTCAGCAAAGCAATGATAGTGCATGAAAGGCTTTGAAAATGTGCAGGGTTATATGAGTGTCAGGAACTCATACTATTAATTGTTCCTTTCTTGGAAGTATCTATTGCTCATCAACCACATACCCCTTTGCTAGGCACTCTTGCTGCATCTCATGTCTACAGCCTGCCTCCTGACAAGGCAACATTCTCTTTGCAAGAGAGAGCATGTCTTAATTTGCTTTTTTTTTTTCTTGTCCTTCACAAAACATAATGTGGGATTTCTCACTGTGGCACAGTGGGATCAGCAGAGTCTCTGGGGTGTTGGTCACAGGTTCGATCCTTGGCCAAACACAGTAGGTTAAGTATTCAACATCACAACTGTGGCTGGGATAGGAACTCTATGTGCCACAGTGTGGCTGGAAAAAAAGATTCGAAAGACACACCTAAAAAAAAAAATAATAATAGGTACCTGATTTTAAAAAATAATAATGATTACCTAGGACCGGTCACATAATAGACACCTGATAAAATTTTTGGATGAATTAAGCTGAATTGACTTAATCAGTCCTGTCGAAAAGGCTGGGGAGGCCAGGCAGGCCACGTAAATTAGTGAAATTGGCCAGATCAGAGCACAACAGGGTGAGAGGGAATTGAGGTGGCATATGCCCCATCAAGAAGGGCATAGCATCAGCCAAATGGGGACAACTGGAAGTGTGGCCCAGGTTTGCCAAGTATACTGATTTTTCAAGAGAACCAGCATCCAACTGTTATATGAAATTTGTTGACATGTGATTCAAATTTTACAAACACTGTGGGAACCAGCACGTGCAGGCCAAGCAAAAATATCTAAGGGCCATATTTGCCTGTTGGACTGACAGTTTACCACCTGTGACTTATCAATACAGAGTCGACCATCCCTCATTAAAACAAATGAAAGCAAACACAAAGATTTCCCATCATCCTCGCTTCTAATCCTCCCAGCAGCATATCAGAGCAACCAGAGTGAGCCCAGCCCGCAATAATCCTACAAGCCCTAAACCCTCCCAACCACCCGTGGTGAAGGCCAGTGTCCCACTACAGGGTGTGACAAATACATGGCACACGCCATGTGCAGCTCAGTAACTGCTGCAGACAGAATGTTTTTGTCCCTCCTGCCCTCCCCCAAAATATACATATTAAATTCTAATCCTTTGGAAGGTAATTATGTCATGAGGATGGAGCCGTCATGAATGGGATTAGTGCCCTTATTAAAAAAAAAAGTCCCTAAAGAGCTCCCTGTTGCTTCCACAATGTAAGGAAACAGTGAAACAATGGCCATCCATGAACTAGGAGGTGAGCCCTCACCAGACACCAAATCTGTGGTTCCTTCATATGGATTGCCTCACCCCCAAAACTGTAAGAAAATAAATGTCTGTTGTTTACAAGCCACTCAGTCTCTAATATTCTCTTATAAAAGCCCTAACAGACCAAGACAGTGACTTAGCACAGTACCCAGCAGTACCCAACCTGGCCAATACTCCATTCAATGAGGTGAGTCCACTGACCACAAACGTGGATACCATGGAAATATGAAATCACTTTACGTTTTTAGGCACTTGTGCCCCATGTGTCCAGTTACCTCATATCACCTGGCCCCAGACTGCCGGCCACACTGAACACGCTTGGTCCTCACCTCCCTACATTCTCTCACAAAGGAAGAGTCCATCACCATGGGCCATGGTGAACTTGGGTCTCTCTCTCTTATTTTTTTTCTATAATGGCTTTATTTTTAATTCCCCCCTTTTTTTTATTAAAGTACAGTTGATTTACAATGTTGTGCCAATTTCTGCTGTACAGCAAAGTGACCCAGTCACATATATATACGTGTGTGTGTGTGTGTGTGTGTGTGTATATATATATATATATATACACACACACATATGTGTGTGTGTGTGTGTGTGTGTGTGTGTGTGTGTATACACATGTGGATATATATATATGACTGAAATTTATTCTTTTACGGTTCTGGGGGCTAGGCAATCAAGACTAAGGAACCACAGATTTGGTGTCTGGTGAGTGCTCACTTCCTAGTTTATATATATTTATATATACACACACACACACACACACACACACACACACACACACATTTCCTTTCTTACATTGTCTTCCATCATGTTCCATCTCGAGAGACCAGATATGGTTTCCTGTGCTGTACAGTAGGACCTCATTGCTTATCCATTCTAAATGTAATAATTTGCATGTACAAACCCCAAACTCCTCATCCATCAGATTCTCTACACCCTCGCCCTTGGCAACCACAAGTCTGTTCTCTATGACTGTGAGTCTGTTTCTGTTTTGTAGACAGGTTCATTTGTGCCATATTTTAGATCTCACCTATAAATGATAACATATAGCATTTATCTTTCTCTTTCTGAATTATTTCACTAGTATGAGAATCTCTACTTCCATCCACGTTGCTGAAAATGGCATTATTTTATTCATTTTTATGGCTGAGTAGTATTCCATTGTATATATGTACCACATCTTCTTAATATTTTTATCTATCCATAAACATTTCGGTTACTTCCATGTCTTGGCACAATAGTGCTGCTATGAACATATGGGTGCAAATATCTTTTAGAACTGTAGCTCTTTCCTGAAAGATTCCCAGGAGTGGGATTGCTGGGTCATATGGCAGTTCTATATTTAGTTTTTAGAGGAACCGCCACACTGTTTTCCATAGTAGTTGCACCAATTTACATTCCCACCAACAATATAGGAGGGTTCCCTTTTCTCCACACCCTCTCCAGCATTTGTCATTTTGTAGACTTGTTAATGATGGCCGTTCTGACTGGTGTGAGGTGGCGCCTCACTGTAGTTTTGATTTCCATTTCTCTAATGATTAATGATGCTGAACATTTTTTCATGTACCTTCTGGCCATCTGCATGTCTTCTTTGGAGAAATGTCTATTTAGGTCTTCTGCCCATTTTTCAGCTGGGTAGTTTTGTTTTTTGTTGTTGAGTTATATGAGTTGTTTGTATATTTTGGAGATTAAGCCCTTGTCCGTTGCATCATTTGCAAATATTTTCTCCCTTTCTGTAGCTTATCTTGTCTTTTTTTTTTTTTTTCTGTTTCCTTTGTTGTGCAAAGGCTTTAAAGTTTGATTAGGTCCTATTTGTTTGTTTCAGTTTTTATTTGTATTGCCTTGGGAGACTGACCTAAGAAAATGTATGTGCAGTTTATGTCAGAGAAGGTTTTGTTTCTGTTCTCTTCTAGGGAATTCAGGTCTCCCTTAATAGCTGCTACTCAATTCCTCCTCTTTAATTTTTTTCCTCCTAATCACTGGACCAATACATCTTGGTAATAAAAAAAAAATTGTCTGTTAACTCATCCCAGTCTGTCAGTTCCTACTCCCCCAGGCCCAGCTCCCTGTGCATAAGCACTGTATCCCAGGATCTTCCAACCTTAGGTCCCCTGTGACCTAGGAATGACTTTGGTTCCAGTGTCACCCTGCACTTTGTCCAGTGGCTGCCTGCCTGCCCACCGTCCAGCCTAGTCCCCGTTTCTCGGTGAGAGACGTGGAGTCAGAAGCCAGGGGAAGACTGACTACAGTAGTAGTCAGAGCCCAGCCAGTGATCTTGGACTAGGCTGTTCTTACAGCTGTGTGATGGTGACACATATCTTCGCTGGGTCTCCTTTCTCTGCAATATTTGCAATCAGGTAAATGACAGAAATTCATAAAACAGGGTGTGCCAGCCCAACCAGCGGATTCAATAAGAATGTTACACTGGATAATTCAATGCAGCCTCAACTCCCAACTCTAATGCCCCTGCCATGAAGCCTCCTGCTGTTTAGGGCCTCTGATCTTGCCTGCCTTTGAATCACAATAGCTCTTTGGACTTGAACCCCTTCCCACTTATCCTCTGATGTCTTGTTCTGCTGTTTGTCTTTATCTCCTATGTTCACAATTTCCTTTAGGAGAAAGTCATCGTTGCTTATAAGTCCGACTATCAGGCGCTTCAAAGGAAACTCTGCAGTTCCCCATCCGCGCTGCAGGAGGAAGGGCAACTCCAACAGTTGGTTTCTTCTCCAGCCCCATCTCCCACTGCACACCTGTCCTAGCCCACACTGTTGCCTATTGGAACTAATGCAGTCCCCCAAACTGGCCACACCCGTCCATGATCAATAATAGTAAGCCAACCATGGGTCCCAGCACATCACTCTACTGACTGATTTAATGCTTACAGAACCCTAAAAGGTAGACATCAATATTATGCTCATTTGGGGAGTTCCCGTCATGGCACATCAGAAATGAATCCGACTAGGAACCACGATCCCTGGCTTTGCTCAGTGGGTTAAGGATCCAGCATTGCTGTGTGCTGTGGTGTAGGTTGCAGACATGGCTCGGATCCTGCGTTGTTGTGGCTGTGGTGTAGCCAGCAGCTGTAGCTCTGATTAGACCCCTAGCTTGGGAATCTCCATATGCCGTGGGTACAGACCTAAAAAGACAAAAAAAAAAAAAAAATATTATGCTCATTTGCAGGTGGGGAAACTGTGGCATGAGAGACTCACTCACCCAGAGTCTCACAGATAAAATGTGCTGGAGCCTGGATTCAAACTGAACAGCTGTGGCTCAAGAGTTCAGCTCAGGCTTTTCCTCCTGCCTAAAACAGTCTTCTCTTACTTAAACTTTGTCTTCAATACTCTACTCAGACAGACCTCTTTTAGAGAGCTGTTTCCTTGCAGTTCTCCCTCCTCTCTCTGACCCACCCAGTCCTCCATCCTTTAGCTCATCTTTGTACCCAATATGTGCTCCACCGTTGCTCTCCCGCACTGTACTGAAAACATCTGTAGGCTCATATGTTTCCATGTCTAGAGTTGAGGGCTGGAACCCTGTTCACTGCAGAGACCCTAGCACCTGGGACAGCTTGGTAAGGCCAGTGTCTGCAGGTGACATGGCATGAATGGATGAATGAATGGGTAATGACTAGGTCTCATTTCCTGCCTGCCCATCAGGGCCTAATGTAGAGAAGGCTTTTCCTGTAGCAGAGAATTGAGAGAAGGCTGCTAAGGCATGGTTCACCTTCCCTCCAAAGTCCGGGACAGTGTGGCTGATGGCGGATGCTAAATGACCGCCACATAGAATGCCCTCCTGTTGTCTGAGTCCGTCCTACCTCAGAAATCCTTTTTGGTCCTTCCATTTGGTGTTTTCTACTAAACTTTTCCTTGCATCTCCCCTCCTCCAGCCTTGACGTGAACAGCCTGCCCCCCGCCCCCCCCAGTCTTCCACCAACCCAGGATTCTAACACTGGAGAGAGGCATGAAGGAAGCCACCTGTGGCAGGTGTGCCCACATCCCTGATACAGGACAGGGGACCCAGCTGGTCTACTGAGAAGGGCAGCGGCCATTTCTGTCCTTGTGGGGAGGGAAGGAAAGACATGGCAGAGGGCCCCCCCTGCCCTTTCTGAATGCAACAGCCCTACACCGCTCTCCAGCTCATTCTTCCCAGGCAGCCTGTCCACAGATCCCTACTCGTACCAACTTCCCAGCTGATTCACTGGCAGCCGCTCCACCAAGGCAGCGAGCACCTCTGGTTTGTAGGCCAACCCCAAGTTCAAGATGATAATACTACGTATGTGAAAAAGCTAATTTACGGTGAGATGTATGGACTAATTCTTCCCAGGACCAGGGGAAAGTTGCAGGGAAGATTGACCTAAAGGCCAGCCAAACACACTGAGGTTAACTGCAAAGAAATAAGAGCCTCCTCTTGGTGACAAGTGCCAGTTCAAGGACTCTGGGTGATTCCCACGTGGGACTCTGTTTGGGACTCAGTCTTCCAGTGAGTGAGTGAGATGGGGCACCCCCAGGTCCACGAGCTCACCTCAGGCTGAATGACCTGAGGCCCTTTTTCTAAAAAGCCACGGGAGAGAGTTTCCTGGAGCCTTCCTATGCCAATACAAAACCAGCTTCTCCTCCCTGCTACGCAGTGGGCACTCCATCTACCACGTGTGGAGCGGGTGTCTGGTCATTGGGAACTTGAGCTGTCAGTGGGGATGCTGAGATTGCTGTCTGTTTTATTTTTTGCATTAATCAGATGGTGAGGTTAACAGGATAAGGTCTTCATTATCCAAGAGCAGTTGGGAAAAGAAGCACCGGAATCCTCTCCCAGCTGTCACACAGGTAGCAGCTGGGTGACCAAAGGAAAAGTCAGCTAGCCTGAGAGTGAACATGTGGACCCAGGCCCCTGAGAGTGTTGCTCAGAAACTGAGGAGAGCCCCCTGCCACCCCGCACCTCCTCCAGATCCCCCTCCAGGACCCACCTTCTCAGCCGAGCAAGCAAGATATCCAGACGTGCAGGCAGGAGAGCTCCGCCCCTCCCCCCCCCCAGAGAGGAGGCAGCATCAGGAGGCAAGAGCGTCAAGGTGCTGAGTGCCCGGAGGGGGGCGCTAGGAAGGCCTGTGGGAGGCCCTCACTCCCAGCCCCCGTTCCCATCTTTCTTCTTCCCCAGTCCAGATTTTTACCTTCCTTTCCCTCCTTCTCCTCTTCTTGTCTTCAGTCTTCCAACGTGGAGCTAGCAGCGCAGTCTGAGAAGACCTGGGTTCAAATTCTGCCTTTGCCAGAGTTCCCGCTGTGGCTCAGCAGTAACGAACCTGACTAGTATCCGTGAGGATGCAGGTTCCATCCCTGGCCCCACTCAGTGGATTAAGGATCCAAAGCTGAGGTAAAGGTCACAGACACACCTCGGATCCCGTGTTGCTGTGCCTGTGGTGTAGGCTGGCAGCTGCAGCTCTGATTCAAAACCTAGCCTGGGAACTTCCATATGCTGTGGGTGCGGCCCTAAGAAAGGACAAAAAAAAAAAGATGAAAGGAATAAACTTGACTTATGACGTGGGAATAAATGTTTACTTAAAAAAGAAGTTCTGCCTTTGCTAATTCCTGGGCATATGACCCAGGGTGAGTTATTTCTGACTTCCGTGTCCTCTTCTGAAGAACGGGGGGCAGGGAATGACTGAATGGTCCTCACACTGTGGTGGTGCGATGACCAAAATAAGATAAAGTACCGGGTCCATAGTAAGTGCTTAGCAAAAGCAGGCTGCTTGCTCTACACCCAGGTTTGAACCAAGACCCTTCTTCACTGCTCGCCACTCATTCATCCATCCCAGCGCCCTTGGGTGCCTGTGATGCTCCAGACCCTGTGCTCTGTGCGGAGGTGGAAGAGGTGAATAGTAAAGGCACAGCCCTTGTCAAGATCCTCATCAGAAGCGAGATGGGCAGATAGGGAAAGAGCTGGGTTGCGGACATGTGAGGCAGAGGCGGGTCCAGGAAACTTGCAGTGCTTCCAGACGCTGGCCTCCTCCTCTGTGTATTGGGTGACCGTGTCTTCCTGAAAAGCTGTCAAATGGATGATCGCAGCGTGGAAGGACCTGGAGACAGGAGCTCAGATAACGGTGGATTCCTGCCTTTTCTCCCCTCTTCACTGTTTCCGCTTCTCCACTCTGTTCATCTCCTGTGCCCACACCCTTCCTTCCCTCTCCCCTGCCTTTCCTGATTCCCTCTCGTCATCTCCCCTCTTTCCCATTTCTTCCCCATTTCCTGTCCAGTCTTCCTCCCTTGCACTCTTGCTTTTCACTAGAAGGAACCCTTCCGGGATCCTGGTTCCTTAGGATCTGGACCTTTTCCCCAGAGCTCAGAGGCAGCTGAGCAGAGGATGGCAGGAGGGGGCTGGGAAGCTGATGGGGGTGGGGACAGGATGCCTGCACTTTGCTTTCCCACTCCAGTCCATCCCCAGTGGGAAGGGGCTGCTCCCCATCCAGAAGGCTCTGTTGGTCACAGCCTTTCTAGTGCCAGCTGCGGGGTCCTTCCTCCAAGGGACGCTCTTGAACCCAGCGGATGCCCTCTGCTGTGTCTGATGAAACCACAATCACCCTAGCTAGTTCCTCCTTAGGAGGAACTTGTCTTGCCCTTAGGAGGAACTAGGAGCTGCTCTGTGCTTATCCAACCCCTCGCCTCAGTCGATCAAGATGTTTCCCTGGGAATTGTTCAAGCAGGAACTGAGAAAGCCCCTCTCCAGAGGCAAACATTCTGTGACAAGAGGTCCAAAAACTGTGAGCGGCAGTGTTTCCAGCAGTGAAAGGTAATAAACACACAGAGAAAAGCAAAAATTACAGAGAAAGAGAGAGAAACAGAGACAGACAGTCGTTGGAGGCAGTGGAACCCTGGTTCCAAGGGTTCTGGGTATCTCTCCTCCCACCTGTTTCATTTGACTCTTCAACTCCTCACGTTATTTTGTACAATATCCCTCCTCGTTCCATGGCTCCCCTTTTCCTAGTTGGATATATAGGGTTGTGCCCCTTACAGCCTTAGGAGACCTAATTGGCTTTCCAAGATACCAGAGATGTGTGGGTAGGAAGAAGACATGGCCTCTGCCCTTCAGGAGCTCACAGTTCAGTGAGGAAGAAATGCAGCTGCACAGGAAGCTATAGTGCACAGCTCCTGTAAAAAGAAAAAGCTGAAGCAAGGGCAGCGTACTCACTATACAGGGCAGGAGCAGGGGCTTCCCAGAGGAAGGAACAGTTGTGCTAAAGGTTGCATAAGAGGCAGCCAGGTGAAGAGGCAGCAGGGCGGAATGATACTTACAGAAGGAATACCCCTCATCCCCAGGGACTTCAGTTATCATCTGTAAGTGGATCGCACATATTACAGAATTCTAGAATGTTAATGTATCAGGTTGCGTTTGACTGCAATATTGTACCTGCCTAAGAACAGCTTAAACAATAAAAGCATTTAGTAATCTCTGTGGCAAGAAGCACTGAGGTTGTGGTGCCAGGGTTGGATCAGCAGCTCTGTCACGTTGTTGAGGACCCAGGTCACCCCACCTCTTTGTTATGCAACCTCAGTGTCTTGTCTTTTCTGTTGTCATTTGTTCTCACCTCATGACTGCAGGATGGCTGCTGTAACTTCGGGAATCCCATCCTCACTTGACCACGTCCCAAAGAGCGATGGAGGGAGTGGGTGGAAAAGAGGCTTCTCCTCTGGAATGTCTGTCCTTTTAATGAGAAGGAACAGCTTTTTCCACATGTCCAGACTTCCCTCTTATAACTCCCTGGGCAGAACCGAATCAGATGATCACCCCTCACTACAAGGAAGACTGGGAAGAGAACTTGACTTTGTCAGCCTTTATGCAGAAGGCAAGCTAAGAGGAAAAAGGCTTAATGGCTGTTAGATGAGTAACCAATAACATCTAGTGTCTGGCAGAGAGCTTCAGGGTCTTTTTTGTTTTTTTTTTACGGCTTTCTCGAGGCATCATTCATAAGCCAAAAATGTACGCAAATGTATACAATTTGATGAGTTTAGACAGATGCATACATTTGCGATGCCATCACCGTAATCATGGTAATAAACATGTCCATCACTTCCCAAAGTTTTCTTATGTCCTTTTATGCTTTTGAATTTTTGTGGTAATACCTGTTATGAGATCTTCCCTACTAAGTTTTTAATTAAATGTACAAACCATATTGTCAACAATAGGTCCTAGGTTGTAGAGCAGACCTTTACAACTCATCCTTTAGAACGTGTTCATTGTGAATAACTGAAACTTCATATCCACTGAATAACAATGTCCCATTTTGCCTTCCCTCCAGACCCTGGCAACCACCACTCTATTCTCTGCCTCTATTGGTTTTACATACATACGTGGAAATATGCTGTATTTTCCCTTCTGTGACTGACTTGTTCCAATTAGCATAATCCCTTCCAGGTTCATCTATTTTTGCAAATGGTAGAAGTTCCTTCTTTTTAAAGGCTGGATAATATTCCATTATTTGTATAGACCACATTATCTTTATCCATTTATCTGTCAGTGAACATACAGGCTGTTCTCAATGTCTTGGTTGTTGTGGAGTTCCCGTCGTGGCTCAGTGGTTAACAAATCCGACTAGGAACCACGAGGTTGCGGTTTCGATCCCTGGCCTTGCTCAGTGGGTTAAGGATCTGGCGTTGCCATGAGCTGTGGTGTAGGTTGCAGATGCGGCTCGGATCCCGCGTGGCTGTGGCTGTGGCGAAGGCTGGTGGCTACAGCTCTGATTAGATCCCTAGCCTGGGAACTTCCATATGCCGCAGGTGCGGCCCTAGATAAGGCAAAAAAAAGACAAAAAATAAATAAATAAATAAAAATAAATGTCTCGGTTGTTGTGAATAACACTGTAATGATTGTGGAAGTGTAGATGTCTCTTTAAGATCCTTATTTCTTGCTTATGCAGGCATACCTCAGAGATATTGCGGGTTTGGCTCTAGACCTCTGCAATAAAATGAATATCACAATAAAGTGAGTCACACGGATTTTTTGGTTTCCCAGTGGCTATAAGAGTTGTGCAATCTGTACCCTACTAATTGTGCGATAACATTATATCTAAAAAAAAAGCACATACATTACTTTAAAAATTACTTTTTGCTTAAAAAGTGTTAACCGACATCTGAGTTGTAGTAGTAACATCAAAGATCTCATAACAAATATATTAATAATGGGACTTTCCATTGTGGCGCAGTGGAAACAAACCCAACTAGTACCCATGGGGATGCAGGTTTGATCCCTGGCCTTGCTCAGTGGGTCGGAGATCCAGAATCGTTGTGAGCTGTGGTGTAGGTCGCAGAGACGCCTCAGATCCTACGTAGCTGTGGCTGTGGTGCAGGCTGGCAGCTGTAGCTCCAATTTGACCCCTAGCCTGGGAGCTTCCATATGCTGCCAGTGTGGTCATAAAAAAGCAAACACAAAAGCAAAACAAAACAAAAAAGAAAACAAAACTAATAATAATGAAAAAGCTTGAAATGTTGCTAGAATTACTAAAATGTGGCACAGAGGCATGAAGTGAGCAAATGCTGTTGGCAAAACAGCACTTTATAGCCTTGCTCCATGCAGGTGTCACAGACCTTCAGTCATGAAAATCCAGTATCTGCAAGGCCCAAAAAAGTCAAGAGCAATAAACCAAGATATGCCTGTATACCCAGAAGTGCAATTTCTGCATCATAAGGTAGTTCTATTTTTAATTTTTTGAGGCCCCTCCATACTGTTTTCCATAGAGGTTATATCATTTTACTATTCTACCAACTAGAATTGGAATCTCACCGTACAAGTGTTCTAATTTCTCCATATCCTCACCAACACTTCTTACATTTGTTGTCTTTGTTGCCATTATATAATAGCCCTTCTAGCAGATATAAGGTGATGACTTCTCATGACTTTGATATGCATTTCCCTGATAATTAGCCATGTTGAATACCTTTTCATACACCTAGCAGAATGGATCTCTGCGCTGGAGAAATGTCTATTCAAGTCCTTTGCCCATTTTTTTTAAATCAGGTGGTCACTTTGTTACAGAGTTGTAGACGTTTTTTAAGATATATATCAGATAAATGATTTGCAAATATGTTCTCACATTCCACAGGTTGTAAGATAGGTACACAGACCAACGGAACAGAATAAAACCCGCAGAAATAAACCCGCATATATACAGTCAACTGCTTTTCAACAAAGGTGCCAAGAATACACAAGGGGGGGGGAGAAGAGTCTCTTCAACAAATGGTTTGGGGAAAACAGGATACCCACATCCAAAAGAATGAAAAGGAGCCCCTGCTTGCACCACACACAAAAATCAACTCAAAATGGGTTAAAGACTTATTGAGACCTAAAACTGTAAAACTTCTACATGAAAACATAGGGGAAAACTTCTCAGCATTGGTCTTGAGGATATTTTCTCGGCTATGACATCAAAAGCACATGTAATCAAAGCAAGAATAGACAGGTGAGACTGCAGTGGAAAGGCTCTGCAGAGCAAAGGAAACACTTAGATAAAAAGGTCTTTTTGGCTAATAAGGAAGCTAAGAATCCGTCAAATGAAGCAACTCGGCAAGCTCAGGCAACAGTTGGAGGCGGAATCAGACTAGAACTCAGGACTCTGGTCTTCCAGCCCAGTGTCCTCCCCACCGAGCCCCGCGGACGGTATCTCATAGCCCCCAGCGTTCGAATTTATCAACACGATGGCCTTGGCTCTGGAATCAAGACATCTCAGAGCCCCTGGTCCCGCTTGTGATGACATCAGTAATATCGTGGGGCTCAAATGATGTGACAAATTTGGAAGGGTTTTAGGAGTGATTTTTCTGCAGCCTCCCTGCCCCCAAACCGGCTCCCTCCCCTTCCTCCCAGGCCTTTGCTCCAGAGAGGAGGTGAGGGCCCTGCAGGTGGAAAGAAGGAAGGCAGAGCAGTTAGCAGAATGGACCAGCTCATCTCCACCCATGCTCCCTCCACACCTGCTTTGAACCCATGCGGCTTTAACCCACTGTCCAAACAAAAAAGAGCCCTCACTCCAGGGCCCCATAGACACCAGTTCCCATCCTGGCTCCTCCCATGGGGTAGTGAAGCCTCAGTTTTCACCTCCGGAAAAGGGAGAGTAGAACTGGACACCCAGAGAGGACTTTACAGCTTGAAAATGTTAGAATGTATTTTTTCTGCAAAGTTCCAAGCCTGCTGGTTCAATGGGCAACTCGCGCACGTGGGTAGAGTGTCTCCAGGCTTCGGGCAAACGGCCCCAGTTCTTTGAGCCTCTTCCCAAAGGACCCGTTGCCGTGTACCGTCCCTGGCTCTTCTCAGACTTTCGCTCTTCAAGTTCCCCGACATCACCCCAAGTTCAAGCCCAGGCTGGAACAGGCTCTGAGAGGCCTTTGCCCTTTATTCCTCTGTACCAGAAAAGGGCTGTGCGGAAACCACAACCATACCACTGGATGTGTGAGTCGGGGGCGCGGAGGGGGCTCTGTCCCTTCAGACTGCATACAGAGAGCCGGAGCAGGAGGAGGAGGAGGAGGAAAAGATAAAGGGCCCGTGGCTCACACCTCACTTATTGTAAGTAGCCCATGTGGTTTGACTTTGCACCCACTTCTCCAGTGGGAGCCTGCGTGTTAGCACCTGGGGACACCTGTCTCCAATTAGCTCAGCCATTTCCCTAAGAAATGATACCCCCAAGAAGATGGGCCTCCAGCAGCCTCCCCGGCCCCGCAGAGAGAGCCCTGGCTTTGTCCACGCTCTCAGCCAGCAGCAGAAATGGGAGAGAGACTGAGGTTTGGGCAGAAGCGGGGAGCTTCCATGAGGGGCAGAGAGAAAGAGCAGAAACACCTCCCCAGCCGCGAACCTTTCCTCTGGCCCCACAACACCTGGTGGCCTTGTGGCTGCCAGGCAGGGAGATGTTTGACATTCCTCAGTGGCCACGCTGGACCAGAAATGGAAGCCAGCCTACCCGGAGGGCTTCAGAGGGCGCTGGGGGGGAACGGGGGTCACCTTTTGGGGGTCTGACTGGATTTCATGGTCCAGGCTTGTCTGGATGATTTGCAGAGGATTCCAGCGCACTGGGCCCCCTGCTGCGAGAACCCCCCCCCCACTCCCCCAGCTGCAGAAAGGCTGCCAGTTGCTCTGTGGGGCCTTCAATAACATTAGGAAAACAAAACAGTCCTCCTCCCCTGGGCTACCTAGAGAGTTTTCCCTTTAACACGTTTGATTGACTGCAAGTAAATTACTTATTCTCATACCTTCAGCAGGAGATTAGACTTCCAATACCGAGCTAATAGGGCTCAGTCCTAATACGGAGACTGAGAAGGGATGGATTTCTGGAGCCACCAAGCACACACTGTAATTCCATTTTCGAAGTGAATGCATTGATTAATTCTTACAATTGCATTCCAAGGTCCCTCCGCAAACAAGCCAGGTAAAACCCTCATGGTGTGGTCATTTGGAGGGTGTATTTTTTTGTTTGTTTTTTTCTTTGGGGTTTTTTAATTCACATAGCATAAAATTGAGATGTAATTCACAAACCATAAAATCCAGCCCATTTAAAGTGTACGATTCACAGAGTTGCGCGGTCACCCCCACAATCTACGTTTAGAACATTTCTATCATCTCAAAAGGAAACCTGCTAGCAGGCCCGCCCTCTTCTCCCCTCCTCCCAGCACCCACCCCTCCCCAACACCCATCCACTTTCTCTCTATGTACATATATATCTGCCTACTCTGAACATTTCATAGAAAACGAGTCAGATAATAGGAGACTTTTTGTGAGCTGGCTTCTCTCACTTAGCTTAATGTTTTCAAAACTCATCACGCCGGATCCTTAACCCAGTGAGTGAGGCCAGGGATTAAACCCATGTCCTCCTAGATAATATTCGATTTTGTTACCACCCAGCCACAACGGGAACTGCCACGGTTTGATTCTTAACAGAGGTCATTCATGAGCCTGAGCCATGGAAAGCAAAGTCACCCGTAACGGACGATCTGAAGTCCCAGCCACGTAATGTGACAGGGAGCTCTCGTCCATTCTAGAGCCAGGGGATGGACATAAGCTCAGATCCCTGAACTTCAGCAGTCCTTTGCGATGGTCAGTCTAGTTACCCCTTTTTGTAGACAGCAAAGCTGTTTGAGAGAGAGATCCAGCCACAGGGACAGAAGACCTGGGCTTGAGTTCTGATTTCACAACCAAGTAACCACAAAATCTTACCCGAGACACTCCATCTTTCTGAGTTTTTATTCGATTTTTTTTCCTCTAGAAATCAGAGACCCAGTGCATAGGCATCTGGGTTTGTGCACACACACCCCTGAAGTGATCACAGCTTCAGTCCGTTTCTAAGTGACTGGTTTAGGTATCTGCTGCCCTCCTCTGCTTTGGCGAAAAGAAACAGTTCCTAAATCTTCGGGGGCCAAATCTTGGGTTACTGGGCAATGTTGGGATTGTACTGAAATGGATCCTCCTTCCCAAGAGTGTGGCTTGACATAGTAAGTGGAATCCACCCATAAAAGGTTGTAGAGTGTGACAAGGGTTGCAGGACAGACCACTCCCAAAAAAAAATCCTTCACCCGCTGTAATGGAGTGCTTAGAGGGACCTGGCAAGGTGTCTCTCGGAACTCCCAAGTGTGCTGGCCAAAGCCCGAGGCAGCTGTAAACACCTGCCAGATGCAGACAGCCTGCAGTCCTAGACTGTCAGTGGAGACAGCAGCTCGTGGGTGGAGAAGGAGATGGGACAAAGGAAAGCATCCTAACCCTCTCCAGGCCGTAGGCTGTGCTGGAATCAGGCCAGCCGCGAGGAGAAGCCCGGATGCTCGACCACATCTGGGTCACAACAACTCAGGCCTCCATCAACTAAATCAACAACAAAGGTCAAGATCTGCTCAGACTGGCTTCAAGGTCACAGGGAAGGGTTACTGCTCCCACTGAGAAAGGGCAAGTGGCAGCAGGGAATGAAAATACAAAGGCTTTGGGTTCTGAGTTTCCTCTGTCCTGGTTTTTCCCTGAGATGCTGTCCTTTATAAGGTAAAGAAAACTCTCTGGGGCTTGTCTGAAATGAAGGGCCAGTCTAGAAGGAATGACACTGGTTTTCTGTGGACGGTAGCCTGCTTCCTGGGCTGGCTCTAACCCTCCCTTTGAGGGCTGTCGCTCTGCTGGCTGTCCTTGAGCCTCTGCTTCCTTATTTGACAAACAGACACGATCGGACCTGTCTCAAAGGGTGGCCATACCGTGTATCTGCACATGCACGTAAAAGCCCAGAAAGCACTTCAGGAGAGGAGAAGGAAACTAACAAAACTGCGACTCCGAGGACAGAAGCAGGACCACGTGGCGTGAGAGGGGCACTGATGGAGAAGAGGAGCCCCCATTCACCCTATACCCTCCTTCACTCTGGGTGGGGTTTGGGTGGGCAGGAAGGAGTTGGAGACGCTCTCTCTGTGTGGCTTTCCCAGTGGTAGACACACTTAGGTTTCCAGTCCCTTTCCGTGTATTTTGTTGTTTAATCCTTGAAAGCACACAATGAGATAGCTGCTAGTGCCCTCCTATATTTTATTCCTGAGGACGATGAGGCGTAAAGAGAGCAGACCCTGAGCGGCAGAAGCAGAGTTAAACCCCAGCGATCCTCTTCCAGCCCCACAGCAACAGACCCACAGAACGTTGGTCGGCTTTTCAAATTGGTACCTAGACCAGTACCAGAGACATAGCATGTACTCAATAAAGTTATTGAATCAATAAGTAGATAACGTACATGTCTGTTCATTGCGGAAACTCTGAAAAATGTGGAAAATGTGTAGGAGAAAATTTAATTGAAAAATACTCCCATGATGCAGAGATAACCACTATGTTTTTATATTTTCTTCCAACATTTTTTTCTGAAAATAGACAGTATTTTAAAAGGAACAGTACTTACGTAATTGAATTTACAATGTACATGTAATTGTCTGTCCAGCTTCTTTCACTTAAAATGGTATCATGAGTATTTTCCCATGTCATTTAAAATTCCTCAGAAGCATTGTTTTAATGGTTGTGTGATATTTTACTGTGTTGTTGTATTATAGTTTACTTAACCATTCCGCTATGGTTGAACATTTGAGTTGCTTCCAAATAACTCTGCAATAAACATCTCTGTACATATAAATCTTGGTCCCAGTTTCTTTTTCCTTGGCAGACATTTCTAGAAGAAGAATTACGGGTCAAGCATTAGGAACATTTTTAAGTCTCTAGGTGCATACTGCAAAACTGTTTTCCAGAAAGGTAATGCTAATTTGCATTCCCCAAAGAATGTATAACTGTCTTATTCTCCTCTCACCAAAATTGCAGATTAATTATTCAAAACATTTTGCCCCTTTGATAGGTTAAAAAATAACTCATTTCTATATGTGTATTTAGTATTAACATAGCTGAACATGTTTCTATGTTTGTTGCTCACTTATAGTTCTTCCATGAGATATTTCTCTCCTTATCTCATTTTCCTACTGTGGTACTCATGTTTCTTATTGATTTGTAAGTGCTTTTTATATCTGAAAGCTATCAATCCTTTGTCAGACTTGCTTTGCTGAAATTTGCTTACGAGATGGAATCTCCCATCTTTTCCCTGGTTGTCTACAAAACAGTTTTAACTACACTTCCAGTGACATCTGTGAACTTTGTCACTTTACACATTCTGTCAGAGTATAAGCCATCAGCAAGGACACGTAGTATCAGGAGTGCACCATGCATCACTCAAAACTCAGAAACTGAGGTGCCCAGCTCCTGGCACTGGACCCAGTATCTACCACCATCACCCATATCAGCTGCCTGCCTGCTTGCTTGCCCTGGGGCCAGGGCCATGCAGCTGACATTGACTGTTCTGACAGGCATGTACTTGAAGTGGCATTTTACCAATCACCAGTCTCAGATCACAGAACTCTGGGCTCAGCTGCAGGTGTCAGCAGCCAGGATGGAAACCATGACAATGATTAGTGACACAGGGGCACAAATAGATGTTTCTGTCCCTTACAGTTGCTGATCTAACAAGTCATTTCACAGCTGGTGCGGCTCTCCTGGGTCCCGTGGTTGCAGAACTGAGGAGAAGGAGCAGGGGAACCAAACCTTCATTTTCTGAGGCCTGACCTGGGCGGGAAGGGCCAGGGAAGGCTGATTTCCAGGGTTTTAACCAATAGAGTAAAAACGATGTCGAGCATGTGCATGGCAGGTGCTTGACTGCCTAAAAATACAAAGTTCCAGAGGCCCATCTGTCATACACTGATTCATTCCTTCATTCGTTCAAAATATGTCCACCAGATGTGTGAGAAGGATGGGAAGGAGCTTTCCAAGAGAGGACTTAGCAGGAGCTAAATTGTAAAGGGTAATTTGGCCCTCCACAGGAAGGGCATTTCAGAGAGAGGGAACAGCATGCACAAAGGCTCAGAGGGCAAGAACAAACTGTAGGTTTTATTGTCTCGATAAATCTCTGTGATGCACCTGAGAGAGGCCTATTGACCAGCAGTGTAAACTGCCCTGCTATGCAAGGCATTCATGACATGGCACAGTGGGTCTGCAAGCCAATGAAAAAAACATAGGAGTCTGGCCCAATCCTCCCCTTTCCTTGAGATTGGCTGGCAGAGGCCTCAACTTGAAAAGGGGCTTAGAAATCTTGTTCGAGTTTGCTAGAGAGAAATCAAGGCTCAGAGGAGTTACAGGATGAATGTGCTCAGAATGAGAGGCAGGACTGGGATCCAAGCCAGGCTCTGGACCTCCACCGCCTGGGGTGCCCCTCACTATCGTCTGTAGGGAGATGAGTGAGCCCCAGAGACTGGGAGATGCTGAACTCACGTAAACACAGATGGTGCGTGGATAGTAGTGACTCCTCCAGAAACTCCCTGCCCCGCCCCCAACAGCAGCTGGACTGAGCTGATGCTGGTCCCATCAGGGGCTCCCGGGGACTGTGGTGACTGTGTCCACTGGCACCAGGGAGAATCTGGCCCTGGCCCTGTCCCTGCTAATTGGGCACATTTCAGGGCCAAAGAGCCAATTACAGACCCTTCCTTATGGGCTCACTTTCAAGCCCCCACAGAGTAAAGCTGACTTTGCTCCAAACTTGTTAAAGATGCAGTGCGTGACTAAGTTTGCAGGTGAGGGCTGGGAGCAGGGCCCCGTGACACGTGGGAGACACCACGTGACTTGCTGGGGCTCCTAGCAGCAGCTTCACTCTGAGCAGCATTTCGAAGTACATCCGTGACAGAGCTCTCACCATCCACCAGTTTGCTCTCCACTGAAAAATCCATAAATCACAACCTCCCTCGTTCCTGAGGGCTGGGATCACCAGGAGGCTGTGTCTTAGAGACCAACTAGTCTTTTCTGCCCCATGACTTGCTGACTGTCCTGTTTTTATTTGTGTCCTCCTACCCTGGTCTGAAAAGTCACATTTCTTGGTCTGAGCGTGTGTGTGTGTGTGTGTGTGTGTGTGTGTAGTGAGTACATATGCATGTGGCTTTTGCTGTATGTTCTATGTGGTGTATGTGTGTGCTATGCTTGTGAGTGCATGTGTGAGGCACTGGGTGAGTGTGTGTGTGTGTGTGTGTGTGTGTGTGTGGTATGTATGTATCTGTGGTGTGTGATGTAGGGTGTGTGCATATGCATGGTGTGTGTGATGTGTTTGTATGAAGATGCGGGTTCAATCCCTGGTCTCACTCAATGGGTTAAGGATATAGCATTGCCAATTGGACCCTACCCTGGGAACCTCCATATGCCATGGTTACAGCCTTTAAAAGTTTAAAATAGAATAAAATAAAATAAAATAAAATTATAAAATAAAATAAAATAAAATATAAAATGTCAGCCATCCTGGCTGATCCTCTAATTTTATTACACCTTTCTCCTACTTTCCATCTCTTTGCGTTTTTCTTCTCCCATCATAAAAGTTTCATCAATGTATCTTCAAATTTCTTTGAAGCTTTTTTTTTTCCTTTTTAGGGCTGTCCTTACCCGTGGCATATGGAAGTTCCCAGGCTAAGAATCGAATTGGAGCTACAGCTGCCAGCCTATGCCACAATCACAGCAATACCAGATCCTAGCTGCATCTGCGACCTACACCACAGCTCACGGCAACGCCAGATCCCTGACCTACTGAGTGAGGCCAGGGATCGAACCCGCATCCTCATGGATACTAGTCAGATTCATTTCCACTGTACCACAATGGGAACTCCTCTATGAAACTTTTTAATATTACTTTTATATTTTCAACTTCCAAGAGCTCCTTATTATGCTCTGAATGTTCTTTTTAAAACCCCCATTCTTGTTCCGCAGACACAACCTATTTTATGACTCTGGTTATATTAACTGGTTACAGTTTCCCTGTGCTTCTGCATTTTCCTTTGTCCAGCCTTCGGAACAGAAGCTTTTCCTTAAATGCCTGGTGGCCCCCAGCTGCCTGGGCAGAGGGATGTGACTGGAAGCAGCTGGAAGCCGTGCATGCATGGAGGGGCAGGCTGAGGGGAGAGCTCACTATAGGGGAAGACAGAGTGGCCCCGCTTTTTAATCAGGACTCCCCACATCTCAGTCTCTGTGAGTCCTTCCTTAACTGGTTGGTTTCCTCAGATAGCAATTCCCAAACTTTTGCAGGCAGTAAAGTCCTGGAGGTCAGTTTTCGGGGCCAAGAGACAGAGGGGGGATGGGCGAGAATGGAGGGTCGCTGTTCGGAGGGAGCCTTGCCCTCAAACCCCTCTTTGTGCTGTGATCACCTGCCCTATCTCCCGGTGTCCTGGAGGTTAAAAGGTGCCTTCACCTTGCCCAGAGCTGACCTCCATGATGCTGCTGCTGGGAGTCAGGACCCACTGCCTGCTGCGTGGACTGGGGGAAAGTATCTTGGAGTCTGTCTGCCTGCTCTTCGTAAAGACTTTGAACTGCCTTCTTGCCTAAAGCTCCTAACCTTCATCACTGGAGGTAAATGCTGCAATTTCTGAGCATTTCTGTGGCTCTGCGGTGGGATAAGCCCCCTTCTCCTAGGCTCCCCCCATCCTGGCAGGCAAGGCCACAGCACTCTCCTCTGCGAAGTCAGTTCCATTCATTTGTCACTTTCCATCTTCAAAAATCGTGTTGACGTCTCTCAGCCGCCATCATCCCCTCTCTTTCTGTCCTTGGGAGATGTGACTTTAATTCCTTACAGTACTTTTTTTAGGATTTGGGAAGAGAAGGTATTTCAATGAATATTTAAGTGTATATTCCAATCTGCCCTGTTTACTGCTAGTTCCTCGTCTTCAAATCCCTATGCTTCAGGTTATTACTCATACGCGAGAGGCCAAAGAAGACACAGAGAATATTTCCCTGGCCTTGGAATTCAAAAATAATCCACTGCCAAGAGAAGAAGAAATTCTGATCTCTTCAGAATAAACATCAAGTCATCAAATGATTGCTAGGCACTTGCTACAGAGTTAGAAGCAGGAAGGCAGGCACCCTTGCTCTCAGAGAGTTAGTCGGTGGTTTAGCTGAGGAGGCAGACACGGAAAAGACCCATTGTGATCATGGACGAGTGCGGGGGGTGGGAAGATGCGGTGACGGCAGACAGCGGACAAGTCTGTGTGTAGTAGGGAGGAGGCGGCGCGGGGCTGAGCCCCTCTTCCTACAAAGCTCCATATCTGCTCTGCACGCCTCTCGGCTCAAATGCTGACACAGGAACAGCTACTCCAACGCCAGTCAATAGCTGCTGCAAGAATTGTGGAAAGTTCCTGGGTCCTAGGGTGTGCTCAGTAAGAACTGATGGAATAAGAGAAAGATCTAGATCTAAATGATGCTCCACAACACATCAGCTGTGTGAATCACACCGGGGTGTCTATTTCAAAAGGACAGTAAAGGGGAGTTCTCATTGTGGCTCAGTGGGTTAAGAACCTGATTAGTATCCGTGAGGGTACAGGTTCAATCCCTGGCCTTTCTCAGTGGGTTAAAGGATTCAGGGTTGCCGAAAGCTGTGGCATAGGTCACAGATGCGGCTCAGATCTGGCATTGCTGTGGCTGTGGCGTAGGCTGGTGGCTGATTGGACCCCTAGCTTGGCCCTAAAAAAAAAAAACAGACAGTGGAGGAAGTGATTAATTCTCTGTCTGGTGGGTTAGGGAGGCAATGACAGAGCTTTATCTTCATATAAAGCTCTGAGATATTGCTTACATGTATTCATACACTAATGCATACATTCTATCTCTCTATCCCCCTTTCTTATAGATACACACAGGTCACAAAACCTCTGCCCAGAGTTTCTGAGTCATGTGAATTTACAGCGCAGAGATCTGCAAATTACAATGTGAGAAGCACTCTGTCTGCACAGAGTTTACAACAAAGGAGAAGTCAGGATAAGGAAGGAGAACGCCAAGGAGGACAGGGTTGGGGAGCAAGTGGCAGACAGGGACCAGCCCCAGTTGCAGAAAATGAAACTCCCACCTGGGGAATTCTGGCCACACACAAGCCTGCAAAGGAAGTGGGGAGCTGGGGGGGGGGGCATGAGGCGGACATCAGAGACAATATCCTCCAGTCGCAGAGAAACCAACAGGTTGCTTCCCACAAAGGAAAAGGTGCCAGTGGGGAAATCGATTTGCAGGAGCACATGTGCTTGAAAAGGATAACTCAGAGCTTTTGAACAAGAACTGGAGGGACAAAGGGAAGAGAGCGTGGAGGCTCCTGATAGAGAAAGAGGCAGGGGACTCCCAGGCCGCAGAGTGCCAAGAACGGAGAATGCTTTAAATCCTGCTGTGACAAAGGGGCAGCTTAATATCAAGCTGCTATCAATGGTAGCAGAGAGCACATCCCCGTGTCCTCCACACCACCAGGACAGGAAGATGGGAGGAGTGAGGCTCAGGAAATCCAAAGGAAAAACAAGTGGAATTCACTTTTTCCACGGCTTGTTTCCCCCTGCCTGCTATCAAGCGAGACCCTGGTCAATTCAAAAAGAGAGTGGAATGGCAAGGGGGGGGGTCTCAAAATCTTAAAGCACCTTTGGGGTGCAGGGCAGCTTTTCTTACATGACCCTCCTCACCAGGAGATGACAGGCACCATTGCAGAGATGAGGTCCAGAGAGGCTGAGCGCCTCGTTGAATGTTGCACAGCAAATTGGCAGCAAAGTTAAGACCAGAGCCCAGGTCTCTTGACTCTGAGTCTGACATCCATTCTCCCAGAAGATCTGTTCCACTTTTTGTGTAGCAGTGATGCTCAGCTTTAGTAAATCTCACATTTCTAGGACATCACGGTGCCCTGGTCAATTTCCATCCCCGGGTGGTAATTACACATGTATAGTCCAGTCTTCAGAGGAGTTGAAGCGTGGGTTTTAATGGTGGACTCCTCTCTTGCCCGCCTCTCCCCTCCCCAGCCACTCCCTTTCATCTCACTCCCATTTGTCTCCTCAAGACTTAATCAGAAAACACCTGCCAGTACGTTGACATGTGTCCTAACCTGTTGTCTCTCTCCTCCACTAGAATCTAAGGGCAGGACCTTTATTTGGTTTGTTCATGTGGTGTTCTCAGTGCTAAACAATGCCTTGAACATACACACTAAGCACTTAATACATACGCGTTGGATGAACGAAGGCATAAAAACTTAGTTCTGAATGCCAGCTCTGCACTTATTAGCTGTGTGATCTTAGCTAGGTGATGTAACCTCTCTGAGTCTCAGTTTCTTTAGCTGTAAAATGGGGATAGTGAGAGCTACTATACAAACAAGTCAAGAGAATTTGTTACCAAGGGAAACAGCATATTTGGCATGAAATATGCATAAACACACTACATGGTGGCTACTGTTATCACTGTGGGTGTCCACATAATTGCCTACCCTGGTGTTAAAAATGAAGGTCCTGTATTGCCGGTTGTTTGGAAGTTGTCAGTGAGCTGGGATGTGAGCTTTCATTCCCACACTGCCAGAAGCCCACCTCAGAGGCAGCTTTTAAGCTCTCCTCCCCACTTCCCCACCAGGTGACAAGTCTCACACTGGCCATCTCCCGCCTAGGCACGTAGGGACCCTCAACTGCCCCTGCCTCAGATGCGGCCTGCTGTCTGTCCCCTGCCCCCCTCCAGGCCAGGAGTGTTAAGAGCCCCAGCTTCCCACTCTCTGAGGGAGGGGAGTATAAAAGCTCCCCTCAAGGTAGCAAAGGGGAGGAGATCCTGGGAGAGAAGGGCAACTGGCAGGGTCCAATGTAGCCTTGGACCTCTGTTCCAGAACCAGCAGAGCTGCAAAGAGTGGGAAGAAGGGAGCCATCTCTAGGGTGTGATTTAAATGGTCTGGGAGGGTCCCTCTACTACAAAATGAGACCCAAAAGGAAGGTTTTTTTTTTTTAATTAGGAAGTCTCACTATGCAAATAGCATCATTAACATAAGATAGCCTCTAAGAATCACTGATGTATTTCAAAACTCCTTAGAGTCATTGATTCACTGGTTCATGAATATTTATTGAGCGCCCACTACATGCCAGATGCTGTTCTACCCTTAACACGGTGATGTAGGCACGTGATCTTCATCCAAGAAGGGCCTTGTATTCGTTCGAAGCAGAGAGTGATCCAAAGGCATTTCTGCCCTCCAGAAACTTACTCTATGAGATTCACATGGGAGAGGACATGGGTTAGCGCATTTAAACTGAGATCCAGATGACCTTCACCTAATCTAAAGGACTAAAACGTCACCAGTGCTATGCAGATTGAGAAGAGCTAAACGTTAAGTGAAAAGGGATAACGAAGAGAAATATTTGGAAATTTCCAGATACTCCTAGGCAGGTTAGACACTCTCTGTATCAGCATTCCTAGGTGGCTTGCTTTATTTACTTATTTATTTTTGTCTTTTCTAGGGCTGCACCCACGGCATATGAAGGTTCCCAGACCTGAGGTCAAATGTAGCCACCGGCCTATGCCACAGCCACAGCAACGCAGGATGCAAGCTGTATCTGTGAACCACACCACAGCTCAAGGCAACCAACACCGGATCCTTAACCCACTGAGAGAGGCCAGGAATCAAACCCGCAACCTCACGGTTCCTGGTCAGATTCATTAACCACCAAGCTGCGACTGGAACTCCCTAGGGGGCTTACTTTAAAGGGAACTGTGTCCTCAATATCATTTCCCAAAATATTTTGACAAAATACTTTGGAGCCCAGAGAGCCCTGGGTTTGAGCCCCAGTATTGGTCTGCATACCAAGTCCTGTGTGACCTTGGTTTAGCTACTTGACCTTTCTGAACTTCTGCTTCCTCACATGTAAATGAGAAGTATCATTTCTACCTTATAGCATCGTTAACAGTAGCAAACAGAAAAATGTATCTAATTGCTTAATACAAGGCCTGAAACATGTTAAATGCAAAATAAATCTACTCTATTGTTTCAGTTACTATTGCTGAATCGAAAACGACCCCCAAATCAGCAGTCTAAAACAACTGTTTTTATTTGCTCATGATTGTATGGATCATGGATTCTAGAAGGGCTGGGCCCACACTTGGCCTGTCACGCCTCTGGCTTCCCCTGGAGCAAACATGTCAAGAAGACCAGGGGAAATGGCAGTGTATTTTCTTCCCTCCCTAAGAAGTCAACAGCATCACTTCTGCCAAACTCTATTGGTCAGAGCTGTCACAAACCAGCCTGGATTTCAGAGGAGGGGACATAGACCCCACTTCCCAATAAAAAGCATGTCAAAGGCTTTTGAGGCCGTGTTGAAAACAGCCACATCTATTATTATCTTCATCTTCAAGAGCAAATAGATGATACCATCCCCTGTGAAACACCTTAAGCAGTCCCGGGGCTCAAGGGACAACTTTGGGTGAACCCTCATACTTTTTTTTTAGAAATCTTTGTTTCCCAGCATTTTAACATACAGTGTACTAGGAGTTCCTGCTATGGTGCAGGGGTATCGGTGACGTCTCTGGGGCACTGGAAAGCAGGTTCAACCCCTGGCCCAGCACTGTGGGTTAAAGCATCTGGTGTTGCCACAGCCTTGCCACGGGTTGCAATTGTGGCTCAGATCTGATCCCTGGCCCTGGCAAGAAAAGATAAAATAAATAAATAAATAAATAAATAAATAAATAAATAAAAATATAATGAAATAAAATGTGCTAACAGAACATTTGAGGTAGAGTAAGCCTGACAGATAGGAGGTTACTGCCACCGACTCCTTCTAGGAGCTAGGGGCATGCCAAGCCTTGGGGTGGCACATGAAGGAGCAGCAGGAACAGTCAGGAGACAGAGGGAGCAAAAGGAACTTTGGTCAAGTGTCTTTATTGTGCTTTCTAGAAGGAACCGTGAAGTCAAAGGAAATGCATTTAGGTTGACTAGAATCATCTTGGTGGCCCTGGGGGTGGGGACTGTTGCTGGTAGTTTGGTACTCTGACTTCTGGGGGATAGTGGTCTGGAGGGTGACAGTTTCATAAAGCAGGTGGTTGGAGGAGTGGGCTCTAGAATTGGTGGGTTAAAAAGCGCATGCCCAGGCTAGTTGTCTATTATCTCCAGGAACTGCTTAACCCTGAGAGGGGTGGTATCTCCAAAGCCAGCAAGGTCCCAAGATGTCAAAGCATCGGAAGAGAAAAAACAAAAGCCATGACTAGTATATGCACTGGGTTGGAAGACACTGATCTAACCTACACCACCCACATCTGGAATACCCTTCACCATCCATCGGAGGCAGTCATACACTCTTCCATAAACTGCCCCCCAGCCCCTCTCAAAAAGGGCACCCTGGCCTGTCTCTGTCCAGCCCTGCTTGAATGCCCATCATCAGCTCTGTTTCCATGAACGCAGCCTGTTTGGTCCCTGCCGCCCCCTGCTGCCTCTGCAGTCATAACAAAGATAAGAGTGAGAAGGAAGCCTTTCCCTTAAGTAGTTCAACACCGATTGACAAGAGCTTTCTAAACATCGGCTCAAGTGGCCAATACTTCAGACCCCCGACCCCACACCCAAATCACTCTGGCCCTTGATCCAGTTTTAAATAATCTTTTTGGTGCCAGGAACTAGTTAGACATCTGGTTCCACTTGACTTTGCAGGAGGGTTGTTAAAGAGAGGGAGTGCAGCTACCCCAACTAAAACCAAACGCTCCAATTCAGAAACACACATCAAATCACATCCTACAGAACTGTGTTTCAAAAGAGTAAGGAGAGACCAGACTACGGAGATGAAGAAAGATAACCACCAAGAGAAACCCACCTCCACAGAGCCTGGCCTGGAGGGTACTTGCAGCCCTGCCCTCAAGCCCAGCCAGCCCACTCACTGCATGGGGAGAGCCCCCCTGCCAGCAACCTTGGTGTCAGGCAGGCCCCCTCCTCTCCCTCCTTCTCCTCTCCCCCAACCAGCAGTCCTCAGGGCCTCTTGGGTCTCCCACATTCAGGTTCCCTGTGCCCACCCCCTCCAGCCTAGCACCATCTACTATTGTCTCCCCTGGACCCGCAGAGCCCTCCTGGCCAGCCTCCCTGAGCCCACACTTGTCCCTTCTGATATGTTCCTAATGCAAAAGCAAGGGAGAGTTTTCCTGAAAAATGGATCTCTTCTGAACTTTGCTATAAAACAGAAACTTTTCTTTAAACACATATTTAATCAAGACCATCCAATGAACTGAGGATGAAGACCAAAAGCATTCCCGGTGCCTGCAGGACCCACAGGTACTACCTCTGACTAAGCTCCAGCTCCATCATGGATGGCCCTCCCGCTCTAGCTCCACACTCCAGCCCCTGGGCCTTTTTGTCCACACTGTGCCTCTGCCCCCAACCATACTCCTCACCTTCACTAGTTCAGCATCACTCATCTTCCAGGTTTCAACTCTCCCTGTAGCTTCAACCTTCACGTTTCAGCTCAAGCCTCACTTCCTCAGGGATGCCCTTCCTGTAACCCACAGTTACTCACAAATCAGAGTTCTCTGTTGTAAGTTCTGGCAGAGCTCTGGGCCTTGCCACTGACACTGGCCTCCAGCACCTTTTTTCTGGGTGATTACTGGTTTAGTGCTTATCTTTCCTATTAGTCTGAAAGCTCTGTGAGTGCAAGAGAAACTTTCTGTCTTTTTCACTGCCTAATGTAGTGCCCACCATCCACTAAGCTTTCAACTTGTTAAATTAAAAAAGAAAAAACAGATAATGAAGAAATAATTATTTCTTACAAATGACCATGCGAGACAGTTGTGGCCCCCCTCTGGCACCTGCTGGGTCCCCATTTGGCTCAGTGATAGATGTGTGTAGCCACAGAGTGTTTATTATCTAATATGCAGCTTCTGGTGATTTGATGGTCAAGGGATATTTATATGGGTCTTGGGCCTTTGATGGAGCCAGGATACTACTTTTTTGTTTGTTGTCTATGATGTGTCCAGAGCTTTGGTATGAAACTTAAGAGAAGAATGAAACAAACAAAGGAAAAAACAAGAAAAAAAAGAAGGAAACAAACTAAAAGCTACAAATTTTACAGTGTTTAGAAAAAAAAGGAAATGAAAGGATAGTCTATATCAAAGCAGGTGGGATGCAAACAAAGCTATTCTTAAAGGTCAACGCATAGCACTTGAAAGGTAAGGAACATAGTGATCACTTCAAGAAGTTGGAAAAAGAACAAAATGCATCCCTGAGAAGAGCAGGGTGGGGGGAAATACGATAAGAGGAGAAGGGGAGGGGTTTAATGGATTAAGAAACAGAAATCTAGTGATGAGACCGACCATCTGCCACCATGGACAACAGTCAGTCCTGAAAGTCACTCAGTGAGTAGATGACATTTTCAGCCTCCCAGAGGCCCATCCTCTTCCTCCTCTATCCTCTTCCCACCTTCCATTTTCAAGTGTCCTCTGGTCTCCCACCTCTTCAGATCTTCTCCTGAGAAAGAATCTAATAATCACTCATGTTAAGGAATAAGTGCCTGGTGGCACTCTACAACGTTATCTGTGAGAAAAGGAAATATTAATTAATGGGAGGCAAGCTAGAGGTTATATTAAGATTAGGACATAAACATTCAATGCTAAAATGTTAGACTCCAGTGAGTTTGGATCAGTGAGATTGCAATCCACACATTATAGGTTGTTGGGCTTTTTTCCCAATATGAAAAATGGGGGAGTCGAATGAGTTCTAAAGAGAAAAGGAAAAGGAAGCTAATATTTATTAAATCACTGTTAGGAGAAGCACCATGCTGGGAATGTTTTAGATATATATGTGTATATATATATATAATAATAGTAAATAATACATATTATTGTATATATATGTATGCATATATACACACACACATATTTAATATATTACATATATAATATGTATTATTTAATTTGCAGACTATCCTCAGGAAGAAGGTACGAGGGTAATAACCACTTTGCAAATGAGGAAAATGAGCCTCAGCGAGGTCAGGCAACTGTGTGAGGTCACACAACTTTGACTGACAAAGCTGAGAACTGAATCTTTGGGGAGAAAATTTGTTCTTTCTTTTTGTCCTCACTGCAGACACAACAGAGCCAGCTGAAATGAGGAACTGGGACTGGGCCACTTGGAACAGAACTGAAAGAGCGCCTATAGGGAGAAACCAGGGCAGGAAAAGATGGAATGGGTGGCAGAGCTAGGGTCCAGCACCCGGGGTCCCGAAGTACATTTCACTCCCAGAGTTGACTCCTAATTAAAAAAAAAAAAATCACCTTTGGTTGATTCCAAGATATTAAGACATTCTACATTTTTTTCAATATAACAATATAACATCTCTAAAATCAGGATGAATCTTAGAGTTAATATCAACCAGGCAGCTGTCATGTGGGCGCACATGGTCCTAGACCTTCAAGCTGCCTCACTTCAGTTTGCTGAGTGCTATTGGTACCCTACATGTGGAGTTTAATTGCTGTTTACAATGTCCTCCTAAGATTACATTGAAACTCAACATCGAAACACAAACTTCATGGGAACTCAGAAAGGCGTGGATGCAGAGCTCAGGCAAAAAATTGCAATCAGTGAAGCAAACATCAGTACTTGAGCAATGACAACAATCCTAAGACAAAGGAGCGCCAGTGCTTGGGAGCCAATCAGGAGATTGCCGTGACAGCCTGGACTACTCACCTCTGAGCTCTTACATTTGAGCAGTCAGTCCCCAACTTTTTAAAGCCCTGTAACTGAGTCTGCCTTATTGCCAGCACCAAATGCTCTTGCTGGCTGACAAGCTGCTCAGAATCAGGCTGCAAAGCAGTGTTCTGAGGTCAAGTGCAGCCCGGAATGCTGGAGGTGACCCCACGCGTTGGCCTGCACAGTGGTGATGGTGGTGATGGCGATGAAATCCACTGCCAATATTTGAAAACTAAGAGGCCTAAAATAAAACTCTGATTCTCCAGCGTCACCAAAAAAATCAGATGTGCCATTTCTGGTGCTTATTCCTGCAGTCTGGGCGAGGGGAGAAGAGGTGCCTTCCCCAGGCAGGGCAGGTGCCCTCCAGGTGGCCACAGCCTACATCGGGCCCCTTCCTCCTTTCTTCCACCTAACTGATGCCTGTAGGCTTTTGTGTCTGAAACCCAGCCCTAGATAAACTGTGAGATCCCTTGTAACACCAAAAAGTCTAGTAAGAAATGCCTAGAAAAGAATTTCTACAAATTGCAAGATAGTGGGATAGAGTATGTTTCCATTTTAGCCCAATCAGTTGTTTTTATTTATTTCTTCCCTGATGCTAGCTCCACTCAGATAGCTAATTTTCTATCTTCCCCCTGCAGCAAGCCCTCCAGTCTCAAATCCCAGCTATGCTAAGAGACTCCAGGTTGCAGAATTTCTGATTTTCCTATACTTATACTGGCCTCTCCTGTACCTATTCCATGTCTAATGGAATTAAAATCCTGTATTGCAACACATGCTGGGAGATATTCATGTTCGTTAACATTAACCATTTCTAAAATGCATGCTTTCTACTTCCTGTGGCTAGACTAGCTCTGCCCCTACCCACTTCCCATTCCAAATTCTCACCTCCGTTACTATAAATCCAAGGCCAGGGTTTGGGGCTGGAAAATTCATTACTAGGTAGGGGATGGGGACCGCCCTGTGCATTGTAGTATATTTAACTGTGTCCTTTATCTTTTCCCAGTAGATGCCAGTAGCATCCACCTTGCAGTTGTGATAACCAAAAACGTCTCCAGACGTTACCAAATGTCCTTGGGAACCAAAACCAGCTTGAATGAAAAACTCTCCCTTCAGCCATTCCTCTCCTTTTCTTGTGAATGCATTCTCCCAAGAGTCAGACAATACCATTTTATGACGAAGTCCTTTATGGTCCTAAGGGAAAAGTCTAAGGAAAGGGAATGTGGTAGACAAAATTCTAGGATGGGCTGCAAGATTCGAACCAACTGGTTGCATGCCTTGCATGTATAATCCTTTCCCCTTAAGTGCAACTTGTGACTGCAATGAGGTAGCACTTCCATGATTACACTATATTTAATGGCAGAAGAGATTTTGCAGATGTAAGTAAGTTTTCAATCAGAGACTTTGAATTAATCAATAGAAAGATTATCCTGGGTGGTTCTGTTCTAACTGAGCCCTTAAAAAAGGTCAGAGTCCATGATGGAAGATAATATAAGAAAGAGAATATGCGTGTGTGTGTGTGTGTGTGTGTGTGTGTGTGTGTGTGTGTGTGTGTGACTGGGTCACTTTGCTGTACAGCAGAAGATGACACAACATTGTAAATCAACTATATTTCAACAAAACTTTAAAAAAAATTTTTTTAAAAAAAGGGTCAGAGTGGAAGTTCCAGTTATGGCTCAGCAGTAGCGAGCCTGACTAGTATCCATGAGGATGCAGGTTCAGTCCCTGGCCTCGTTCAGTGGGTAAAGGATCCAGAGTTGCCATGAGCTGTGGTGTAGTCTGCAAATGAGGTTCAGATCCTGCATTGCTGTGGCCGTGGTGTAGACCAGCAGCCGCAGCTCTGATTGCACCCCTAGCCTGGGAATTTCCATATGCTGCAGGCGTGGCCCTAAAAAGGAAAAAAAAAAAAAGTCTGAGTGATTCCATATAGGAGATATTTTCTGTTGTCCTTAAAGAAGCAAACTGTCTCACTTGTGGGGAAGGCCACATGGTAAAAGGGTTGGCAAGTAGCCTCTACAAGCTCAGAAGAACCCTAGGTGCCAGCCAAGAGGAAAGTGGGTGTCTCAGACCCACAACCACAAGAAACTAAATTCTGCCAACTACAAGTGAGTTTGGAAGAAAACCGTGAGCCTCAGCTGGGAACACACCTCCAGCTGACACCTTGATCTCAGCCTGCAAGACGCTAAGTAAGAATCCAGCTATGCTGTGCACAGACTTCTGACCTACAGAAACTGAGATAGTTAAGTGTGTATTGTTTTAAGTCACTGGATTTGTAACTGGCTACACAGTAGTAGAAAACTAATACAGGAGGAAAAGGTCCAGGGTTTGGAACACTCAAGACATTTTTGTTAGGAAGAAAGGAATGGAAGAAAGAAGGATGGAAATGAGAAAGGGAGGGAAGAAGAGAAGAAAAAAAAAAATCCACAGATGAGTATAGAATCCTATATGACTTTAGGTCAAGGTTATCTTGCACCTATGAGTTCTGATATTTTTAATTGTCTTTAAAGAATTAAAGTCACACTTACCCCCTTGCCAAAATTTCCCTGGATGGAAGGGAGGGGGATCCCCGGCTAATTCAAGAAAGGGAGAGAGAGACTGACTTATTGATTTTCTTTAGGTCTAATTGGTTTGTTACAGATCCTAGAAATGAACTCTTTCATTTTATTATGTTGTAATCAGAGGTCTCTCATTTTTTTTTTCTTTCTTTGTTACCTGCCTTTCCCCCACTTTCTACTCTTAGCCTCTGATTTCCCCTGGAAAAACGATTATTCACAATCTTGAATGTTTCACTGACTTTGGGTACAGTTATGAGATAGACAATCTAACAATTATCCCAGCTCTGTTGTTTCTTGCCCCCTCCCCAATCACAGAAAGAACAAAATTTATATAATAACAGGGTGTCAAAGGTTTTGTGTTTTTTTGGGGGGGGCTTTTTTTAGGGCTTCATCCATGGCATATGGAGGGTCCCAGGCTTGGGATTGAATCAGAGCTGTAGCTGCCAGCCTATGCTACAGCCACAGCCACACCAGATCCAAGCCTCATCTGCAGTCTACATCATAGCCCATGGCAATGCCGGATCCTTAACCCACTGAACGAGGTCAGGGATTGAACCTGCAACCTCATGGTTCCTAATCGGATTCATTTGCCCTGCACCACATCGAGAACTCCTGTAACAGGCTGTCAAAGAATGAGGTTCTATTCTAAGTATTTCTGGTCATGGTGCCATTTTCACCTCTCCCAGTAATATCTGATTTTTCAGGGAATCTGTAATCGACCCAAAGAAATTCTAGGCCTCCGAGACAGAGAGTGTAATGGACAAGCCCTACGCTGGCAGCTTGGGACTTATTTAATAATGAGTGCTCTTCTGAAAGAGAAGAGTTAAGAAATATCAACAGCTAAGGTTGTTTTCTAACTTCCAGTTTGATAGGAAAGGAGGAAAGGAAGAAGGGAAGAAGGGAGGAAGGGAGGAAGGGAGGAAGGATGGATTCCTATGTTCTGATAATGAACATGAGGCTGAGGCCTTCGGTCTTTGGCCGGTGCTCATCACCCCCTGTCCCCTTGTGGCAAACTTCAAGAACAGAAGTCCTGTGAGGATGAGGGTTTGGCCTGGTTTTGTTCACTGCTACCGCCCTAGCTCTCAGGATAGCACCCAACACATAGGAGGTGCTCAACAAATATTTGTTGAATGATTAAACAAATGCATAACTATGTCTACTGCTTATAGGATTTAAGGACTAGAACCCACTGAGGAGGGCAGACTACATCGCGTTCATTTTTGCACACATGCCCTCAGTGCTTTGCCCATAGCGTGTACTCTTTGAACTTGAGATTTCCTCCATAATGGCTTAAACAGTCTAACCAGCCACACTTCTTATCCTCCTTCTACATGCATTATCTGGTTAGAACTCTGCGTGTTGTCAGAAAGCACTAGACCACAATGCATGTGATCTGGATGAGGAAATTGAAGAATGGAGATGTTAAATGACTTCTTTAAAGCGATACCCTTAGAAAGAAGGTTATGCTTGACTTCTAGCCCCATGATAACTAGTCCAGAGCTTTTCATTTTCTCCAGAACTATGTTCTAGTATCTCTTACTCAGCCCCACATCACCTAAGGATAATTAAGCACGTAGTAGGTACTCAAGAATATCTTGAAACTGCTTGAATCCCTAGCTTCTCTTAATGCTCTTTCGACTCCTCTATGTATGGGTCCTAAATCTTGAACAAGTCAAAATTCTTCTCAAAATCGTCACTTAACTAAAAATGAGCAGTGTGGCAGAGAAGCCTGAACCATATATGTGTCAACTCTCGATGGTCAGATGACCTCTAGCCGACACAAGAATGACAGCTTCTTCACAACCTCCCTCCTTCCATCTGTTCCTTTAGAGGAGCCTGTTGGATGAAGTGGATCTACAAAGAGTCATTCCAAAGCGCTTCCATTGGATGACTCGACCCAACCATCCTTGGGCCACAGAATGATTCTCCAATGCCGTGAGAATGCGAAATATATCCATGGAGAGGGAGAATAACAAGCAATGAGGAAATCTGCAGTGTCCAGCAGCTTCCAGAAAGCATGCTCTTCCCACAATCCAATGAAGGGGTAACCAGAAAAGTGACAAGGCCCCTCATCCATTTGAGGAACATGTATTAACATCCAAGTGCCAAATTGTTCTAGGCAGTTGGACAGGTATGGTATAATATGGTGAGTATAAGTATAGGCATTAATGGCGTTATTGGACAGCTGAGGAAGGCAACCTCCACCAGCTTGGGGTGGGAGTGCAGGGTGAGGGAAGTCATCCCCGGAAATTGATACGGCAAATACGGATCCTGTAGTTCAAATAATGTGTCCCGATTCTCTCTCTCTCTCCCCTTTCTCCTAATTTAAGCTCCCCAGCATATTGGCTTTACTTTCAAACATGGTAGAAAAAGACCACCATCAATCCAGACTTAACTGGCCCTTTGAAGATGAACTCTTCACGTATCCAGGTAATTTCCCAAACATGATCCTGATTTGCTAAATTGAGGTATTAGGTAAGGACATGCATGCAATAGAAAAATCTTCTACCAGGTCAGAGAGGGAACAGACCCAAAAGGAGAAGAAGGATTCTGTTATGAGAAGAACAGGCTAATAGAGTATGCTAACTCACTCTAACACTCTAGCCTGGGTCCCAAGAGGTCCAGCACTGGGACTATTCTACTAGTGCTGGACCCAGGCTAGAGTGTTGCCTCTTTGGTTTTTAAATGAGCATGTCACACTGACCTACAACCCTTCTCTTCTCATTGAAGCCACCGTGGAGTCACGGCCCTATAGTCCCTCAGCCACCCTGTAGCTGTGGTACTCAGTCGCCTGCTCTCTTGCTGTGACTTCCTCTGTCCCCAAAGGCTTTCTCTGGCACCTCCAACTTTCCTTGGCTGACTAAGGCACAACCCTGAAGAGCAGGGGGCTACACTCCATCAAGGACCAAATGATGGGATCCAGTGGATAAGGGACCAGCCTGCCATGTCCCCTGGGTCAATTCTGAGGTATGGTTCCCATGGTTTTGCAGAAGTTACTTTGTGGACTTGAGTCCCCCTCGCTCACACATGTCTAGTGTCTCACTGGATTTTATTCCTTCCTTTCTCACTTCTCCCATACCCACACTCTAGCCCTGAGTCTTCTTGGGGGGAAATCCAAACCAAGTAAGCTGGTCAGGCTAAGAACCTGGACAAATAAGAAAATGCATGGGAGTTTCTGGTCTGGACCACACTGATGTTGATCTCCTAAGCAAAAGAGAGAATTTCTTGTGTCTTAAATGTCTTTGGTTGCCTTGGTGCCCAGCAAAGGGGACATTCAGTAAATATGTATTTAAGGGAATCAAAATGTCCTCTATATGTGTCCAGGAGTTGTGCCCTCTTGCCTGTATACCCATGAGTTTGCTGAGAGGGAGGTTCTCCTATCAGCAGGAAAAAATTCTAAAAGCAGAGAGACAGTTGGGGATGTTTCTCATGGCTAGAAAAGAAAATTTAAAAAGATCTAGCTAATAAGTAATTAGAAGAAAGCAGCCAGTGGTATGTCCCACACTCCCACCCCACCACTGCCACTACCATCACTGCCTTTTCCTGACAAAACAGTTTGATTAATCAAAGGCACCCTGGCCACCGTGGGGAAAGATTCCTGTGTCTGGGAGTCTCAATAATTAAGTGAGCACCGCTTTGTAAATATCAACTTTCTCCTCACTGGCCATTTATCCTGAGACCCAGGGTAGTTAGGGGCACCATGGGTAGTCAATTGTTACTTGAGCCAACAATTGTGAGACTGGCAAGCGATTTTGTTTGAGACATCATGAAGCTTAAAGAATTATCATAATAAACCCCAGCCTTTTAAGACAAAAGCTTCCACCTTGTCTTTCAACAAAGGCAACGTAGTCCCTAGAGATTTCTCTATTTCCATCAGGTACAACCTCAAGCATCCCAGCCAGTAGGATGCAACTGGCTGCTTCCCAGTCACGGAGCAGACAGATTATCCGAGAGATTGGACTCTGGTAAATTCTGTACCTGTTGCCGAAACTCGGCCTCTGTCCACTGTTGCCAAATAGAAATGTGGAGACAGAGTGGGTGAAGGAGAAAAAGATAGCTTTATTGTTTTGTCAGGCAAAGGGGGCCACAGCAGGCTAATGCCTTAAAGATCATGCCCTCCTTGGAAGGGATTAGGAAGCGGGTTTCAGAGTTTGGGGAGTGGGAAAACAGGGCCACAGAAAAGGATCAGGTTAGAGGCAGGTTTGCATTGTCTTTCAAAGCTGGCGTTTACTGGCCCCAGGACTGGTTCTGGTCATCTTTCTTCTTCCCTCGGGATGAAGACAGTTTCATCAAGCTGTTCTTCCATTTGCTGGGGGTTTTAGTTCTGCAGAAAGGCTCAAGGATATTGTCATGTATATTCCTTAGGAGGAACCAGGACCCTGCCCCGAGGCTGCATCACTGTCTCTAGACTGCTCCTCTCTGGTCCCTGCATCCCCTCCCTTCCCCTAATTAGCAACTGTCCTTTGGAGCTCAGGGAAGGTCACGGAGGCTGAGGCTTATTCCCTCAAGACAAGAAACAGAGGACCGGGAAAAGCTCATGTGCTCGGGAGCCCTCCAGGGCACTGGCTTGGTTACACACCCAGAACGTTCATGAATCTTCCCTCCCAGCTGGAGGGATTGTCTTCCCCCTTGAATTCCGAAGGAGAGAACTCCGGTAAGATAAATAGATGCACGCCTCTGCACAATATTTTATACAGGTACATGATTTGGAAAATTAGGTCAGAGGAGGGAGGGAGAATCGTGATTCATTACCAGGGCTGGAGAGAGGCGCGATTACCTCATCAGAAATTCAAAGGTAATCAGTTTTTCCCAATTGTCATGGTAATGAATCACCATTGTTAATAAATTGGGGAGTCAGTTACACCTTTGAGTAGCTGGATAAACCAGAGTTGCCTGGCATCTGTCTTCATTAGAAAAGAACCGATGAAATGCTGGATGGGGACGCTGGGTAATCTCAGTAGTTTTCTCCACCTGGGATCCAGAAACTAGACTTTATACCTAACGTTATCTTCATGGCCAAGTTACCTAAAGACAAATTAACCCAAATGAGTTTTCAAACCTGAAGTCACCTGTCCAAGATCTGTCAGAGACCCTTGATTAAAAAAAAAGAAAAACTCATAGACAGCAGCAATTTATTTATTTCATGTATGAACGGCAGCGGGAAACAATTCCTGAACATTGCCCAGCCCCGGTAGAGGTCTTTATTAGAACAGATTTTTTTTTTTTTTTTCCCACGCAAACGAAAACCAGGACTGGAAAATGAGTCCATCCCGCCCCCCTCCCCCTGCCTCTCTGAATCCGGAGGGTTCAGCCTTAGAGCTGTTCATTTCAGGAAATCCAAACCCAGTGGTTCAGACGGAATGGTCAGGTCAGAGCTCATGGAGGAGTTTTATGGCTCGGTGAGGGACTGGGCCTCCAGTTCTAGGAGATAAATCAGTTCCAACTCCATCAGGCTTCAGGAGAGACAAATCTTTGGTCATGGAGTCGTCAAACATAACGTGGAATGCGGTTATAACTCTTTATTGCTTTTAGACCCACACACACACACACAAAAAAAAAAAAAAACTGAGACGAATTTTGATCTATATGATTTGATAATGGCATTTGACAAGTTCCTATTTATTCGAGGGGTGGGGGGATAAAAATCTCTTTTGTCTGATGGTTGTGTCGAAATCCTGCCAGTCATTTTCATTTCTCTCTCTTGGGCAAGATTAAAAAGCAAACCCCCATGCATTCTGTCATATGATCCTGGTGCTGAGAGTTCGAAACATTTCAACAGTAATATAATATAGGGGATTTGAGGAGACAAGAGACAGCGAGAGAGAGAGAGAGAGAGAGAGAGAGAGAGAGAGAGAGAGAGGGAGAGAACGCCTGATCCCTGGGAGGGAAGGGTTACCTGATAGGAGGCAAGATGGACAACAAACCTGTTACCATGTCTCAATTCCCCACTCAAGAGGGGGGCTGCGTTTGACATCGCCCATAACCTCACAGAGAAGCCCTGCTGAAAAAGAAGGAGGAGGAGGCTGGCTGGACTGCCAGACCCAGAAAGCAGGGCCCCGGACCCCTCCCTGCCCCAGCGGTTTCTACCATGAACACACTGATTGGTCCCGATGGTGCCTTCTGCTTTGAGAGGCTCATGGCATATTCTTCATTCATTCAAGCGCCAGCCCCCCATTTATGACGATCTGGATGAGGGCTGAGCAACTTCAGGTCTCCATGGCAACTTGAATTCTGCTTCCGTCCCCTAAACTTTCCTCCAGTGCACAGGCAGGCATGCAAGCACACACACAAATGCGTATACACACACAGACACACGACTCTGTCACCTTTTTTCCTGTTTCTCATAAATCCTCATAGCTGAAAATCATCCTGTTGTCTAAACCCTTGCCAGACATTATTCCATTCACCCACATTCTGTCTCTAGCGAAAAAAAAAGAAACAACTGTGCATCATGCAAAGATATTTTACATAATTGGGGACTGCTGTTGGGATGTGGAATCTTAATGGAAAAAATACCAACCTCCACCCCCAGAGATGGGGGCTCAGGACAAGCTGGGGCTGCTCTGCCCTCCTGAGCCACTAGAATAAATGCCAGGCTTCTTTGCGAAGACCTCTACATAAAAATTATCACCTTATCTTCCCTAGGTTTCCTTTCCTTCAGTTTTTCAGAACTCCTGAAAAATCCAGCTTAAACAGAGTTAATACTTTAGGGCACCTTTTTTTTTTTTTTGGGCCTATCAGCACCCAAACATCACACGTACACTTCTTAGGATTTCTCAGTTTTCCTCATGGAATCACTCTTCCCCAGCTCAGCAGTTTGGGACGGGTAGGCCCACCCCAGTTTCTGGACAGAAATTCAGGGCTGAACTTGACACAGTGGTGTATCCTGCTCTGTTGTGGGGATGACGGATTCAGTCAAGGGGCTGGCGGGAGGCTGGGAGAGAGGCAAGTGTCTCAATTCTCTTTTCATTTGATGTTCTGCCTTGACCTGTAATGAAAATGTCTTTTCTGCTAGGCTGGGAGCAAGGCGATATCAAGTCTGAAGCTCCTGCAATCAACTCAGAAGGCTGAGGGAGAGCCTAGCCCCAGCGGACATGGCGCCAACACAGATGTAAAAGAGATATGAGAGATGGGGACCATAAGGCCAGATCCTGGTTGTATTATGTGAGCTCCCACAGGCAGCCACTCTGAGTTCTCTGCTTTGCCCATTCAGCTGGCACCAATCTGTCCCCCTCACAAATCTCTCAATCCACTCAGAGCACACAGGTACAAAGGAGCCACCGAATGATAGATGGGACCCCTGCAGAATCCCAACTTCCTCCCAAATTTCCCACCCACTCCAACATCTTTCTGCAAGCCCCAAGGAAAATCAGCAATGTTCTCATATTCCTGCTTTAATCCACCCCACGGTCTGGAGCCCCACCACCAATCCCTTCAGAATCCAACTTCAACTCTCCGCTGAGTCCCCGCTCCCTCTGCTGCCCTAGAGAGGCTCCCTTAGACTTAGGCTCCCTGCTCACCTGGACTCACCTCTCCTGCAGGTGGAGAAAAGCCTCCCCTTCTCTTTGACCCACTTTTCTGGAATAGTCCCTCAACAGAGTGGGGTGAGCCCCTCATGCTCAGTGCTTGTACACGTCACCTGTCCCTTCCTCCTGTGGCTTGGCACACACTTCCTGATGGCCAGGTCAAGCTAAAGCTCCACATTCAGGTCCAAGCTCCTTCCTAGACCCAGAGTGCATCCCAAATGTGGGAAGATAGAAGGGTCCCTGAAGGTCATAGGGCTCTTTGCTGGACCTTATGAAGTATTAGCAGATTAACTGAAGATAACAAAGGATAACTTTGTATTAACCTAGTAATCACTTTATGTGAGAGTTTAGTATACCCAAATTGCAGTAAAGCTAACAGTTTCATTAAAAGTCAAGGCAGGACATCAAATGGCAAAAATTATACATATTCTTTTAATTTTCTACAGACTGAATCAAAAATGGTTATCCCTGGGTTTTGACTGTTCAACATCTTGGTTCAGCTTGGGGAAATCCAATGTTTTGCAGAAGCATGATTAGGAACTTCTGGCCTAGAGGAGAGTGAAGGAGCTGAGGTCCATCAAAATATCGGCTACATGCAACAAGAGCAATTAAGTGAAAGAAGCAAGTTGCAAAGTGACACAGAGTATAACACCAAATTTTTAGGGAAAGATCCTATTTGTATGTGCATGCATGTGAGTATAGAGAAAAAAATAGGAAGGGGGTACACCAAAGAGTATGTGTGGTCATATTGACTGCTTCAAGGTGGTCACATTTCTTTATTTTTTTAATTAACTGGTTTTAAAAATTGACCAAATGTTATTTTGTAAGAATTAATTCCTAATTTGAGAGGGCATCAAAATAAAAAAAGTGTAAAAGCAAGCTCTAGACAGAGAAGGTTAAAATAGCCCCGCAACTTTTTGAGTGAATGGTCTTTAGATGAGCAGGTTTTACAACGGAATGGAATAGGGGTAAGAGGGAGGGGAAGAGGACCCCAGGGAGCCAGAGAGGCCACCTGCCCACTGGGAGGGTGGAGGAGGGAGCAGTCTCTTAGCAGCAGCAGCCATGAGAGGACTGCTTGGGGCCACAGAAAGGAGATGCTTTCCAGAGCCTGGGGTCCAGGAAGACCAGGGCTATGGCCAGCTCATAGCAACCCAGCCTGGAGCTGGGGGTGATGACCCAGAGCCAGAGCAGAATGAAGATGAAGAAATCACTTCCAGGAAAGACGATGCCACCAACCCTCCCGTGAGTGCCCAAGGCATCTCAGGATTGAGGGAGAAAGGCACCCAGGGCAGCGAGCCCAGAATTGGCGCCAGCCAAGCCACTCTGTGGGAAGAATTAGAATAAGGAATTTGAGTTTGCTGAAGTCAATCATTTTATGCCGCTGTGATTTCTTTGTTTCCTTTTTGTTTTGCTACAGCATCTTAGTAAATCTCCTTTTGGACAATTCCAGCCTTCCAGAGAGCTGAGCCGAAAGGCATTGGGCTTTTATTTGTGCTGAGCAAAGTGGGGGTATATGAGATTTTGGGCTGAGTAGTCAGAGATAGAACAAAGCCTCTTCTAGACGCAGCCAGGTCTGGAGAATGCCAGGGTGAGGGAGAGCCAAGGATTCACAGTCAAGCCAGGGCAAACAAGTTCAGGGGTCAAGGTCAGAAGTCCAGGGACGTGGCACGGCTGGCACCAAAGAGAAATAGGTCCATCAAGATGGCAGGAATGGGGCAGGGAAGTGTCTGCGTTTGCCTGGTGGCCAACAGATATATGATGCATCAGGGGTTTGAGTACCTTAAGGAATATTGTAGGGGGGAACAGCAGTGAGGAAAATACCAGGGAATAAGGAAGTGTGTTTTCCCTAGAGACCAGTCCAGGGATCCTCAAACACAGAGGATCTAGGTCTCCTCTGGCCCCAGCCTTCTGCTCCCAACCCCTCTGGATGGTGATGGTGAGCAGGATGCTGAACTCAGGGTCCCTTCCTGGGACAGGATATACTCACTGAAGCTGGGTCCGCAAGTCAACTGTCTGAGCTCTAATAGTCCAAAGAATCTCTTCAAGATTTGCTGTTTGGAAGAGCAGAGAGCAGGAAATAAGAGAGGTGGGGTCAACCTCCTGGTTCTCATCTCATGCCCATTAGACAACCAGGTTCAATTCCTGGTTCCGCCTTCTACTGGCTGTACTACCTCAGGCAAATCACAACCTCTCTGAGCCTCTGTTACCATCTGTGAAAATGAACATAATAAGAATAATGACGCAGAATTGCTGTGAGGATGAAATTAATGACACTTGGACCTGCCTGGCAAAGTGCTGGGTCAGTACTTGCTAGCTTCCTTTGTCTTCCCACCATTATCATGATGTAGACAAGAAACCAGTCCACCAGGACCATGCACTATATTCAGCATCTTGCCATTATATCTGATTTTATCAGACCAGATCCCAGAGACAGGATGGTGGATCAGAACAGAGGGTGCACCAGGCTCTAGGAACTGGGAGCCAGTCTGGGGAGGACTACCCTGAATCCTGTCTCGTCATCAAGCCTGTCGGGGACAGTTAGAAAACAGGACTGAGTCCAGCAAAAGGCCCTGGGGGTCAGCATCAGAGGCCCAGCAGCAACCTCAAAGATACCAGCATCGAGAAATCAGGGAACCCAGAACTGGAATCTGGAAGCAGGCCACAACTTCCAGGCACCCACATACAACCAGGAGCCTTATCTGAAATCCGTTGCACCACCAACAACATGTTTCCCATGTGCTATCACAGCCTTCCGCGGCTGGGCCAGATCAGGCCAGCTGTTCAATGACCATCTAATGTAATCATCTTTCCAAGACAACAAATGGGATTTTCATGTTGGAGGCTCCATTCATGATCTCCTCTCAATCTTGGGATTATAAACGGATTTTTCTTTTTCTTCTTTAGGCTTGCCTGTGCTTTCCAAATTTGATTTTTTTTAATGAGAATATGCTTTTTGAGATGGGTAAGAGTGAATTTAAAAAAAAAATGGAACTATCCTTGCGATTCTCTTGAGTAGAAGTCCTCAGTCTCTGGAGTCCTCACTTCTCTTTACTTAACTAATATCTCCAGGCTCCATCCAGGACTCTGAGGGCAAGAACTGTGACTTTTCATTCAGCAAACATCTATGAAGCATCAATCATGTTCCAGAAATTCTGAACTCAGTTCAAAATGTGTAGTAGCACCAGGCATTCAAATAGTCCACTACGGTTCCACATGATTAAGCCCTGTAAGTTTCTGCCTGGGTTAGAAAAGTTAATATTGTAAAAATGGCCATACTACCCAAAGCAATCTACAGATTCAATGAGCCCCTGTCAAATTACTTATGATAATTTTTCACAGAACTAGAACAAACAATCCGAAAATTTATATGGAAACATAAAAGGCCCTGAATTGACAAAGCAATCCTGAGGAACAAAAACCGTGCAGGAGACATAACTCTCCAAGACTTCAGGCAAGATTACAAAGGTACAGTAATCAAGATAATGTAGTACTGGTACCCAAACAGGCATACAGATTAATGGAACAGAATAAAGAACCCAGAAATAAACCCAGTCACTTACAGTCAATTAATCTTTGACAAAGGAGGCAAGATATAAAATGGGGAAAAGACCATCTTTTCAGCAAGTGGTGCTGGGAAAACTGGACAGCTGGCATGTAAATCAATGTAACTGGAACACACCCTCACACCATGCACAAAAATAAACTCAAAAAGGCTTACAGACAAGACACCATCAAACCCCTAGAAGAGAACATAGGCAAAACATTCTCTGACATCAACCTTACAAATGTTTTCTTAGGTCAGTCTCCCAAAGCAACAGGAATAAAAGCAAAAATAAACCAATGGGACCTAATCAAACTGACAATATTTTGCACAGCAAAGGAAACCATAAAAAAAAGCGAAAAGACAACCTATGGAATGGAAGAAGATAATTTTAAATGATGCAACTGACAAGGACTTAATCTCTAAAATATACAAACAATCTGTGCAACTCAACAGCAAAAAAACCAACAACACAACTGAAAAATTGGCAAAAGATTTGAATAGACATTTCTCCAAAGAATATATGCAGCTGGCCAACAAGAACATGAAAACAATGCCCAATATCACTGATTATTAGAGAAATGCAAGTCAAAACTGCTACAAGATACCACCTCACACCTGTCAGGATGTCCATCATTAATATGTCCACAAATAACAAATGCTGGAAAGGGTGTGGAGAAAAGGGAATCCTCCTACACTCTTGGTGGGAATGTAAATTGGTACAACCACTGTGGAAAATAGTATGGACGTACCTTAGAAAACTAAATATAGAACTACCATATTACCCAGCAATCTCCTTCTTGGGCATATATCTGGACAAAATTTTCCTTGAAAAAGACACATGCACCTGTATGTTCACTGCAGCACCATTCACAGTAGCCAAGACATGGAAACAACCTAAATATCCATTGACAGATGAATGGATTCAGAAGGTGTGGTATATATACACGATGGAATACTACTCATCCATAAAAAAGAATGAAATAATGCTATTCACAGCAACAGAGGTAGAACTAGATATTCTCATACTAAGCGAAGTAAGTCAGAAAGAGAAAGACAAATACCATATGATATCATTTATGTATGGAATCTAATATATAGCACAAATGGCCCTTTCCACAGAAAAGAAACTCATGGACATTGAGAACAGATTTGTGGTTGCCAGGGGGAGTGGGATGGACTGGGAATTTGGGGTTAATAGATGCAAACTATTGCGTTTGGAATGGATAAGCCATGAGACCCCACTGTATAGCCCAGGGAAATATATCTAGTCACTTGTGATGGAGCATGATGGAGGACAATGTGAGAAAAAGAATGTGTGTGTGTGTGTGAGTGAGAGAGAGAGAGAGAGAGAGAGAGAGAGAGAGAGGGAGAGAGAGATTGGGTCACTATGCTGTACAGTAGAAAATTGGCAGGACACTGTAAACCAACTATAATGGAAAAAATAAAAATCACTAAAAGAAAATGAGTAAACTCTGTGAGCTTCTGAAGAACAGGTCCCAAGTCTAACTCTTGATGTCATGCACTGTCCCTGGATCAGAGTTAATCATTCATAAACCTTCCTGAATGAATTGGTGTGTCAGTGGATAAAAGAATAAATTAGAAATGTTCTAGAACCCACCACCACCTCTCAAATTTTGAGGGGATGGGGAAAAAACAAAATAAGAATTTAGGAGAAGAGAATTCTTTTTCTGGATAGTTTCTGGGAAGTATTTTCTATATCATGCCCCACCTTTCTGACCTTAGTCATTCACTCTCTTCCTGGTGAAACCAAGCGACAGAAGGTCTTGTTCCAGCCATATATATGACCAATTCTGAAAACACCCTGGAATTCCAGGGCAGCAGATGGGGTGAGTATCCTCAGGGTACAAGGGCTGACATGCTCTGATAACATGGATTTCCTTTATGTGGCCAGTGGGATGGATCCACATTGACCACATACAAGCACTGGGGAAGCTGTGCTTTACTTATATTGACTAACATGTGAGGCCCTGAAGATTTTGCTTGTACTATCTCTGCAAGGACATAGTCATATGGCCTGGACCAACTATTTCTGTATTCTAACCTGTCTTCTCCACAGGGGTTAAAAAAAAATTCACAGCTTGATTGCTGAGACAGTGACAGAAGTTACCTCCATCTCCTGTTGGATTGTGGAGAAGGCCAGCACAAGAAAGGAATCTGTCAATAATTAGAGATGGTTATTTTCTCCAGAGACCAGGAGAAATTAATGTCATCAGTCGACATAATACAGGACCTGAACATCCAGATCACATGGCACCGCTATGCCTGCCTAACCTCCTGATAAGCCTTCTATGAAAATACAGGGTCTATGAGCAGGCTAGAGAAGCTAGTTCCCCAGTGGTCTGTGATATCAAGTGAGGGTAATGCAATTTGGAAAGTGACAACCCAGGACACAGTAAGGGGAAAAGAAGTCCATGTGTCTTAGGAATCAAGCCATTTGAATTTGGATCTCGGCCTTAACAAAAGCTATGAGCCCTTAGGTAATTACGAAATCTCTTAGAGCCTCAGTGTTATCATCTATCAAATACAGATGAAGTGGTCCATTCTTCCTCTTTCTCTTCTCCGAGTTTTCTCTTCCCTTCTCTTCTTAAATAATTTACTCCCCAAACCAGTAAGCAGGAATGAACCGGGGCTGAATGATAACCCCTGGAAATACATTGCACCCTAAGTCTTCTTCTGAATACGTTACATTCCTTCATGGTAAAAAGGGACTTCACAGATGTGATCAAGTTAAGGATCATGAAATGGGGAGATGAAGGTGGTTTATCCAGATGGACCCAACGCAATCTCAAGGGTTATAAGTACGAGGGAGGCAAAAGGGTCAGACATAGAGGGAGAAGGAGTAAAGACAGAAGCAGAGGTCAGAGAGCAGAGAAAATCCTGCACTGCTACCTTCAAAACTGAGCAAGGGACCCTGAGCCCAGAACTATGTGCAGCCTCTGAAGCTGGAAAAAGCAAGGAAATGGATTCGCCCCTAGATCTTCCAGAGGGAACATAATCTGTGAGTCTATTCTATTGAGACTTCTGACCTCCAGAACCATAAGGTAATAAACTTGGGTTGTTTCAAGTCACTAAATGTGCGACAATTTATTCAAATAGCAAAACAAAATTAATACAATGCCCATTAGGGAGGGCCCTGAGCAGTATGAAGAGGACATTCTCACGGAGGGGAGGTGTCTTGAGTGGTCATACATGAAGTGGAGGAGTCTGAGCAACTGAAACGGACATCCATGCAGGGGGTGGCACAGTGCAGGTGATAGAGCCCAGGTGCGAGTATGAGAGTGTCCACACCAGGGAGCAGGGACAGCAGTGACAGGAGGTTGGTAACATAGAGAGGGATTTATCAAATAAGTAAATATTATGAGGAAAATGGGAGTGTGATTTCTCACTCTCAGAGAAAGTGCTAGATTGATATCAGAGGTGAACTCATGGTTTGAAAAAAGAAATATACGTTTATTCTCAAGTTCTATCCACTGAGATCAGGAAAGCAGCAACAACCCAATAACAATAAGCACTCTTTGAGACCTGATCTTGGCTTCTAAATACCGTTCTCTATTTTTTAAAAAGGCAGGTTTCTTAGAGAAATGAGACTGGGGCATGAAAGAACAATATTTTGTGTGTGTGTCAAAAAGTAACTACTCAAAAAATGATGAGGTCATATCTAAAGGAGGCAGATTTAAGTTGTTTCAAACAGCCAAAGTTAAGCATAAGTTTGAGTATAATTTAAACATCAATTAATAGATAGATATCTGTTATATTACGTATTACATATACAGTGGAATATATGAGTTCATACTCTACAAATAAATGGATAAATCAAAATTTTGATAAGAAATGGGATATTTATATAATTCAAAGTACCTCTCTATAAAGCCTGTTAGTTACAAAGAGAAAAAAGGTAAAGTAGAAAAGTTTGGCAGACGCTATCTTGGATCAAGTGATTAAAGTTAACATCTCCAGCGACAGGAAATTTTTATATTATGCACTCTCTGAGGGGATGTAATGAAAATTACACAGTATCACTTTTGTGATATTCCCGCTGAAGTTGTATAGCTCAGGACACCTCCACCAAATCCAAAGTATGTCATTCTATAAAATAAATGGACTATACTCTTTAAAAGTATCAAGACCATGAATGTCAATGAAAGACTGGGGAACTTTCCCAAACCAAAAGAAACTAAAAAGACGTGGCAACTAAATGAACCTATGATTCTGGGCTGCCTCATTTTGTCATAAAGGACATTATTGGGACAGTTAACAAACATGAATGGGCCTGAGGATAAGAGAGCAGTAATATAACATTGAGAATTTCCTCCTTTAGCTGGATGTCTCACTGGAATGAGGCTAACTTAGGAGTTGCGTTTTGCATGCTCATTGGCTGGGAATGGCAAGGTCTCTACACAAACGTGATAGAAGACTTCTAAGGGAAGCATTTAAGGCCTACCATCAGTTATGCTTTTCGATAGCAGGAGAACCTGTATATTTTCATGAAAGAAGCCCTCCTCCCCCCTCCAAATTACTGGAAATTTAAATGTTTATTTTAAGATTATTGAAATTTATCTTAAAATACAAGTCAAAAACTATTTTTCAATAATGAAATATTTATACCATATACCAAAGTTCTACAGAGGTCATCCAATTGGCACAGTAATGGATAAAGCAAACATTTCATCAGGAACTTGGAGCCGTGAGTAAACCCAAGCATATTAGCATTCATTTGGGAAAAACAGGACCCACAAAGTCCTAAATTAACTTTATTCTCTTTTCATCTCTTTTGCCCTGTCTTCCTGACTACTTGGGATCCTCCAAGTCTTACTGGTCCCTCTGGTGACTTCAGCTGTCCTTCTAGACTTGTTCTCAGGACCAGTTCTCCATCTGAAAGGGATCTGCTCTGTCCATTACTCTGGCCTTTTTTTTCAGGGAGACTTCTGAACTTTCTGACGTCTCCCCATCTCTCTCTTTGTTGCATCAACCTTCTAACCAATCTTCCTACTTCCAGTCTTACTTTCCTTCCAATCTGTTCTCCATTTTATAAGCAGAGTGTCACTCTGAAATACAAGTCAGATGATTGCCACTGCTGCTCAACAGTTGTCAGCAATTCTCTATTGCCAAAGTAAGGAAAAAAGGGCTTATCCTGGGCTTCAGAAGATAGCGGAATCCCTCCAGATTACAGTCAAAATCTTGTGTACGTAAAGATACATGCAGTTTTCTTAGGAGAAACTCCATAGATTTCATCAAAATTCCAAAGCACCCAACGAGAAAGGATTGAGGGATTAAGAACCAGACTCAGGATTAAATCCAAGCTCCTTAGCCAGGCAGCCAAAAATCAGTACAGTCTGGCTGCTGCCCACCCACCTCTTCTCCTTTTGTACTTTCGTGCTCTAAAAATTTGAAACTACTTAGAGTCACCCACGTCCACCATGATGTTTCTATGCCCCTACACCTTCACTCTTGCTGCTCTTTCCATCTAGAATGAGCCCCCACATTTCTCCCGGCTGTGCCTTGCTTGTTCCTAATAGCACAGTGCTGTTAGCTCCTCTAGTCGCCTCTAGGAGTTTCCAGAACTCACAGACTGGGATGAACATGCCGCCAGTGTTTCTCCAGAGTGCCCTAGGCACACCTCAGTGATGATAACAGACCATAATCTATTCTAGTTACTGATTCATAGGCCTGTCTTCCCATGAGGGTATAGTGCCTTGGGGGCAGAGTCCACATGCTGTTCTTGTCTGCATTTCCCAGATTTCACACAAGGTCACACACAGGCCGAGTGTTCAAGACACATTTGTGGAACTCAACGCAATACCGCTCAGACCACGGATGAAATTATTGTCACCTTCCGCAGTATTTTATTTGCCTGGGCTGCCAATTCTGGGCATCAGTTCCCTCCCCCTGACACAGGCAAAGCACTGGGGATGGTTCCTCTGGGTTCAGAGGAAGAGAGACTGGCTCTACTCATGACCTGGAGGCAACTCACCTCACTTCTCCATAACCCTCCCTCTCCGCTGTGCAAAACGGAGCTCATAGTCCTGCCCACCCTGCCTGACTCTGACAGGGGAGGCAGAGGAGAAAATGGATCCGAAAGACTTCACGCCTATGTAGACTATGCTCCCTGTTCCACACAAGCAAAGAGAGGATGCAGTGTGTCTGAGACCAAGACTGGATGCTGTGAGGATGAAGTCTCTTGGTTCTGGAGTTCGTAGGGAACAAAGAAAGTCAGACAAAATCTGAAACCAAAGACTCGGCCCTTTGGACCTCACCCTGATTTCCCCCCAGCTCTCCTGACCAAGGTGGTAGGGAAATGCCTATAGCTTAATTCCGTCCTCTTGATCTGGCTGGGGGCAGAGAGGGCTGAGAAATGAGGGGCAGGGAGAGGAGGGCTGATAATCCACCACTGAGTAACTGAGAGTGAGGCTGCATGTGAATTTGACTCTCCCCTGGCAGATTGCAATAATACCATCCTTTGGAATGTCCTTGGAGCCTCCAATTGCTGTCTTTTGGTTTCGATTAAACCTCGAGATAGCTTGCCAAGTTTGAAACCCACCCCGACCCTCACACAGTATATGTTTTGAGCTCAACTTGAACTTTATGAGGTGCAAGTTAATTTGCATTTGGCAAAATGCAATTTCCTGTTTCTAAGAAAAAGGGACTTTAAAGATTTATTTAAGAGACACAAATGGCTTCCTGGACATCAAATAGCTCTTACAAAGCAATATTTTAATAAGTTAAGTGTAAATGAATTGAAAACACATGAATCTGATTTCCCTTGAACTGCAGATGGGTTTAACAAATAGAAGGGGAAATGGCTTGGCACAGGGGCTTGGGGGTTTTCTCCATCCAAAAAGTTTAGGAAAGTAGATCAAGATGTTAGACAAACCCCTCCACACACCAGGGCTCCTGAGCTCAGATTGTGTATCTCCAGGACTCTTGCTCCATAAACAAAGGGAGGATTCCAAATTGGCTCCACTGGGCAAGTCCCGCTTCCCCGCTCTGTTTTTTGCCTCTGCCTTGCCAAATCCTCTTCCCTTCTGCATCTTTCTCCTCCCTCACTCAGAAATGCTGAGGCTGTGCTTTCCTCCCACCCTCCCCAAAGCCTCCTGCCTGGGCTCCATTGCTGAGACAATGCAGGCGCTGGCGCTCAGGTGGGGGCCCCCTTGTGGTGGCTGGTCCTTCTCTCCAGCCTCAGCAGCTTGTGTCTGGAAAGCGCACTCCAGTCCAGGGAACCTTAGAAATACTCCCGGTCACCTGCCGTCCATATCACTGGACCTCTCCCTTCTAATTCCATCGCTCTGGAAGGTGAAGCCCACAGCCAGACTTGAGGCTGACTTCAAGGATTCTCCCCTCCCTTTCTATTGGATGAGCATAGGTATCGTGGGATGGAGAAGTCTGGGGACGCGGTTGTGCTGGGCAAGATGGAAGTGCAGCTGCACACCAGTATATGAAGGTGGAATCTACCCTGCCAGCGGCCAGAGAAAGCATTCCCAGGGTCCGGGTAAAGGCCGTAGTCCTCAGACAGAAAACCAGATGATAAAGAAAAGGATCCTATGTCAGCAGGACTCAGGGCCTAGGAATCAGCTTCCCTTTCTGGGCCTGGATGCTGAGGCCTCATAGGGCCTTGAGTGCACCCCTGAATGGTGGGGGAAAAAAAAATCTCTAGATTTGATCCCAAGTTGCAGAAGAGTGCCAGGTCCTGTGAACCAGAGGAACTCAGATCAGGACCACCAAAGAAAGGGCAAGCCAGTCTCCCCTTGCCGTCCACCGGTCTTGTTGAGACAAGCTGGAACGTTCAGACAAGTCTGCTCTAAGAGACGGGGCTGGTGAAAGGTGAATAATCACACATGGAGCCCCCGATCCTTGTAACAGTGTTCCCTGAGGCCTTCGAGACCCCCAAAAAAAGGCAGAGCTTTGGGCAAGAATTTGAGACACATTGAGGGTGGCAGGGTTGGTTCAATTAAGTGAGGTGGTACTTCCTCAGCGAGAGTGGACATTTCTTAAGGATTCTAGAAGAGCCATTGCCCCATTTTCTTCTTCATCAATGTCTCCCTGGCCATCAGTCACTACAGGACCATGCTAGGTTCTACTCATAAGCTGCTGGAATGCTGTGCTATGGATTCAAAGAAGAATGAGACCCAGCCCCTGCCTCCCGGGGGATCTTAGAGCATGCACGGGGGTAGGGTGCATGCTATAGAGCAAGGGACCAATCTCTTAAGCCAAGTGGGTGGGACCCACGGCAAAGGAATAAATGGGGAGATCAGAGGAGGCTGCGATCAGAGGGTCTGGTGCCCCCCAAAGGAAGCAGGATACAACATGGGCCTTGAAAGAATTTAAGATTTAGACTCCTCATTTTCCCTCCTTTTCTAATTTGCAGCTTCATTGCTTGTCAAAACTGAAATTGATTACCCAAGTTATTCAATAGGAAAGTTACCCTAAATGGCTGACAGCTGTGTGGTACACTCAGGTCTGGGTTCTAACACCATCTCTGCCCTTCACTAGCTGTGTTACCATGGCAAAGTCATTTAACCTCTCTGTGTCTCAGTTCCTCATCAATAAAATGGGCCTAATCATATATCTAACAGGAGTGTCAAACAAGCAAATATATGTAAAATATCCCTGTAAAGACTTTGGCAGAGAGATAAGTGACCCATAAAATCACAACAGACCATGTGAAATCTAAGCTTCAGCAAACTAGCTGTGCATTCCACACCACCCTCACTCTCTCTCTCTCCCTCAGGCATATGATCACACACCTTACAAACACAAACACATCCCTGTGTTAGTTTTCTTTTTTTATTAAAGAATAATTGATTTACAATGATGTGCCAATTTTGCATTTGTTTTCTTTTTTAATCTATGTTTTATTTAAAGCATAGGTGATTTACAATGTAGCGCCAATTTGTGCTGTACAGCAAAGTGACCCAGTCCTACTCTATTGTTCAAAGCAATTTGCCGCAAAGTTGCTGCTTGAACTATCCCCCCTTTATTAGCAGGCAGTTCTGTGGGTCAGACCCAGCACAGCTTGGCTGGCCCTCTGCTGGGGCTCTTACAAGGCTGAAATCAAGGCATGTGTGGGCTGAGTTCTCATCTGAGGCTCTGGAATTACCTCCAAGCCCACTCAGGTCACTGGCAGAGTTCAGTTCCCTACAGTTGCAAGTCTGCTGTTGGCATTTCCTTACTGGCTATCAGCTGGGGACTGTCCTCAGCACTCAGATGCCATCCCCACCCCTGCATTCTCTGGCCCATGTCCCCCCATCTTCAAACTAGCAAGGGTGTCAACCCTGTCCTCTGAATCTCTCACTCTCCTGTCTCTGACCTCTGGATCCAGATTTAAAGGATCCTATGATTAGGACAGGCCCACACAGATTATCTGCCTATTTCAAGGTCAGCTGATCGGGGGACCTTAATCACACTGGCAGTATCTCTCCACAGCAGGATCTAGATTCGTGTTTGGTCGAATGATGTCGGAGAAGTTATGTGTACACCAGGGGTCAGGAATCTTGGGGCCCATTTAGAATCTTGCGGGCCACGGTTCCCCCAAAAAAAGGTAGGAAAAAAGAAGAGAAGGGAAATGGAAGTAAGGAAAGAAACAAAGGAGAGAGGAAGAGAGAAAGAGGTAATTTGACTTAAATTCTTTAAAAACATTCACACCTTCTGACTTGAGTTTAGAAAGCCAAACTAAGGAACTAATCTGAAAAGCAAGGGGTAAAGCCTCATACACGAATATGTTCATTGCAGGATTATGTATAATAGTAAAAGAACAGAAATAACATAAATGTTGACCAATAGACTACAGGGGAAAATTTTTACAGTCAAGTCATATATGATGAAATGGAACAGAATGATTTTAAATGACGTTTAAAAAATTTTTTTCATTGACCAGGAAGTGGTTAATGTAATAATGCTTTTTAAATAATATGAAATTATTTGGAGTTCCCGTCATGGCTCCATGGTAGGCAACCCCGACTAGCATCCATGAGGATGCGGGTTTGATCCCTGGCCTCATTCAGTGGTTTAAGGATCTGGCATTGCCTTGAGCTATGGTGTAGGTTGCAGACGTGGCTCAGATCACGCGTTGCTGTGTCTGTGATATAGGCCAGCGGCTACAGCTCCTGTTAGACCCCTAGCCTGGGAACCTATATATGCCACTGGGTGCATCCCTAAAAAGACAAAAAGATAAATAAATAAATAAATAAATAAATAAATAAATAAAGTAATATATTTAGTAGAGTTCAACTATGAATATTAAATATATATACATATATCTATGAGTATAAGTAGCTACCTAGATAGACATGCACATAGGTATAAACAGGATATGAAGGGAATATATCGCAACGCTAACAGAGATTATCTCTTAGTAGTAAAAAAAAGACAGGTGATTTTTTATTAGCACTGATTTTTTTTAATTATAGTAAAATGTAAAAAACATAAAATTTACCATGTTAATTTTTTCTGGCCATGCAGCACGCAGAAATTCTCAGGCCAGGGACAGAACCCGCCCCATAGTTGTGACACCGGATCCTTAACCACTAGGCCACAAGGGAACTCCATTTTGTAAACATTTTTAAGTGCATGAAGTACAATTCACATTGCTGTGCAACCGTCTCTACCATCCATTTCCAGGACTGTTTTATTTTCCTAAACTGAAACTGAGTCTGTACTTGATACATAATAATTCCTCTTTTGCATTTCTCCCAGTCCCTGGCAACCACCATTACATTTTCTGTCTCTATGAACGTGACTATTCGAAGAACCTCATATAAGTGGGCTCCACACTGTTACTAACTCTCTTCAAGGGTTTTTCTGAGACCTCTTCTCATCTAGGACCTTTACCTTGCTTCCTGTACTTGCTGGGCCTGCATCATCCAGTTCTTGTAAGAACTGTGCTCAGTCAGTTTAGCGAGAATCCCCCAACCCTTGACATTCGAGCCTCTTGGGAACTTCCCATCCACCAACCCCCTCACTCTACTTGTTGGTTATAAATCCCCAGCTGACTCTGTTGTCTTTGGAGTTGAGTTCATTCTCCTCTATTGCAATAGTCCTGACTCCAACTGCAATATTCTTGAGAAAGTCTCTTTTACCATTTTAGCAAGTGTCAGAAAAATTTTTTACTTAGCATTCAAAATTTCATTCCTTTTTGAGGCTGAATAATATTCCATTCTACCTATTGTTGAAGTAATTGAACAAAAGGGCCACTAGACTTAAGGTGGCCCTGTACCACAGTATCCTGCATAGCAAACCAAAATCTGAGCCTGCAAATGCCTCAGGGTTTCAAAATTGGACACTAAGGACAGCCAATTGCAAACAGCCAATCAAATAATTTCCTTGCTTTGCTTCCACATTTTCCCTATGAAAGTCTTTCCCCTAGCTGTTGGTAATGGAGCACTCCTAACCACTTCAAGTCTGGTGCTGCCCAATTTGAACTGATTTCTGTACAAATAAGTTCAAACTTTTTAATATGTCTCAGTTTACTTTTTAAGAGTTCACACCACATTCTGTTTATCCACTCATCCATTGACTGATATTTGCATCCTTTCCACCTTTTGGCTCTTGTGAATAATGCTGCTATACACATGAGGGTACCAAATATCTGTATAAGTCTCTGCTTTCAATTTTGGGGGGTATAGTCCCAGAAATGGAAGAGTAATTCCATGTAATTTTATGTTTAATTTTTTGAGAAACCATCACACAGTTTTCCACAGCAGTTGCAATATTTTACATTCTCACCCGCAGTGCATAAGCATTCCAGTTTCTCTGCATCTTCTCCAACACTTGTTATTTTCTCCATTTTTAAAAAAAATAATAGCCATTCTTTTGGCTGTGAAATAGGATCTCACTGAAATTTTGCTTTGCATTTCCTTAATGATTAGTGATATTGAGTATCTTTTCACATACTTATTGGTCTTATTGGTGTATCTTCTTTGGAGAAATACCTATTCAGATTCTTTGCCCTTTTTTTATTTGGTTTTTTGCATTATTTTTTTGTTGAATTGTAGGAGTTCTTTAATATATCCTAGATATCAATCCATTATCTCACGGGTGACTTGAGAATATTTTCTCCCATTCTGTGGATTGCCTTTTCACTTTGTTGATGGTGTCCTTTGGCACTCAACATAAATTTTTTGTGTGTTTTCTAAAGTTTCCACAATATATGTAATATTTTCAAAATGGATAGAACTTTAAAAACCCTCTATGATGCTTATAGTTTTTAATGATATAAATAAATGTATATGTAATATACAAGAAACTCAGCTATAAATATAATAATCAGGCATCAATAATTGGATGATAGATAGATGATAGATAATACATACATACACACATACACACACCTATTTTAAAAGATTGGAAAAATACCCACGATTTTTTTTGTTTTCTCTCGATAATGAGCTTATGGGTGAGATTTGTACTCTTCCTACTTTTCCGTGTTTTCAAAATCCTTGTAATAAATATGTATCACTTTTAAATATAAAGGAAGAAAAAATAATACTTAAGAAGGGAAAAAAGAAATCTGGGCTCTCTAGTATCAAATAAACCTTTGAAAAGCATAGAGAAAAACAAAAGTGGGTTTTGGTCCCTTCCTTTTGTCCTTAGGGTCCCAGCCCTTCTTTTTGGAATTGGTGGCTGAGTCCCCTCACTCAGGGGATGGGGTAGGGAAGCAGGTCAAACGCCTTCTCCTTCAGAAGCTGGTCTTCAGCGCGCATTTCCGTCTCCCGCTAGCAAGGCAGAAAGAGGAGCAAATTCTTGCAGGGGCTGAAAGTTTACAGTTTCATTTCTGAAGGGGCTTGTGACTGAAAACTGCTGTTGCCTTTATAGAAAAGAGAACTCACCAATGACAAACATTTCCTTTCGCTGAGTTTTGCGTTAGCTCAACTCAAGGGAGGAAACTCAGCGAACACGTTCCTATGCTAAAATCTCCAGAATGAAAGAGCAGAAAGAAACGACTCTTCTTAAGAAAAGAACTGTAACACTACATTGTAAATCAACTATACTTCAATAAGTTGTTTTTTTTTTTTTAATACGTGCAAAAGAAAAGAACTGTAAACCAATAGGGTCTTAATTCATGGTTTCACTACCTCCCTTGCTCCTGCTTTGGGCGGCAGCCAGAATGTGTGTGACTTATCTAAGTTGTGTGTACCTGAGCTTTGCTGTAGGATTCATCTTGTACTTTATTGAGTAACTAGGTGACTCTAGGGTGTATTTGACTACTGGACTGCAGGCTTCCATGAAGGCAAGGGCAGTATTTTTAAAACTGGGTGGGTGTCCCCGCTGTGGTACAAGGGCACGAGTGGCGTCTCTGCAGCACCAGGACGCAGGTTCCATCCCTGACCAGGCGCAGTGGGCTAAAGGATCTGGTGCTGCTGCAGCCATGGCATACGTTGCAACTGTGGTTTGGATCTGATCCCTGGCCCAGGAACTCCATGTGCCGCAGGGCAGCCAAAAAAAAAAGCAAAAAAAAAAAAAAAAACAGGAAAAAAAAAGAAAAATCACAAACAAGCAAAATAAATAAACAAAAATGAGTGGTACAGGTTACACTCATGAGCCTGGAGCAGTGCCCCAGCTCAGCAACCATCGGGTGGTGTGAACCTGGGAAAGTCATTTTATTTTTCTGTGGTTTGGTTTCCAGAGAAGAGTCCAGAACCATCATTCTTCCTGATGCCAGGGCGCAGCTGATTCCCTCACTTCATTCAGGCCTTTCTGCTCAAAGCCACCTCCTCTCAACCAGTACCTTAATCGCAGCCATCCCAGTCTGGCTTCATTCTTTCTGGCACTGTCACTTTCTGACATTTGCCGCATGGTTATTTGCTCCCTTATTAATGTTCCATCTCTCCTACAGAGTGCAAGTCCAATGTGAACAGGTCTTTGTTGTGTTTAGTAACCTCTCCCAGCACCTAGTGCAGTACCCAGCACACGGTATGCACTCAGAAAATATTTATCACGTCTTTTTTTTTTTTTTTTTGTCTTTTTGTATTTTCTAGGGCTGCACTCGCAGCATATGGAGGTTCCCAGGCTAGGGGGTCTAATCGGAGCTGTAGCCGCCGGCCTACATCACAGCCACAGCAACGTGGGATCTGAGCCGCATCTGCAACCTACACCACAGCTCACGGCAACGCTGGATCCTTAACCCACTGAGCGAGGCCAGGGATCGAACCCGCGACCTCATGGTTCCTAGTCGGATTCGTTAACCACTGAGCCATGAAGGAAACTCCTATCACATGTCTTAATGGGTCAATCAATCATTCAACAGATCAATCATTAAAATAGGTTAGGTTTACCTCCTTCATGTTCTGAAGATAATGTGAGATCATTTTTATGTCCTTAAAAATTCTATGTAGTTTTCAAATACGGTTCATCTTTGTCTGCCCCAGAGTCCCACTCAATACTTTCTGTAAAGTTGGTGATCAATAAATCTGGTGAATGAATGCATAAAGCCATTCATAATGGACTTATCGTCAGTCAACTTCTAGTCATCTATGTTAATAAACAGGAGGGAGGCAGTGGATAATCTGAAACAGAAGCTAATCTGCAGATGAGTCCCATGGGCTGGAGTGGGTGCCATGTTTTTGACAGCTCGGTCTCCCAATCGTCACCATCAGCCCGTGAGCCAGGGGCTGCTCCTTGCTCCGTTTACCTGATGACTCACGCTCCAGACATTTTGAGTCCCCTTTGCCATGTGTTCCAACAAATGTATTCATTTCCTGCTGACTTTTGAATCCTGGCCTGAGTTTCTCCATCCCGTCCCTTCAGCTCTGATTTACAGGCCTTTTCTGAAAGCCAGAGGCATCCACAGGCGCCTGAGCAAAGGCTGCAGCAGCACATGGGGGAGTCTGGGAGGGCAACTCTAGCACAGTACGTTCCCTTTGGCAAGACCGTGGCTTTTCCCCAGGACCTCAAAGGTCTCTTGCAGAGCAGCAAACTTCCTGGAACCCTGTGCTTTTTTATTGCAAGTGCGGCCAACAGCTAGCATTTATTTCATAAAGCCTACTTTTGCACTGTTCGTGAATTATCTCAGTTAAAGCTCAGAGCAGCCCTTGGGGATTGGAAGATAGTCTCTCTCCCCTACAGTTGAAGACGTGATGTTCAGAGAGAAGAGGCTCCCAGCCAGGGTCACACAGCTGGACGGTGACCTAGGATTGGCTGCTTTCCCTCTCCTGCCCCTTGTACACTAATACATTGTCAATAATCAGACATTACCTTTATTTATTTACTTATTTACTTATTTATTTATTTTAAGTTTTAGGGTCGCACCTGCAGCATATGAAAATTCCCAGGCTAGGGGCTGAATTGGACCTGCAGCTCCCGGCCTACACCACAGCCACAGCAACATGGGATCCGAGCTGCATCTGCCACCAACACCAAAGCTCACAGCAGCACCAGATCCTTAACCCACAAGCGAGGCCAGGCATCAAACGCACATCCTCATGAATACTTTTCAGGTTCGCTACTGCTAAAGCACAGTGGGAACTCCCCAGACATTACCTTCAAATGGGTATTTCCCCCCCAATGAACTGGACTCTGAAGGGAGATTTATTACCACTCAGGAGTACATTTCCAACATAGCAGTGAAGACTGTTGAGAAAGTGGATTCAGGACACCAGGGTTTGATAGGAAGTTAAAGGGCAGACTTACTGCTTTGACTGTATTTTGCTCAGGCCAGTAATGATGTTAGTTTGTGCATCCGAACAATAAATATTTAGTGAGGGCCTAGTCTGTGCCTAGCACTGTTTTGGGCACTTGGGGATATAGCAGTGAACAAAACTGGTAAATATCCACCTACATGGATCATACATTCTAACTGAGGGACACAGAAAGTAGAGGACATAGTTTAGAAAAATATAGAGTAGGTTAGCTGGCAATACCAAAAAATGCGGTGAGGAAGGGAGGTGGTGAGCGCAGGTTTGGTGGGGGACATTTGGTCTTCAACCAAGGACTCGTGAGAAAATGGTATTAGAGGAAAAATCTGAAAGAAGCAAAGGAGTGAGCCATGAAGATACTGACAAGAAGAGTAATCCGGATAAAACAGTAAGCTCAAAGGTCCTGGGGCAGAAATGTGCCTAGAGTGCTGGTGAAACTGCAACAAGGCCAGTGTGGCTAGAGAAGCGTGAGCGAGGGGTGAGTGGGTGACGGGCAAGGTCTGAGAGGCTAAGAGCAGAGGGGAAGATTATACTGGGCAGGGTCCACGGACAAAGAGCAGGGAGCCCATGAACCGGGGCTGGGAAAAAATAACAGCTGCATTTTCACATCCAACAGGACATGCCTGTTGTCTTGCCAGAGACTGCCCATGGTTGCGGGTTGTTATTCAATTTCAGACAGTATAATCTTCACCCTACTACGTCTTTCAAAAATTAAATTTTTGGTGTTTTTAAAGTATTTTTATCATGGACTGCATTAATAATGAAAGGCATACACCACCATGTCCCAATTTTGTGGTTTAATGGTTTGATAACTATGTTCCACTACAGTTGGTATTACGGACTAAAGGTTACGTTCTCCTAAAATTCCTGTGTTGAAGCCCTAACCTCCAATGTGACAGTATTTGGCCCTCGAGAGCTAATTAGGCCATGAGGACTGGCCCTCATGGTGAAATTAGTGCCTTTAGAAGAAAAGGAGTTCCATTGTGGCTCAGCAGGTTAAGAACCTGATATAGCATCCGTGAGGATGTGGGTTTTAATCCCTGGCCCCAATCAGTGGGTTAAGGATCTGGCATTGCCACAAACTGCCACGCAGGTTGCAGGTGCAGCCCAGATCAGACAGTAACTACTGAGTGCCCTTGAGACAGAGCAGGTTAAAAATCCAGTCTTGTCCCTGCAGCAGCTCAGTAGCTAGGGTCACTGCTGCACTGTGGTTCACTCCCTGGCCCAGGAAATTCCACATGCCACGGGTACAACCCAGAAACACACAAACAAGCGAACAAACAAAAACAAAGACAAAAACAAGCAAACAAAAAACCCACTGAACTACTGAACAAGAGGCTGACAAGGGCAAGAGTGAGAAATCAACAAGGCACTAAAGTCTACACAGATCACAGAAGGTGACTGCAATGCAGCCAGGAAGGAGACAGCAGTCATAGCAGAGTAGCTGGGTACTTATTTCTATGAAAGTTAATCTTTTCACCATTAAAACGTGATAAAAATCTGTTTATAGGGCAACCTAACACAGACAAATAAGACAGTAGAGTTAGCAGTAATTAATCCCGATTAAATCCGGTCTGAGTAACTGGGCACACTCCTCTCCCAAGTGCATACCCCTCTCCTCATCTTCCTTGAACCCCACCCATCACATGTGGTCGACCCTTCCTGATAAATCGGGTGCAACAAAAAAACACACAAACAAACAAAAACAAAGACAAAATCAATTCAGCAGGCACGAAGCAGCAGCTCACTCAGCTAGGGGACCAAAGACAGGGGGCTGTTCCAGAAGGACTGGGCTCTACACACTCATGACCTGGAGCTGAAGCAAGAACATCCTGGAATCAACGCCAAGCAGACAGGAAAGATTCCAAGAATCTGGTGGAGGAAGAAAAGTGCTATAGGGCAAGGGGACTTGGGATGCTTGACTGTCAGGAGGGGCTTCGCCTGCCCCCAGAGTGGTGAACCATTGGGAGCTTCCTTCAAGGGAGGAATGGGTCTTCATCATCTTTATAACATCTTTATGCCTGGCTCGCACCTGCTGTCCAGTGAATGGAAGGCATGGAAGAGAGCAGACCTTCCAGGTGAGAGTCAGGTGTGAGCAGAGGCAGTGAAGAAGCGACACAGGGACATTCAGATGACCAAGCCGCCCCACAGTTTATGTCAGTGTCAGCCAACAGCAGCTTGTGGACTAAATCCAGCCTGCTGTCTATTGTACAGTCTGCAAGCTGTAAAATGTAATTGGTAATTGTGTAAAATGTAAAAAAAAATAAAGTTTAAAAATTGTGTACAAATGCAAATTAGGTTTTACATTTTCCAAGTGTTTTAAAAGAATCAAAAGAAGATTCATCTTAACTGTTTTAAATTTTGAAATTCAAATGCAGTGCCCACGGAGGCTTCTTGGAAGGTTGCCATGCCCATTCATTTATACATTGTGTGGGGTTGCTTTGCTATGACAGTGGCAGAATTGAGCAGTTGTGACAGAGACCATCTGGCTCACAAAACCTAAAATACTGACAATCTGGCCTTTGACAGAAAGTCTGCCAAACCCTGGTGCGTAGGACTGGCTCACCCTAGAACTGTGCAGCAGACAACCCACATCACCAAAGAGGCGGCCCTGCCCAAGACCTCAGTCCTGGCTCCTGGCTGGTTTCCACCCTGTGCACCTTCCACTTAGGCCAACACCTTTCCACTCTGCTCCAGTCATATGCCTTCTTGCGTGGCAGGGGTTTCACACGCACTGCTGAGACTGCCAGGAAGTCTCCTGCCAGGTCATCAGACGCCAAGGTCCCCTCTTATCACTCAGGACACTTTTCAAATGACCTCTCCACAGAGGAGTTTTCCCTTACCAACCACTTAGGGCCTTGACTTGTCTTTGTCCCGCCATTAATTGTTAATCTGAAATGGCACGTGTGTTCATTTGTACACGTGCTTACATCCACCATCCCCACTAGAATACAAGCCTAGGTCTTGTCACTGCTGTATCTCCAGCCTGTGTCACACAGCAAGAGCTCAGAGAATATCCCTCGAATGACTTTAAGAATTCACGCTAGGCAGTTCCTGTTGTGGTTCATTGGTAATGAACCCGACTGGTATTCATGAGGATTCACGTCTGATCCCTGGCCTCGCTCAGTGGGTTAAGGATCCGGCGTTGACATGAGCTAAGGTACGGGTTTCAGATGCGACTTGGATCCTATGTTGCTGTGGCTGTGGCGTAGGCTGGCAGCTGCAGCTCTGATTCGATTCCTAGCCTGGGAAGTTCTATATCTTACAGGTACAGCCTTAAAAAGCAAAAAATAAAAGAAGAAAAAATTATGCTAATAAAAATCTTTAAAATACCAATGGAAGCAAGTGTTTATGATATTACTCGGTTTTTTGTAAGTGTCCTGAACTGGAAAGCAGAATGGAGAGGACAAGCATCCAATTATATATTATTTGTAAAATGATGAGCTCATTGCATCATTCAGTATCCATTCCATACAATGCTGTGTGAGAGAGATCTTACAAAATTTAATTCCAAGAAAATAAAAATGTTGACACCCCTTACCAACACCTATTCTTCCTGACAATAAGACAGAAATCCAGGAATTCCCGCCACTGTGGCACAGTGCGTTAAGAATCCTACTGCAGCAGCTCAGGTTAAAGGATTCTTTCATGCCATGGCTATGGCTTAGATTCAGTCCCTGGCCTGGGATTGTCCATATGCCACGGGTGCAGCCATAAAGACTAAGAGATCCATCACATTGCCCTTTTTAACTTGGCCTCCAGGAAGCCAAGATGCCATTCCATTTTTATATATTTTGAAATTTTTCATAAGGAAAGGGGGGGAATCTGCATACAGCCAACCCACCACTCAGATGTAAAAGCAAAATAAAAACATTTTAAACAAAAACCATGAGGAGACATCCGGGCAAATTACAAGATTTGTGCCATCCCTACTACGTCTCCTGCCAAAACTGGGGCTGGGTGTAAAAAATGAGACCATCTCAGAGAAAAAGAGTGGAGTGTCCAGGATTCTCAGGTGTTAAGTGTCAAAATCTCAATTCAAACTCATTTAAGAAAAACAAAACAGAATGTATGGCTCACAGAGCTGAAAAGTCCAAGGGGCGAACTCCCTCCAGCAGAGCGGGATGGAGGGGTGGAATGGCTGTCTCCGGACCCCAGCCTAGCTCAGAGCTGCTTGGCTGGGCTCGCTTCAGTCTAAGACAGTTCCGAATGGAACCGCTGCAGGGTCCCACAGTCCTACAGGGGGCACAGACCATTCATTCCTGCCAGGACTGCTGAAAGCCCTGGTGACTCTGATTGGCCCAGCCTGGATCACATGACTTTCTGGAACCAATCGCTGGGGCCTAGAAGGTGGGGTTCTCTGGGCAGCCTGGACCAAAATCTCCTCAGCCCAAACCATCACCGGAGCTGTACTTCGGATGGATAGAAGGAGGGTTCCCCCCAAGAAAGGGGTGCTGGCTACACACCGGACACATGGAATGGGGCTTGGCAGCTAGGACTGGTTTCTACACCAGACCGTGGAGGGACAGAGGTCAGGGAACTGACTCTGGGGTAGAGTCAGGCAGGTGGGGACCCGACCAAAGATGATGGAGGTGTCAGTCTGGGATGTTATTGGGTGACTTAGGACAGGAAATAAGGCCACTCACTGTACTGCTAGGAAACAAAAAAAAAGGTCGGCCCCGGGGATGAACCCAGCACCAGGGCTACTGCAGAAGGAAGGAGGCAAGAGCTTTGAATCAAGGCTAGCCCCAGAGTCCAGGGACTGCCTCCTGTGTCTCCAACCTCAAGGCCACACCAAAGCTGAAGGAAGCAACAGATAGGGAGACCTACTTGAGCGCCTCCTCAGCTGCCTGGGTACAGTCCCTGAAAATCAGCCACAAGAAGCCTCCGTGCATTCTGCACCACGTCCCCGGGGACAGAGGAGGCTGGGGGGGCGGGGGGGCACTTCATGCAGATGTGCACAGTCAGATAGGACATGGCTATTGGATAAGCAATGAGATTCTTCTGTGTAGCCCAAGGAACTATATCTGATCACTTGTGATGGAACGTGATGGAGGATAATGTGAAAAAAAGAATATATATATATATATATATATATATATATATATGTATGTATATAAACTGGGTCACTTTGCTGTATGGCAGGAATTGACAGAACATTGTAAATCGACTATAATTTTAAAAACTTAAATTAAAAAAGAAAGAAAGGACATGACCAGGAGCCTGCAAACATGAACAAGAAAGAGAAGTGATAAAAAGAAAAGAAAATAGATCTCAAAATTGCCCCCGTCCTGCTTCCCCTCTCGTGAATAACTTTCTTTTTTGCATGGACACCCGAGAGGCCCACGGTTTTCTCCTCTGCAGAGAAGAGAGAGTAACAGAAGGTCTCTGCGGCGTGAGTGAGTGGAGTTCATGCAGAGCAGTTAGCACCAGACCTGGCACGGAATAAGCATTCAGTTGGTGTTGACTGTTTAGTATATCCAGTAGTAGTGATATTCAGTGTGTACTGAGAGTGAACGAATGAAGAAGCAGATGAATTCATTCGCAGGTAGCTATGCGGCCCCCTTCAAAGTGACATATCCCCTTGACTTACACAAAGACGAGTTCCTCTTATTATTTTTCTAGTTAACTGAAAAAAAAAAAAATCCAATTTGAGCAAACTCTCCATCAGCCTCTTGCTGCATCCTGTGCAAACGGCTTCCTTAATTAAAAGATCTTAATCACAGCACAGCTTTTCCCATAGAGCTTTCCAAGTGAAGGCAGGCTCTGCCGGGGCGGCGGGGGGGGGTGGGGTGGGGGTCCTGCAAAACATCGAGGAATGGAGGAAGGCACCTACCTCTGCAGGCGCCTTGGGAACCACACACAGCATGAGGCTCCCTCTCCCCCAGCCTCACCCGATCCTTCCTGCTATCACCCTTCTCCCCTCTCTCCCTCACAGCCTTCATTCTCTTTAGGACTCACTCCCTTCTGTCTCAGCCTGTCTTGGTCACTAGGTCATCCTGACCTCTGTGTTCCCACAGTAACTCCCTCTTCCAGTAGCTCTGCTCCCTTAAAAACCAACGAGTTGTTCTGTTGTGGTACATCCTTGGATAACTTCCACTTGGGGGCCTTCCCTCCAGTCCCTCCTTACAGCTTGCTCATACCCAAGCCTTTTCTATCACCTCCTTCAAGATACAGACATGCACTCCCCAATTTCCCTCCACCAGGAAGGTTTGATCGTGGTCATGACGGTGGTGGCGGCGGGGATGATGAGGATGACAATGACTGCTAAAGTCATCCCACTCTGTAAGGGGCTCCCTCCAGCTTCCAGCCTCTGAGGACCTCGTTGGCATGGTCCCTTGAGTATCAGCTGGCCCATGACTTGCAGCAGTCCTTAGAGAGTGCCCTCCATCCCAAATCTGTCCAAATCTGCCCTTATCTGCCCTTACTGGAAGCAAGGATGTAACCACTGATGAAAGTGGGGTTGGCTTTCCATGGGGCCATATCTGAGCAGATTGCTGCTTCATTTGACGTACTCTAGGCCAGAGCTGTGGCCTGACCACAGTTTATAAAAAGAGATCATTTAGTCTAGATATCCAAGAGAGGCTAGATCCTGGGGAGTCTGAGGCAAGGGTTAAAGCTCAATTGGGGAACTGCCCTGAGTAGGCGGGAGGACCCTCGTTTCCGGGAAGGCCAGTGGGACCTGCAAATCCTCTTCTGGACAGATATGAATGGTGGATGTGCCACCAGGGATTGTGAGTCAGAGGGAGTGGGGAGGAAACGACAGCATTTTCAATTTGAAACAGACCATAGAAATCTCCTATTCCAGGATTTGTTTTTAAGAAAAGAATCCAATCAAAAATTTATATTTTTCTTATCATATGCCCATTTTCCATCTGTATATCTTTTTATTTTTATAAATTTTTATTATTGTTGACTTACAATGTTCTGTCGTTGTCTGCTGTACAGCAAAGTTACCTAGTATACATTCTTTTTCTCATAGTATCTTCTGTCATGTTCTATCACAAGTGACTGGATATAGGTCCCTGTGCTATACAGCAGGACCTACTTACTTATCCCTTCTACAGGCAATTGTTCACATCTACCAACCCAAATTCCCAGTCCATCCCACTCCTTCCCCCAATCTTAGCAACCACAAGTCAGTTCTCTCATGTAGTTTGTTTTCTGTTGTTGTTGGGTTTTTTTTGTTTTGTTTTGTTTTTGTTTTGTTTTGTTTCGTTTTTGGCCTTTTAGGGCCACACCCGCAGCATATGGAGGTTCCAAGGCTAGGGATCAAATTAGAGCTACAGCTGCCAGCCACAGCCACAACTACAGCAACATGGGATCCGAGCCGCATCTATGACCTATACCACGGCACATAACAATGCCAGATCCTTAACCCACTGAGTTAGGCCAGGGATCGAACCTGCGTCCTCATGGTTAGTAGATTCATTTCCTATGAGCCACGAGAACTCCACTCATGTAGTTTTTAAGCCTCAGAAACTTCTTCAAATAATATGCTTTGCAAATAACATACTTTGCAAAGGATGTTCTCTGACTGACTTCATCATCTAATTCAGAGAGGCCTTGCCTAGCTTCGAGAATCATCATTTTGTAGGTCAAAGATGGTGGAGTATTGGCAGTCTCATGTGATTCAGCCTCATGGAAATGCTTCAGGATCCATTTCTATATCAGTTTTTATCAGTGTCTCACCACTCACTTTTACTCTAAATCTAATGAACCAAAAGCTTTGCACTGGCTTCGTTGTCTTCTTCCTTCTTGCAGCCTTTGTTCAGATGGTGGTTTTCAGGACATTACCAGAGCACAATAGAAGGATCGAACACAGGGACATGAGGCAGCATGGGCAGGTGCTCTGAGAATCCACATGTCCCAGAGACAAACAGGGCAAAGGTGTGCATTTGTGCTGCTCTGCTTTCTTCCCCACGTGGAACTATTTTCATGCAGTGAAATTCATGCAAGTGAGTGTTTCATAACCTAAGGAATGCTCTCCCCCTGACAACGCACACAGGCAGGCAGAGTGACTGTATTTTGTGTTTCTTTATTACTACATTTTATTGCTAATTACAAATATAATAAAAAATCATGTAATGTAAGATAGAAAATACAGATAAAAAATGAAAAAGACGTGTTTTGATCACCAACAATCCTACCCCCCTTAGAGAGAGCTGTAGTTAACAATTTGATACCTTTCCTTCCAATCTTTTTTCAAAAAAGTAGAAATACACTGTAATTATAATGTTTAGTGACATACTTTTTTAACAAAAGAAGGGTCACACATACCTGTTGATTATAGTTCTTTATTTCATTCCATAGTACATTGTGACCATGCATTTACATCAGCAAGTATGCTTCTACAGCAACACTCTTCTTTACTGGGTGGTGACACATTGTGTGGTATAAATGATGAACTATTTAGCCATTTGCTAATTATTGCACATTATGGGGTTTTTTTCCTTTTTATTATAAATGTCACATTGGTAAAAAGTTCTTGTACATAAATCTCTACTCATTTGCCCAATTATTTCCTTATACAGGTGAAAGTCTTGGATCAAAACAGTATATACTAGTGCGGATACTGCTGGTTGACAGACCAACCCTTCATCCACAGCCCCAGTTCCTAGTCATATGTGTACTAGCCATGGCTTTATTTTCTGTATGATGACATCTGGGGCCTTGCTGACTTTGGAGAGACTGCCCCCCACTCCAGGGTTAGCCAGTTCTTAGCAAAAAGCAATTTTCAAATGGGAACCAACAACCCAGAGCCCACACCGCACCACCTCCTTCACTGGGCTCTCACACTCGGGGCCACCCACCGTGATACCAAAGAGCCAGGTACTGGGCAACCCAGCCCCTGTGCCTCAGAGCCCCTGAGCTTATTCAAAACAGCCAGTCCAGAGCCTGCTGACCCTGCCTCAGCTGTTCCTTCCCATGCAAATCACAATAAGACTCTTGCTTAGCTTTTCCCCTCTGTCCCTCTGCCTCCTGACTGACTCTGGTATTTCCCCATGTGGCACGTCCCTGCCTCTTGGAAACTATGTATAACAAATGAGTTTTTCGGAGTTCCCATCGTGGCTCAGTGGTTAATGAATGTGACTAGGAACCATGAGGTTGCAGGTTCGATCCCTGGCCTTGCTCAGTGGGTTAAGGATCCCGCATTGCTGTGGCTGTGGCGAAGGCCGGCGGCTACAGCTCTAATTAGACCCCCTAGCCTGGGAACCTCCATATGCCGCGAGTGCGGCCCTAGAAAAGGCAAAAAGACACACACACACACAAAAAAAAGAACTTTTCAATGGCAGTCATCTCCAGCTTCCATTTTACAGTACCTCAAGTTTTCTATTAATATGCTACATTTTAAAACACAAGCGCAGGGGTGGGGCACCAGCCTGTCTTCCGCTATTTCTTTTGTAATGGATGCAGAGACTATAGCCTGAAAGCCCTCTCGCATGGCAAGCTGCATATTTCACGGGGACTTGTTGGTGGTAACGGGAGGAGAGACTGGGCCCAGAACGGACTCTCCTGCCTCATCCTGCCAGCTGGCTTCCCATAGACAGGTATGAAGTCCAGGTGGGCAGGTTTCTTGAGCCTGTACCTTGATGCAGTTCCAAACGCATGCTTAGCTACATGAACAGAAGTCAGAATGTAAAGACAGCCCAAAAATCCATTAGACCAAACAAGCCGATACTCTTGGAGGCAGCACAGAAAAATTCTTTTTCATTTCTTAAAGTTTTATTGAAATGGAGTTGATTTATAACATTGTCATAATTTCTGTTGTACCACAAAGTGATTCAGTTATACATACACCCATATCTATTAGTACAGAAAATTTTTTAAAATCACAGGAGTTAGAGTTAGACAACCTGAATATGAATCCAGTTCTGTTTGTTTATTTCGTGAGCTTTGGAAAATTTCTCAGACTCATTGACAGTCAATTCCTTCATCTTTAAAATGGAAACAAAAAGGAGTTCTCATTGTGGTACAGTGGAAATTATCCTGACTAGTATCCATGAGGACATGGGTTTGATCCCTGGCCTCACTCAGTGGATCAAAGGTCCAGCATTGCCGTGAGCTGTGGTGTAGGTCGCAGACACAGCTTGGATCCCGCATGGATGTGGCTGTGGTGTAGGCCAACAGCTGTAGCTCCAATTTGACCCTAGCCTGGGAACTTCCATGTGTGTAGGTACGGCCCTAAAAAGAAAAAGAAAAAAGGAAAAAAAATCCTATCTTATCAGGCTATTATTAGAATTAAATGAAATCCCTCATGTAAAGCATTCTATTAGAATTCTTTCAGTTGCAAAAGACAGAAATTAAGCATTCCCTCCCAAAGGAAAAAAAAAAAAAACATATTAGGTCACATAACCTGGAAGTCCAAAGTGGTTAGTTTCAGGCAGTGCTGGATCCAGGGGCTCTAAGGACATGACCGGGCCTCAGCCTTTCTCTCCACTCCACAGCCCTGCTGCCTTTGGCAGGCAGTCCTTTGCAGAAAAGCTTTCTGTATCAGGCCTAACTGGCCTCTGGAGACCCCAAGTCCACATCGTTCCTATGGCTTGTGATCCCTGTAGAGCAAGGGTGATTGATCTAGCAGAGTTCCAGCAGGAATCCTGCGAAGGCCTCCGACTGGTCCGGTTTGGCTCAGTCCTTCAACCAATCATCTCTGTGGTCAAGACCAGGCACATGCCCACCCTGGGTGGGGATCAGGGAAGTAACACCAAGGAATGGACTGGGTGTTTGCCTAGAGGTGGGGCTGCTGAGGCCCACATCTCCTGTCCACTACAAGCTTCATCAGAAACTGGAACTGAGTTGGTACACTGGCACCCTTTGAAGAAACTCTGTCCTGCAGACCCGGTCTGTGTGGCTCACCCAGTATGGTCAACACTGGACATTAACTGGCCACATTAAATATTGCTATGGGAAGTTCTCATGAGGGCAATGTGGCAATAACTATCTCAATCAAAAATGTCCATGCTTTTGACCCAGTGGTTCCACTTCTAGGAACTGATCCTACAGTTCACTCTCACATATACAGTTCTGGGAAATGACTGCACGGAACATTATAAGTATACAGTTTATAAAAGTAAAAGACTGGAAACCACCTAAATGTCCATCAAAGGAGGACAAGTTGCAGAAAGCATGATATACTGATTCAAAGAAATTTTGGGAAAAAAAAGATAAAATGGAAAAAAAAAATCTCTCGGGAGTTCCCTACATGGTTCAGCAGTTAACAAACCCGACGAGGATCCATGGGGATGTGGGTTCGATCCCTGGCCTTGCACAGTGGATTAAGGATCTGGTGTCACTGTGAGCCGTGGTGCAGCTCAGATCTGGCGTTGCTGTGGCTGTGGTGCAGGCCGGCAGCTGTAGCTCTGATTTGACCCCTAGCCTGGGAACTTCCATATGCAGCAGGTGGGCCCTAAAAAGCAAAATTAAAAAAAAAAAATCTCAATAGAATGATATCAACCAACCTGCAAACATAGCATAGGGCATATAGCACGGCCATTTAAGAACTGGGGAACAGTGTGTGTGTGTGTGTGTGTGTGTGTGTGTGTGTGTGTTTTCATGTGCTTAGGAAGATTCACAAGAAACTGATAACATTGGTCATCTGTCTGTGGGGGAGAGAACTACTGGAGGGCCAGGTCTGCCTGGAGGAGAGAGTGGAATGTCGACTTTTAGCTGAACAGTGTATTTGATTAGCATGTCTACAGTGCTTTTTTTAAGGCTGCGTCCATGGCATATGGAAGTTCCTGGGCTAGGGATTGAATCCAAGCGACAGCTGCAACCTATGTTGCAGATCCCTTAACCCACTGTGCCAGGCCAGGGATCCAACCAGCATCCCAGAGCTCCAGAGATACCACCAATCCCACTGCAGCACAGCGGGAACTCCCAAGGTCAGATTTTTAATCAACTGCACCACAACAGGAACTCCTATATTTTTGAACCACGTAAACATATTACCTATTTTATTTTGTTTTGTTTTATTTTTATTAAAGTATAGTTCACTAGCAATGCTATGCCAATTTCTGCTGTACAGCAAAGAGACTCAGTCGTACACTTACATACATTCACTTTTTTACGTTATTTTCCATCATGGTCCATCCAGGAGATCGGATAGAGTTCCCTGTGCTATACAGTAGGACGGTGCTGTCTAATCATTCTAAACATATATTTTACCTAGTTTAAAATAAAGTAGAAACACTGTTACCCAAATAATCTAATATCAACCACTTTGTGGGCTGGTTTATATTTGGAGTTCATACACAGCCTGGGAGCTCAAAGGAAAAAAACCTCCACACATTTATTTCTTCAGCTCTTTCTTCACGTCACTAACCACTTAGGTGTTTAAGAAACACATAGGGATCATTTCCATGGGATGACGTGAATTGGGGAAGGCTTCCTGATAGAAAATTCCAACACTGTGGCTGAAGGCTCTTGAAAGGTGGTATTTGAAAGGTGAATAAGAGCCCAGCGTGGGCAGAAGGAGGAGGGGCTTCCAAGCAAAGGGAAGAGCACGGGACTGAGGCTCCACATTTGTAAAAAACATTATGAGAGGATTGGGCTAAATTCCAAGAAGCTGGAGGAGGATGTGCGCTTGGAGGGTGCAAGACCAGGGAGGTCGGACTAGGTTCAGCAGGGGTGAAGGAAGCCAGGCCTGACCAAACCACAGCTCTGGGAGCTAATGAAAAGGTCCAACACCCGGGGACCAAAAACGCCCCCTCTTTGGTGGCTTCGTCTTCACAGGCCATGTTTGCGGCCTTCCAGTTACAGAATTCTGCCTTAAAAAGGAAGAAGCCAATTACCGCTACCACTGGGAGCCAGCTGTATTTATCCCTCCTCCTTCCAAGCCCGAAGCCCTGTCTGTAGTGGGCGGTGCAAGGTGCCACCCAGGGCAGAACAGCCCCAGGCTACCCCTTCCCATTTGGGACCCACGGCGTCTTCTGTTTCTGGAAGGCTCCAAACTGTGTAGCAAAGCTGGAAAGAAGCCAGCTGTGACAGAGCCTCACCCTCAGGCCCCCAGTTCTCCACCCAGTCCCAGACCTCTCTTCTCGAAGTTTCTGTCTGCTCTTCCCGTCACCCCTCATCCTAGATATGAATTACCCCTGACCACAAGAGTGACAGGGACCGCCAGATGACCTGTCTGCCCAGCTGTCCCACCAACGGATCAGGGACTGAAAACACCAGTGAGAGGTGCTCTGAGCCGGGGCAGTGTGCAAGGCGGGGCAGCAAGACGAAGAAGCAGGGTTGCAAAAAGGGCCTCAGGGCCCTTGAAAGCCTACCTCCCCTGCTGGCTCCCACTCAGCCCAGAGCAAGCCCAGTCTGCCGTTGGGGACTTCTGTGTCCTACAGGTTCAATCTGAAAGATGTAACCAAATAACATTTTTTCACTTTTAAAATATTACACATGTAGTCCGTATTGATTTTTTTATCAGAATATAGAAATAAGCAAAAGAGAGATAAGGAATATATAAAATAACCCATGAACCAACTCTCCTAAAATATTGATCTTTAAGTGTTTTGCTATACATACCAAAGGTTTTTGCTTTTTTGTTTTTATTTTAAAAAATAGAACCATATGGTGTACTTTGCCTTATAACATGGTTTTCTGCTTACCAAATCATTACCATCCTACAATATTAGACAGTTTTTTACATTATCTTTAATCGTCTTCACAGAACTCCCTTGTTTAGATACACCCAAATGTATATAACTCGCACCCCCACATAATTACTTAATTGCAATTTTTTGATCTTGAAAATAGTGTTTCAGTGAACATTTCTATGCATGTACCTTTGATGCTTGTTCAGTTACTTCCTTTATGATAAACTTCCAGAAGGAAGACTTCCGTTGGAAGGGCTTGTGTTCCTTTAGGCATTTAGGTTGTTCTGCCAATTGATGGAAAATAAAATTTCTCCACAGAATTAAATCCCATTCCAGCAGCTTGTCAAAGGTATGGCTCCCCTGGATTGAGCACACCTACACGGGGAGTGGGAGATGACCGTGACCAGCAGAGCCTCAGGGAGCACCTGAATTAAACCACGGAAGGAACCCGACCCATTAGGTCAGTGGCTTCATCCATCATGGCGATGGGCTTATATGTTTAAACACTGCCTCCACTCTCAGAGTAAGTCCACAAGGAGGGAGGATCCTTCTTTCCACCTGAGGAAACTGAGGCTCAGATGGGTTATGTTTGCTCGGTATCATGTTCGCCCAGCCAAATCCAAAGGAAACCATCTGGTGCTGCCACATCCTAAAAAGAGGAGGGCACTGCCTGCAGGAACAGCCCTCTCCTTGTCTCCTACCTACCGCTCCCCAGGTCACTAGCATAAATACAGGCCAAGCACAGCCAAGGGCAATTCCCAGGTGACTTCCTTACAGCAGCTCTCTGGGAAAAGTTGCCATGAAGGACTGAAATGCAAATTCAAATCATTGTCATGTGCAGTTGGTGGCGGGAGAGAGTATGGGCTGTGGACTCCTTGTTGCATGCCAAGAATGAGCCTCTGCTAGAGACAGTCCAAGGTGTAGAAGAGCTTTGATACTTAGGCTTCCGACAGAGGCTGGAAGGAATGTTGGAAGCCCGGGAGCTGTGGGTTGCTCCTCTCACCTTTGGGCAAGAATCAGGGTCAGTCTTGATGTTTTGACTGGAACCAACTGAATAACCAATAGTATCCACAAAGCCAACATCAGTTTCTTCCCTGCCTTTCTCATGCTTTCCCTGCCCTTCTCACCTTAAGAATCTGATCCCCGTGTAGAAACATAGCTTCTATTGTTGGATGGTTGTTCTACCTGAGATGTAGCTTCCAATTACAAGCCAGCTTGGGCAGAAATCCATGGGCATACTCCGTCTCAGAGAAATATTCTTGTCACATCAGAATCCCCCTATTAATCAAAAATCACATTACAGCTTCTAGAATGAAGTTTCCTTTACTACTCTTTAATAACAAGCCCAAGATGAGATAAAACTGGTAATTGCACGTTCTCTTCTGATGGGAGATAATACAAAAGTGGTATAGAAATTTGACTTAAAAGAGTATATTCATTTGGCTAATAGGCTTCCACTACGCGGTCTTTACTCATTCATTCATTACAATTTTTGCCACATATGGAAAACTTTAATTGGAAGTTACTTATTACATTGTTCCTGAGTGTTAACAGCAGAGGAAAGTTTTCGGTGATCAAAGAAGGATGAATTCAATAGAAACCCTGAATTTTCTAGACAGTGAACCCTGCGGAAGTACACCACATAGACTAATCACAGGGGAGGGTTTTCTCCTCAACAGATGACCTTCAGATCAGAGACTGAGGGCTAAATTCATACTGGCAAAGCTCAGACTTTTTTTCAGTGGAAGAAAATGCAATAAATGAATTCTAAGTAAGCTACTGATATGGGCATTTTATTTTATTTCTAACCCATATTGCAGAAGGCAACTGACTCTCAGCTACTATCCACAGGCAAAAGAGAATAATCAGATACAAGGAAATCCTTCCATTTATAGGTTTCTTTTGTAAGATTTTTTTTTTCCAGCTAACAGGCTAGGCCTTAATTACCAGTCATGAATGCCTATTAACCAATTAAATCATATTTCCATTGCTGACACCAGCAAGTTGAACTCAAGTAGCACATTCACGTGGGAATATTCCTGATCGAGATGCACAGCCCAACAGACACCTAACGTAACTCGTGTAATTGAAGTAGGACGCACAGCTTACCAATCACAGAGGTTCCCATCAGTGCCGGCTAGGGTTCGGTCCTTCCCTGGGACGTACCTCAAAGGTATGGACTCAGTGCCAGGGGGTGTCTGTAGGTCCAGGGAGCTTTGTGAATTGTGTTTCCCTGGGCCTCACTCACATAGCAAAACAGAAGCTTTTAAAGCAGATTTATTTGTCCAAGTCAGTTCTTCAGCTTTGATTTTAAATGTAAGATGAGAAAGTGGTCCTTTGCATTTGGAAGTGTGTGTAAGCCAGACTCAGTCTAAGGTTTACCACCATTGTCGTTATTGCCATCACCTTCCTAAAGCTGCTAAAGCCAGAAGGATTATGCTCACACCCAGCTCAGGTCAGGAGCCCAGCTTTCCGGCCCCTCCTGCCCCTCCCCAGAGGTGCCAACTGCTTCAGAGGGACCCAGGCAAGTCTTCTCTAAACAAGCAGTTGACCCAATTTGGGTTGAACAAAAATTTGTGAATCAACTCCGCCCTTCAGATTCAGCCTGTAGAACTTTGATCCTTTCTCAGAGAAGAACCCCGTGAAAAACTCTTTCTGCAGCTAAGCTCGCATCTAAGCTCTCCCTGCCCTTGGAGGTCTCTTTAATAATAAGACATTGGGAGGTTGATGAAATGAGGGACAGCCACCCCATATACATTTTTATGGCGGCCCCTCCCTCTCTCCCTTCCCAAATAACACCATTAATATAGAGCACACAAGGATGGTACTTGGTCTTGGCACTGACTAGTGAAAAACTGCAGCAAAATAGAGAAAGCATATGACTGAGGGGCTAAAGGCATGATTCCTGAGAGCTGGTGTAGGAAAAATCTAGCACAAAACAAACTTGAAATGCTGCAGAGGGCCTTCCAGCTGCTTCCAGAGGCCAAGGAAATTGACACGCAACCAGCGTTCCCAGTATACTCTGGCCTCCGTCACCTCTTACATTCATTCAACAAACAGTATTTAGCATCCACCTTATACCAATCAAAAAAACCACCATCACAGCCCTAAAGGAGCTCACGGTCTGGGGGTGACGGGAGGAGGGGGTGGCAGAAAAGTTACCGGAAGAGTGTAATTAGCGTTGGAGGTCACAGTTCAAATGGAATAGGAAGAGACCCCAGAAGGGCAGAGCTCACCCAGATTTGGAGGCAGGAGGGGCGGGGGGATGGGAACACCTGATCCATGGAAGTGGTGCTTGAGCTGAGTCTTGAATGATGGGTAGAAACTATCCAAATTTTCAAAGAAGGGAAGGCCATTCTATCAGGGGCACAGAAATCTGCAAATGCACAGAAGTTGGAGGAGGAGGAGGCAGTTATCATGGGAGTCGGGGGAACAGAAAAACCCCACCCAAGTTCTTCAGCAACTCCAGGAGCCCCTCCTTCCACTGGTGGAAAATACTAGAACCTCATGCATGTTTACTAGATGTGACCAGCCATCACCAGAGCCCAGGGCACTCGATGCTGTACAGCTAAAGCCTGGTTCAGAATTTGATTGAGAAAGGTCAGTGGGAGAGTCCAGACCTGCCCGGGTCACACTAGAGGTCCCTGGAGAACTTCCTTAAACTCTCTCATCCTCAGTTTCCTCATTTTGAAAATTGGCTTAAGCACATCTGCTCTGGAAGGCTTCTCTGAGCATTTAAAATAATGCCTGTGACACACCTGGAGCAAAGGTAACAAGAGCCCATATATGGTAGCTTCATTGCTGTTGTTACTGCAGAGCGTCTTGGCTGGGACCCAGGATGATCCTGGACCACAAAGACAACCGCATCCATCCCACACTCGCCTGCTGATTTTGAGTAAATTGTAGGTTTATGAGGCAGCAGCTTTGGTACCCCCAGAGACCCCAGAGCTTTCACTCTGCCCTGTCATGAAGCTTACCTCTCCTTTGAAGCACGCAGAATCCGGACACCACTATTTTTCTTCTTTGGGCACTGCCCTTGTTTCCCTGTGCTTAAAGAATGACCTTCTTTTTTTTTCTAGTTGGAATCTTTATTTTTTAAGGTGTACAATGTGATTATTTTTAATATTTTTAAAAATTTTAGTGGTGTATAGTTGGCTTACAATGTATTCGTTTCAGGTGTGTGGCAAAGTGAATCAGTTACACACGCACAAATATATATAAATATATATACACACATCTATTCTTTTTTCAGATTCTTTTCCCAGATGGGCTCTCACAGAGTATTGAGTAGATTGCCCTGTGCCATGGAGTAGGTCCTTGTTACCTACCAATTTGGTATATAGTAGTGTGTATATGCCAGTGCCAACCTCCCAGTTTATCCCTCCCCTCAACATTTCCCCTTTGGTAACCATAAGTTTGGTTTTAAAAACTTTGTTTCTATTTTGTGATTAATTTCTTTTGTATCATTTTTATTAGATTCCACATAGTGATTTCATATGATGTTTGTCTTTATCTGATTTAGTTCACTTAGTATAATAATTTAGTTCACTTAGTAGATAATCTCTAGATCCATCTATGTTTCTCCAAATGGCATTATTTCATTCTCTTTTACGGCCAAGTAATATTCCATTGAATATGTGTACCACATTTCTTTATCCACTCCTCCACTGATGGACATTTAGGTTGCTTCCTAGTCTTAGCTATTGTAAATGTGCTGCAATGAACATTTTTTCGAGTTAATGGTTTTCTCCAGATAGATGCCCAGGAGTGGGATTGCTGGATCATATGGTACTTCCTACCTTGTGTTTTTTAAGGAACCTCCATACTATTCTCCATAGCGGTTGTACCAATTTGCATTACCACCAACAGTGTAGAAAGGTACTCTTTTCTCCACACCCTCTCCAGCATTCAGTGCTTGTAGACATTTTCATGATGGCCATTCTGATGATGTGAAGCGAGACCTCACTGTGGTTTCGATTTGCATTTCTCTAATAATTATGTTGAGCATCTTTCCATGTGTTTTTTTAGCCATCTGTATCCACTTATTATTAGCTGAAGCCAAAGAAGAATTGCAAAAGAAAGTGTCGGAGGGAAGAACCGTGTCACATTCTCAAGACAAATGGAAATGCTGTTGCAGTGTCTGCCTTTAGACTGATGGCGCCGCCTCCCTGCCGCCCTGCGGTCTGAATTAGTTTCTCTTCTTGGTCTTTCTTCTTCTCACGTACTTCCACTCTTACCAATCAATTTTGGTGGGTCTTTTGAGGTAAGAAAATTAATTTCATTTACTACAGGGATGACTGTTCATGCCCACTTTCACGAACTCTGCACTGGTACCTGGTAGACCCGCCATTAACTCAAAATCAGCACTGAGGGCCTCGTATCCCAGGAAAGGACTCAGCCCCCAGCAGTCTGGGGCCAAGGCTGGGTACCAGGTAGGCCTTAGGAATCCCAGCTTGACTGTGCAATGTGACCTTGGGCAGGTTACTTACTCTCTCTCAGCCTCCATTTCTCATCTGTAAAATAGTGGTAACATACCTATCACAGTGCTGTGAATGCTTATCAAGCAACACACTATAAGTCAATGACAACTGCTTTCTATTTTTAGTATCGCTATTCTGTCCCTTCCTGACTCTGAAGGGATGTACCTTTGTTCTGGACCTTCCCCGTCCCCAGGAAGAGCTCCCGCAGATTCTAACTTCTAAGCATCTGTTGACTCCAGTCTCCCTTCCAGGAATGACAGGCTTCTGTTCCATGTCTCTGTCAAACTACCTTGCCCCTCTTCCAAAAACCCGGGGGAGAGACACTCCTTCAGGAAGTCTTCCTAGATTGCCTCTATCTGTGTCCAGCCACATTCTTTTTCATTCTTCCAGCAGTAACGAGAAAGCATACTACTCAGATGAGATTCCAAGGAGAAGTTAATATAGGGACCACTTACAGAAACATGAATAGGGCTTAAAGAACCACTACAGGAAACCAAAGCCCTGAAACCGGCAATGGCAGGAAACTGTATCCAGCCCTTGGGCTGAAGGGAATGCTATTCTCGGAGTCTAACAAGGGCTGGAGTCAGGCTGGAATTGGCCAACCCCAGAAGCCAGAGAGCAAGGGAGCCCAGGAGATACAGTGTGTGCAGATCGGCCACGCCCCAGAGAGCAGGTCGGGGTAGGGGGTATCCAGGGCTGGAGCATGAATGGAGACTGAGGCCCACCCACACGAGTCCAGCCCCTCCATTAGGCTCTGCAGACAGAACAGCTTGTCGGAGGGTGGAGGTGGGGGGGGGGGTGTCTGCTACGTGCCAGACACACATTTTCCATTTGAGGATCTGGCTGCAGTGTCACGCTCCCACAGTGTTCCCCGAAAACCTCAGTCCACATCTGATCCCCCTGGATTCGACAGCTGGCAGATGATTGCCCATCACCCATTAAGCACCTACTGTGGGCCACACCCTGGAGCTTCGTTTGAGCTGCACAGCAACCCCGTAAGGGCTAGTGGTTTGAAGATGAGGAAACTGAGGCCAAGAGACACTGACCCTGGCCCAAGGTCATTCTGCTAGGTCTGCCTCCAGCACTGGCTGTGAAGCCATCGATCTGTGTCACAAGACCCCGTGGTTTTTGCGAAAGGGCGCCCACCCTGCTTCCTTCCACCCTGGCCAGCTGCCCATGGGCCCCGTTCAGGCCTTTATTATTTACCTACCTGTACAAAGCTCGTTAATGGGATTCCCTCAGCCCCCAAACTTGAACCCAGTGTTAGATGCACCCAAACAGATAAGCACTCTGTATGGTCATTGGTCCTATTGTCCCCTCCCCAAATACTGCAGGACAGACCAAATGCCATGATATCTGTCCTTCCCCTGGAACCTGACTGCCAGAAGTGCGACACTTGAATGAAGCCCCCACAAGCTTCGTCTACAGCTCAAGGGCCCAATGAGCCTGCCCACAAAGGGACCTGACTTCTCAGCCTCAGAAATGAGAGGAAGTCCGTTTCTGCAAGTCCCTCGGATTCACAATGCGAGGGACCCTCGCACATGAAGAGAAAAGGGATTGAGAGGTAGGGTGGTCAAAGCAGAACAAAACAAAGACACATGTCCACTGCAGGGTAAGGTCTGTTAAAAATAAACTAGTGGAAGTTCCCATTGTGGGGCAGTGGAATCGAATCCATCTAGCATCCAGGAGGATGTGAGTTCAATCGCTGGCCTCTCTCAGTGGTCAGGGATCCCACGTTGCTGTGGCTGTGGCGTAGGCCGGCAGCTACAGCTCCTATTAGACCCCTAGCCTGGGAACCTCCATATGCCACGGGTGCAGCCCTAAAAAAAAAAGAGAAAGAAAAGAAGAAGAAGCTAGGAGCTCACCTCCACAGAGTTTTTAGGACATGGTTCTGCCTGAATTGGGGAGGGGAGAGCCGATAGGCCAGAGTGCTTTCCAGCTTTTCCTGCCAAGTTCTGTGGTGGAGGCGCCCACTGTCAGGGTGGGGAGAGGTGGTGGCCTGCTCTTTTCAATGGGAACAGAACAGACCTTGAGAAGCTCTTTTTTTTTTTTTTTTTCGGTCTTTTCTAGGGCCGCACTCATGACACATGTAGGTTCCCAGGCTAGGGGTCTGATCGGAGCTGTAGCCGCCAGCCTACACCACAGCCACAGCAACGCGGGATCCGCCCCGCATCTGCAATCTACACCACAGCTCACGGCAACCTGGATCCTTAACCCACTGAGCAAGGTCAGGGATCGAACTCGCAACCTCGTGGTTCCTAGTCGGATTCGTTAACCACTGAGCCGCGACGGGAACTCAGAAAAGCCCTTGAAAAAGACCTTGACCACCTCTCCGCCTCTGAACGCGGGCATGCGGGCGTGGAAAAGCGCAGTCCGCCCCAGGGTTCCCAGGCCCAGGTGTGGGCCCCTCTCACCTCACCTCTCTCTCTCTTGCCCCCCTCACTCCATCTGCAGCCCGTCCCCTCTCCTCCCGACCTTATGGACGCGGAGAACAGCTGGGCTTGATCCTCCCAAGAATAACCTCTCAGAGGTTTGTTTTAGTGGAAACACCAGGGTCCCGAGGAATTTTCCCCGCTTTGTTTGAGAAAGAATGACTTCCTCCTCGGGCCGCTCTGAGGGGTTTCCACCTGAGTCGTGGTAACATCAAAGGCTCCCCACATTTCTGTGGCAGAGGCCAGAGGCCGGCAGGGGCCTCCTCCCGCTGCTGCTGCCCAAGGCTTCACGGTCTCGGCCTCAAAACCAGCCCACGGCAGCCCCGGGCCCCCTAGGCGGCTGCGCTGGCCCAGATGTGTACGGGCGCTGGTGTTCGGGAGTGTGTGTCTGTGTCTGAAACGAATGGCCCACCTCGTGTTGTTAAGAATGCACCTGGGGAAGCCAAAAGACATGAGGGGAGAAAGCACGCAGCAGTGTTTCTTCGGATTCGGTTTGTAATAAGTATTTATGACCAAGTTACAACAAGTCCTGAGAAAGGAGCTATAATGGAGACACAGATACTTACCGTTTGTGTTAATTACAGACCTCTGCTGGCCCTTCCAATACATGCTTTATGTTCATTTTTTAATGCTTTACAGTGATTCTTTTCTTCCTTTAAAAAAAAAAAAAAAAAAACGTGGCCAGGGAGCAGCTGTTTTCTATACGTAGCTGGGCTCTGCAACAGACAACTGTTCTCTTTTAGCGACATTGTCAAGCTTATTGGGAGGTTAATCTGACTGCAGGTGTCACGTAAGAACCAAACTCTGTCCACAAAGATCAAGAACCCTGCAGGCCAGAGGGCGTGTTGGTCGGAAGGCGGAAAGTTCAAGGACTCGCATGCTGGACCTGGGGTGTCTGCATCCCTGGCTACAGGGTGGTACCAATCTTCTCTCAGGGACTCTCTGCCTGGGTCCCAGAAAAAGATCCTCTGCATGCAGAACAGGAGAGCCTTTCAATTGCCATGTCCCCAGCGACATAAAATCTCACAACCTCCATCAATCACACCTTGACAGCTACTAGGCTTGTCCAACACTAAACACAAGTGGACTCTTCTTTCTAGTCCAGTCTTAAGTTGTAGGCAGCACCAACACCCTTCAACAAACATCTGTAGTTCATCTTATCGTTTGAAGAAATATATGAGTTTCGCTGTCTATTTTTTTTTTTCTTTAAGTCTTTTGCAGCTTCTGCTCCTTGATTTCTTTGAAGACCATCTGCTCCATATAAAATTGGGGGTTGGGGGGGCCGTGCTGTGCAGAAGGAACATTTGGAGATACACAGGCTTGGAGAAAATGCAAACACTGCGAACGCTTCATCAGCATCGGCGGGCGAGCCACTTTCCTTCCTGGCCTGAACCCTCGCCCCTCGGTGAATGCTGGTCCTGGGATGTCCCTGTTGGCTCTGGCTGCAGGGTGTCCTGGTTCTGCCTTGTGTTCACAACTCTACCACTCAGAACAAGAGTCCCAAAGGCAGTGCTTCTGAGAAACCTCGAACTTGGAAAATACATGCTAGGGTTGACCTTCCATGTCCCCCTAAAGATATCGCATGGACGGCAGGATGGAAAGGGGGACCCAGATGCCTTGGGTGATGTTCCCTTTTTTTTTTTTTTTTTTTGTCTTTAGGCCTTTTCTAGGGCCTCACTTGAGGCATATAGATGTTCCCAGGCTAGGGGTCTTATCAGAGCTACAGCTGCCAGCCTACACCAGAGCCACAGCAACGCAGGATCCCAGCTGCGTCTGCAACCTACACCATAGCTCATGGCAATGCCAGATCGTTAACCCACCGAGCAAGGCCAGGGATCAAACCTGCCACCTCACTCAGATTCGCTAACCACTGAGCCACGACGGGAACTCCCTTGGGTGATGTTTCTAACAAGCCTGGCCATGAAGGTCCCAGTCAGGGGAATGTATGTCATGGCAGGGAGTTACCACTGGGGGGTAGAAGTTGACAGTGGCCTATTCTCACTTGGGCATCTGCTCCCTGAGAAGCAGAGGGGAAAAGAAACCATGCTCCACAAAGCAAAGAACAGCAGTCAGGGGCTCCCCGCCCCTCCTGCCCAAACGGAGGTGTCTGAGCTGAAGCTGGCTTCACGGAGGCGCCAGATGTTTAAACATTTGACTCCTGAAATCATCGCCACCTCCAGCCGTGCCCGACCAGGTTTCCTCGGCCCTAACCTGGCCCAGGCAGCCCTCACTGCTCAAGTTACAGAGAGCACTGCTCCACTTGCCAGGAACATCATTTAAAGGACGCTTTTGACGACCAGAGAGGTGGCTGATTTGTCGTGAAAGCAAGAGCTGAAATGGTGCTGATGACGGTTTCATTATAACACCAGCTCTTCCTTCACCCTGGAAGTTTCTAAACTTCTTATGTGGACCAAAGAGATCCCTATAAATTCTAGTGCTCCCGACAGCCCATTTCATTCTGCCATCTGTCCAATGAGCCCCAAAACGCCTTAAACTGATTAAAGCATGTATGGTTATCATCCTTATTATCAGTATTAGTTTTATCACTAGAATTTCTAGAAAAGATGTGTGAAGTACCAACACAGTCCTTTGTGGGGTCCTCCTGCTTTTATTTCTCTCATGGTGCTCTGCCATACAGACACACACACACACACACACACACACACACACACACAGCAATGCATGAAGCCACAGGGGGTTTTTTCGGGGTTTTTTTTTTTTTTTTTTGTCATTTCTAGGGCCACACCCATGGCATATGGAAGTTCCCAGGCTAGGGGTCTAATCGGAGCTGTAGCCACCAGCCTATGCCACAGCCACAGCAATGCGGGATCCGAGTCGTGTCTGTAACCTACATCACAGCTCACAGCAACGCTGGATCCTTAACCCACTTAGCAAGGTCAGGGATCGAGCCTACAACCTCATGGTTCCTAGTCAGATTCGTTAACCACTGAGCCACGACAGGAACTCCAAGCCACAGGTTTTTAAGGATCATTTGAGCCTTTGCTCCTACAAAGATCAGTTCTAGCACCATCAGCCTTGCTGTGGTTCGTAATGGAAGGCCTTTCTCTGACTGAGTGCTCAGCGTCTGGCTGGGTACTCCAGCCAGGTCCGACTTTGTCCACGCTTAGAAGGCAGCCTGGGGCACAGAGGCCCACCTTTAGGTAGCAAGGGGCTGTCACTGTCCCCAACCCTCCTTCCAGCAAGGCTGGTGGAAAACCCAAAGCAAGTAAAGCATGAAGATTCCTTTGAACAACAGCACAGGTTTCCCCAACTCTGTCAAGTCTGCAGATTTATGGCACAGAGGCACTTTTACCCGAAAGAGGAAAAACAAAAAATACTTTCATGTCAATCACCTCCAAGGAGCCGAGAAAATAAACTCGATGGCGGTTGTTAGCCGCTTGGTGGAGAATTGCAGAGAAGCCGCTTTAAAAGTTTATTTGGCAGCAGCGGCAAGAGTGGACGGGGTGGGAGGGGACAGTAGGGCTTCCTCCCCGCCGCCCCCCCCCCAACCCCGCAGCCGCCTGTGAAACCCTCTCGCTGCTCTGCGATTACGGCCCCGGTCCGTGATCCGTGATTTGTTGGCCCACTTTTATGTAGAAGCGTCTGCATCTGTCGGGGTCTGCACTGCTATCTCCTTGACAGTTCCAGATGTTGCGAAAATAAAATACCTCCTGCTCGAGGAACTATGCGGACGAGGAGCCCCAAAAGGTGTTCGCAAGACAGTTTAAAAAGGCATCTGTCTTTAAATAATTTCAACATCTCACTCATCTATTTATAAGCCCTGTCAGATGTTTGTGGGGGCGCACGCGGGAGGGGGGGGTGCTGTCCTCGGACTATTTTAAGACGCTCACTTTTACATCAAGGTATTTTATTTATTTATTTTTATTATTATTATTTTTTTTGTCTTCTTGCCTTATCTAGAGCCGCACCCGCGGCATATGGAGGTTCCCAGGCTAGGGGTCTAACAGGAGCTGTAGCCACCGGCCTACGCCACAGCCACAGCAACTCGGGATCCGAGCCGCATCTGCAACCTGCACCACAGCTCATGACAACGCCGGATCCTTAACCCACTGAGCAAGGCCAGGGATCGAACCCGCAACCTCATGGTTCCTAGTAGGATTCATTAACCAATGAGCCACGACGGGAACTCCAACATCAAGGTATTTTAACTAATGAGATTTCTAACCTTTGCCCCATGTCTTTCTCTGCCTGGGCCCACCCATTCCACCCACCTTCAGAGGCTGTGGCTATCTTTGTACATCAAGCTAGAGGCAGAAGGGCCTTCCCATCTTCCCACTGGGCCCATCACCACCGGCGGGGCTGGGCATTGGGAGGAAAGCCGAGAGGTCCTGGCTGGACGGACTCGGGATTCACTGGTGAGAAAGCCACAAAAAGCCCCACTTCTCCGTCAGGCCTCATAACTCACCGCACTGCTGACTTCTGCAAAAGGGAATTAGACCTGACCTTGACCCGGACTTTGGAAGGGAGACTGCGCATGAGTTTCCATGGGTGAAAACCTGCTCCCAAGACCACCCTTTAGAAGACCTGTCTCGCTCGTCCTACTACAGAGTCATGTCATTCTTGGGTCATTTAACTTCACTCTCAGGAAGAGTCCAGAACGGTGCTAAGTTGTAAATCACTGGCCTCTGGAATGGATTTGTGCCAGAACGGGACGACTGGAGCATTCCTGCCTTGTTGGACCATGGTAAAGAGATTATGGTACGTAAAATTCGGCTAAACATAGCTTGTTTCAATTTCCTGTTTTCCTGGTTGTCTGTCTCCCTATGAAAGGTTAAGACCTAGGAGGCAAATGGCATTCATGCCATAGAATCACGCTCACTGCAGGGCCAAACTTCCTACTCGGAAGCTACACAGACGGCCACCGTGAAAGGCTCACACCAAGGGAATTTGGTCCCATCAGATAGATATTTATAAACTTGACTTTGGGATGACTTTAATTGGTCCTTTTCACAAAGCTACCAAAAACAGAAGGCGGTGAACCCCAAAACCAGCTTGTGGTGCTCTGAACTTGTAAATCACTGTTCACATTTTGCTCTTTCACATGGTTGAAATTAGCCTTCCTTTTCCCCTGATATCATTAGATGAGTCCTAAAACTGCAGTGACGTCCTCTTAGCTGATCGGCTCGCCCTGCTGGGACCCTTCCTGAAATCCTTCAGTCCATGTGGATAATGGTTTCTCAAGCTGCAGTCTCTTGAGATTTCATCTTGTGGTCCAAATACCCAATTTAAAAAAAAAAAAAAAAAAGGAAGATTTTTCTCACCTCTCCCTCCTCATTTGACCACATATGTCCACCAGCCTGCTGGAAGGAGGGTGAGGGGGAGTTCCTAGAAATGAGAACGGTAATATACACTGTCAGCATTGCTGTCTTCAAGTCAATGGGAGCTTTCTCGGTTTCTGGAAGGTGAGTTCCCTGAGTTGCTTCCCTGAAGGAACGTGGCGGCTGGTGCTCCGGCTGCAGAAGCAGGTCAGCAGGTGAGAAGGCCAGGACGGAGGGGCCCACACCCTGCTCCTGTGTGCACAGAAGGAAGGGGGGCTGCCAGCATGGTCAGACCAACTTGAGCAAAGACATCTGCAAATTAGCAAATCCCAGCCTCTGGGGCCGTGTCATGCATTCGTCTTGCTGAATAAGGTAGAACCAGAAAGTAATTTTGATTAGCATTTGTCCAAGCTATTTATCATAGGAAATTACACAACTGCACTGGAGGCTGGGATTTTTTTTTTTTTACCCAACTGTTCCTGGCTGCATTGTTGGGATTTCACAGTCGGAGGCAGACGTGTCAGGCAGCAAAGTCCTCTTTGCTTGATCTTTGTGCCGAAAAGGTCAATATATAAGGGACCCCTAAAAGAAGATATTTTTAAATTACAGGCTCAAGAAAACAACCCAGAGGAAAAAGAGTCCCTCTTTCACTGTTTCCCCCATGTTCAGGGGTAAATTTGTTAAAGGGACAAAGCAGTAAATTGGTCCCCTCTTATAGGGGAAACAATGCACCAGCAATTCTCACAGAGAGAGAAATCTCCTCTCGTGTGTAAGACATGAAAGAACTATTTGAATCGAAATGTTTACTAAGGGGGGTGGAATCTTTATTAAGAATGATTTTCCATAAAAAGAAATAGCTCTGGATGAAGAGGAGCATTCTAAAAGTAGCATTTGTAAGAATCTGTAAAATCTGGGCCAAGATATCTTTATGTGTGTCCATGTGTTTTTTTGCAAACAATTCATTCTCTTTCTCTATCTACTGCCACCAATAACAGCGCTTCCCCAAGTATCTGGAGCAATAAATAATATTTGCAGCCTGGTGAATTTTCTGGGACCTGTAGAAAGACTAGGAAATGCTCAAGAGTGCTGTTTAGAGCGCAGTGTGCACTTTTCAAATTGCGAAAGTTAGACCAACAAATCACTAGCAGATTCTGTTCTTTATCCATCAGCCTTTGTGAGAAGAAGAGCACCAACAGAGTCTAGCACTTGAAACACTTGGAGAGATTGTCTCTTTCCCCCTCTTTTTGGGGGGAGGGGGGCACACCCACACCTGGGGAAGCTCCTGGGCTGGGGATGGAACCTGCCTCACGGCAGCTAACCCAAGCCACAGCAGTGACAACGCTGGATCCTTAACCTGCTGAGACGCCAGGGAACTCCTTTCCCTCTTAGAGACTTCTTTTCACGTCCTTGAATCTGCCCAGTGGGTGGGTCTGCAACGCCAGGGAGACAGTGGGCAGCTCAGCCCCGAACTGGAGGAAGAGCCCAGTTCCCTCATCTTCCGAAGAGCTGGGCTCCCAGGTCCCGCCCGGCGAGGACAGACAACTTGATGCAGCTCCGCGAAAGCCACAATACCTGCATTTCTTATCATTTCAGCCATCTCAATTGGCTGCCAGAGGAGAAGCTGCCGTTCCAGGTTTCCAGGACGGCTATGCAGACAGGGCTAAATCACAGAGCTCTCCCAACCCTGCCACCTGGCTAAAACCTGAAAAATCCAGTCTGCAAGCTGCGTGATTTCCCAATACGTCTAAGTCATTCTTCTCCTGTTTGAAAATATCTGAGTTTCTGGCCCTTGGCACATAGCTGTTTGATGTCATTCGCAGGAAAGCCTAGCTCTTCGGCACTTGGATATTGATTGGACACGTTACAAACTTCTGAAGGACAAAGAAGCCTCTTTTATCCACAAGAAACCCAAATATCTTTTTGGCCACAGAAAACTGGGAGTCTTTGGAAACATCTGGAAGCACACAATCTGCTCTGCTTCTCCCCCAGATGTTTGGTGCTGTAGACACAGAATTCAGCTATGCTGCTGCCTTAGGACACAGCCTGTGCCCATCAGTGTGAGGAGCACAGAGGTGCCTTGCCCACCGCTGCCCGGCGGCGCACACCTAATAAATCCACAGCGATGCGGGGTTGGTGGAAAATCGGTGTTTGCCCAGACGAGAGCTTCCCAGGGACCGTGCTTGGGGCTTGATGTGCTCTGTTTGGTCGGAGCAGAGCAGCTGCCTCCCTGAGCCTGGGGATTTCTCACTCGGTGGAGGAAATCCTTTAAGTATTTACAACCATTTAACAACTGCCTATATCCTGACAGTTTTACCTCCCAAATTTCTCCCGGTGCATGCCTCTCAGCCTCATTGCCACCCGCCCCTCTGACCCCTGACTGCACCGATCTCCCTGCTTCCTGCCCTGGTCCCACGGAGGTCTCTTCTCCGAGCAGCCAGAAAGATCCCTTTACAATGCAGAGCTGCTTAAAAACAAACAAACAAAAACTGTAGTGGATTCCCACTGCAACTGGAATCAAGGGCAAAAACCATACAGACCATCGAGGCCTCTGTCTCATTCCAGCCATGTCATGTCTACTGACTTTCCTGCATTTGCTCAGGACCTTTGCACATCCTGTTCCTCTTCTTGGGGCCTTTACCCAGCCCAGTCTTTACCTTGAGAGCTCTTTGGCCCCTCAGCTCTCAGGTCCAGTCCCATGACCTTGGGGAGACCTTTTGGATAGTCCCTGACCAGGTCAGAGCTCTACTCCGCAGCCCCACCACCACCACCCCAAGCAGACATACATACACACACACACACACACACACACACACACACACACACACAGCTGTAGCAGCTCCTTCAGTTCCCTTCAAAGCATTGCCCCTTTTGCTAGATCATCTTATTATTAGGGGTTTTCCTTCTCTAGTGTGAGTCCTAAGAGGGAGCGGCAATGCCAGTTTTGCTCAGTCTGGTATCCTGAGTGCCTAACACAGACCCGGAAGAACCCAGCATATAGTAGGTGCTCAGTAAAAATGGACTAAATGAAAGAAAACCTGGCAGACTGACAGAAGGAAAGAGAGAAGGAAAGAAGGACAGGAGGGAGGAAGAGAAGGAGCAAGGGAGGCTGGCTAGTCACAGCCAATCCCAACGCTATGTGAATGCCTCGCCATTTCTAAATCCCCCAAATCCCCGAATGCCACGCGTATCGCTTCCCTTCTCTCCACACACGTTTTCATGAATCCAGAATTCCGTGTTACAAAGAGGGAGAGGAAATGAGAGGAATGGCGCTTTCTCCCACGATGACTGATGAGCAGCCCATTCATTCCTTCCACAAGCGGCCGTGGACAGGGCCCTGTGCTCCTTGCTGGGGAGATGCATGGGGCGCAGGGATGGAAACTGGGGGGTCCTTGCTGACTCCACCTCACCCGGGCCGTCGACCAAGTCAACGCCGCCGTGGCTTCAGTTTCACACTTTTTAAAGTGAGGACGTGGGGGGATTCCTAATGACTCTTTCAAAGCCAGTATTCAATTGCCCCAAATTGGATAATAATAATAATAGCAACAAAAATACTATTTTTTTTTTCCTTTTTAGGGCCGCACCCGTAGCATATGGAGGTTCCCAGGCTAGGGGTCCAATTGGAGCTGTAGCTGCTGACCTACACCACAGCCACAGCAACGCAGGATCCGAGTCATGTCTGCAACCTACACCACAGCTCCCAGCAACACCAGATTCTTAACTCACTGAGCGAGGCCAGGGATCGAACCTACAACCTCACGGTTCCTAGTCGGATTCGTTTCCGCTGCACCACGACAGGATCTCCACAACAAAAACACTATTAATGAGCATTTAGTCTGTGCAAGACTCTGGTGTTTCCCTGTGTTACCTCATTTGAGTCCTGTCGACCCTGTGAGAGAAGCACAGTTATCCGTGACTATTTAGAAATAAGGGAAACTGAGCTAAAAATCTCTGACTGACTTGCCAGAGGACAACGAGCTAGGAAATGACAGGGCTGGCATGTGAGCAAACATCCCTGACTCTGCCTGACTACACAACTTCAAACTGCATGACCCCTTCTAACAAGGCTGGAGGTGGCCAGTTTGGGGGCGTGGTGGAACATGAGAAGGCAAGTTTAGTTCTATGTTTAAAGCAGGCTACTGTCGGGAGTTCCCTGGTGGTCAGTGGGTTTGGGATCCAGCATTGTCACTGCTGTGGCTCTTGTTCCAGCTGTGATGCGAGTTCTATCCCCAGCCTAAGAACTTCTGCATTCCATGGGTGCAACCAAAGAAAAATAATAAAATAGGAGTTCCCCTCATGGTACAATAGGTTAAGAATCCGACTGCAGTGGCTCAGGTAGCTGCAAAGGTGTGGGTGGGATCCCAGCTCAACGCAGTATGTTAAAAGATACAGCATTGCTGCAGTTGTGATGTAGGATTCAACCCCTGGCCCTGGGGAACTTCCCTAGGTTGTGGGTGTGGCCATAAAATTTCAAAAACAAATTAAAATAAAATAAATATAGCAGGAGACTGTTTCCACTCGGTGTGAACACCTTTTCTTTCCCAGATAGGTGACAGCTCAAGGAAATTTCCAGCTCATAGGTAGACAGCGATGGCCTCAGGCAGCACGTCCTCTCCTGACCAATGCCTCTGCTGCCGTGGTCACCGTCCAGGAGCAAGTTTCCCCCACGAGACACCTTCCTGATCCAAACCTTCCCTGGTTGTCTCCTGTCTCCATCGGAGGTCATGAATCGGGGGCTCTCACGCCAGATATGATTGCAAATCCATTCGATTTGTCTTCACAACATCTGAAAATTGGGAGATTTTATACAAAATTCCAGACGTGACTTTCCTGAAAGATCTGGCTACCATCCGCGAGGCAACAATCAGCCGGAGCTGAGTGGGAACTGCCCCTTTCGATAGACGACAGGCTGTCTCTGGCTGACCACAGACCTCACCACTCCTTATTGTCTTGCAAGGACCCACGCAAGCATCTGACTTTGGCAACCCCAGACCTCAGAACCAAATCCAAAGGCTTTAGCCTGGCGTTCAAGGCCCTTGGCAACCTGGTCCCTGATGGCTCAGTGGATTAGGGATCCTTTCCAGCCAATTTAAAACACTGTTGCTGTCTGTCCTTCCTTCTGGAGTGGGCCCGCCCTGCAGGTTTATTTCAATCCCATCCCATCCCAGGAATCTTCCCTCTTCCCCTCCCCCGCCCCCATCCCCACCCACCGTGACATTTGCTTCTGTATCACTCGTTTTCTTTCAATTTGCATGTGGCCTAATGGCTCAGCTGGAGTCTGGAGTCTGCACAGAAGAGGTGGGAACCCTGGCTTTTCAGATCGCTGCACAGAAGAACCACCGAAGGGAGGGCCTGTTGCCTGATTCTTTGCTGCTAATCACAGCATGGTCCACAGCCCAGCCACTTTTCACTGCCTGGGAGCCCAGGGGAAAGACAGACTCTCAGGCCCCATCCTACACTACTAAATCCAAATATACACTTTAACAAGGTCCCCCAGGTAGACCTCATTACTTTAGAGTTTGAGGAGCCATGGCCAAGTTGAGGAATTGCAAGTCAAAGCCAGGCTCAGCTGCAGGTCCAGCCCGCACCCTTAAACCTATCTCTTCCCCAGACTGTTCAGCTTCTCCTGGGGCCCAACTGCAGACTCAGCACGTGGCCAGTCTCCAAAAAGGTCAGAAGAGAGAGGTTCAGGGTCCCAGGAGGCACAATCCCCCTTCTCAAGGTGAGTGCTCCCCCCATACGCCCCAGCAGGTCAGCCTTCTGTCCCAAGCCATTCAAATGTCCAAATGTCCTGGATCTACCGTGATGGGAGGGAGTTGAATTTGATGCCACAGGAAATATTCTGACCCCAAACATGTCATGAGCCCTGAGAAGCACCCGAGATCCCAAGGGATGCAGGAGATGTTCTAACACAAAGAACTCCTGTGCATTGCAGAGAAGTGGAAAGCTAATCCAAACACAAGATCATCACCGCAAGAGTGGAATCTTAGAGCTGCAAGGCTGCCTCTCCCAGGAGAAGTACAGTTCAATTCCGTCAACCAATCCAATGACTGCTCCCTGGATAGAAAGACCCATTGGAGGAGAAAATGCTATTGCCAAGCACTGAGTGTGAGACGAAAATCCATACCTCCGTGAGGCTCATAAGCTAGTACAGGGAGAAAGGAAAACAAGAAACAGGAGGATAGGAAGATAGGAAATGACTGTGTGTCCACAGGCACCTATGTGTTTTGAGGTGCAGGAATTGCTCTGGGGATCCAAGCCATTGAAACCTTAAAGTGGGAGAGAGGAGAGCTTGTCTCTGTGCTAAGCATTTTGCACTTTTTTTTTTGTCTTTTTGCCTTATCTAGAGCCGCACCCGCGGCATATGGAGGTTCCTAGGCTAGGGGTCTAACAGGAGCTGTAGCTGCCCGCCTACACCACAGCCACAGCAACGTGGGATCTGAGACGCATCTGCGGCCTACACCACAGCTCACGGCAATGCCAGATCCTTAACCCACTGAGCAAGGTCAGGGATCAAACCCGCCACCTCATGGTTCCTAGTCGCATTCGTTAACCACTGAGCCACGACAGGAACTCCCATTTTGCACGTATGAATTCACCTAATCCTCGCCATAAGGTAGGGCAGGACCACCTGATGGGTGGCCCCCAGCCCCACACTCGATTATGCCTTTGTGTAGGGCCCTCCCCTTCAGTGGGGGGCCCTACCTGATGACTGGCTTCTAACAAACAGGATATGGCAAAAGTGCTAGAATGTCACATCCAGAATTAGATAACAAAACACCCATTTCTAACTCTCCCTCCCCTCTCTCTCCCTCCCTCTGGCCTCCCTGTGGGAAAAGCTCTCTAGGCCGAATGGCAAAGACCTGATGTCTCCAGCCAAGAGCCAGCAAGGCCTGGAGGCCACTCACTGCCATGTGAGTGAACTCGAAAGCAGACCATCCACAGTGGAGGCTTGAGATGCCTGCACCCCGATTATACACTCATGAGGGCTTTGGAGGAGAGTCGTGCAAAAGCCATGTCCATATTTCTGACCCACAGATCCTGTGACATTAGAAGTGTTTTTGGGGAGTTCCCTGGTGGTGCAATGGGTTAAGGATCCAATGCTGTCACTGCTGTGGATTAGGGTTGCTGTGGATTAGTCACTGCTGGGACTGGGGTTGGATTCCTGGCCTAGGAACTTGCGCTTCCCGTGGCACAAGCCAAAAAAAAAAACAACGGTGTTTGCTATTTTAAGCCACTAAGTTTGGGGAAATTCTTTTACACAAAAGGCCAAAAGGCAATACATTATATAGGCAGGGCCTTTTATTGCCTCCACTTTACAGATGATAGCACTAAAGAAAAAAAGGTAAATTAACTTGCCCCAGAATATAGAGCAAGTAAGTGTCAGGGCTGGGATTTGAACCCCAGCAGTCTGGCTCCCAGAGCCCATTGATGGAGTATCACATGATGCTTCCACGAATGATCACGTTTGATTAAAGTATCTACTGGCACATCTGTTTCTCTCATCAGACTGTGCTCTGCTCTTCATTTCAGTTCTGAGCACCGGGCACCTGGTCAACACCCAGCACACATAGGAGGCGCTCAGCAGAAGCTGGCCAAGTGAAGTCAGGAGGGTGGCAGTGAGCAGGCAGCCCCACAGATGTGGCCTTGAACCCGAGAAGGGAGATGCAGTACAGGTGCCGAGAATGGGTCTCCTGAGTCCTTATCAGCCCAAGTCATCTACATGGAGATAGAACCTGTTTTTTTTTTATTTTATTTTATTTTTTGCCGAGACTCCCAGCAAAGCATGTTAGATTTGGCCCAAGTTTAATATCCTTAATATTATCTCATAATCTTTTTCAGGTGCATCTCACATTCAGGAATCTTTATTTGGCTTCCAAACAGCAAGTTGTCTCTTGTACCAAAAAATATGTGACTTGTATCTGTTTATCTTAAGTAATCCCTGAAAGATGTTTATAACTTTATGGGAATGTCCTACAAGCCTGTTAAACAACACGTGTTACTGTTGTGTGTACACTTTCGGATCTTTGGGACCATATATTTTTCTTAAGACAAACAGCTAGGGAGAATTTTTTTTTTCACTTTTGCAGTGATAAGTAAATGTGAGCTCACGTCTCCCAAGCATATGGCTTTGCCCAGGAGGGTGGGAAGGTCCAGGGAGCAGACCCTGGGCAGGGGCGGGGCCAGATGAAGGTGGGGCGGGGCCAGATGAAGGTGGGGCGGGGCCAGATGAAGGCGGAGCTGGCCACGGGCTGGGGCTGCAGAGCCAGGAAGCAGGAGGCAGGAGAGCCGGTGCCAGAGGCTGGGAGGATAGGGCGGAAGTGGGGTGGGGGGCTGCCCCTCCACCCGACTGAGCAGATCTGTGTGATGCTGCGAGCATGTCACTGGCAACACATTGACTCCTCCCTCTGCCACCTCTGCCCTGCCGTGGACTTCATCTCTGAGCCTCAAATTTACTGATCTGCAAAACGGGCATCATAATAAGCCCCTAGACAACAGAAGAAGTTTGCTCTGAATACGCTCTCTAAAAGTGACACCTTTTCAACACTGTTAGATGATAGATGAAAACCGATTAAAGGGGCCTGCCTGAGAGCAAAGTGTGCTAGCTTTCCCCCTGGCTAGCCCTCCTTGAGTAAAACCTGGGTCCCTCACTGGAGGTTCAGTAAGGAAGACTCTTCTGGAAGCCCGCGGGGTCCTTGGCTCTACAAAACGGTGCAAGCAGAAGACTCTGGTACACCTATAATTGTAATAAAATTCATTAAGCAATGGAAAAATAAAATAAAAGAAAATAGAAAAAAAAAAAAGAAGCCTCTGGGAGTTCCCTTAGTGGCTCAGTGGTTAACGAATCCGACTAAGAATCGTGAGGTTGCGAGTTCGATCCCTGGCCTTGCTCAGTGGGTTAAGGATCCCGCGTTGCTGTGGCTGTGGCGAAGGCCGGCAGCTACAGCTCCTGTTAGACCCCTAGCCTGGGAACCTCCATATGCCACAGGTGCGGCTCTAGATAAAGACCAAAAAAAAAAAAAAAGGAAGCCTCTGGCACTGCCTGGGGATGCTGGATCCATCTTCCAGGGTCTTCCAATTCCAGGAGTACATACATACATTTTTTTTTAATTAATGGACTTTTTGAGTAGCTTTAGATTTACAGAAAAGTTTGAATGAAAATACAAGTTCCCACATACTCCTTCCCACACTCCAGTTTCTCCTATTTTTAACATCTTGCGCTATAGGGCGGTACATCTGTTACAGTTATGAGCCGATATTGATGAATTATTATTATTAACAAAAATCCACGGTTTACATTAGGGTTCATGCTTTGTATTACATATTCTGTGGTTTCTGATAAATGTTATAGTATCATAGAGAAAATAGCTTCGTTGCCTAAAAATCCCCTACGCTCCACCTGGTAACCCCTCCCTTGCTCCTCAACCCCCAGCCCCTGGCAATCGTCGATCTTTCTCCGTCTCCATAATTTGCCTTTGCTTGAATGTCATATAGTTGGAATCATATGGTACATAGCCTTTTCAGATTGGTGTCTTTCATTTAGCTCTATTCATTTAAGGTTCCTCCATGCCTTTTGATAGCTTGAAAACCCCTGTCTTTCATCACTGACCAATATTCCAGTGTATGGATGTACTGCAGTTTGTTATCCATTCATCTATGGAAGGACATGGGACAGTATTTCCTCCGGCAATGAATAAGTGTTCCTATCACTCCACATCCTAGCCGGCATTTGGTGTTGTCAGTGTTTTGGACTTTGGCTGTCTTAATAGCAGTGATATCTTGTTTTAATTTGCAATTCCCTAATGACTTATGATAATGAACATCACATCCATCGTTGTAAATAATGAAATGAAGGAAATAAGTAATAACGTAATTTGCCTACCGTAAAAGGTGTGCTGTGCAATTATTGTGTATTTGGTATACAGGTGTCACTGTGCTTCGCTTAAGAATTAACCCCATCATTGTCACAATCAATCACTTGCTTTGGCTATTTTTTTCCTTTTGCTACCAGGAACCTGAAGAAAATCTCTAAAAATGATTTATGGTAAGTATTTCTACACACCAATGTTGCCCCTTATTTTATCTTATTTTTATCCTGTTATCTAGCTCTTTTTTCCCCTCATTCTAAAACTTCCTCACTCATTGGGAGCTGAGGAATGGAGGAGGAATTAGAGTAATAAATATGTACACACAGGCTTCTTTTTTGTTGGACCACATATTGAACTGCCTTGAGCTCCCATCTCCACCTCTTGAGTCCAACCCAAATGACAGGAGGAGGCTGACGACCCCAGAATACGTCACAGACACTGTGGAAATGCCTTGGCGCGGGACAGAAAGTTGGTTGGCTCCCATTCCAAGGAAAGAATGCACTCGCAAGGCGGTGGCCTGGGGGCAGACGCTGACGAGTGATAGAAAATGAGAACTAACCACAAAATAAATGAAATAAATAAGATAAAATGGGAGGAAATTTGCATGAAGAAATTACGTTTGCCATGACATGCCACGAATTGCTCAGCCCAGTTTTGTACACATGAGTGCCAAATAACCAAAAAAAAGACTGGAGTTCCCACTGCAGCACATGGAATCAACAGTGTCTCTGTGGGAGTTCCTGTCGTGGCTCAGTGGTTAACAAATCCAACTAGGAACCATGAGGTTGCGGGTTCGATCCCTGGCCTTACTCAGTGGGTTAAGGATCCGGCGTTGCCGGGAGCTGTGGTGTAGGTTGCAGACGCGGCTCGGATCCCGCGTTGCTGTGACTGTGGCGAAGGCCGGCGGCTACAGCTCCTGTTAGACCCCTAGCCTGGGAACCTCCATATGCTGCGGGTGCGGCTCTATATAAAGGCAAAAGACAAAAAAAAAAAAAAAAAACAGTGTCTCTGTGGATGCAGGTTTGATCCATGGCCCAGAGCAGTGGGTTAAGAATCCAGCATTGCCACAGCTGTGGTGTAGGTCTTAACTCCGTCTCAGATTTGATCCCTGGCCTGGGAACTCCATATGCCTCAGGGAGGCCAAAAAAGAAAAAGAAAAGAAAAGACTTACAGACACAAAAATGACGCAGTAATGCTAAACTATAAAGCAGGTTTGTAAGCTTTGGTTGTTACTATCAGGTACTGATTTGATTCTTATTTGAAGCCTTGTAAAGTAAGCAGGACATGCATCGTTATTCCCATTTTACTGATGAGAAAATTGAGACCCAGGATGTTTACACTGAAGAGTCAATTTAAATCTACCTGGTGCTTCCTGCTTGACTACCTGACCTAGGAGCCAGGGAGCAAAGTTTGAATGGGCCTGTTTACTAGGAAAGGAAAAGAGGAGAGTTTCTGAGAGTCAGCCCCAGACCGCTGGTGGGTTGCTCTAGGAATCTGCAATGCGATGTGACTCTGGGGCTTTCCCTGCATTTTGTATTGCTTGTGTTAACTGGTGTTTTAGGTTGAATTGTGTCATCCCTCAAAAGAATACATTGAAGTCCTAAACCCCAATACACCGCATAATGTAAATTTATTTGGAAATGGGATGGTTATAGATGCAATTAGTTAAATTAAGACAAGGTCATACAAGAGTAGGATGGGCCTTTAATCCAAGATAGATGACTGATGTCCTCATAAAAGGAGAGAGACACAGAGGGACGATGGCCATGTGAAGACAAAGAGACCTGGGGAGACACCCTATGAATATGGAGGCAGAGGTTGGAAGGCTGCATTTACAAGCCAAGGCATGGCCATGATTTCTGGCCATCAGCACAAGCCTGGAGGAAGGCATGGACCAGCTTCTCCCTCACAGTCCTCTGAAGGGAGCAGCACCATCCACCTCTTGACCTCAGACCTCCAGCCTTCAGAACTGTGAGAGAACAAATGTCTATTGTTTAACCACCAGTTTGTAGGCCTTTGTTATGGCAGGCCTGGGAAGTGAATCCAGTTGGTGTAGGCTACACAGCTGGAACCAACATGCCCAAGATAAAATGACACACACACAACAGAAGTTTCCAGTAATGGTCCAGGGTGGAGTTCCTTATTTATGGGCAGCTGTACTGCACGGACAGAGGCCTCACCATCTTTAAGAAGTCATGTCCAAGTCTGCCTGGTCCTCACCATCTCAGCCCAGGGGAACAGAAAAAAGAGCATGAGAGGTCTGATGGGTCAGGCAGAGATGACCACATCACTTCTGCTCACATCCCACTGGGAGGTAGGGGGGGACTTAGTCATATGGCTCTACCCAGCTGTAATGAAGGGATAGGAATATGATGCCCCTGGTGGTCCAGGCTCAATGATTAGAGATCCTATTTGAAAAAGAGGCCATACGCTTATTCCCAGGAAGGCTAAAATTGAGCGCCTAGGGGTACATTATCCAAGTCTTCAGCCAGTCTTAAGGGAAATGAAATTCAAGAATGGACCAGGTCAATGCTTCTGGAAAGGGAATAGGAAACTAGAGAAAATCAAGGATCATAGGAAGATAGGAAGTGTCCCAGAGGGTGTAGCCATTAGAAAACCCATGGGAATGCCCCATGATTTCATCCAAAAGTTCTAAGGAAACTTGAGAAGAGTTCTGCCCCACTGTCACCATGACTTTGCTGTGGGATCTGGTGACTTATTTCCTGTCTCTCCTAACGGTAACCTCCCACTTGAATTCCCCTACAGCCATCGTCAGACGAGGGACCCTCAGCTCAACCTGGAGGAGTTCGCATGGGCCACACTGCCTCTCGCTGACATTTGAGAATAGGCATGAGCTCCAGGCAGAGTCATCCTGCTTCCAGCCACAGAGAACTTGAGAGAGAATAAATCAGCATGGCATGGCCAGAACCAAAATCCTAAGAGAGCCCCTGGAAAGTTGACACCAGGAGCCACGAGTTTCACTGGAGAAGATTCAACTTGTCAGTTGCTTGTTTGTTTGCTTGAACCTTTGCTTTGGTGGTAAAGTGTCAAGGGGATGGGCTTGGGAGTCAGATAGAGCTGGGTTTAAATCCTCCTCTGTGACCTTGAGCCAATTATTCATCCTCTCTGGGCAGCAGTTTCCTCCTCTGCAAAAGTGAGGTGGCAATAACCAATTTACCAGGCCACTGTGCAGAGCAACTGAAACAAAATCTGGACCAAAGAAGAGTTATCTTCCTTTCCCACCACTCCCTTGATTTTGGAAGCAGTGCGGTAGACCCTGCAATGTCTCTTGCAGCAAAGGTGTGCTGAGGGGGAGACGGCAGAATCTGCACCGAGGTCAGGGCTGTGCCACATTTCACACATTCCTGAGATGGAAATGTGCATGGTTTACTGCAGAGTTTGCTCACGCTCTGCGCCTGTAATACCTCCTCACTCTTTTCCACCCACATTCCTTCCACATTCTAAGGCCCGAGCCCTCAGCCAGCTCTCCTGTGGAGCCTGCTCAAGTCTTCAGGTAGGATCGGATGCTCCCAACCTGAGGGGAGACATCCTGGGGCCGGAATTTCTGTCTCTTATTCACTGCTATATCCCCACCACTTGGGAGAGTGCCCAGGATACAGTAGGCACTCAGTTAACATCGGTTAAATGAATTGATTAATAAAACATGCCCCTCTCTGACACCCACAGCCCAACTCCTCCCATCACCATTCATTGGTTCTCTCATCCGTCAACCAATACGGGGAGCCTATCGTGCAAGGCATTGTGGGAAATGCTAAAATGGCCTGGGAGACAGACTGACCTCCACAGAAAGGCTTGCCCTCTAGGAGCTTATGCCATGTAAATAGACTTATAAAAAGAACAGCACCACGTAAGGGTAATACTATTGTACAGGTACCGTTCAGAGGAGGAGAAAGCTGCCTTCCGCTGCGGCGAAGCGATAGAAAGAACATCATCAGAGAGAAGGTTCAGATTTTAACACACCTCCCACTGCCCGTCTTGTCACTTACATTCCTGCCTGACTCCTCCAGTGGCCCACAACTCACGGGAAGTTAGTTCAGTCATTCCCACATCCTCAGAGCCCCTCCGTTGAGGGTTGGCCCTCCTTCCTGGTCCCAGCCCAGAAGAGTGACTTGAATGCAGGCTGTAGTTCAGAATGCAGCGATTGCCAATTGCCAGACAGCTACTGCTCCAGCAGAGCCCGGCGGGGTCACCGGAGGAAATGTGTCTGAACGTCTTTCCCTTTTAGAAGGACAGTAAATCGGGGAACCGTGCCAGCTCGACACAGGTCCTCATTTTCCTGCTGAGTTGGTTTGAGGGTTTTTGTTCCAATTCTGCTCCCAGAGCCGGAGGCTGAATCTTGAGGCCTGACATTTGATTCCTTTAAGTATCGTTTTCTAATTTGCAAGAAAAATACAGACATCCTCACTCCTAACCGGGCTTGCAGTACAGGCCTGGAAGGAAATGGACCTGCGTATGTGGAATCTTAGAACAGACATTTATCTATAACTGCTTGCCTATTACCTTCTTGTCAATAGCAAATCATTTTGCAAAATCTGGCCCACATCCTGTTAAACCACCCCTTGCCCCAAATTCACCTGTGCTAATGGCCCCTCAGGAATGCAGGGTCATCTGTTAAATAACATACCATTATAGCATGAACAAGGCTTCTGGCCTAAGACTGTCCATCAAGTTTCCTGTCTCTAAAAGCGTTAGCCTTCACAAACTCAGCAATCTCCGTATATAGAAACGGCAATGAATTTGGAGCAAGGACATCGGGCCAGGTCTATGGGCAACCCAAGCGGTGCCTTTTCCAGAACACCATTCTGGCTTCTCTATCCCTCACCAATCTATCCTTTCTCAGAATTTTTATTTCAATAATGACATGTTTCAAATGATTTGCCTAATGTGCTTAGCACGTGCTTGGTATATAGTTGGCACAGCAAATGTTCACTCTATCATGATCGTTTCCACATAGTCTATCTCTGATTGTATTTCTGTCTTGAATTCTGCTCTCAAAATGTCCTTTGTAAACTTCCTGAATAATCGAGAAATCTTAGCCTTTGAAAATAGGAACTGGAGTTCCCTTCTTGGCTCAGTGGCTAACGAATCCGACTAAGAACCACGAGGTGCAGGTTCGATCCCTGGCCTTGCTCAGTGGGTTAAGGATCCGGCGTTGCTGTGAGCTGTGGTGTAGGTTGCAGACGCGGCTCTGATCCCGCGTGGCTGTGGCTGTGGCGAAGGCCGGCGGCTACAGCTCCTGTTAGACCCCTAGCCTGGGAACCTCCATATGCCACAGGTGCAGCCCTAGATAAGGCAAAAAGACAACAACAAAAAAATAAAATAAAATAGGAACTTAATCTGTATTCCCCTGGGTATACACCACAACCTTAATACTATTATTGTTTTTCAATTTTGAAACCACAAGAGCATATGCATGCAAGTAATCTATAAGTATCGGGGGGAAAATGGGAGACTCCTCTGCAGCATCTAACATTAATGGGCCACACTGCAGGCATGGCGGTAATTCAGTTCAACAAGCAAATGTGTTAATTGGTATTCCTTAAAAAAACAAAACCAATCCAGACTCAGGATAAAGGAATAATAGGTAGAGAAACTAGACACCAAGGGTACACACAAGGAAAGCAGAGAACCATAGCGGACCACAAGCACATACAAATAGAATTCAAGTCCTTCATCAGGCTGATTTTAATGGAGGGCATTCCCTGCGAGTGAAGGGAAAGGTACACGGTGCATAAAACACTGTGGTAAAACAGAACCACTTCATCAGGATTGCTTTGAACTATCACAGTTCAAGAATGATGTAGGAAATGTGGAAAAGATTTAGGTTAAATTTGCACACGGGTCCTAAAAAGAAAGGGAAAACCCTCAAGTGAATTGTTTCTCTCGAGCCTGAAGAAAAGAGTGAGATTGCAGCAGTTTGCCTCTGTGAGCAGGTAAGGGGGGCGAAGAATGGTGAGCAGCTGTTCTCTGCTCCACTGAGTCACAGGATGGAGGAAACACTCAACGAGGAGAATTTAGGTTAAATGTCAGGATTAATTTCCTGACCATGAGGGTTGGTGAACGCTAAAGCCGTTGACCCGCAGATGGGACGGACTCCTTCACTGACACTCTTTCAAAGGGAAAATGAGTGAAAAAGACACTTCTGTCTTAAACAACTTTGGTGACAACTCCCTCCAAGCAGAGGGATAGAGCAGATGGCTTTTGAAACCTCACGCCCATGGAAATACGTGTGATTTTACTCACATCTGTGAGATGGGAAGTATTCGAGAAATAGCTACTACACACTTAGAAGCCCGTACTCTGCCCCAGCCCACACTTCTCTCTGCCGTGACGCTTGGGGATGAGAGAGTGTCCAGTGCCACCAATCACCACCGTTACCGAAACAAGCATCGTTAGGGACACACTCCAGATTAACCAAGCTCAGCACGCCCGGCAGTGATGTTCTGTAGCCATCCCCAAAGACAGTCCTCTTCTGTTAAACTCAGTAGGAACAAGCTGATGCTGTCCAGCCTGGGCTGAGTCTGCCTGTTTGGTGACGTGGACAGTCTTGGGGGCTGGGGCCTCAGATCCTAGTGCTGCATCTGACCCCAGTCTGCTGTGTGGCACCAGACAGACCTCGCGTACTTCCCTGATACAGTCAGTGACAGGCGCTGCCAATAGGAAGTGTTGTAAAGCAGGATCAGAAAGGACTGCAGAAAACACCAGACAATCTAAGGCGATGTGTGGAGTCTTTATTGCCCTGACGGAACCCTCTGCTGGAGAGAAGGCTGATGATTTGGGCTGAGCTGGACTGAGCTGGCAGTTCCCGAAAGCAGCACTCAGATTCGGGCCAAAGGAAGGAAAGGTTATGGTGGGGCCTTGGTTTCCTAAATGTGATGATCTCCCTGGGGATCAGCCGGTTGTAAGGAACTGGGAGTCTCAGCGCCCTCTTTCAGCTTCACACAAACACACGTTTCAGACAAAAGGTGCTTTTTTTGTTTTGTTTTGTTTTGTTTTGTTTTGTTTTTTTCTCTTAATGGATTTTATTTCAATTATAGGTGTGCATAAATCATCACAAGTCAATTTTACAGATTTTGTATCCCAAACCCCCAGTGCCACCTTACACCAGCCAGAATGTCCATCATCAAAAAGGTGCTTTTAAGATCCTGCCATTTAACCATCGATTGATCACTCTTCGAAGAAAATGATTTCCGGTTGGATCCTGGACAGAGGGAACAATGATGAGAAACATCAACGACCCAAATTCCCAGTAAGGCAAAAAAATCACTTCTTCATGAGGCTGTGCAGCTATGTTGGGGGTCCTGTGATTCTTTTTTATTATGATGATTGTTTATGAAAATACCCCCTCAAGCCCATTTCCAGTTTTAGACCTCCAGTCTGTAGAAATAATACTAGGAAACGCCCTTCCGCTTCTCCCACCCCCTTCCCGAAGAACCCTCTTCAACCTGCCTGGTTCCCCAGACTTGGTAGAAGAAAATGACCAGGATGAAGGTGAATTCATCCAAATCGGACTTAGAGAAGACTGGGAGGCCATCAGTGAAATCAACTGTCATTTAAGAACCTTTGACATGGGAGTTCCCATCATGTCTCAGCGGAAAGAAATTTGACTAGTATCCATGAGGACGCAGGTTCGATCCCTGGCCTCACTCAGTGGGTTAAGGATCTGGTGCTGTCGTGAGCTGTGGTGCAGGTCACAGATGTGGCTCAGATCCCGCATTGCTGTGGCTGTGGCGTCGGCTGGTGGCTACAGCTCAAATTCAAACCCTGACCTGGGAACTCCCATAAGCCATGGGTGCGACCCTAAAAAGACCAAAAAAGAAAAGAAAAAGAAAAAAAAACTTTGGCATGGACTTCGCATTGTAGCTCGGCAGGTTAAGGACCCAACGTTGTCTCTGTGAGGATGTGGGTTCAATCCCTGGCCTCACTCAGTGAGTTAAGGATCCAGCATTGCTGCAAGCTGTGGCATAGACTGGAGATGCAGCTTGGATCCAGTGTTGCTGTGGCTGTGGTGTAGGCCTCAGCTGCAGTTCCATATGCTGCAAGTGCAGCCATTAAAAAAATTAAAAAAAAAAAAAAACTTTGACATGAGGAAAAAGACAAGGACGCCAGAAGATGAGCAGTTAGTGCATCTTTCGCACTTCTTTTTTTAGGGTGGTATAGATAAAGCGGAGGATGGCGTGGTACACAAAGCAAAGAATCCGGAAACAGGAGAACAGAGTTCTAATCCTGGGACTGCCCCTAGCTGACTTAGAGGCCTCAACAAGTGTTGTCTGGGCTTCTGTTTCTACAACTACACGTAAAAGAGACTGGACTAGATTAGCAAAGGCAGGCCTAGTTGCCCTTGCATGTCCCCTCTAGTCAACTGACGGTGGCTGCCAGAACATTACCTTGAAAGAGATTCTAAGGGTGCATCCTAGAAAGAGTGCTGTGATCGATTAATGATGCCTGCCATGGGTGCACATGGCGCTTGTGGAACATGGGCCGTGGGTCTGCCATTCTTGAGGTGAATGAGTTTGGGGTTGCTCTCCACAGTGGTGGGATTCTGCAAAGCCTTAACAGAGTTGATCAGAGCCCAGAGACAAATCATCTTTCTCTTTCACAGATCCACCGGAAGTTTCTCCAAGCTTTAACTGCCCACTCCCCCATCTCCAAAGTGCTGGTTCTGAAATGCCTTCCTCAGTCCCACGTTGACCCCATGTCCCAACACACACCTCACTCAGTCATAATGTCACCCTGTCACTTACCATCATGAGAGACGTCATCCAGCAAAGACGGTGAATAGGGGCTAAAATATCGTTTCCTAAAACCCTGAGTGAAGATCACATGACTAAAGACCATATCACATGACTAAATGCAGCTAGAGTGGCATAAGAACAAATGAGCCATCGAGTCAGGAGTCCTGGATTGAAGCCCCAGACTTGCCATCATCCTGAAGGCTCACATGCTCCTCACTCCTGTCAAGGACCCCAAGCCCTCACTTTTCCACCCCGGTGGGTGATCTCCTTACCTGCTCCCTCTTCACGTGTGACCTGCTCTGAGAACTTTTTTATGGGAAGTAACGACCCTTTGAACTTACAACCTCAGAGCTGGAACAGAACTCAAACTTTTCCCCTGAATGAGGCTTCTGCCAGGGACCTGCGACAGGGACCAGATCACCAGGCATCCAAGGGAAGGCCAAAGGTATTCCCTCCTCTATGCCACCCAGTCGCATCCCCACTCTCTCCTGGGATAAGGGCTGCTCTTCCTGCCTGGCCCGGAGGGTCCCATGAGCAGATAGCATTGTGCAAACAGCAACAAGAAGTCATGAAAAGTGTACAGATACTGGTTCCTTCCAGCCCTGCCACCTCCCAGCTGGACTCAGCCCACTTGCCACCCCTTTCTTCAATCTCCAAACCCTTGTCCACAAGCAGAACTATACACCCTCCCAAACCCATGCCTTCTCCATCCTTCCTTCCTCACAAATCACCTGCCAGGTGTTAATGCATAATTTGTCTCTCTTTCTGCTAGTCCGCCACTCCTGGAAAGTGTCCTATTCACATTCCCTGTCCTCCAGTCTCCAGAGCCAACTGGAACAAGACCAGGCCTTCACACTTCAGTTTCCTCATCCCGACTAAAATAAACACTAAAAACTAAACTAAACTAAACTAAGAACAGCGACCCACACTGAGGGCAGGGCATTCTCATCTGATGGCTCCGTCAGATGTTACCAGCGGAGCGGCCGAGGCTGAGAGGGATTGAGCCACTCGCATCAAGTTTCTCAACAAATAAGAACTGAAGCTGGGAGGCGACCCCCAGCAGGTCGAGGCCATAGGCCCCCTCTTCATCACGATGCTGGTGGCTTCTACTGGAACCCCTGACCGTGCCCGCCTGGCAGATGGTGTGGGGAGCACATGTGACCCTTTCCTGCCCTCCCTCCTCCAGGCCAGACCCCCCTCCTTTCCAGCAAATCCCACTGGGACTTATCTGGCCCCTTCTCTATCCCATCTTTGTCTCATCACAGCCCCAATTCAAAGGCTCCAGAGAGACACCGGGGGAGATAATTTAGGGGGCTGGAAACTTCGGGCACTTAAGGTCTCCTTTCCACACTGCCATCTCTCCACAAAGGAGGGATGCCTTAGAGGGCGTGAGCAAGCATGTTTTAAGGATACAGAGACCACCTGATTCCCCCAGAGAAACGTAGGCTGGAATTTGAAGATGATTTGTAAAGGGTTTGGAGGAACTCAGAGCACGCTTGGCTATAGTGAGAAGTCAAGGCTGGCAGCTCCCTGTCCAGCATGCAGATCTCGCTGCCCAGAGCAGCTCCCCAAGGGCACTTCCGTCAGCCTGATGGGAGAGGAAGTGGCAAGGACGAGTGATGGGCAGGTGCCAGCTACATGCTGCTGCCGGGCTGGAGTTCACGTGCATCTTCAAGTTTAGGACCACCCTCAAGGTGCATGCGATCAGCTCCGTTTCACAGACGAGAACAGCGGGGCTCAGAGGTGAAGCGGCTTCCCCCATGACTCTCCCAGAGGACAAAGCCATCCTGGGGCAACACTCTCTGTTCACATCTTTCCAGGCATGCAGACAGTTAAGGGGAGAGATGGTTAACAGTCACAGGCTGGTGTAACAGGAACATGCCCATCCTAACGGGGCAAAAAGTGACCCATTCTCGCACGCTTCTCTCGCTCCCTCTCCCAGCCCCTCTCCTCCTCAGCATGGTCTTGGCTATAGATGCACAATGAGATGCGTGTCTAAGTAAAAGATGCCCCAACAGACCTGCCGACCCCAGGGCCCCTCTGGAGAGGAACGAGTGGGCTGCAGCAGCCACCACGTTCAAGAAGGGGCAGCCAATGGCCAGTGAGGACTGAGGAGGAGGTGAACTTGGAGTCAGCACTCTGGCCAGAAGCTGCCATAGCCGCCGCAGGCTACCTGCCGCCTGCCCCAGTGAAGCTAATAAAGTTGCGCCCTAATAGCCTCGAAGGTCTCCTGGGCTGAGGTCCCCGAAGGCCCGGCATCAGGAGGTGCTTTGTTCATTTATTTTAGCAAGTTTAACTCTGCATGCCTCTCGCCGCTCTTCCCTGTCTGTTTTGCAAGCTTAATAAAGTCTTCGTAATGAGGCTCCCCTTCAGTGAGGCTGTGCAGAAGTCACTGAGAAATAGGGCAAAAGTGACAGGATTTTTTTTTCTTTTTCCTTTTTTTTTTTTTTTAAGAATTATTGTGTTGCAAAAGGGAGAAGGAAGAACGAATGAACTTCTATTCCATTTAGCGACTACAACCCCCATTTCTCTAACGCCTCTCTCCCAGGGGCACCCCATTTCTACTTGGCTATTTCCAGGTTGAGCTTTTACACAGTTGCTCTCAGGACATCCCCGAAGGCTGGGCAGAGACTTCACCCTCAGGGGCAATGCCTCCTCATGGCTCTTCCTGTATGGCTAGTCCTGTGCTAGATGCTGACAAAAGCCACAGAAGAAAGAGAAGAGGCAGGGGTGGAGGCTGTCGCATGGCCCTCCTGGATGGCAAATGACAGGTGGCATCTGTGTACCTTGGGCTTCAGCACACACAGCACGGCATACGCTCGAGGCTGGCTTCAAGGGCAGCTGCAACTCACTGCAGGCAAAGGACTCTGGGGCTGATGTTCCTCAGAGGAAGCTTCTGGAACAGGGTCCTGACTTCGGTCTTGAAGGAAAGGGGAAAAGAATGAGAACGACTATTTGCTGACCGTCACGTTGCACGTATTACGTTATCTACCCACCCTGTGAGGGGAGTACTGAGATTGGCCCTATTTTTTACAGATGAGGAAAATACAGCCCAGAGAGGTTAAGCAACTTGCCCGAGGTGCCACAGCAGAGTCAGAACTTAAATTCACAACTGTGTGACTCCAAATCCCACACCTTTCTGCTCTTTCTCATAGTGGCTAAGAAATATGGGATTTGGGTTAGCAAGAGAGATCCAGCGAGAAGTTCACAGACAGAGAGAAAATGATTTAAAAAAAAATGAAAAGAGTCGAATGTTGAAAACCCAGTCTCTAAGGATGAAGGTCGGTGTGCCGGCAAAACTGACTATGAAATCTAAAAAGAGAACCCAACTGAAGTTCAAAGAACATTTCTTCCATCGAAGAGAGGTCTACTTTACCTGTCACATTAATTTCTTCGGGCCACCATAAGGAATTACCACACCTGAGTGGCTAAAACTACAGGAATTAATTTTCTCATGGTTCTGGAGGCCAGAGTCTGAAATCAAGGTTCTGGCAGCGCCATGGTCCCTGCAGAAGTTCTTGGCTGGAATTCTTCCTGCCTCCTGCAGCTTCTGGTGGCTCCTAACAGTCCTTGCCTTGTGGCAGCTCCACAATGATCCCTGCTTCCATCTTCACATGGCCGCCTCCCCGAGTCTCTCTGGGTCTCCCATGTCCTGTCTTCATAAGGACGCTGGTCATTGGATTTAGGGCCCACTCACAGTCTCATCAGCACCATACCTTGGAGTTCCCAACGTGGCTCAGTGGTAATGAACCCGACCAGGATCCATGAGGTTGCAGATTCGATCCCTGGCTTCCTTCAGTGCGTTAAGGATCTGGTGTTGCCGTGAGCTGTGGTGTAGGTCACAGACGCGGCTTGGATCCAGAGTTGCTGTGGCTGTGGTGAAGCTGGTGTGGTGCAGCTCCAATTTGACCCCTAGCCTGGGAACCTCCATGTGCCACGGGTGCAGCCCTAAAAAGACAAAAAAAATAAAAAAAAAGAATGAAAGAAAGAGAGAGAGAGACCATACCTCATACCTTAATTATATCTGCGAACACCCTATTTCCAGACATAGTCACATGTACATATCAGGAGTTAGGACTTGGATGTATCTTTTGGAGAGCACAATTCAACTCACTGCACTTTGCCATTTTGGAAAGTTAATCGAATCCACCCTGCACAGCAACCAGATCTACAGTTTAAGAAGAGATTGGTGACCTCCCAGTAGAAGGCGGAGAACAGCTCCTCCCAGCACAGAACAGAGCCTATGGGGCAATTCCCAAGGCCTCCCCCTCCATTCTTTGGAACCAGGGTCATGGGGACCAGGCGTAGCTCTCCTGCCATCCTTCCTTGTTCTGCAATGTCTTCCAGATGTGTATTTTCGAGGCTGCATGGTAGAGCAGAAGAGAACGAGCCTCTGAGTTAGCTGAGCTGAGTCTCACATCTCAAGTCTGCCACTTACTAGCTCTGTGGCCTTGTAAGTCATCTACCTGTTCTAGCCTCAGGTGCTCCAAATACAGCGCAGAGAGAGAACGGGACCTTTCTCATCAGGATGGCATAAGAATGACCAGGCAGCCCTTGCCGGCTTGCTGTGCGGTGCCTGGTGTCTATTGGCTCAAGCATCCATCAGACTTTTACCTTACACATCCCTGCAGCTGCAGAACCTAGTACTGAGCTCTGCCCTTCGAGAGCAACAGCAGGTGACTCCTGAGTCAGCTGGAGCTCTAGAATCGTGAAAGATGGAAGATGCTATGAGTTGGTTTCTCAACCTCCTTTGCTCCCTACTTCTAAACTTCCTATTCGGCAGCGGATGGAAAGCCAGGAAGACTCCCCAGTGTGCCTTCCAACTGGTGTGCTGAATGCAGTTTGGGTTCTATCAAGACTGGGAAGGCTGTAGTTCCTGTCATGGCTCAGTGGTTAATGAATCTGACTAGGAACCATGAGGTTGTGGGTTCGATCCCTGGCCTCGCTCAGTGGGTTAAGCATCCGGCATTGCCATGAGCTGTGGTGTAGGTTGCAGACGCGGCTCGGATCCCGCGTTGCTGTGGCTGTGGTGTAGGCCGGCAGCTACAGCTCCTGTTAGACCCCTAGCCTGGGAACCTCCATATGCCATGGGTGTGGCCTTAGATAAGGCAAAAAGACCGAAAAAAAAAAAATTGGGAAGTCTCCTTTGGATGTGTTTCCCGCCCCCTTCCCCATTTCCCCAGCCCACAAGGAAAATCCTGGAAAATAAGGGATTTGCACAGCAGGGTTCCAGAGTGCCTTTCTCAGCTTCCCAAGTATCAGGAGACGTGTGAGGTGGTGGAGGCAGCTTCCTGATTCCAGATTCCTGATGTTGGGATCAGAGGGACTCCATGGTTGTCGAGCCAGTGATGGCCATGCAGGGCAGTCTGACAGCACAGTGCTCCAAGAAGCCTTCCTGCTGGTCCAGCCTAGACCCTACTCCCGTCGTGCCCTTTCGATTCTTTTGTAAGCATCTAACTCCCTCTGTGAGATTTCTTCCTGCTCAAAACATCATTACCACGCTGTCTTGAGTACTGTAGCTTCACAGGAAATCTCAAAATCGAGTTCTGTGAGTCAACTTCATTCTCCTTTTCAAAAATTACTTAGCTGGGACTTCCCATGAGACTCATGACAAAAATTCCTTAGCTAGCGTACATGCTTTGCCATTCCACAAGTAGATTTTTAGAATCAGCTAGTCAGTTTCGACAACGGCAACAAAGCCTGCTGCCATTTTGAATGGGATCACATGGACTTTTGCTTAAAACATCTAGAGCTGATTTTATTTCCTGCTCTCTATCCAGGTTGCCAAAGCTCTTCCCTGACCCTTACATCCAAGCTACCCCCTCCATTCAGTTCACCTCTGGGTCCCTCATCAGACAAATGACAAAGGCAAGAACTCTTAGCCTCTTCCCAAGCCCCAAGCCATTGGCTCCAATGGGCAGCTGCTGAAATACACCTCTCCGTTTGTTCTTGGTGATGCTTGCCTTGTTCCCCACCCCCTCTCCCATCGCTTGACACTCCATTTTTCTTCCCTCATCTGGCATGCTCCCTCCCCTGAGCCCCTTCTGCCACCTATCACCTCGGCTTACAGTTAAAAGAGCTTTAAATCTACACGCAGATTTATTTTTGCCCAAGGAAGTACAGCTCTATCCATTACTCTTGCTTTCCTCTACCCCCACCCCCACCTCCACCTCGCCAGCCCGGCTCCCTGCCCCAATACACAAAGCCACAAACACTCTCCCCCAGTCCTAGAGACAGAAAGAGATGGCCAGGTCCTTCCTCTTCTAGCCTCCAATTTGCAGGCCTCGGCAGATGGGAAAATATAAGGTGTGAGGCCCCAGAAAGTTCATAAACTTTTATGCAGATTGGTTTTAGTCTGGTTCAAATTAGGCAACAAAATAGAATTTCCAGATGTTCTATTTGGAATTAACTTGGCTACAGAGAAAAGGCTACTAGGAGGAGGAGTTGGTAATAGGGTTATTTTTACATTCCAGAAAGGGAGTCACAAAAAGCATATGGACTTGATTAGAAGAGAAGAACCTGCTGGTTGGCACATTAAGAAGGCTGTTCTCATTTATTCTGGTCGAGGACACTCAAAGGTGCAATGAAACATTCTCAAGCCACTGGGAAGATAAAGGGCTGGGGTGATGGGGTTTTGTCCCAGCAGTCAGCTAAAAGCAGTGAAGTTTGGGGGCAGACGTGTGGGATTCTTCGAATATCAGTCTGATGCTCCTTAGACTTTAATGTGTATTTAATGAACCCAGAGAGGGTCTTAATAAATGCTGACTCTGATCAGTAGAGGACACCAGTGCTGCTGGTCCACAGGCCACATGTCATGGAGCAAGGCATTAGGGTGTGCAAGGGAGACAGGAAAAAAGATTCACTTGCACCAAGTGTTTTGTAAGGAGCTTCCATGGATCATACACATGTCCAAGGGCTGGAATGTACGGAGACTGAGAGGGAACATGTAAAAGTTGGACATCATCATAATCACCAGTGAAAGTGAAGCCTGGATTACTAACGAAGCAAAATTCAGTAAATAGGATCATAGATCTGACTCCAAGTTCTACAGGGACCCTGAGGAGGGAGTGGCTAATGCTGTGGGAACTAAAGGAAGTTCAAACAAGCCAGGTCTTGGGGACCATGGTGTGTCAGGAAAGAGAGGGAGGGGCATTCTTTGTGCCAAGTCCCAGGAGGCATGAAAACGCCACAACGTGTTTAGGAAGCAGTGAACTGTGGATGGAGCACATGGAGGATGAGGGAGGGGTTAGAAAAATGTATGGAAGCCAAATTGGAAAGTCCTAAAACTCTTGCTAAAGAAATTGGGTTTAGAGCAAAAAGAACCACTGGGCACTTTGAATAAAGACAAGAGTAGCTTGGGTTTCTCCTGTGATAATTGCAGAGGAGAAATGAGATACCTCCATCCTTGTTTAGGATGAGATGAGAGCGCCACGGGCCCAGGTGGCTTTGACCAAAGACCACATGGAGGCACAGAGTTAGAGCTGGTGCCCGGCCTCTGCCTTCATCTTCGTCGCTGTGTTCAAGGCCGACAGTGACTCAACTCACTGGGCAGACCCAGCCCCGCAAACACAACAGAAAGGCAGGTGTCTGGGACTCAGAAAAGCAAGCAGAGAAGGAAGAAAAGAAGGACTCTCAGCGTCAGGATTAAAGGGCTGGGCATTTTCATTCAACAGGCCCACACTGTGCACCTGGGCAGGGTCCTCCACGTCCTCTGGGAAAGAGTCCACGTAGAGGTGAGGACAGGTGTCACCAATATGTGCCTCAATAGAAGCGACCAGGCGCTGGGTAGGCACCAAGGCATGTCGGCCCAGTGGGCAGGAAGACGATGGAATCCTGACAGAGGCCAAACAGGTCGTCCCGTGGTTAAAGGTTGAGGAGCAGGAGGAATTTAGCCAGGCAAAGAAGAGGAACAGTTCCAGCATCTGGAACAAATAAAAATACAGGGCCTAGGGGTCTACAGCCCATTCAGCATGGAAGGGACAGTGGGGCTGGGAGTAGGTTGGGGCTGGCAGGAGATGAGTCTTAGGCAGAGGCTAGATCTTCAAGGGTTTCTGGGGTCAAAGTGTTAACACAGGGGAAGACTAGCCCAGTGGGGTCCCATCCAGCAGAGCTAGTCAACAGTAGGCATGACAACAGTAGGTCCTACCCAGAAGGGCCTAGAAGCTACCTGTGCCAGGGCCAGATGGGCCAATTTGCACCATCCAGGCTGGGCTGTAGAGGCCTCGTGAGCTGGGCCAGGACTCCGCCAAGCACCCTTCAGTGTATGCTTTGGCGGACACCGGGGTTGTGTCCTGGTCCTTTTAAGGCCACCTCAAGCAGCATCCTTATCCCTGCTAGCACTTCTAGCCTAGCCAAGAAGTGGGAGCACGAGTAGCTGGCTCCGGTGAGGATTCCTCAGGTTACACCCCTCCAGTCAGACAGACCTCCCCACTGACATCAGTTGATGTCAAAGTGTAAGATTTCTGGAAACCTGAGCTTGATTGGAGCATCAGAAGCTAGGTGAATCACAAAAAGTCTACAAATAATAAATGTTGGAGAGGATGTGAAGAAAAGGGGACTCTCCTACATGGTTGGTAGGAGTATAAATCGGTAAAAGCATTATGGGAAACAGTGTGGAGGTTCTTCAAAAAACTGAAAATAGAATTATCATATGATCCAGCAATCCCACCCCTGGCATATATATGGAAAAGTTGAAAACTCTTAACTCAGAAAGCTACATGTACACCAATGTTCACTGCATCACTACTTATAATAGCCAAGACATAGAAGCGACCTACATGTCCATGGATAGATGAATGAATAAAGAAAGCATGAGCTATACACACACACACACACACACACACACACACACACACACACAATGGAATGAAATATTGTCATTTGCAGCAACATGGATGGACCTAAAGATAATCATACTGAGTGAAGTAAGTCAGATAGAGAAAGACCGATATTATATGATCGCTTATATGTGGAATCTAAAAAAAAAAAAAAAGATAATAATGAACTTATTCCCAGCACACAGAAACAGATTCACAGACATAGAAAACAAACTCATGATTACCAAAGGGGCAATGGGCAGGGAGGAATAAATTAGGAGTTTGGTATTAACAGATACCCACTACTCTATATAAAATAGATAAACAACAAGGTCCTACTATATAGCATAGGGAAATATATTTAATATCTTGTAATAAACAATAATGGCAAAAATCTGGAAAAATATATATATACACACGCTTTGAATCACTCTGCTATACACCTGAAGCTGACACAACATTGTAAATCAACTATACTTCAATTAAAAAAAAAATAAAAATTGAAAAAAAAAAGCTAGATGAATCATTCCAAAGTGTTGCTGGTCTAAAGGGACAAGGAAGAGACCTGGGAGTAGTCACAGCAAAATGGAGATGAGGGGCTTGATGTCAGGGCCACGAGGCACAGAAACAAGGCAGAGGGAAGTAGGCGTCAGGGCCGGTAAGATCTGAGCACTTCCCGGTGGGGCAGGGGCCCAGAAAGGCCTCACCTGGACAAAACAGTGAGGACAGGAGGAAGAAGGGGAGAGTGACACAGAGCAGTCCAGGCAAAGAGCTGCTGCCACTCAGCATCCCAGCTGTTCTGAAAGGAAGCCCAGGTGAGACTGGAGGGGAGAGTCCCAGGTCTGAGTCCCGTGCCTGCACAAGACGAAGGAAGATTCTCCAGGTCCAAACACCCCACACACCTGCTGATGTTAAAGGAGAAAAATCACTCTGAAATTTCTTTAAATGGTAGGGAAGGCTTGCTTCCAAACTATTGCCATTGGTGTCAAGACCATCACAACAGGGGAGAGAGAGTGGGGTGAACTCAAATCCAAGAACAGCAAGTCAGCTGAAGAGAGATAGCAGAGTAAGGATGGGAAACCCCTAAGAGGCATCACAGGGAGGGGGCTTCTGCTAAACCAACTTGACAGGATTCTCACTCAACACAGGCCAGGGAAATCAGACAGGGATGGTGGGGGATGAGAAACTGGACCGCACAGCAAGGGTGGAGGGTCCTCTCTAAACTGACTTACAAGGATTCTTACTCCAAGTGGGCTTAGCAAGTCAAAGAGGATCCAATGACAAGGTCTACTAAAAAAGGGGTTCAGAGAGAGTTCCCACTGTGGTGCAGCATGTTAAGGATCTGGCATTACAGATTCAGTCCCTGGCCTGGAAATTCCCATATGCCACGGGTGCAGCCAAATTTAAAAAAGAAAAAAAAAAAAAGACTCAGAGAAGTTTCACAAAAGTTTGGTCAAGGAGAAAGTTCGTCACTGTATCTGAAGGAGGACCCCCTCCCCCAACAGAACTCATGTAGGGCCCAAAGGTCCCTGGAGTCGGTCCCTTGGAGGAAGACATGGCCTGCCTGGAACATGAGGCTTCTTCACTAAAGAATGGGACCTGACAAGTGGGGCCAGCATTTCAAGGGTCCTCAGATGCTTCATTGTTTGATGTGCTGAGTATCCTTTATGCCAAGCGTGGAGTAGCAATGCCCCCAGCAGTACCTTCCAGCCTCAGAAGACCCAGCCCAGTCACCACACCCTCTTCCCTGCAGCCCAGCCTCTTCCTTTAGACCCTGGCCCCTGCGAGTGACACATCCTGCTGGTGGGCCAAGGATCAAACACTGGCCAAGTGAAGGAAAGGCATCAGGAGACATGGAAAGGCATCAGAAGTGTCTCGGAAATCACGTAATCAGACTCCCTCATTTTAAGATGAAGGCACTTGAGGCTGAGAGCAGAGCACTGGCTCGTCCAGCCAGAGGGACACAGAGACTGGCCGGATTAGGGTGTGCTGATGAACCCAGGCTTGCTGAAAACTCCCACTTAACAAGTACTTACTCCATTCTAGGCCCCTCCACGAAGCACTGAACACAAATAACACAACTTTTGCAGCCACCCTTGATTGACCACCAGCTCTGTGCCTGACACTTGACAAACGTTATCACATTAGATCTTTACAACTAACTTGCAAAGAAGTGATCACTATCACCGTTTGAGGAAGCAGGGGGTTCAAGGATGCAAAGCAATGTGGCCAAGTCACACAGCTGTGTTTGCACCTAGGCTAGCCCAATTTGAAATGCTCAGCCTCTTTTGCAAATGTCATGCCCTGCAGCAGCGACAGCAACTCTTCAGGTTGGTATTATTCTCCCGTTTTTTGATTGATAACAACACTCAGGCTCACTGAGATGGAATAACCAGCCCAAGGTCACAGAGTTCACATGATAGGATGAGGCCACGCTCTTCCTCCAGCACCAGTGTGGCCAGAGCCCTGAGCCCTCTGCCTTCTGGGGGGCAGGGGGCAGGGAACATTCAGGAAGGCCTGACTGGGCTCTGAGTCACTTCATTCCATCTTGGGGTCCAAGGCAGAAGCAGGTCGGCACGGCGCCATCTTCTGGGGGTTGTGAGGCTGTGATCCAGAAGGAATCCTCACTAGAGCCAGATGATTTGAGTCTGGTGTTGACTAAGGCCACCAGTGTGCCTGAGCGTGGCATGTGTGTCAGGGCCATGGGAGGAGACTGGGCTGGCATTGAGACTGGCAGAAGAGCATGCCCCCAGCACATTTTTGTGGAATGCTGGGGCACAAAATTGGGGTGCAGAAACCAGATGGCATTACCGAAACTTCTCCTTGACCAAGGTCCATTCCCCAGCCACACTGCTGCCCACGTGAGTCCTGTCCAGAACCTTCTCTGCTTCCCTACTGCCTGCAAACTACATCATAGCTCTTCACCACGACATTCAAGACTCCCTCACAGCAACACATTCACACACATGCACACACACACGCGCACACACACATGCACGCACGTGCACACACACACAAGGCATGCCTACACTTAATGTTCTCATGTCTGCTTGGTTCTTAGTTCCTTAATATACCTCAATCTTTCCTGCTTCTGGGGCTTTGCTGGTGCTGCTTCCATGGCAAGAATTCTCCTCCCTCTTCCTCTTCTTGCTGAAAACCCACTCAGTACTTCAAGGCTCATCTTGAGCAGCTCCGCTTGGGATCATTCTATGTCCCCTCATTGGAATAATCCATTCTTCTTCCAGACTTTTCAGAGAGTACTACTCAGACTCACTTCTGAATTCTCCCTGGGGACCTGGCCCTCTGGTTCTCCTAGTTTAGAGAGAAAATCTGGGTCAAGTCCATCTCCGTGGTCCCTTGTATCAAACACTGTTTCTGGAAGACAGTAGCAGCTTATTAGCATCTGTTGCCATTGAACCACAGTGTATTCAAAACCTGTGTATGTCCTGCCTGGCCACTTGCAGCCCAGGTTGATTCATTGCCAGGGTAAACCAGGAGGCTATCTGGCCGGCAGATCCCAGACACAACATGACATGCCCTTGGAGTGAGTTCTTAGCCATTTGCTAGTAAAACAAGAGTTACTTGTAAGCAGTGATATGCTGGTAAGTGTTTAACACCTAACTCTCCAGGAAAAAGAAAACCCTGATTTGTAGCATTTGCTAATTTCTGCAGTATAAATATAGTCACCTTAGCTGATTTCAAGATACCAAATGACATCAGAAATGCTAACAATAGGCTCTTGTGAGCAGGTAAAGAGCCAGGCCCCTCACGTTCAGGCCTCACTACTGTCTATGCATGGGTATTTCTGATAATGACTTTGGCTTCCTGGATTGTACTGTAGAATGTCTCTTTCTCCTATCTTATTCTAAGATCCTCCACTGTCTTTCTCTAAGCCACCATTATCAATGGTGTAAACTCTTTCAATAGCCTCCTGTCTGCTCTTGCACTTTCTTCTCTTATTCCCATCCAGATGGAGTGAACTTCTTAGCACACAATTTGATCAGGTCAGTCCCTGGGTTAAAAACTTTCAGTGGTTTTCCATTTCTATTAGGACAAACTCCAAACTCATTACCACTGCCCATAAGGCCAGTTTGACCTAGCCACCGCTGGCCTCTCCAGCTCTCCACACTAGCCAACTTTGGTGTCTTTGAGCCAAGCTTCTCTTCAACTCTGGGGTATGGCACGTGCTTTGAATCTTTCTACATTGCTCTTCCTCCTCCATTTTCTCCATAAGTAATACCTACTCATCCTTCAGACCTCACTCGAAGGTTTCTTCCTCAGAGATACATTCAATGCCAGTGTGGTCTACCACAGAACCCGGATTTTTAATTTGTGGTTCCGATCCTATTTGTTTTTTTTTAATTAAAACATAGTTGATTTACAATGTTGTGCCAGTTACCACTGTATGACAAAGTGACCCAGTCAAACATGTATATGCATTCCCTTTCGCGTACTATCTTCCATCATAGTCTATCCCAAGAGACTTGCTGTGCTGTACGGTAGGACCGTATTGCTTATCCATTCTAAATGTAATAGTTTACATCTACTAACTCCAAACTCCCAGTCCATCCCACTCCTATTCCCCTCCCCCTTGACAACCACAAATCTGTTCTCTATGTCTGTGAGTCTGTTACTGCTTTGTAAATAGGTTCATTTTTGCCTATTTTACATTCTACATATAAGCGATATCACATGGTATTTGTCTTTCTCTTTTTGACTTATTTCATTGAATATAAGGATCTCTAGTGGAATCTTTGTTGCTGCAAATGGCATTATTTTGTTGTTTTCATGGCTTAATAGTATTCCATTGTGTATAATGTAACACATATTTTTTCTTTAATTTTTTTATTCTAATTGATTTACGTTCTGTCAATTTTTGCTATACAGCAAAGTGATCTAGCTATACATATATCACATCTTTTTCTCGTATTGTCTTCCATCATGTTCCATCACAAGTGATTGGATATAGTTCCCTATGCTGTAAACAGGACCTCATTTCTTACACACTCCAAATGTAATAGTTTGCATCTACTAACCCCAAACTCCCAGTCCATCCCATTCCCTCCTCCTCCCCCTTGGCAACCACAAATCGGTTCTCTATGTCTGTGAGTCTGTTTCTGTTTTTAGATAGGTTCATTTTTGCCGTATTTTAGATTCCACATGTAAGTTATATCATATGGTATTTGTCTTTCTCTTTCTGACTTACTACAGTAAGTATGAGAATCTCTAGTTCCATCCATGCTGCTGCAAATGGATTATTTTGTTCTTTTTATGGCTGAGTAGTATTCCATTGTGTATATGTACCACTTCTTCTTAATCCATTCATCTGTCGATGGACATCAGGTTGTTTCCATGTCTTGGCTATTGTGAATAGTGGTGCAATGAACTTAGGGGTGCATCTATCTTTTTGAATGGAAGTTTTGTCCAGATATATGCCCAGGAATAGGACTGCTGGATCATATGATAGTTCTACATTTATTTTCTGAGGTATCTCCATATTGTTTTCCACAGTGGTTGTACCAACTTACATTCTACCAACAGTGAAGGAGGGTTCCTTTTTCTCTACACCCTCTCCAGCATTTGTTATTTGTAGACTCATGGCCATTCTGACTGGTATAAGTTGATACCTCATTATAGTTTTGATTTGCCTTTCTCTATTACTGATGTTGAGCATTTTTTCACCTATCTCCTGGCCATCCATATGTCTTCTTTGGAGAAATGTCTTCTGCTGCCCATTTTTAGATTGGGTTGTTTGTTTTTTTGTTGTTGTAGAGTTGTATGTGTTGTTTGTGTATTTTGGAGATTAAGGCCTTGTCAGCTGCACAGTTTGCAAATATTTTCTCCCATTCCATAGGCTGTCTTTTCAGGTTTTTTTTTTTTTTAATGGTTTCCTTTGCTGTGCAGAAGCTTGTAAGTTTGATTAGATCCCATTTGTTAACTTTTGTTTTTATTTCTATTGCCTTGGGAGACTGACCTTAGAAAACATTTTTACAGTTTATGTCAGAGAATGTTTTGCCTATGTTCTCTTCTCTGATCCTATTTGCAATCATACATTTATTTGTACGGTCCTTTGTTTAACATCAGCTTCCCCCACTGGACTATAAGCTGATGGAGAGCAGAGACCATGTTGGTCTTACTTACTCTTGGATAGTCAGCATTTATTTTATTTTATTTCATTTTATTTTATTTTATTTATGTGTTTTTCTTTTTCTCTTTTGGCTGCCCTACAGTATATGGAGTTCCCAGGCCAGTTCACATCCGAGCCACAGTTGCGACTTAAGCTGCAGCTGTGGAAATGCTGGATCCTTAAGCCACTGCTCCAGGCCAGGGATGGAACCTCTGTCCCACCGCTTTCAAGACATTTCTGATCCCATCGCACCACAGTGGGAACTCTGTGGATATTCAGCATTTAGTATAGAACCAGACAATGGTAGAAAATAAATATTTGTTATTGAATTAATAAATTAATGGTCTACAAGTCCAAAGAGATAAGCAAGGTCCTCATGGTTGGCCATTCCCAGCATTTATCTTTTAGGAAAGAGGAAGACCCTCAGAGAGAAACTTAAAACTAAGAGGGCAGGCATGAGACCAGCAAGAGAGCCCACACATCTTTTGCTATCTCTAGGGCATTTGTGTTTTGAACTTGAACTTTGAGGAATCGAGGACTCTAGACACATGTCCTGGTGGCTGGTAAGGAGGTATGACCTGTAAAGGTGGTTATACCTATAATCTAGGTCCCCTAAAGTCCCTGCTTCATTCTCCAGACTCAGAAAGAGTGGAGGGATTTAAGTTGGCTAAGTGGAAATTACAGAGCCTGGAACCTCGAATCATCTACTTTTTTTTTTTCCTTTTAGGGCCGCACCTGCGGCATATGGAAGTTCCCAGGCTAGGGGTCGAATCAGAGCTACAGCTGCTGGCCTACACCACAGCCACAGCCATGCCGGATCTGAGCCTCTTCTGGATCCTATACCACAGCTCACGGCAACACCAGATCCTTAACCCACTGAGCAAGACCTGGGATCAAATCCGCATCCTCATGGCTACTAGTCAGGTTGGTTACTACTGAGCCACAACAGCAGCTCCTCGAACCTTCTACTTTTGTGATGGGATCAGGAAAGGAATGTATTTTCGGGTTAAGTATGGGCCAAAGAGTGAAAAAGGAACCAGTCCTTCCTAAGTTACTTCTAAATGGCAGTGGGGAATTAGCAGAAGAACTCAAGAGAATACTAAGTCTCAGGATTTGGTCCCCCTATAGCCACCCACATGCAGAGATGCCCTCCAGGGCCAACCTGGGAGGATCTGGCCTTGGTTTTTATGAGGCATAGCAGGAAGTGTCTCTGTGGTCCTGTGGCCTATAGTTTCTGATCCTTCGCTCTGAGGGCTGCAAATCCGTGAAGGCTGCTGCATTTGGAGCTGGCCAACATTAAGTGGCCAAGTGTAGATGCAAGTGCCTCAGGCAATGACCTCTAAAGCAACTGCGCACTGGCCTGGTCAGGGTGACCACGTGGTTCCTGGGAAACAAGGAGACTGGAACACTAGAAAGGAGCTCGGCTGCCGTGATGCTCACAGATGGAGATAGGGAGTGGCCGGCAGAGAGGCCAGACCCAGTAGCTCTGCCAGGACTCAGAGGAGTTTCAAGAGCCCCCGCTCCCATCATGCTGCTCAAATCACCCTCTGTCCTAGGAAGTGAGCTGTCAGCAGGGAGAAGATGCCACAGGAGAACCCACGCCCTCTCAGAGGCTGCCCAGAGATCCTGCCATATAAACCCTGATCAGCAGCTCTCTCGCTCCCAAATCCCTTTACTCATCCAATGCCCAGCCCAGGTCCACCTTCCCACAGTCCAGCCCACTGTCCTTAAACTCTGCCCCATATCAGCTGCAGTGCATATCATTCTGGAGTTGTCTTCAGTTCAATCACCGCTGGAGAAGGATGTGTGAAGAAAGAATAGGAAACGCTACTTGTGTTTATTATCTGTCTAAAGAGTAACACAAACTTTACAAGCATCTAATTCAAGGTCAAGTACTGTTGCCCTCACTGAGTCTTTACGTCACACCCTCACGTGTCACGTGGTACACAAAGAATTCAGAAGGGACAGAGGCTGGTCCACGATAAGGTGGGAATGCTGGTGGCTCCCTCACTGCTTTGATTGCTTCTGCATCTTGTGACATAAACCGTACACGTGGAGGGGGAGGGATAAATTAGGGGGTTGGGACTTACATATACACAGAACTATATATAAAATAGATGGGAACAAGGACCTTCTGTATAGTCTGGGAAATTTACTCAGGACTGTGTAATAACCTACACAGGAAAAGAATCTGAAAAGAAATGGATATACCTATATGTATAACTGATTTACTTTGCTGAACACCCGAAATTAACACAACTTTGTCAGTCAACTATATTCCAGTAAAAATTTTTTTTAATCTTTTTGCTTTATCTAGGGCCACACCTGTGGCATATGGAGGTTCCCAGGCTAGGGATCTAACAGGAGCTGTAGCTGCCGGCCTACACCACAGCCACAGCAACGCGGGATCCGAGCCGCGTCTGCAGCCTACACCACAGCTCACAGCAATGCCGGATCCTTAACCCACTGAGCGAGGCCAGGAATCGAACCCACAACTTCATGGTTCCTAGTCGGATTCGTTAACCACTGAGCCATGACGGGAACACCCCAATAAAATTTTTTTTTTAACTTTAAAAATGGGAGCTCCCATCGTGGCTCAGCGGAAAAAAATCTGGTATCCATGAGGACGCAGGTTCGATCCCTGGCCTCGCTTAGTGGGTTAAGGATCTGGCATTGCCATGAGCTGTGGTGCAGGTCACAGACACGGCTTGGATCTGGCATTGCTGTAGCTGTGGTGTCTGCCAGCGGCTACAGCTCCAATTCGACCCCCAGCTTGGGAACCTCCATATGCCACGAGTACGGCATTAAAAAGACCAAAAGAAAAATTTTTTAAATAATAAAGGGAAAGTTATGGATTACACCATCTTAAGTAGTGGAATGTTGACTTTGTAATGAGATGTGGACTGGTCATGAAAATCTTTTGTTTCATATGAGGACTGTAGGTTTTCTTAGGAGAAAAGTACTTTTTAAAAACTATCGATTTTAAGGTAAGTTAGTTTTCTTTTGCAAAAAGAAAGTGTTCTAAATTTGCTGGACTTTTCTGTGATGAAACCAGCTATTGGAGTCTAACAGCTGGAATATTCTTAATTTTTTTTAAATCTACCCTTTTCAGATAAAAGTAATATTTTAATGAGGAGTGATAAATAATTTTTTTGCCAAAGTAATATATGCTATAGAGCAAGTACTTTGAGCACAGATATTTGGAAATGTTTCCATCACTGTGATTTTGTTCTCCAAGATAATATATGAATACTTTCTTCTTAAAAAAGCTCTAGTATTTGCACTTTAAAAAAAAAAAACTTGGAAACAATTTCTAACCTATTTAAAATTTTTCCAAAAGGAGAGCTTCAGTGAATCTTGAACCCATTTGTTAAAAATACAACTTTTGATTAGTTTACAAGAATTGACATTAAGGAAGATGGAAACTGACTAGCTGACTAGATGAATTTCAATAAAAACCTTTGCATAATTGCTGGATGGGATTTTTTTCAAATGAGCATCTTGATTTAGTAAGCACAGCCAACATTGCATTTCTCCCATTTGGATCTCTATATCTTTATAAAGATTGTTTTTAAAGCTCTGACAACCATTGAAACTAAACATGTTTAAAAAACTAAACTTGGAACAAGAACTTTGAATCCAGTGGTCTATTACACAGGGTTAAACCAGCATTAAAACATATTCAAATACATTTCTCTAAAACTAATAATAATTTTGAATGAGAACAAAATGTCTTTTTGTCTTTAACAAATAAAATTTAATGTACCTTTATGACACTCATTTTTGCTTCTATAGTATCTATTTTCTTTTGTGTTTATTTTTATATATAGTTTCTTTTGTCCTATTGATAAATACAATCTTTTAAAATTTTTAAGTACTAAATACTTGTTTTTAGCTCACTCTCATTAGTCTCTAATTTTGTGTACGTCTCATCTTGAACACAACACTAGTGCAGAAAGAGATATATATGTTTTTTATCTTTACTACAGTATAGTTGCTTTACAGGGTTGTGTCAATTTCTACTGTACAGCAAAGTGACACAGTCATACTTACATACACATTGTTTTTCTCATACCATCTTCCATCATGTTCTGTCCCAAGAGACTGGATATATTCCTCTGTACTGCATAGCAGGACCGCGATGCTTATCCATTCTAAATGTAATAGTTTGCATCTACTAACCCCACACTCCCTGCACATCCCACTCCCTCCCCCTCCCCCTTGGCACGTAGGGTTTATAATAAGTCCTCATAATGGGATACCGATGGTGCTGTGTGATCAAGGTGTAGGTACAGCGATCCGTCCTGAATGACAGGAGTGCCTCGCTTTACCAGTAGACCGAAGGCTCCTTGGAGACAAGAGAGAGTGAGCTAATTCTTCCACAGCTTCTCTGTGCCACCAACATTTGGCCATTGTTGGGCAGGAAACGTTTGTTGAACGGAGCAATGACAGAGCGGTGACATGAAAGGATGGATTCCGTTGTTGGGGAGGCTGGGAAGATGCCATCCCCTCCCTGGAATTCCACTGGCCTGGGACTCAGAAGACCTGGTTTTGCCACCAACTAACGTATTGCTAATTTTTTCCTTTGCTACAAAACTTTTTCCCAAACTTAAGGCAATGCACATGCCAATAGGATTTTTGCCATTTTCTCATAATCCCTATCCTCTAATTAACTTAATACTTCTCTTTTAAATAACTCGCTTTTTTTTATAAGCCTTACCCTAAATAGCATGAAGTCCTGGGATCAATGAAGTTGTTATTTTTGTCCACTACACACTGAAATAAATAGCAGCTATTAAAATATAAAATGTTCATATTAGCCAGAATGCATGCACCATTCTTCAGAAAACACAGAGCTGGATGGTGTTTCTAAGGTCCATTAGGCTCTGAGCCCTATGAGGCTGTAATTCTATGATCCTCTGACTTCCCTGGGGCTCCCAGTCTGGGCACCAAGTTGGGACTGAGGGTCCCACCTTATTTCCTACACTTGCTTGTGACCTCAGACAAAAGTTTGGGGATAAAAGTGAGATCATTTTTATTACAACATGACAAGCTCTGTCTTGCTGTCAACCACTTCACGTCAGATGATACTCCATGATACTCCATCCATGGATCTCTGATGATATTTTTCTTAAACTGCGAGTTTTTAACTCAAAGCTTCCTTTCTACCTCCAAGCACTGGAGCGACACTCAGAATCATACCGCCAAGACTGCAGACTCTCTAAGTGAAGTGATGAAAGACGGAGCCTCATGCTTAGAATCAGGGGACTGGTGACTGGGTCCAGCTCACCAGTGACCTTTGAGCAGTGTCACTCTGCCCAAGTCACCTAAAGCACCTCAGGCATGAATCTGTGACTGGTCCCATCCCCTGAGTGAAGGATGGAGACACATGACTATTCTTGCCTGAAAACGCCCTGCCACTCCTATTTATATGACAAATGCTGATCTGCTCCAGGGCTTGTGCTGAGCATGGGAGACTCAGCAGCAGCCAAAACAAAGAGCTCTCTCCCCGTGGAAAATACAGTCTACGAGGAGGACTCAGACAACGAAGATGCGACATCATCAAAAGGTGCAGGATCTTAGGATGTGGAGAAAAATAAAACAGGGTAGGGAGATGGGGACTTTGAAAGAGTCAGGGACTCATTCTTCTCCGACCCGCTGTTCCCCTCCACGTCCTTCCTTTCATTCTACTTCCTTCTCCCTCCGCCCTCACCTCCAATTTCTAATCCCCTTCAGGCGTAAGGTCCCATTACTCAGGTCACAACTAATAGCATAAACAATCCACCGGTCCCCAGTCCCAGACATTGTGATGTTTCTCATCTGGTCCTTGTCAAACAAGCTATTAGCCTGGCCCTGAACTGAACCAAGACAGACCTGGAACCTCCAATCCAACAACAACTGAAGCAAAAGTCCAAGCAGCCAGCTTGTAAGACCTGGGTACGTTGCTCTCTAGAATGAACATGAAACATGGAGGGGGGACTTGGTTATTTCCAAAGGTCCTTCTGGCACTAAAATTCCTCAGCTGTAATTTTCAACAACAAATAATAATGCAGAACATACTGAGAAAATCTGATCATGCCTAAAACCTTAATGATGCTCCCAAGATCCCGTAATTGACATTAACCCTGAAATGGGGACAGAAAATGGAACTGACATAGCCCCCAGAGCTACCACTGACCTCAGTGTTCTTGGGAAAACATTCACTATTGGACATACAGCACTGTCAACGTTAAATGACTGTTATCTGCCAGGCACTGTGCCAGATACTCATTTAATTGTCCCCATAGTCCTATAAGAGTTAGCTTAGACTTTCACAGCACTTTACACAAGATGAAAAGCCTAGTAGCTTCTGCTGGCTCTTGCCTTCCCTGACTGCACCCTGCCTCCTGCCTATCCAGAAGAAGGCTGGGCTTCTGGGTCAGAGGTCACACACTGGAGGCCCTGCATCTGACCCACATATATGTTTGGTTTGGCTGACATATGGAGTTGGCCTATACCGTATTTTCAGAAGATAATCAACAATAACCAGTTAATTTCACACTGCAAAAACAAACAGGGGAGTTCCCGTTGTGGCTCTGCAGGTTAAGAACCCAATTACTATCCATGAGGATGCAGGTTCAATTCCTGGCCTCACTCAGTGGGTTAAGGATCTGGCATTGCCACGAGTTGCAGTGTAGGTTGCAGATGAGGTTTGTATCCTGTGTTGCTGTGGCTGTGGCATAGGCCAGCAGCTGTAGCTCTGATTCAATCCCTAGCCTGGGAATTTCCATATGCTACAGACGTGGCCCTAAAAAGAGAGAAGAAAAAAAAGTCTAGTTTCTTTAGAAAAATCTGAGACTTGAGGCCACATTTATACCTGGCATTGGCTGGGGCTGAGCCACAACTGCCCCATGAGACAAAGCATGGGCACACCAGTTTGCCACAGACCCCACTGCTCTCTATTGCCTCTGGGCCAGGCCCCTTCACTCACTGAAAATACTTAACTGGCCTAGTTCCAGATTCCAGACCTCTGTTCCAGACTTTTGTCCAATGCTAGAGGATGTCAGGATCCACTGAATAATGGGACATTGAAATGTTCTTGGTCAAGTGAGACAGAGTGAATGTACATTAAATTTATCCTGGACCTAGAAATGAAAATAGTACTAGCTACCCTCCATGGAGGGCCCAAGCACTGTGAAAAGTGCTCTTATGGTTCTTTTTTCTTTTTTTTTCCTTGACTGCCCCATGGCATGTGGAGCTCCTGAGCTAGAGATCACATCTGAGCCATAGTTGTAACTTAAGTCAACACTGGCAACACCAGATCCCTAATCCACTGTGCTAGGCTGGGAATCGAACGCTGCATCCCAGGGCTCCCAAGACACGGCCGATCCTGTCGTGCAGAGTGGGAACTTCTCATGTGTCATTTTTATTTTGTCCTCCCGGCAACCCCCACTTCCAGAAAGGAACATAGAAATTCAAGAGTGGTTAAGTGACTTGTCCAAGACTGCACCTTCCGTGTTTTGAGCCCAGACCAGCCCTGCTCTTCCTTAAGCCAGACTTCCCCTCACTCCCCATCTTGCATGTATCTAGTCCTTTCGACTCTTCTAAGATGTGAACTCTCACTCCATTATTAAAATCAGGATTTGGTTCTAAATTAAATCATCTTTAAAGATATGTTGACTCTCCTGGTTTGGGGGCAAAGATGGCAGGGGGCTGAGCAGCCAGGCAGAGGCAGGGCTAGAGGCAGACAGAGAAAGCCCTGCAACTGTTGGGCCATGTCAAATTTGGGAGTGTACGTGAGACCCATCAACAAGCGTGCCTGTGTCTTTTGCAAGACTTCAGACATTCCAGGCCACCAGGCTGATCAAACCAATTTAACGGGGCTAGGGGTGAGGGTGAGCTCAGATTTGCTCAATGCTAGGCTGTGTCTGGGCGTGCAAAGTCGCACATTTCTCACTGACTGGTCACTACCACCGCAGCAAGGAGAGAATTAAAGAAAAATGCAAAATGAAAACCGCACATGTCTCTGGTGTTAGATTGTCCCGCTATTTGCTGGTTTGTTTGGTAATAGATGATCCTCTAGAATCTGCTGTCCCAGCCCCAGTCTCATCAGGAGAGCCTTCCTTTGATTCAGTGTGTCCTTACTGAGGGTGGCTTTGCGCCAGGTGTGTGCAGAGGATGACTCGGACGTGGTCCTTGCCGTAGGAGAGACTCCAGGCTACAGGAATCAGACCAACACGGGAGCAGAGTGTTCTGGGTGCCCCTCCAAAACTCTGAATGAGGCGCTGGGTCAGTCCGCCTCGAGCTGTGTGACTTTGGCAGCTTGAAAACCACTCTGGGACCCGCTTTTCCTCTCTCCGAAAGGACGACCATGGAGCCATACAAGTTCGTTGTGAGAATGACCTCCCCCGGCACCAGCAGGTACCAGTTCTTCTCTTTCCAATCAAAAGGGAAACCCCGCCCCCACCCCAACGAGGGGCACCCAGAAACCCTCAGGCACTGGGATCTAAGGAGGTACCCGGTGAGTCAGCATCCTCAAGGAAGGACCCTAAAGTCTGCAGAATCAAAAAGAGGGCCCTGAAAATAGCCAAGAGGGTTAAAAAAGAGGTGAGGGGGTTCAGCAGCCTTCTGCAAAGAATATCCAGAAGGGCAATGTAGATTTTAATTCAGCGGCACGTCTAGGTTTGAGTGCCTGCCTCCTCGGCTGTCAGAGAGGGAGCCAGAAAGACCAAGACACATCCTTCTCCCTCTCCCAGCAGTTGGACCCTAGACTGGTGAGATCTCTGGGGACTCAGCTGGTCAGGCTGTGGCTTGCTTACCATGCAGATGCCCCAGCGAGGTTGTGATAGAGGCGTGACCCGGCTCTAGGTCCCCTAACATAGAGCATCCCTTGTGTTCTTCAAAGCCCACCCACCACCCCACCCTTGCTCCACCCTCAAGCACTTCCCTTGACCCTGAAGCTACCCCAGGGCCCTCCAAAGCCCTCAGACCTCCTAGGATCATGCTCTCAACCAAACGCTTTGAGAGCAACATCCGTTCTGCCTGTATGGTACACTAACTGTTTCATTTGCCCTCACACAATAGGAGCACAGCAAAAATTGACCCATTAAAAACTCCTTGAGGACAAGGACCATGTCTTTATCTACATTCCAGGCCTACTTGATAAATTAATAAATTTAATAAATTCCTGTAGCTGAGCTGTGCGGTGGCCACAGTTAGAGAATATGTGGCAGCCTGGGAAAAGGAGGGGACAATGTCAGTAAGTGGGCATCAAGGCCAGAAGTGGCTTTGGGCATCGTCTCAGGGCAGACCCTGAGACCAGACCCCTGGATCACACACAATGGCTCAACAGCCCAGTGCCTTTTTAAAAGGACCAGCCTTCTGGCTTCTTCCACAGCTCAGAACCACGGACCGTGCCTGCCCTGGACTCCCAGCCACTGCCCCGTCCAAGGAGTGCCCAGCACAGGCTCTCTTGGCGAAGGATGCTGAAATCTGAGCCCGCTATGGGTGAAAAAGCCCCAAAGATGGAAAACGGTCTTGTGTCAAGTGATGCTTTTCAAACTACACTTTTAGAAAGTTTGGAAGAGTTGAGTCTCAAAGCACAGCCTCTCCCCTCTTTCGATCCGGGCTATAGCGGCAGAAATATAGCAGTAGTATTTTTCCCAAATTAAGTGGCATTAACCTGTTTAATTAATTAGGCAGGCTAAATCGACATCTTCCGGGTCTGCATATTTAAAGAAGAGGTGTGAACCTGTTCCAGTTTTCTGGGACTTGGCGTTCATTATTTTCTTTGGTGAAATGTAAGACTGGTAGACCCAAAACCAAGTTCAAGCCATTTAAGAAATTTCATGTCAAGCCCCTCGGGGCAAGGTTTGATCTCAGTTCATTTTTCTGCTCAGGCTCCAGTCTAGGCAGGGAAACGGCACGCGAAAAACAAACGATCACGGGTTTCTTAAGGCTGCATGGACAGCCTCCTCTCCGGAAATTCTTCCGAGCTGTAAGGAGCCGAGAACCAACCTACGTTCTTAAATTCCAGCGAAGAAATATCTCACCCTGGTTGCGATGAATTTGATACTTCTGTGCTCTGTGCAAATATGTGAGATATATAATCCATATTAGGATGTCTAATCCTAACTGTAATATGCATCCTGGAAAGAGAGTAATTCTTTGCTAATCTTTTCGAGTTTATTGCATTTGCTGTCTGGGGGGTACTCAATTCTAACAAACCCACTTCTGGCCTTAAAAATCGCTCTCTGCATTGTTTGTCTATCTCTTGATGTTATCGATAGAGTCCGGTTATTTATTTGATGAACAGCAGGGACTGTCCTTCGAGGCCTCTGTCTGATACTTTAACAATTACAATAACTGAATCGTTATGCAGGAAACTAAACTCCCATTCGCAACGACTTTCAGATTTTGGTCCCTGTGCTTTCTGCACAGTGAATTGAAAGTTCATGAGTTTTCTGACCCAATTGTGAGGGTGCGGAGTAGTGCTGGGAGGGAGGGGATTTGAAATCTCTCAGATTGTCATACAGAGAAATAACTGTATAAAATTTTAATTATCTATCTTCAAGTAATAATAAATGTTTGATGAGATAATAATGAGACATGCAGGGAAATGTTAATGAATGTGTGGAACATAAAGAGTTTAAATAAAGGAGGAAGCAAGATTGCTCAGTAATCAGCTGTTACTATTCATATATTTGGGGCAGCGTCCTGGAAAGACGCCTCATGGTCACCCTGTGGTCAGGATAATACTGTGTTTGTTTATGGTGGAAACGAAGATCTTTGCATATTTTTCCCCTGGCAAAACTGCTACCAAAATAACTCCTAGATTCCCGGGGATCTAGAGCCCCGTCCTGAAGTTCCGTTTCACGTTTTTCTCGCCATCTCTCTGGACTGGCTCCTACTTCCTTGTTGCTGCCGTCTTGAACTTGCCCAAGAATGAGCACGGTATCTCGGAATAAAAATCCTCAGGTCCCTAATGTCATCGTCAGCAGTCACAGTTCAGAGTGGTTCCCAACTTAATTCAACAAAAATTAGAAATTGTTTTCTCTTTGGGAGGCGTTGTTTACTTGCAAAAACACCATATAATGACAACCATTTTGTGAGTCATTGAAAGAAGGGAAATGATGGCTCAAGATTATTTGTTGGGGAAGCGGGGGGTTGTTCTGCTTAAGCAAGAAATGGAAAAAGTACTGGCCAGATGGGACATTTACAATCTGTCTTTATTTTCCCCTTATGCTTACTGGGGCCTTACCCCAGGACCCCAAGAAGATGTTTGAGAGAAGAGGAAGAATCAGAGATATGAAAAATATGTAAGAGCTTTTACCAACCACCCAGCATCAGTTCTGAAGCCTGAGTTGAGCAACACCAAATTTGGTGGAAAAAAAGATGAGTGAAGGTGATCACTCAGAATTGGCTCCAGGCAGATTTTATATCAAACGAACTATTTAAATGACAAAAAATAACATTTTATTTGATTACTTAGCAGCAACACTCAATCTAAGTCTTGTAGTAACTTTCAGTCATTTCCTACATGTTTCTAAGGACCTTATTAAGCACGTCTCAGGTATTAGATCATCTGATCCTCAAAATCCCAAGACATATGTACTCCTGCCCCCATTTTGCAGATTAAATAATTCTAGGGTGGAAGAGTTAAGAATTTGCACAAATCAGGAGTTCCCGTTGTGGCTCAGTGGTTAACGAATCCGACTAGGAACCATGAGGTTGCAGGTTCGATCCCTGGCCTTGCTCAGTGGGTTAAGGATCCAGCATTGCCGTGAGCTGTGGTGTAGGTCGCAGACACAGCTTGGATCTGGCGTTGCTGTGACTGTGGCGTTGGCCAGCAGCTAGAGCCCCGATTCGACCCCTAGCCTGGGAACCTCCATATGCCGTGGGTGTAACCCTAGAAAAAGGCAAAAAAAAAGACAAAAAAAAGAGAGAGAGAATTTGCACAAATCACAGTACCAGTGAGTGGGAAAGCCAGGATCAAATTCTAGTCTTTCAAGTTGAAGCCTGTGGGGTCCCAATGCACAAGGTGACACAGCCCCTCCAAGCCCTTCCCCTGCATTATTGGGGTCACACAGGCCATGCATCAACACAGCACATACCCAGAACCTACTGGGTTATAGCCCTTCAGACCCAGTTGTACTGGCTGTAGAGGTTGGGGAGAGATGGCCACCTGGACTGTCAGAGACCTCAAAGCAGAGCTTAGGGGCCCCCTCCCTTTAAAGACCAGGAAATGGGGAGGCCTGGCAGGGGAGGGGTGAGGGGAGGAGGGTGGAGATAGAAAAGATCTCTTTGCTCAATGCCTGCCTTTCAGGACCTAACTGTTCATACACTTTCTGTCCAACTTCATAAAACCACTGCCCCCAAAACTCAACGTGTCAGATCGGCTCTGCCTTTTAGAGCATCCAAGTAGCGGAGTGATGGATGCAGGGAGGGAGGAAGCGGAACTAAGAGTGAAAAAGGAAGGAGGGAGGCGAGGAAGGAAGGAAAGAAGGAAGGAAGGAAGGAAAGGAGGAAGGAGGAAAGGAAAGAAAGAAAAAGGAAGGAAGGAAGAGAGGAAAAAAAGAGAAACCAAGAAAGAAAGAAAGAAGGGCAGGAAGGAAGCCAGAAGGACAGAAGGAAGGAAAGAAAGCAAACCGTGCCTGAATTCAAACAAAACATATTCTGGGGATTGAATTCCTTATCATTGGCATGTGTCACCGACTCAGCATTTCAGAGGACGCACCGATGTTCTCACGAAACTAAGTCAGACTCCAAATACACCATTACGACTTAATATATCCAGTATGTAATTCGTACTTAACGGAGAGATATTTGGGGCCATTTGCCTCCTCCCGGCTCCACCCTTCAGACGCGCAGCTGCGCGGTGGGAGGTAGGCCTCAATGCAACCTTTGTTTTTAATCTTCTGATACCAGCGGCAGTTGGCCAGCTATAAAATCCTATCAGTCTCCATCGGGTCCCAAGGCCTAGACACTGGTTTTCCGGCAAGAGAACTGACCCTCCCGGGGCCTGCTTCCGACATTCTGGAATAAGACCCCAAGGCCGGAGCCCAGAGAGAGGGGGTAGCAGAGGACATGAAGCCCTGAGTGACTTAACTAGCGTTGGCGCCCACCGTCCCCGCCAAAGTTGGAGGCTAGCCTGGTGGCCCGGGCTCTGAGGGTGGCCGCGGAGGCCGGTTTCCCCCTCTGAGGCCTGTTCTGTTCTGTCCGCAATAAGAGGCATCGGGTCCACGCAGCCCCTGATCGGGCCAGACCGGGCAGGCTTCGCACAGCCCCTCCACCCCGGGATCTGTAGAGCAAGCTGAGTGGCGATGAGGACATAATTCAAGACTGTCTCCTGGTGCTCTCCTAAGCCGTGGCCTACTTTGGGGGGAGGAAGGAAAAAAAAGCAAAAAAAAAAAAACCTTCATCCTCAGGCAACAGCTGGAAGGCTTGGCTGAATGGCGGGGCTTCTATGTGGAGGGTCACAGGGTACTGATCTAAGGGCTGCGAAGTCTTGCTCACCCAACTGTTGACACTCAGTAAACGGAGCAGGCGGGGCTGCTGTGGGCCTCTGAGGGAGAAGGCCCCCACCCCACCCCCCGCCGGAGAAAGAATAGGAAGCGACTTCTATTCAAGGTTCACAGAGGTCCCAGTGCCCCCCCTCCGCTCCCTGCCAAAGCCACCAGGCCCTTTCCCTGCCTCCAAGTTACCTTGTATTATAACAGGATTAAAGTATATTTAGCTCCTCTATTAGCATACTTTAGCCCCATTTTGGCCTACTTAAGGCTTCCGGCTGGCTTTGATCAGTTTTGCGTTCTACTGGCCAACAGGAGGCCTCGGCAAGGCAAAAAAAAAAAAAAAAAGGTGGGGGGAGGGGGAGTCAGACTGTGAAATTATTTTGATGCTCTTTCTCTTGTTCCCTGTATTCTGTGGGTTTCCTAGTTTACACCCAGAATGGGCCAAAGGAGAGGAGGAAGGTGGCGGGGACCAATAATAATTAGGTCTTAGTTGAAAGAGGAGAGAAAGGGTTTGAGCATCTCCTAAGAAAAGGGGGGGAGGGGGGAATCCCTATAATTTCGACAGTGTCTGCCTTTTTATTGCTTGCATTTGCATATAAATTAAATCCATATTGTAGCTTTAAGGCAAGCCCGGGCTTAGAATTCCACACAGCTCGGGGTCCCATTGTCTTACCTTCAGTTCTAGGCGGCGCGAAATGAAAAGGGAGGGGAGAGCCGAGGAAGGAGAAAGTCAGCTTTGTAGCGTTTTTAATTGCCCGTTTGTTTTCTCCGCCAATTACAGGCAAATTAATATTTAAACTTGGTGAGGCTGGGAGGAAGTGCTTACAAGACGGGTTTCGGCCCCGAGTGCGGCCCGCGGTTTTCGGCCATCCTAAGGTTGAAATTTCACAGTGGTGAAATAAGAAAATCATCAGAATGAAGGCATGGTGTGGACCTAGGCACAGGAGCCTTTCGATTCTTCTCTCTGGGTGCCCAGGGTGCCGAGATGCTGCCGTGCAGAGAAGAGCACCGGCTGGGCGTTCCTGGCTTTCTTCAGCTTCCGTGTTGACCACAGTTCTGGCCCAGCAGACACACGCAGCTCTGCGACAAGCGGCCACGGGATAAATTCTGATTCAATGGAGTGTAGCCAGGGAGCCCGCAGAGGCTGGGTGAAGCCACTTTCAGAAACCCACCTGCTTTCCTTGCCAGCACCTCGGAGACGGAAGTGACTGGGCGGGTTGGGCAAGGAACACGTTGAGAAAGAGCGTCCCGCTCTGCCTTGAAACCATTCGGAAGCAGTGGGAAGGAGCGGGCTTCTCGCTTGGTCCAGCCACGGAATGGAAACCCGCTTTAGGGAGCACCAGAATCAAAAAGTGATCAGAGTTCCTACTGTGGTGTGATGGGACCAGCAGGAAGTCTTGGAAGAGCTCGGACACAGGTTCGAGCCTCAGCCAGGCCTCAGTCAGGCACAGCAGGTTAAGGATCCAGTGTTGCGGCAGCTGCAACTTAGGTCTCAGCTGTGACTCAGATCTGATCCCTGGCCCAGGAACTCCACATGCTGCGAGGCGCCCAAAAAAGAAAAAAAAAAGTAAGCAGTTACACGAGGTTCCAGTAAAATGTCAAGGAAGCAGCAAGTCCCAACTAGGCCCATGTAGTCTTTTTGTAAAATGTGTTGTTTGGATTTATGTGTTTAATTAATATATGTTCCCTGGAGTTCCCTGGTGGCTCAGCGGGTTAGGGATCTGGCACTGTCGCGGCGGTGGTTCAGGTTTGATCCCTGGCCTGGGAATTTCCGCATGCCATGGGACGCAGCCAAAAATAATTAAAACTTTTTAAAAATATAGGTACACTGCACTGATCCCTCCTCCACTCCCCCACCCCCCATCTTCCAAAACATTTCTTCTCCTTTTTGGTGCCACAGAGGTGTGTGGTCTAATTTGGGAGGCGGGGTCAAGTGAGTTAGGCTTGTTATTAAATTTCTCTTATAAACCCCCATTCTGGCAGGACTTCAGCATCGGGTTCCATGGCGTCTTTGGCACCTCTTCGGACTTACTTGCTTTTGCTAAGCCCCCTCAAAACCAGTTTCTCTAAGCGTCTACACTCTTGAAGCTGATCTCTCTAGAGGTTTCTTACCCCTGTTCTTTTCTGTTTTAAATTTCCATGTTTCTTTCCCGGAAGGAGAGCCAGAAATGCTGCAGCTTCCCAGACCCAGCGTCCTCTTCCTTTGTCCTGGGAGTCTCAGAAAAAATCCATAGTTTCTCCCCACGATACAGACACGGCTTCTCCCTACATTGAGGTCTCCTGACTCTCGTGTTTATTCCCTTCAAAGACCACCCCAAACACTCCGTGTTCCTCACTAAGCTGTGTGGGATATTTTTTTTTTCCTTTGAAACCAGCCCTCGCAGACTCCTCCCTGACCTGGTCCCACGTGGGCACTGCCAGTTGGGACGCAGTTTCCTGGGAAACAATGAGGAGTCCGATTGGGTGCATTTTGCCCATTTGCCTGATCAGGAGCTCTGGAAGACATCAGCGGCCCACACTGGAGATGCCACTTGCAGGACCTTCAGCTGTGGGTCCCCCAAAAAAGAAAAGTTCAACCTGGTAACCAAATTCTTTTAAACTCGGTCATTGAGTAGACATCATCAAGCTGTTTCAAAATCATAAGAATGACAATCATGGGAGCAAATATTATTAATTGTTTGCTCTGAAACAGGTGCAACCCTAAGTGCTTTACAGCAGACCACGTATCTCACCTCATTTTGTCCTCACAACCACACTCGATGAGCTAGGTACTATTACTATCCCAATTTTACAGATTCTGTAAAACAGAGAAGTCAAGTAACTTACCCTAAACCTACAGCCTACAACATGCACAGCCAGGATTCAAACCTAGGCGTCCTGCTTAGAGCCCATTAATAACGTAACCATCTGCCAACATTCAACAACATCACCCCCGTGATACCAGGCAACATGGGCATCCGGGGAGGGGCTGAGACCGCACACAGCACCCCCACTCCCATCAGGCCTGGTGACAGCACAGCAAGGTAGAGCCCCATTTTGCTGATCAGAAACAGGATCAGAAAGGTTAAGGATTTTGCTCCTATCTGTTGTTGAAAGTTAAATGGAGGCATATTAAAATGTATAAGAATTTATTTCACGAGTTCCCTGACAGCCTAGCAGTTAAGGATCCGGCGTTATCACCTCAGCAGCGTATGTTTGATCCCTGGCCTGGGAACTTCTGCGTGCAACCAAAGGGGCCAAAAAAAAAAAAAAAAAAGAGTTTATTTAAGCAAAAATTTATTGGAATCGGGCAACACCAAGCCAGAAGTAATTAGGAGCCACCACAGAAGCCAGGAAAGATTTATACAGAGAAAGCTCAGGGGCATAGAAAGGAAATTAATTGATTGGCTAAAGCTTGAAGCCTAGGTGGCTGTTTAAGATTGGTTGTCCTTGGCGCTCCGATTTTGTAAATTTGAGGCATTTACAAGCTTGGATTTTGGTCTGCTTCCTTAGGCCACCACTAAAGCTCATCAGTCTGATGGCTTCCTTGTCTATACTTAATACTATACTCCTCGTATATGTAGAGTCCACACTCAGACTCAGGTCAGCGCAATTCCAAATGCCACCTTCTTCCCACTCTACCACCTGCTCCCAGTGTAGACGACACTTCGGCATAAACAGCCATATGGGTAATACCCAGTGACCCCAATAGCCAGCTGACCCCATCATCAGCCTCATCAGCCTCTGCAGGTGTGCATGCTCAGGCAGGTGACAGCAGGTCATCACAGGCTCTGCAAAAGGCGATAGGACTCTGCCTGTCCTCACAGAACTTACCCTCCAGAGGCTGGCGACAGAAGCAGCCAGACTAACAGGCACTTGGAAATAGGCCTGTGATTTGAGCCAGCCAGCCATATGTTTTCAAGATCCCTGGCAATTCAAATGCTCTATTTTGATTCCAGTGGGTTTGGGGCAGTGGGGGGAGGTGGCAGGGTCCCGGGATCTTCTGAGCCAGCCCGGCTCCTCCCCACCCCCGCCTTCTCTGTCCCGCAGCTAGGCCTGTCCCAGACTCGGCCTCACTTCTAAGCCTGTGCCTCATCAAAGCCATTGTCACCCGGAGTGAGACTGTCACTAGGGGGTGAGATTGGCCCAGAGATCCTCTTCTCTAAATCACAGATAGCTGAGTTAAATGCTTATCAGTTTTTTTTTTTTTTTTTAAGAAAGGCCTCCAAAGTTACCCAGGATTACTTGGAGAGCAGATTTATGAAACAGGCCTTTCTTTTTTTTTTTTTTTTTTTGTCTTTTTGCCTTTATGTAGAGCCGCACCCCCGGCATATGGAGTTTCCCGGGCTAGGGGTCTAACAGGAGCTGTAGCTGTCGGCCTTCGCCACAGCCACAGCAACGCGGGATCCAAGCCGCGTCTGGCTCATGGCAACGCCGGATCCTTAACCCACTGAGCAAGGCCAGGGATTGAACCCGCAACCTCATGGTTCCTAGTCGGATACGTTAACCACTGAGCCACGAAGGGAACTCCAAAAACTTATCAGTTTTTAGAAACAGGAAAGATGCCCACAGTACAAATTCAAAAGGGTCAAAGAGCATACAATGAAGTTCCCGTTGTAGCTCAGTGGAAACAATTTTGACTGGTATCCACGAGTATGCGTTCGCTCCCTGGCCTCGCTAAGTGGGTGAAGGATCTGGTGTTGCCGTGAGATGTAGTGTAGGCCGGTTGCTGTAGCTCCCATTTGACCCCTAGCCTGGGAACATCTGTATGCTGTAAGTGGGCTCCTAAAAGGCAAAAAAAGAAAAAAAAGCATGCTGTGAAAAGTTCCCCTCCTCCACCATCTCTCAACTGTGACATCACCCAGTTCTTCCCAGAGGCAACCACTGTCACAATTTTTGTGAATATATCCTTCCAAAGATAACTTGTGCAACTTCCAAATATATGTGCCAATGTGGGTTCACACACATATACGTGCATATACATTTGCTGCTGTTAAAAGAAACGGTAGCATTTGTTGTGCAATCTTTCCACTTAATAATATACATGAGGGGTTATTTCATATCCACACATAGAGCTGTCTCATTATTTTTAATGGCTATGTAATATTTTATTATATGGATATACCATAATTTATCTAATAAGTCCTCTCTTTAAGTAGCTTCTTAATTACTGACTCTTACTTGCTGTTCCCAATGCTTTGGTAAAAAAAAAAAAAAATCCCCTTCAAGTGTACAAACACATTTATAGGAAAAATTCCTGGATGTCAAAGAGAATGTGCATTTTTCATTTTGAGAGTTGTTACCAAATTATTCTGTGGGGGTTTCCATCATGGCTCAGCAGTAACGAACCTGACTAGCATCCATGAGGTCTCAGGTTCGATTCCTGGCCTTGCTCAGTGGGTTAAGGATCCAGTGTTGCCGTGAGCTGTGGTGTAGGTCGCAGACACGGTTTGGACCTGGTGTAGCCGTGGCTGTGGCATAGGCTGTCAGCTGCAGCTCTAGTTCAGTCTAGCCTGGGAACTTCCATATGCCACAGGTGCGGCCCCCAGAAAGACAAAAAGAAAAATATTCTCTGAGGAGACTGTATCAATTTATACTTCCACCAATATTGTATAAAAGTGCCTGTTTCCCAGTAGCCTGGCGAGCGCTAAGTGAAATGGAAGTTCGTGATCATCAGTAGTTGAAAAGCATGCTCATATTTTTTTTTTTTTTGTCCTTTTTCCTTATCTAGGACCACACCCGCGGCATGTGGAGGTTCCCAGTCTAGGGGTCTAACAGGAGCTGGAGCTGCCGGCCTACGCCGCAGCCACAGCAACGTGGGATCCGAGGCGCATCTGCAACCTACACCACAGCTCACGGCAACACCAGATCTTTAACCCCCTGAGCAAGGCCAGGGATCGAACCCGCAACCTCATGGTTCCTAGTCGGATTCGTTAACCACTGAGCCATGATGGGAACTCCAGCATGCTCATATTTTAATGTGTGTTTCTGCTATTATGAGTGAAGTTGAGGAACTCTGCAATGCGTAAGAGCCCTTTGAACTTCCTATTCTATGAAGGATACACATCCTTAGTCCAATTTTCTGTTGCATTGGTGGTTCTTTTCTTATTAATTTATAATGGCTCCTTATACAGAAAATAATTCACTCTTTCCTGATACGGTAAGTTGCCGGCCTTTCCCCTAGTTTTTCACTCCCTTCTGTTTAGGGTGTTAGTGTTTGTTTATTTGCTTGTTTGTGTATTTGTTTCACCTAAGTGGCCTTTTTTACAGCCTGGAGTCTAGTTTCACAACGCCCAGCTGTGAGTTATTTGATAAACACAGCGGTGCTTAGGGGCGCAGATGCTATCTTTAAGGAATCAGAGATGCTTAATAGCAGTGCTGAAATTCAAATTGCCAGCAGCTCCAGATCTCAGTATCCTGCTCCTGTGGGGTGAGGGGCTTAGACTAGATGCTTTATAACTCCTGACCGGCGTCCTCTTCCTCCCCGAATCATTCCTTCAGCTCCCGAGTTCCCCTGGGCCAAAGGTCTTGCTGCCCACCCTGCTACCGGACATCGCTGCTGGATGCAGATGTGAGAGGCTTCCTGGGCACATGGCCCTTGCCTCCCCTGAGCCACAGACTCTCATCCCCCACCTTTTGGACAAGCCTCTGCCATCACCTCCACTGGGCAAGGGTACTAAATTCACACCCAACACTCTCTGGCCGGCAGAGCACAAAGCAGACAAGAATCTGGGTCACCAAATATAGCATTTTACTTCAGCTTTCCCTGCCGAAACCTCCCAGACAGCCCCCTACACACGGATGGTCACCAAAGCCTCCAGCCCTGCCTTTGGAGTCGCTTTTTAGATCTCCGCTCAGCACCTGCAGTCTCCTAGGAAGACATCCTTGTTTGTTTTCAATTACCTGGAAATTATAAGCAATGCAGACCTAGGGCCGTGGGGTCAGGTAACGGGTTCCAAAAGGACCTGGATGGCAGCAGCCGCGCCGGCCTTTGGCACGGCCACCGTGCTTTTCTGGGCAAACGCTGATTTCCTTCAGCTGGTCTGTGTCCTCCCCTGGGAAATTTATATTTCTTCCTGGCATCCATCCTACATCTTCTCTGGCTACCACGGAGACAAAGAACTCCTTCCCTGGATTTGAGGAAGGCTTGTTTTAGAATTCCTCCCAGGCTCTCAAAGAAGGCCCTGGTCTGGGTATAAAAAGCCCCCTTCTCCCTTCCTGCCCTCACTAAGAGCCTCAAATGACATCTTCAGAGATCAAAAACTCCTCTTTGAAACAAAACAGCAAAACCCTTCCTCTAGCCTCATGCAGAGGCTTATCACTGAAGAACATAAGTTAAAGGGTGTCCGGGGCCTTGCAAAAAGGAATATTCGCTATTCCCTCCCCACGCCCCCCGCCACTCACCCCAGCTGGCCAGACATTTCTACTTTCAGAATAACTCCTTCAGATTAGAAATAAGGAAGACTATTACATTCAAATCCTCCATGAAGACCGACTATTTTAAGTGCCCTGGGCCAGGGCAGGGGGCTGGAGACAGAGAGGTGAGGCGGGGTGGGGTGGCCCCAGGCGCCCCGGTGCAGGCAGCCAGGCGAGCACAGCAAAGTTCTAGCAGTTCTAGCGGATCAGGCTCACCGCCCTGCCGGGGAGAAGAGCTCACTGTAACGCACTTGCTGAAATTCACCTTGAGAGGCCCGAAGGGTGTGTGACCTTGAGAAGAGGAGCTGTGAGGCAGGGGAATTTCATGCTGTAACAGCTCTGTTTGTGCATCAAAGGGGAGCAGAGAGAAGAGGGACAGCTGAAAGGAAGGAGGTGCCCAGAACCCCTTGGCTTACCTCCCAATTTCGCCAGAAGTAAAGCCTGGGTCCAGCCTTGACGAAGCATGCCTGCCAACCACCCCTCTCAGCGCTGTGCTATAAACAGGCGCCGCGCTGCGGGTACGCAGGGTGCTAGAAACCGGGCTAAGGGCTCTGTGGGCATTATTTTACTGAAACCAGCACCACTAAGGAGGAGAGGAAACAGGCTTGCATGAGCAAGATGATTTATCCAAGGTCACCCAGCTAGGAACTAGAGGAGATGAGATTAAAACGCAGGTCTGTTCACCCCAAACTGACATGTTTAACCAAATGCGTTTCCTGCAAGGGACAAAACCAGAAGGATGCAGAAAACTCTGTCCTTGTACTTGATCCAACACAGACCGGAAGCCACCATGGGCCCGGACCCCAAAGAGATGGTGCTGATATGTGTTCAGGCTTCTCAATAGAGCAAGGACCGATCTGATGGGCCACAGATGGAGGCTAGATGGAATCTCAAAAATCATCTCGTTTTGCAGAGGTTCAAACAGGCTCTAAGAACTCAGTACAGCACACAGATAAGTCCAGTACAGCAGGGGCCAGTACAGTACGCAGTTAAGGCCACCAGGCTGCCCCAGGCTCTCCATCCTCAGCCAGGTTAGCGTCCCATGGTCTCGGTAACCTTCTGAATAAGATACCATTTAAGCAAAGGGATCTTTGGCCCCAAGTGTTTACGAACCATTGGTGAAGTCTGAACCCTCATAGTGTCCAGTGAAAGGATGTCAGAAGGTCAAGCTGGGTCAGGGGCCCAGGCTTGTGCCGGGCTGAGTGCAGATCCCAGGTCTCTCCGAGGAAGCCCTGAGGTCCAGCTCCATCCTCGTCCTGGGAGCACTTGTGAGAAAGCAGACTACTCAGAGAAACCCGCTCCTGGTGGGCGGTGCACACCCCAGGATGCCAGCACAGGGCGGTCCCAGCACAGCACAAGGGAGTGGGGGCACCTGAGGTCCCCCAGGCCCTGGGGGCCAGCAGAAAACACCTGTGCTTCCCATCAAATGCCCTGGGTTCAGGCGACAGCCTGCACACAACATCAACAGCTGAGGGCCCGCACATTACACAGCACGCCTCTTTCTCATCCATGCTCTGGTCAGCAAAGCGTGGATTTCCACAGCGGTCTGAGTGAACCTGGTTTCTTTGGCCTCTTGGAGTTTCATTTTCTTCAGCTGCAATTTGGGCCTCATCAGACCTTCCCTACAGACATGTCCCTCCCTGCTTGGGGACTAAATGCCTATTATTTGATTTCCTTGCACTTCCATGTCCTTGTTAGAAAAAGCAGATTAGGAATTCTCCCTGCCTCATATTCTCCCAAGCATTGAATGACTTCACACATATAAAGCACCTAAAACAGTGTCCTTCACATACATCACACACATACGTGTACGTACATACACATATCAGCTTTTGTTCTTATTTTCATTGATCACGTCAAATCACTGTGGCCACGTGCTGGTGTGTTTGGGTGGCTCTTGTTCTCCGGCTGGTGAGGCCCTCATCTTCCGGGTCGCCTGGTGCCCCCATGCCCCTGGAATGCTCTGCAGCCCTCAGAGGATGCTCAGTGACTGCAACGCCTCTTTCATTGCTTCAGGAATGAGCACTTCCAGTGTACCTCCAAACCCGCCCGGAGAGTCCAGCAGAAAAACTGTTACTAATTTGAACTGGCTGAATGAAAATAATCACTGGGGCCATTCAGCCGGAATGGTCTGGGCCAAATTTAGAAGCCCTCGGACTTTCACAGTGGGTTGAAATTCTATTTTCTGGGTAGCTACCCTGACTCTCCACCAGGGTCCATTGACAAGAAAGAGACAGGAAGCTGTCTTCTTTTGCTTCTCCCACAGCCTGGAGGAAGCTCTGTCCAGAACCTTCCAACTCAGCGGCCACCCAGACCTTCTCTGGGCCTACTGCGCCCCCACCCCTGGCAGGCCCAGGGGTGCCGGGTCTCCAGGTGGCAGGCCCCGGCCCTGGGCTCGGAACCTGAACCATCTGCACTGACATGGTTCCTTCCAGCTTTTGTCTCATGGCTTTTGCATCTTCCCACATCTTCCCGCTGCTTCCAGAATGGGGCCTTCCAAGAATCGGTTGCCATCATGTTGCACACGCGCATGCGCACGCGCACACACACACGCACACACACACACACACGCTCTCACCTTCCCCCCCACCTGCCTCTGTCAGGCTCATTTTCATAGAAACACCCCGCGTGGTAGGCCTCTGCCCGGCCAGCAGTCCAGCCCCGCCCTGGCAGCCTCCGAAGGCCCCTGCGCCTGCCACGGTGCCTGCCCCTGCACACAGGCCCTTTAGAAATCTCTTCAAAGGGGCTTTACAGCTGGGGACTTGCGGAAAATTTGCCACTTCCGGAGTTTTCTCTCTCTCCTGCCTGCCTGCCGCCGCCACCAGGGCAGGTAGACCAGCGCCCTCCCCGTACACCAGGTGTGCTTTTCCAGGCAGTTTTCCCTGGAGCCTCCGAGGCAGCCTGTCCTCTTGAAAGAGGGACAAGGAGGCCACTAACGCTGCATCTGCCCAGAGCTTCGGGAAGGTCAAAGCCATCATCTTCCGGCTTCCGGGCAAGTGAGCCCAGGGCATCAGCTGTACTTCTCCAAACTGAGACTCAAAATCCATCCCAGAATTTCAGAGCTGGGTGGTCAGGCTTGGCCCTGTCCAATCAGTCCTTCGTACCTAGTACCTAGTACCTAGTACCTAGTACCTAGTACCTAGTACCGAGTGCAGGAAGCCTGGGCTTAGAGCAGACATGACCGCCACTGGCTGCAGCACCCTTCCCACCACCACTTGACTAGGCACCCACTAGCTCCTCTGGTCCCCACAGAGCCCAACCAGGAAGGCTCTGTGAGCCTTGCCTCTTTCAGACGAGGAAACTGAGGCACAGAGAGCCTAAGGAGCTTGGCTCAGATCCCTCAGAAATATGGGATCCAAGATTCCAGCCCAGGCTATCTTCACCACCACACTGTGTGCCTGGACAGGCTGAGACCCAAGTCCTAGCTCTGCCCACTCACTTGCTGTGTGCGCTTGGGCGCATCGCTCCATCTCTGAGTTGCTAATTCGGAGGAAATGATATCTACTTTGGGATAGTTAGCGCAGGGCAAGCACAGTGCCTGCCTAAAACAGCCCATTCCTTCCAACTTGATCCTTGTAAAATCTGAGAAAAGCTCACTCTCACCCTCAGCTGGTTTAATGTGTTTGCCTCCCCAGTTTGCATTAATCCGTCATTTACCAGAACTGGTTTCCCAGCCTCACGACGGAAGCTGGTCTGAGTTCTTGTGGAAAGGGAAGGGTCTGCAGTAGAACTTTCTCAGGGTCACAAGTGGATTCACCCATGAGGGACACCTCCAGGCTACCTGAATGTGCAGACACTTTTAAGGAAGCACAGGACCATTCGTGGAAAGCCACTGTGCCTTTGCACGTGCTGTTCCCTTTTCGTGCATCCTTCAAAACCCAGTGTGGGCAACATCTCCTCCAGGAAATCTTCCCTGATTGTACCCATGCCCACCCACTCAGGTCTCCTGCTCTGGGTTTCCTTCCCATTCTGTCCCAGCTCTTACCATCCTACTTTCTTCTGGCACCTACCACTCCATCTCAGGGGGCCTGCCTCTCATCTTCCCACTCATTGGTCCTCACCTTTCCAAACATAACAAATTCCCCAGGAAGCTTTTTAAACAGACACACACCAGGCTTGCCCCTTGGCGCTTTGAGGTGAGTAAGTCTAGCAGGGGACTGTGGATTCTGGATCTGAAACGCTACCAGGGTGGTTCTGCTGTGCACCAGCAGTAGAGAGCCCTCAGCGTTAAGTCCTGCATCCTGGTTCCCATAGTAACCACAGCATCCAACAGAGACCTGAGCCCAGTTGGTGCCCAACCATTATTCACTGGATTAATGAGTTATCCTCTCTTTTCCTCCTCTCCACCAATTTTTACCAACTCTGTGCCACAATTTTGAGGACATAGTGGGGAAGGCTGTAGAGGGGAGGGAGAAGTCACTGTCAGAAAAAATGGGGAATTCAGCATTTATTTGGCTAACTCAAGTTCACGAAGGCCTTTGACTCCTAACAACTATAATCTTCACATCCTTGCTTCTTATTTCTTGGAGGTTCTCAAAAGGGTTCCTCTTGTGAATGAAGAGGGATGATTAACCCCATTTCACAAATGGCCTCAAAAAATTTCAGAGAAGGCAGAGATCCAAGAGGTTATTCTAGCAATAGATATTCCATTCATTTTTAGATCAGGCATGAGGCCCATGGAGAGTGAGGAGCTTCTAATGGCCATAAGGAACTCAGGTGTCCAGAATTCCACAGTCCCTCGGCTGCCTTTGGAGTGGGTGGGGGGGCCAGTGTAGGGGGCGGGGCTCAGCTGCCAGCACGCAGCACAGCTCCACCTCCAAACAGACCCCCGATCTTGCCCTGCCCTGGCTTCACTCTTCTTTCTCTCCCCTGATGTGGAGGAAGGTTCTTGAAGTCCTCTGAGGTTCCTGGGCCCACAGAGTCTGAAGCCTGAGGTTGGGCCTCTATGGGTCTCTTTCCAGTTAGGGCCTCAGTGCAGTGCTGCATGTGACACTGCAGGTGGCCTCTTCCCTGGAGCCTGGTCCCCTGGTTTCCAGGACAGCTTCTCTACCTGAGCCAGACACTCTACCCCGGCTCTCCATCACAGCTTCCTACCTCAGGTCTTCCCTTACACAACGGTGCTTCTCAGGGCTCCTTCCTGGGGACTGTTGTTCTTTCCTCCAACCCCCACCCCCCCACAAGCCCATCTTGCTCCCACCGATGCAACAGACCCCAAATCTGAACCTCTGGCCCAGCTCTCTCCCGGACTCCATGGACCGCCACGGTCAAGCGCAGCTAAAATCTCAACACCCCCCGATTCAATGGGTGTGATGAATCTCACTATAAATCTTCACAAAAGACAAGTCTGCCCTCGTCCCTGCCCTCCCAGCCTCAGTCACCCGAACCCTAAACCCCCTGAAGGAACATAAGCCTCTGCCTCCTCCACCTCCAGTCCCATCTGTTCTGGTTTCTTTCTTTCTTTTTTTTTTTTGTCTTTTTGCCTTTTCTAGGGCCACACCCGCGGCATATGGAGGTTCCCAGACTAGGGGTCTAACAGGAGCTGTAGCCTCCGGCCTTCACCACAGCTACACAACAACGCGGGATCTGAGCCACATCTGCAACCTACACCACAGCTCACGGCAACGCCGGACCCTTAACCCACTGAGCAAGGCCAGGGATCAAACCCGCAACCTCATGGTTCCTAGTCAGATTTGTTAACCACTGAGCCACGATGGGAACTCTCTGTTCTGGTTTCTAAGCATCTCTTGACTTCTTCCTCAGCCAGCTCCCCTTCCCACAACTTGCCCACAATCTAACCCCAGCTGCCAGCCTCCCAGTTCCCCGCACCGGTGGTCCGGGCCTTGCCAGCCACATCACCCTCCTCTGCCTGCCTGCTGGCACTTCCAGAGGGCAGGGAGAGAGAAGAGTCTAGAAGGGAAGTGCTAGACTAAGAAATAAGGTTCTGTGGTGCTTTTCAAATTTTTCTTTTTTTGACAGCAAGTCATAGTTAAAAATAAAATTACACTGCAATCCAGTGCATGTGAACACATAGATTTTTTCCCATAACTTAATGAATTTTATTACAATTATAGGTGTACAAAAATCATCACAACTCAATTTTTATGGCATTTCCATCCCAAACCCTCAGTGCATCCCCCCACGCCCCATTTTGGCTCATTTGGAAACCATAGGTTTTCCAAAGTCTGTGAGTTGAACACACAGATTTTTAAAAGTTCATGAGGAGTTCCCATTGTGGCACAGCAGAAAAAAATCCGACTAGGAACCGTGAGGTTGCAGGTTCAATCCCTGACATCACTCAGTGGGTTAAGGATCCAGGGTTGCCGTGAGCTGTGATGTAGGTCGCAGACGCGGCTCAGACCTGGTGTTGCTGTGGCTGTGGCGTCGGCCGGTGGCTACAGCTCCAATTAGACCACTAGTCTGGGAACCTCCATATGCTGCAGGTGCAGCCCTAAAAAAAGACAAAAGCAAAAAAAAAAAAGTTCATGAAGTTACACCACCCTTTCTACACAGAACAGACATGTTTCCTATCCTATCCTGGTCAAGGTTATCTATTGCATATTTTTTGAAAATTGGTTACAACCCAGTGAATCAAATCAATCGAAGTAGAATTCAGTTGTAGGATCTGCACTAGGGGCCTGAGGGATGACGCAGGGAGCGTCCAAGAGACCGAGGCTCTTCTGCCTGTGTGGCCCTTTGTGTCGAGTGTGGGTGTGAACCCCACCGGTGAGGCAGGGTTCCTGCACAGTTCACAAAGTTATGCAGACATCTGTGGTCGCCGGGGTCTGGAGGATCGGTTCCCTGTGTAGGTCCATACCCATCAGAAGCAAGAGGAAACTCCCACTGATGTGACCAGAAATGTCTGAATGCGTGCACGGGTGAGTCAGCGGCCGGCACTGGCTCTGAGAGAATCACTTCCTGCCTCAGGCCCTCCCTTGCATGACGGTGCTTCTCAGGGCTCTTTCCTGGGGTCTGTTTGCCTTTCCTACAAACCCCCCAAGCCCATCTCGTGGGTCCGACCTGCTGGCCCTTGGCTCCAAACCTCTTCCTCCAGAACTTCACCTGCCTGATTCCAACTCACCTGGAAGAACTTGGCCCAAACATTATCCCTTTAGCAGGGTTGGTGCCAGAGGACAGAGCTTCAGGGACATCAGTCCCCCACCCCGCATAAAAATCCTAAATAGCGCACTCTCAAAGACACCTTCAAATAAACTCCCAGCTTAGGAAAAAATCATTTTGAACCAAATACTATGGCCCCACTTTCCAACCAAATCCCGCTCCTGACCCTTTCATACACAATTCAGCTGTAATCACTGACCTCACCATTTAAATAGCTGTCATCCTTTTATGGCACTTAGCATTATGGGAAATTATTATATCTGTGTTTATCTGTGTTTGGTTGTCTCCTGGGATAGGTGACAGGGGACCTGCCTGTCTCCCTCAGCCCTTGTTCCCGTACAGGATGTAGTAGGTGCTCCGTAAACAACCGCTGAATGACTGGGGGGACCCTCCTGGGCGAGGACCAAGGTCAAGGTCCACTCACACAGAGACGTGCTCACCAGCACCCTCTCCGGTGGCCGGAGACCACCTGAAAGGTGGAGAAAGGAGAGGGGAGTGAAGGACTGATGTTTATTGAATGCCAGGCACTTTGTGAACATGACCTCATGAATCCTCATCATAGTTTCAAGGAGGAAATATCAATAGCTCCAAATAGCCCCACCTTCGTGGTCTCTGTTGGCTCCCATGGGCACAGAATACCCCAGAGACACACTGCCAGGTGGCTTCTCGGAGGGGGCTGCACCTATGGCATATGAAAGTTCCCGGGCCAGGGACTGAACCCAAGCCACAGCAGTAACAATGCCAGATCCTCAGTCACTAGGCCACCAGGGAATTCCTGTCAGGCGGCTTGTCACCTTATCACCTCCCCTGTCCCTCTCCCCAGGCAGCCCGACCCTTCTGCATTCTGCTCCCCCCTGAGTCCCCAGGCCCTGCCCAGCTCATGAGTCCTCAGTGACAACATCAGCGCTAATGGAGCTCCCCCCAAGGAAAGAAACAACTAGAAATGCAGCCATGGTGGAGGCTTCTGTCAGAGGGAGGTAGGCAGCCATTTACAATTCTGTGATCACAAAGTCAATGAGGAAAAAAAAAAGTTGTGATGATCAAAGTCTAAAGAAATGAAAGGACCTAAGTTTGTATCTACCCAGCGTTTACATCTGTGTCAACATGATGCGGGCAGGTAAACGGACAGGAGCTGAAAGGGGCTGCAGAAAGTGAAAAATGATGGTCCAGGGATAGCGAGGTAGTGATCCTTTCAGTTAAATTGTATGATTGCTCGAATGCTAGTTTTAGAAAGCAAATATTAGGAAGGGAGAGGGAAGGGAGGAGGAGGGAGGGGAAAAAGGCAAATCCTTGGCCAGTTTTGCTGGGAATCTGATTGATGTCTGCAGAGCAGGGGCCAGAGCAGGCCCTGCCACCAGTGGGCAATGCAAGGTGTCTGGTAACCAGACCGAGGGGCAGAGCCAGAGGTGTGGGAAAGAGACAGGTGTCCCACCCCTGCCACCTGTCCCTAAAGCAGGAACCGCAGTGACATCACTCCCAGCCTGACGTCCCCTCAGGACCTCGGCCTTCCTCCGGCACCCCAGAACCAGCACCCCAACTCTCCCCTCTCACCTCCTCACACATCACCTCCAGCTCAGCCTGTGCCCCGGCCCTCCACCCCTGCTCCGTGTACCCTTGCTCCTTCAAGAACCAACTCAAAACTCCCCCCCGGAAGCCGGTCTGGATGGTATGATTGTATGAGCCACACCATTTCATAAGGGATACTTTCACTCTGAATTTTTTCAGCTTACTATTGGTGACATTTCATCATACAGAAGCACGTCGCTAATATTTGGAAAGATCATGGGCTTTAAATTCCAGTTCTGCCACTCTCTATCTGTGTACTCTTGGGCAAGTTACTTAACCACTCTGAGCATCAGTGTCTGAAATTATCAAATGGAAATAGTGATGCATCCTAAATGGTTGTTATAAGGAGCCAATAAGATAACATATATGCTCCATCGTAAGTGACTAGATATAGCATATGTATTATCTTATTGGCTCCTTATAACAGCCATTTAGGATGCATCAGTATTTCCTTGCCTTACAGGAGAAAATTGGCAGAATACTGTAAACCAGCTATAATGGGAAAAAAAAAACAAAAATCATTATAAATTTTTTTTTAAAAAAAGATAGTATATATGGAGATAGCTCAGGAGAGTACTGGGCAAATAAGCAATCAGTAAATGGTAGTTCTTATTATGACATGTGTCATGAAATTCCAAGAACGCAGTCTTATAGTATTCTGAATTACATTACCTTTACACGAACTAGATGGGAAACTCACAGAGGAAGAAAACTGTCCCTCCTAAGTCTTGTGTCTCTGCCTAACCACAAACCTGTCCCCATCAGAGCCTGCAACCCACAGTCAGGGATCAGGCAAACCGGGCCCTTAGGCTTTTCGTGCACAGTCCCAGGAGTGTGCCCGCTAGGGCGGGTGGCTGGTCCAGCTCGGAGCCAAGGAGGCTTCTGGAAAGGGACGGGGCTCAAAGTGGAATGGGAACTTGGGATCCTGCCCCCTGAGATTCAGTGCCTGGGAGGGACCCGACTGTACTAGAAGCCTGCCGCCAGTAGAAGCCAAGGCTGTATCATTTCCTAGAAGGCCTGGAAACCAGCCCCACGGGGCTCCCGACCATTCCCTCATGAAGAATGGAATGTCCCTGCTGTGCGCACATTTTGAGAACTCTGCCCAACCAAAGAAGCTGCAGTCATATGAGTGATAAGATCAACCACCATTTACTAAGGGATACCGATATGTCTGGTAATCTATAATTGTTATTAAATTTTAAATATTGTTTAAATCATAAGAAATTTAGTTTCCCACTTTTATTCCTCAAAGGTACGCGTAACTATCGGAATAGAGGTCCTGGTCAGCACGAAACCGCATCCTTGAGCACGGCAAGCTGCTAGACCTCCGCCCCAAGCAAGGAAACGTCCAACTGGCCTGGCCAGGGCGGCCTTAGTGCGTGGAAAACAGACATACATCCGGGAATCACCCAAAACGTGGTCCCTTCTCCCTGGATACTCCCGTCAAGGACCTCAAGTAGAGGACAAGGCACAGCTGCGCTAACCCAGTCACCTCATCTTGCCTATGACAAGCCCACACCGAGAGAGCAGATGTCCTATCCCAGGTCACACACCTGGTGGCAGAGCAGGCTTCCTGATCCTGGTGCCACGCAATGTCCCGGAAAAAGCAGCCTGGACCCCCCACCCCCCGGGCCAGTGGTCAGAGCGGCCAGAGGAGTGGCCCTCACACACTTTGCACACACACACACACACACACACTCTGCTCCCTTTGACTCTGGGCTCTGGGCACTCTCCCTCCAGCTGGGCCCCATCACACACCGGCTGGGTTTGCGTGCCCACAAACGGAATTCAAAGTAAAACAGCGCTGCCCAGAAATCCAGGGAGAAGGAGATTCTAGAGAGCTTTGATTTTTTTTTTTTCCCCTAATGACCATGCTGATGCTAACATTCACATGTCAGATATCAAATTCTCTGCCCTCAGACTGTTGTGGGCACCCTTGCTTTACCAACGCCACGTCCTCTAGCCTATGCCTCTTGTTTATAGAAGCAAGAGTGGGGCATCCTAGGCTCTTTAAAATGCACACATATAAATATTATATTCATATATATATATATACATATATGTGTGTGTGTGTGTGTGTGTGCGTGTGTGTGTATATATATATATATTTTTTTTTTTTTAAATGGAAACAGGAAACTGACTTGCTACAGATTAAGTTCCTGCCCCCAGAAATATATTCTCAGGACATACCTCATGACCAGTGAATTTCTATCCATCACTGTTGTCTCCAGATCCATATTATGGGAGAAAAGACTTTGGGATGCAAGTAGAAAGAGTTCCATAAAAGACATCTCCTGGTGAGGGTCTCCGACTCCAGACATGTTATCGTGCCTTTAAAACCAAGCCATGTGATTGGCATCTGAGGGGCCTGTCCTACCATGCCCGAAATGCAAACAAATAGTCACTTGAAATGTTCACTAGCTCCCCAGCGCTCACAGGATTGAGGTTCCGGTTGGCTGGGTGGAGTGGGGTGGCATGGGGCATGGCGGGTCTGCTGGCCGTGTTTCAAGACGGGAATTCTCACCAACCCAGAACTTTCACATCCAAATGTACCTTGTGCCCTTCCAAAAAGACATTCGGGGTGCTCATATTTTATGCCAATTACGCTGCCATGCTTGAAAGCCCCAAGAACTCTTCTTCTAGAAATGCATCAGAGTCTGTGGCCCACTCTTTTGAAAATCCTCAGTGGTGGAGAAGCTCCCTCCTTCAGGGAGGCTCTGAGTTTGGGCAAAAGAGTCGAAAGTCGTTCTGAGCCACGTCTGATGAATAAGGTAAGTGATCGGACTGGGAAATGCTATTCTGAGCAAGAGTGAGATCCGGATATAAAATAACAAGACTCCTTTTATGTGTCGGTGATGGGGTGTGTACGTGAATATGTGATTTGTAGAGTAACTTCTGAAAGAGAAGTTCTTAAAAGGTTCTGAGCAATTGCAGTATCGCTGGCACAAGGGCATAGCCTTTCAAAGTCACGGCTTCAAAGAGGCCCACTGTTACTGGGAACTAGAAACAGGCGAGTACAAAGCCCAGCCTGAGATCACTATTTGGAGCCCCGGTTGGTGAAAGGAAGCAGCGAGGTTCCACGGAACGCTGGAGTAGAATCCTCCCGCGGCCAGACCCTGGGCTGCGCACCCGGTTGAAGGCAGCGAGCCTCTGGCTGGGAACACTGGGAGGGGACTGGGCAGGGGTGGGCCGGGGCCCTCTTCCCAGGGTCCTGCAGGCTGGTCAGCTCTGTTCTGAATGACACAGCTAATTAAGGTAAGTACTATTGCAGCTCTGGGCTGGAGCTGCCGAAATGGGGCTAGGCTTCCTTGTGTCACAGCTTCCAGATGAATCCATATTTCAGAGGTTAAGAGCTCATCTGTAAATAAAATAAAATGTCCTCTGGGCTGCAGCCAGGTAGCCCGTTCCTGCCTTTGGCCTGAATGTGATTAGCAGGTTGGGGTGAAAGCAGGGGGGCGGGGGCCAGCCAGGAAGAGAGAGTCAGCTGGAGATTTCTAAGACATCTGACAAGGGATTTTGGTGACTGATTTCTAAGAGGGGGACACCCCCTCCCTAGCCCCCAACTTCTGAAATTAAGCCCATTCTGAGACAAAACGGAATACAGTAAATGAGGTCCTTGCGGCTCAAGGCCACTAAATAGAAATTAGCAAGGCAGGGGCACCAGGCAGGCCTTGGAGATGTTCAGATTCGCCTTGAACTTGGAGGGGAAGTTGGTGCATGGCTGGGGTCAGGGGGTCGGGGGTGGCCGAGGGGTTGGGGGCTGGACTTCAGGTTTCGCCCTGGTTTTTGTCAGAATCTCAAAGGGGAACCCCGAGAAAAACACAGCAAGATGACACGGATTTGCATCTGCAGAAGCCAAACAGCCTGGGAGGATGACGAGGTGGTAAAAACCACAAGGTACCCCCGTGAAAACAATCCACGCACAGCTGGCCCTTGGACTAAACCTGGCTCAGGAGAGAATAAAAAAAAAAAATCGCTATTTGAGTACATTTAACTATTATTTTATTTTCTAAACTGATTAGGCCTCTTCTTCAAGGGACAGGAGCCAGGATAAAGCTACGCCCGCTAACCCACTACTTTCTATTTAACCTCAGAAGGAGCCTTCCGCCTCTTAGGAACACGTTCAGGTAAACCTGCACACGATCCCGGCAACTGTAATAAGAAAAACACGGCAATAATCCTTACAATGTTCCTGTAAATTGAAAACTCTTCACAGGGAAAAAGTTGATTAAAAAATAACAAGGCAACATCACTTAGGTAGAAGCACACACTGCCACAGCCAAAAGCCAGCAGTCGGAGTGGGTGAGGTTCTGTTTCATTTTCTAAAATACGCTAAGCGTGTGTCCAGGTGATGTCTGTAAGTCTTTTTCTATGACTCCCTATTTCGGCTCTTTAATAAGCTGGGAATGATGATCCACATGGGTTCCCTGAAGGGCTTGAAAAGTTTTCTCACATCCAGCAACATGAAACATTCCTCCCAGCATATCTAACTTGTCTGCGCGTCTGCTCTCTTGTTAACCTTCCAGCAAAGCTTTGCTTTCTTCACCCCAGGTTCAGCATGTGCTGAAGGCATCGGTGAGGGTCGCCCGATTCCAGTGAGGTGAGAAGGAACAGTTGAATGTACTTTTAAAAGCACAGTCGAGCTTTGGAACTCATGGTCTTTTTCTTTTCTTTCTTTTTTTTTTTTTTTTAGCAAGCAGCCCAGCTGTAAGAAACCTGTCATTTCTCAGCCTGTTGTGAACTCTTAGAAGCCAAACTCTAGCAGTTGTCTGCTCACACATTACAAAACAACAACAAAAAAACCTCCTGGACACACATACACGAAACTCAGCTTCCGTATTTCTAATACCATCCTTCGGAATACTTTTAATAAATTATTCCTATGTTGGGCGTTACCCGGGATCAGTTACATAAGAATGAGGGTTTTTGTAAAATCCAGATCTGCACAGGAGTTTTCTATTTCCGTGAAAAGATTTCTAAGATGTGCACAGAAAATGAACTTCCAATAATTGTCTCCACAGTATTAATGCATATCTTCTGTTGGGAGAAAATCTGTAACCTCATCAAGGAATAGAATTCAAATAAATTTTCATTGTCCCACTGCACAAAGCTAAGCTTAGGCGAATCCTAATTTGTTATTCATTCTTCTTGTTTAATTCATAATTTGATGCTAAACGTGGTGACACTGGAGTGCCCCACAAATTCGACTGCATCTGTCCTCAGCTACATTTCCTACAGAGCATGGGCTTATGTTTTACACTACAAATGTTTTTTAACTTACAGATGTACAACATAAATGCAAGGTGAGGGAGCTATTTTTTCAATGCATAGCAAGCTAGCATTAATCTCTCTCTAAATCCTGGTCCCATTTTTTTACTTTTTTACTCTCCCTCCCCCCCATTCTGGCTAACAGTGCTTCTGAGTGTTTCCCGAACCCTTATTTGAAGCAAAATTCCTCCTGACAGATGCTTTTGGTGTAAAACTAATGTTTGCCCCAACTGAGTAAAGGCCATAAATGTAAAATGGTTTTCACAAAATATTCCACAACCTGATTTTTAATTTACTGCATCATCAGCTACTTTTATGATAATATTTAAGCTACTGAAACAAAACCAGCCTTAGGGGAAAAAAACAAACACTAACAACAAAGAGAGAGTTTATTTTTAGCAGCTTCATTCTCACGTAAGGTGGCTACTGAAAACACAGTCTTACCTAAGAACACTAATTTCTCTCTCTTTTTTTTTCTTTTTCTCTGTCTTCCTTCTTTCAATTATTTTTTTTCCTCTCCCTTTTTTTCCCTCAGTGGCTGAGCTAATCACATTAAAGGTTATATTTCACTAAGTACAGTTAACAAGTCTCGCTCAGCCAAAACCTCTCTGAAGAAACTACCCTCCTCCACCTGCAAAAAATTTATAGAGTGATGATAAGTGTGAATAGTCAACCGTGGCCCAGATGTGCAAACCCCCAAAATGAAAAAGAAGTTTAGTGACTACCCTACTTCATGAGGTCAAGTTTGGAAAATCTGGCTCAGATGCCCCAAGTGCCTGGCATTTCGATGGTAATTGTGTCATAACTTAGAAGTCAGGAAAGTAGGGACAGGGGACAATAAAATGCCTCAAAATTCAGTGGGTTCCTTTAACTCAGGCACTTCCAACTTTTTACTCCAGAGTTCATTGTTTAAGAGACAAGTCAGATGGGAGTCAGCAAAGGGAGGGAAGCGTTCAGGGGGTGGAGGGGGGGTGGCTTTATTGCTCTCTATAGCCTATGCCTTAAGAGTTAAGCATTCTAGCAAGAGACAGCTAAGCCTAGCGCTGTGCAGATAAAAACACGCCTGAAAAACTATGCCCTGAAGATGCAAACTACAATGGAAACTGAGCCAGGCTGACGGCCGCCTCCCCCCCACCCTGAAGGAACTGCTTCCAGTCAAGAGATGAGCCCTTCCACTGGCCTCGGCATTTTTAAGGCAGCTCAAAGACCTTTGAATGGGTCTTTCCTGAGTGGGAGACGTTATTGAAGTCCTGCCTGTGTCTTTGATAGAAAGCGGTCCTTCCCCAGGAGCACTGTGCTGACGGCTCCTTGTTCAGTAAAGTAGAAAATGTCACTTGCGCATGAGCCGTGACAACAGCAAGTACACGCCCGCGCGTACCCTTCCCTCTGCTGAGCAGCTGCTGCAGCTGCGAACCGCAAAGCGAGATCAAGAGGACGAAAGAGGCCAGCAGCCCCAAATCCACCGCGGCTCAGGCCGGGGGAAAGTGGACGCTGCGAGAGCAAGTTCAGGTTATGTCAGGATGTTTCCCCTGGAAATGAAGGGAAGCTTCCTTGAAGCTCTGTAATTAGCGTGTTTGAAATCTCTCTGATTCACCTCCCCACCCTCATTCTCGCTAGCATGAATTTTGCATTATTCTATGCACAATAATGCACATAAAATTAAATAAACAATTTAATTAATTTAATTAAAATTAAATATTAAACATATTGTGTATAAGGAACCTGCGCCTTTGATTTAATTGGGCGGGAGTACCCACAGCAGTTTGGGTAACAGCAGAAAATAATTAAAAACAACAAGTACGTTAGCCTCTGGGTACAAGAAATAGTTGGGAGCCTCCTCTCGAGGAAGGTTTATTTAATTAAAATTAAACTAATCTTTGGAAAACATTTGATAAGCATTTCATAATACAAATCATAATCCAAAAAATGAGGCTCAGCCTGCCTCTTCACAATACAGGAAAATCATGTTAAATAATTTATCTCTGGCAGTAGCTACTTTCTCCTTTACACACACACACTCACACACACACACACGCACGAATTCAACAGAGAACGTGTTTACTAGGTTTGAATTCTAGGCAATATTTGATTTATCTAGAATCTAGATAAACCTTAGCAAAATACACTAAGCATAATATGTCCATCGTGAGAATTTAGGAGACGTTGGCGCTTGATTTTGAACCGGCTGTTGATTTTCAGAACCAGACAAGCCTCCATCCAAAACCACCCTCATGAATTTATTGAAAAGGAAAATACAAGTGTTTTAGCAAGTCAGTATCTCGGTCAGTGCTCTTAAAGCCCCCCAATACAGAAAGAACGGGGTCGCACACTCTTCCTCTGACACACTGAACTCATAAGGCATCACGGTAGGTGCTCCAGACCAGAAGAGGAAGATGGTTTAGATCCCTGCTTTTCCCTCCCAGTCCGTGTGGCTGGATCTGTTATTCAGTTGCAGAGCATTAGATAAGATTAGACACAGACACCACAAAAGAAAGACAGCCACCAGGCCTGTGCACAGGCTACCGGGTAACTCTTCCTAGAGCCTGAACTACCCGAAGCCCAGGCGTCCACAGTCTTAACAAACCCCAGCCCAGTCTGACACCTACAACCTGGGCAGGAATATCAACAAAATCAGCTGGTGGTCCAGTTCCAAAGTTACTGAATGCCTGTATCTCGGCTGACAAGTACCCATAAGGGTACTCTAAGCCTTCAAGTGTATAAATCCAAATTGTCCACACTTAAACATCCCACACCCAAAAGGAAGATCAAAGTTAGACCATCCACTGGCTCGAATAATTCTCTTTGCGTCTGTTTCATTATATAGAATAACTTAGGCAACCAGAGGAGTTAAAATATTTTCTTATATTCTAATGATGCATAAAGGATAATGCAACAATATTCACTTCAGAAATCTGCTGGGTGCATACAACAATGCATTTTGTTTTGTCTTTACGGCAAAAGATTTTCAGTACATGTCTTGACACCAAATCACATTCTCCAGTGGTCATATGTATCCTAAAACATCATTGTGTGGGCTGTACATACCCACAGGTGTCACAGACATAGAAAAACAGGAATCATAACGTAATCCTGCCTATACCAAGGTTATTTTGTAGTGTCTTTGCTCTGTACAGAAAGCCGTAACGATAGGCAACATGCTATTTTATAAGCAGTAATTCATAATGGCAACTGATAATTATTCCTGCAACATCATTCATTCCTCAAAAAAATTCAGCTAAGCTTTTAACCATTTTCTCTGTTTGGTTCAACTTTTCTTTGATCAGAAGAACAAAGTACCTTTGGAGACTTCCAGTTGGGCCGAGAGACAGGGCGATCCAAAGGGTGGCCTGCCTATTACCAGACTTAAATTAAAAAAAAAAAATCTGAAGCTTGGGCAGAGCTAAGAAGGTTGCAAGCAAAAGATCCCAAAGCCATCTCCATTCAATTAACTCTTTCACTTAATTATTGGAAAAGGATGTTTAACCCTCTAGAAAACACCCAGCGAAGAGCCTGGCGCAGGCCTGGCTTCCTCCAGCCAGGACCACAGCTGCAGAGGGTGTCTCCTCTGCCATCCAGGGCTTGTCAATGGTGCCCTTCATTTGCATGTCAATCCTTTTACATGATTAATATGTATTTATTGACCAGGAGGCCTTCCCAACCTAGGACAAAGGGAGACAGGCAGTCAGGCCCCTTTTACAGGGCAGCCATAACTTTCCTGGCAGGACTGACAATTGTGAACAGAAATAATTCTCTTCCAGATAGAAAGTTCCCACCATTCAGACACAAGAAGTAAACGGAAAGAAAACAGACCAAACCGAGCCCCGTAAGCTCAAGAGCACCCTCCACCCCTTTCCCCCTTAAGTCATCCGTCTCCATCTCCTGCCACCTCGGCTGGGGAGGCACTTTGAAGACCAGAAAAAAATGACCCAGAGCCCGGAGTCTGCACATCTCGTCAGCCCGTGAAGGCCTCTGAGGCTGAGGCCTGCCCGCAGGCAAGGCCCAAACAGAACCCCGAGTGACCTGCGGAAGAGACCAGACACGAACCCAGAAACAGAATGAAGCGGCACCCAGCACAGCCCGCGATTTGACTCCTCATCGATCTTTGAGCCACTCAAATAAAAGTCACATTTCCCAGACCTGACACGTGGAGTTTCCCTTATTAAACAGCAAACTCCACTTTTATAAAAAGATCAGCCTTGTGTCTACCGTGAGAGATGCCCAGAAGTTCTCCCCTCTCACATCCTTTCACTTGTCCCACATAGGAACATATATAAATAACAGCCTGGATGGTCAAACGGTGGCATAAACTTCCATTTTCACCCTGGCATCCACCTCTCTGAATGTCAGAGATGAGGCTCCAGATAAGTTTAGAAAAACTGTGTGTGGGATTATGATGACTTGTTTGTCCCAATGCCAAGGATATTGAGTCAGATCATCTGAGAGGGTTTTTTTTTCTTTTTTTTCTTTATCCTGAGCGGTTCTGGTACTTACTCAGTGTGATTGCTGGCTTCCCACCGCTGTGTATATTAAGTTCTTGGCCCCACAGAACGGCTGGCAGCTCACTGTCTAGGGTTCCCAAGGAAAAGTACATGGGGCCGTGCTTCGAGAAAGTCCTCAAGTACAGAAATTAATAGAAAAAAAAAAGGGAGGGGGACTTTCTCTTAGGCCGAGGAAATCCAAGTGCAGCCTCTATATAAGTACCGTCACTTCTTATTTTTTTTGTCTTTTTGCCTTTTATCTAGAGCCGCACCGGTGGCATATGGAGGTTCCCAGGCTAGGGGTCTAACAAGAGCTGTAGCTGCCGGCCTTCGCCGCAGCCACAGCAACGCAGGATCCGAGCTGCATCTGCAGCCTACACCACAGCTCACGGCAACGCCGGATCCTTAACCCACTGAGCAAGGCCAGGGATCGAACCCGCAACCTCATGGTTCCTAGTCGGATTCGTTAACCGCTGAGCCACAACGGGAACTCCCAAGTACTGTCACTTCTTGAAGGAAACTCATTCACCAGGGACCGTGTGAAGTTTCTAAACGCAACAGCAACAAGAAATGAGTCATCTTTCAGCTCAAAGGCCGGCTCCAAATTGCTCCCCCAGGGATTCAGCATCTTGAGATTTTGTGAAAGGTATTCATGAGAAGTAAACGCACTTGACTTTCGAAGGGAACTCTGGGGCAGCGGGCCGCCCCCCCAAGCTTGTCCCTGACCTACGCCCTACCAAACTCCAGGAAGTCAGGACACTTTGGAGGAAGCCCAGCCACAGGCCTCTCTCTACGCGCGCAGGCCTGGGCAAGGTGAGGGCAGCAGTTTAAGCAACCACATGGCCGTTTGTTCCACTTCGACCAACTTCTGTTTCATCCACTGTGTCATTTTTACTTAAACCATCTTACATGTAGAGACTATGCCTAAAAGAATCCCAGAAAGAGTCCTAGAATTCCAGGAATGTAAACTTCAAGGGCTAGGCCTGCGATGGTGAACTTACCGCAAGCAATTTAACATAAAATGGCCCCAGTAGGATGTTTCAAATTTCTGCCCAAGTTTTGCCCATACAGAAATGTGATGCTTATGATAAAGAAAGCATTTTCCTTAATAATCATTCCGAAGAGCATTAGCCCCAAACAGACCTGGAGTCATTTCAGCGATGCCCCTCTGGTTTCACGCACTGTATATGACAGCCAGAATGCGCGGAGCCGTCCTGGATCCCCGCTCTCAGCACCCTGTTCCAAATTCAAGGCTACTCTTCCAAAAGCTCTTCGAGACTGTTCCTTACAACCACAGGTCCTAGAAAACCCCATCAAAAATGCAGGCACGTGTGTCGAGAGACCCTGAGAGCAAATACAAGGATGAGGAGGGAGAGTATCATGGAAAACCAAGTACATTCTCTAAATTCTATAAATCTGTGGATTATTCGACTGACCTGAACACATCTACGCGGTGGAAGTAGGGAAGTAATTTTTTTTTTTCCCTAAAGCTACTGACATAATAAACTAAGATGGGTGCATTTAAATCTGCTTCGTTTTCTATTTCACAGATCACAAATTTAGCTGAGTCAACCAACCAAAAGCAGTCCCACAGGTATTGCCTCTGACGTTACTGAAGTTAAGAGATGGACTCCGATTCTGTTTGCAGTGTTCCAACCAGCCAGGCCCAGGCTTCAGGGATTCACTGGGCTCATGAGGAAATCCTGGCTATATCACGCCAACTCGGGCACCGAACACTAGGAATCCACCCCACCGGCCACTTCCAGGCATCACAGTCACCTGACTTAGGTTGAAGGATTAAATAATTGATCAGGACACACCAGAGATTTTTCCCTCTGATGTTCCTGATTAGAATCCAACCTCTCTTCACCAAAGAATACTTTTTGTTTTCAGTTCTCATTTCACTGACCACCACTTCAGGCATTGAGGTGGAACGAAGCGGGAATGCAAATAACACCCCCCCCAAAAAAAAAAAACCTCTAGATTTGAAAAAAAGATTGGAGGTTCCTGAACACCTCTGTTCTCCCTTCGGCCCCCTCCTCATCTAATTTTGCAGGCCATTAATCCAGAATGGGCACTAGAGCATTTTGGTATTTGCTTTCACATTAAAATGACGGAGTAATTAATGAAAGTTGGCAACTGTTCATGCAAGCAGCAAGCCTTCTCTCCTCCTTCCCCGACTCAGTGCTGTGTTATCACATCTACTTCCTGTCGCACCCGTGCCCACCCAGCTAGCCCTGCCTTCTCTTACTGCTTCAGTGGAACCTCCCCAGGCTCTGTGGGGTGAGCTCACTCTCAAAGAACCATTTAGACTGGCCACTGAGGACCTTTGTGGTGAAAGAGTCATCATCTGTGAAGGGCTTGACTCCTTTGCAAGCTCTATAGACAAGTCACCGGCTATCTAATAAGGGGAAAATGCATCATTTCCAGTTTGGTTCCTGTTGCTACCCCAGGGCAACTCCCACACTCACACCACCATGAGAGAGCTTCTAAAGAAAAGCAAGACCCCCAAAAACAAAAGCAGAACACACTGCCACTTTTCCTGCAACCGGTGAGCAGGATAAGGTGAGAGGAAGAAGGACTGATGGTCCCTCCTGGTTATCCACCCCCTAACCCTGCAAACAATAGCCTTTGTGTTGGAGGGGCCCCCAGCACCGGATGGCTGGAATGTGGGGCCGCCACTGTGTTGGAGTTAATAACACAGTGTCACAAAGGAATTTAAGCCTGAACTCAGGCAATTCTCCCTCTAGGAGTTTATATGTTTCCCTCTTCAAACTTCCCTGCTCTGTCTCAAAAGAGTAAGAACCCTCTGTCATTTCTCCCCCGCTCCCCGCCCAGGTCATTTTACTTCCTTCTAACCACCTCTTTATGCAATGAATCCCTGCTTATGGCGGAGGAGGCAGCCACCAGGTCACTGGATGAGTTCTGTACACCAAAGGTGGAAAGGCTCTGGAGCCACTTCCAAAATGACCCACCTTTTCCCAGAATGGAAGGCCTTTCCTTGGGACTGCGCTCATGCACCACAATAAAACTCAGACCAAGAGCTGTCACTGTGCACATGAGCTCTTAGCTCAGCATGGAGAAGGTCAGGGATGGTTAGTGCAGAATTAGAATGGGAACAGACCGAGGTCAGGAGGGGGAACCTGGCTCTCTTGGCTCTCCTGCAATGCAACCCGAATTCCAAGGAACCCCACTGTATATGAAAGGGAGGTGCTGCAATGAGGATAACCACTGTCTCCCACACACACAGAACCTCAGCACTGCAGCGATCCTCAAGACTAACATTCTGGACACCTGCTCTTCCGCTGGTCTCAAACCCCTCAACTCTCAAGTCAGGAATTCTGTGGCTAGGTCTTGACCCCATCCAGGGGGAGCTTCCTGTCTGCAGCCCCAGGTAAGCCCACTGCAGGGGCTTTCCCAGCAATGCCATCTCACAGCCAAGTGAGCTTGTGAACATGGAGACGGCTGAGGACCGGAGACAAGGAGCTCGCTCTCGGGTCTTCCCTGGGCCGTGTTTGCCATTTGCGGGAATAAATGAGGCATCGGTAATCTCCATAAAAGAGCTTTCACGCTTCATTCTCTGAAACTAAGTTGGGGCTTAGACGGAAAGGGAAAAAAGGGACTTTTAATTTAAAGTAATGATCATCAACGTTCTGGCCCTTAGAGGGTCTCTAGGGGAGAAGGGGTCCCCAACCCACCCCACCCCGAAGCTGGAGGAAGGGGCACTGGCTTCAACCACGCCTCCCCAGGCAAACCTTGAACTGCTTGAGTTGGTGGGCCTATCCAAAGCGGACAGCCTTCCTGCGGTAAAAGCTACTGGGTAGACGAGCCTTGAGCCTCGAGAAAGAGACCAGATGGGTCTGGAGAAAATAAAGTGAGCAGTCCTCATGGAGGCCTGGCAGAGGCATCTTCTTCCCGGGAGGGAGTCTCGCATTCCCAGAACCCTGGGTATGTCTGGTTAATTTCAACGGGTGGCCGCTTCTGTTTGAAACCAGAGTTTGCACAGGGCATGCACAGAACACTCAGAACCTCTCCCAACTTTAATGGCCTGGTCCTGCTTGGCGGTAGGGCCACAGCAGTTCACAGTTCTGTCCCGGAAAGGGAACTCTGTTCACTTTTAGATGAATGAAAGTTGTGTGAATGAAAGTGGCCGTAACCTTCCCCAACACTAACCCAACACACAGGGGGCCCCCATCCCCAGGCCAGTCCCCAAACCCACCAGAACCAGACTTCTCCCCGAACCTTGAATGAGGTCAGCCCTGTGAGGGTATTTTAGACAAAAGATCAGAAACTCAAGGCTCATTGAGCATAGACCTGAGCTCCTCTGCCCTCCTCCGGGTATCTGCGTCCTGGTTCCCCACAGAGGTCATGGTTTCCGCCTGCTGAGGACAATGTCCTAGCACAGACCCTGAGGTCGGGAGCCCTGCGGTGAAGGCCAGAGCTCAGCCTGTAGGGGAGGAAGCGGGTAAAATCCAGCAAAGATCGAAGATCTCCTCTGGGCCAGCCTTGGCGTCTCTCGCGCCCGCTGTGCCTGGCTGGGCCCTTCTGGAAGTTCTGCAGGGCTGGACAGTGGTGGGTGGGGGGCACCGCCCAGAGAAGACGCAGATCGAGGGCAAGTGGGCTGCTCTGGTTTTAAAGAAATTCCAAGTAGACAGTGAACCAGAGCGGGAAACTACAGCAGTGCCTAGGAAAGCGAATTGGCCAAATAGCTCCAGAAAAAGAGCAAATGTCTCCGTCCTAACGGCGGGCGCGTTATCGTGGGAAGAGGCGGCAAGGGGCCTCTCACCCTAAAAAAAAAAAAAAAAAAAAAAAAAGGATCCTGCACCAGAGATTTGGGAAGGCGCTCACCTAGTCCGAGTCCGCCCCAACCGGGCACCGAGGACACACAGGCTCCCGGGTCGCCCTCTGACTCCAGGGTCTCGGGCCAGCCAGGACCAGCCAGGGCCGCGCAGGGCGCCGAGCGGCTGGCCGAGCCGGAGAACCGAGCCGGCGAGGATTTGCACTCCCCCGGGCGGGTGTGCGCCAGCGCGCGCCTGGTCTTACTGTTCAGGGCAAGTTGAAACAACACAAATAAACTCGGGTCTCCACAGCCTTGAGGTCCACCCCTCCTCCTTTCTGGTCTGACCCCGGCCCGGCCCGGCCCCTCCGAGCCGTGGTTTGTGCAGTCCAGGTTGCAAAGCCGCTGCTTGATACCGCCAAGGGAAGGGCGCACCGCCACACGCCTCCGTAGCCAAGACTTGGGAACCCCTAGGTCAACGGGGGCCGGGGGTGACAGGGGGACATAGTGGGGGGAGGGGAGTGTGGCCGCCTGCAAGGTCAGCCCCGGTCCCCACGCCCCGGCCGGGATGGGGAACGGAAGGTCGCCCCGGCTCCCCCTGGAGCAGCGGAGAGAGGCTGTCTGGGGAACAAACTTGGGAGCTGGGCCGGCTACAGGAGGAGACGGAGGGCAGGGAGCCGAAGGGACGGCCCGGCACCCTCTCAGCGGAGGCCGAGTCGGAACAGCCGGAGAGGTTGGCCGCAGGAGGGCAGCCTCTGGAGCGAAAACGGCAACGTTGGAGCAGAGGACCCAGAGGCACCCGGAGACCGGGAAGCCTATAGAAAACGACCGAAAGGATAGCCACCCCGGCCTAGATGCAAATCGAAACTGTACAGAGATGGTGGCTTGGGAGCTCTCGGGTGGGATGTGGGGGAAGTGCTGAGCCTGCAGCCGGAGCGCGGGTCCCCGTCGGTAGCCCGGAGCCCGGCGAGCAAGCTGCCGGGGCGGCCTTCCAGTCTGCGGACACAACGAGCTGGTGGGCGAGACCCGTGCCCCGAGTTGGGCCCGCAGAATTGGGTTCCTGGAGGGCGGGCAAGCCCCGGAGGCGACCCGATTTCCAGCCCCGGACTGAACTGGCCAGTGCGGTCCTGGCCTACAGTCCCCGCTGTGTCGAAAGAAATTGCATCTGCCAAGCGCCCTCCGCGGACCGCTCTGGGCGTAGGCAGCTCCGGCCAGGCCGGAGCGAGACCAAAGTTAAGAGACGTCCGGACTCCTCGCACTCCTGGGGCGCGCTGTGTCGGCGGACCCAGCCTGCGCTCAGGTGGGAGAGGGTTTGGAGGTGGTCTTTGCTGTTCGTTGGGGGGAGGGAGTCATCTTTAAGGCGAAAAAGTCGGAAGCTTTTGGGAACTTAATTTATTGAGAACCACCTGGATGGGTGCGGGTCCCAGATGGAGGTGAGAGCTCGGATATGAGCTACCAGCTTGGGTGAGGAGTGGAGGGTGAAGAGTGGAGGGTGAGGGGAGGGTGGGGGCTGAGGACGATTCCTACCTAAGGTTCCAAATGAAAGAATATCCCTTAACCCAAACCAGTGCCAACGTCTCGCCCTTCCTTGTGCTGTGGTCCCCTTACTGCGAAAATTTGATAATGTGCTGTGCGAATAGTCCCGGTATCTTGTGACATAAATTATAGTGTAAGCTTTCATGTGGTTTGGCAGTGACCTTGGCAAAAATGACCCTGGACCTTGCTTTTCTCATCTGTAAAATGGGGATGCTAATATCCGACTCAAAGAAGTATGTAAGGTTGAATAAAGTGAATTGTGTCAAATGGCTAGTGTGCGCCATTGGCCCTTAGTAAATAAAAATTATGTTATTATTTTAAAACTTCTGGAAGTGTCATCTTCTGAATTGCCTCTACTCTGCCAAACAGACAATTCCTGCAGGTGGGGGTGGGGGTGGCTGTTGAGCAGGGAAAGGACTGCCGAGGTGGCTGCTGGAACTTGCTTTTGTTTTCTTCAGCACCTACACTGCAGTCAGCCTGGCTGAAATTGAGACTCTCAGCGCGGCTTCTCTCCAGCCAGGGTGCAGCAGAGCAGCAACAGGGCTTTATCGGTCAAGTTTCCCAGTGTGTTCACTTAATCAGATGGCACAGCTCTGGGCCTTTCTGCCAGAATTGGTTGGCCTCTGGCAGTGCCCTAGCCCTCTCTGGCAGCAGTCGTGGCAGAATTTTAAATATTAGTGGGTCCCTCTCTTCCTTGGCTTCCTTCTCTCTCACCCACAGGGGGCTCCCTCCCCTTTGCCTGTGATGCTGTTCCTGGGATTCAGATCTTTCAGTAGCACTCAGAACTGCGCTGCCCATCACCCCTGCACTTGCGTGGTTTTGGCTGGGGGCCTGGAGGAAGCTTCTGGTAGCTGCTAGTCCCTAAGAAGTTGCTTGCATTTATAGCCCACCCCAGCAGGGTTGAGGAGGGGGGGGCTGGTGCTCACCACTTTCCTGCACAGCACTCCTACCCCGGCCCCCAGCCCCACTCCTCACCCATTCCCATTGCTACCAAAAGCCTAGTCTGGAGTGGTGGACCTGAATCTTCTCTTCGGAATTAGATGTGTGTGTCTGAGCACCTCCAGTGAATGTCTCTTTTCTACAGACCCAGAGTCTTCCATTACTGCAACCAGAAATCTTTCCAAATGTGGAGTTCCTGCTGTGGCACAGCGGAAACGAATCCGACTATTAACCATGAGGTTGCGGGTTCGATCCCTGGCCTTGCTCAGTGGGTTAAGGATCCGGCTTTGCCGTGAGCTGTGGTGTAGTTTGCAGACGTGGCTCCGGTCCCACGTTGCTGTGGCTGTGGCATAGGCCAGCAGCTACAGTTCCAATTAGACTCCTAGGTTGGGAACCTCCACGTACCGTGGGTATGGCCCCCAAATGAGAAAAAGACCAAAAAAAAGAAAAAAGAAAAAGAAATCTTCCCTAATGCCCTCACAGCAACCCACCCTGTATCTAGGGGGAGAATTTTAGAGGGGAGGAGCCCGCTCCACCTCCAGGGTGCCACCTCTGGGAAAGGCCGTGTTTAGAACCCAAGGAGCAAATTATAACGTCCAGTTGCCTAGCTCTCTGAGAAGTCAGTTTAGGAAGTCTGCCATCTCCTTCCCTGGGCCTGCTTCACCCGGAAGGTACACCTGGGAAGGTGCACAGGATGGATAGAGACAGGTGTAGCAGCAGTGCAGCCGGGTCTAAACCCGGAGCCACCCAGCCCCAGCCACCTCTGAGGAGAGAGAAGCGGCTGCCAGGACTTCAGTCTTTCCACGCCCCCGCACAGTCAACCCACCCACCTCAGCCCAGGTTCTCCCTAGTGGCCCTCCGTGGAAAGGAGGGGACAGGCTGGTGTGTCCCCAGCCCTGGAAAGACGGCCCAGTCCCTACACTGGCTAGGAGTGAAGCCCAGCAGCTGGGGCAGGCAGGTGCGTGGTGTATAAATTGTGCCAGAAACTTCTACACGGGCAACGGCCATGTGCTTGCCAGGAACACACATCTGTACATCAGCTCCAGACATCAGCCCACGGAGACTGTTTATATATATGCGCATATTTTACTTCTGTGTGTGTGTACAGATGGGCGTAAGTTTATGTACACTTGCGTACATTTTGTGCACTTGGATGTGCAAAAGCGTGTGCATTTGTGCTGCGTGGTTGCGTGGACATTGTCACTGCCCACTCAGGGGCGCACTGAAGCTCTTTCTGGAGATCTGAGGGCTTTGCGTCTCACTTCCTGCACGCACGGTCTCTCACGCTGAGGGGCATTCTCCCTCCCCGTCGCCCCACCCTCCCGTCCCCTGCCCCCACCCTGGTTAAATGGAACCTTTTATTCCAGAATCCCTGAGGACCTCTTCAGCAATGGGACTGAACTAAACGCCCGCCTAAAGCACGTAGGGAGGGCTGGGGGCTGGCAGAGTGCCCTGCCCTGCTCCTCACCATGGGTTGCCACAACCTGCTCACCTGGGTTCAAAGCGATGAGGGATGGAGCGGTACTTTGCCACCTTCCCCAGAGTGATTTCCAATTTGAACCCACGGCAAAGTCCAGATGGAGCCAGCTCTTGACCGTGAGGCAAAGCTAGGAGAGGGCTGATCAGGGTCCCACCCCGCCCCAGCCCCCTGTGTCTGGTGGAAGGTGGGGAACAGAGCAGCCTGTGTTGCCAGAGGAATGGCTTCTCTCCAACAAGAAAAGAAAAAGAAAGACTGACCATCGGAGGACCTGATGGCCTCCCCCAGAGACGCGCAGCAGACACCTTCCTAGTCCCTGACCCTGGCTTTGGCCTTGGCCTCTAGGAGTCAGCCCAAGTTCACCCCTACCCTTGCAGTTAGGCCTTATTATTGAGGGCACCGTGCAGACTGCCTTTCTAGTGATAGCATCTTTGGAAGCCCTGTCACAGGTGACAGGGCTGTGGGGGCACAGGTTAGCAGGCGACTGTCCCTGTGCCCTGGGCAGCCCTGCCTAGAGGGCCAGAGAACTGGGCACACACACACACCCAACATCCAACACACAAACACCAAACAATCACTACTGGCACCCAATACACTCAAAATACACTTCCACCTCCCAAGCCTGAATAAATATACTCGATTCCACTCCTATACGAATGCTCACACACAATACGACATACAAACACACAAGCTCACACAGACCTCCAACACAACCCCACACACCCAAATACCCCCTCCCTTCGTCACCCCCACCCACAGCCTCCTCCTCCTGACTCTTCTGAAAGAAAGGGAGTTTCTAGCAAGAAAACAGAGCCCTTTGCCCTCAGAAAGAGCAAGGGATCAATACTGTTTAGACTTGGCTAGTGCGTATTTCCTCCTAGGCTAAGGAAGATTTAAGTGTATGGTTCAATTCAATCTTTTAAAAAAAAAATAGATAGCAAATAAGCAAGTTGGAAACGTACACGCCAGTATTTATTTCTATGCAGCCCCAGACTTTAATGCACAGGCGGCTCCCTGAGCCAGCCCCATAAATCAGAGAAATCAATGCCTGTTTATGATTATTATTACTTTCTTATTTGGGGGGGTGCACTGAAGAGGTCCTCAGCCCTATTCTTCCCCCAACTGGGAAGAAGGAAAAACAGACCCAGAGCGGAGGGGCGGGGCGGAGGGGGCAGAAAGGATAGGGAGGTCTTCTGGGCGACACTTCAGGGCCTTAGCCAGATTCCTGCGATAAAGGCACTTGTAATGAGTGGATGTGACAAAGAGGAGGAAGGACGCGTGGGCACAGAGGAGACATGGACCAAAAGTTTTCGTTCTCTGAACTTCAGTTTCCTCCCCTGAACAAGGAAGAAAATTCTATCTGCCCCTAGCGACTGGAAGATAAAAGAGATAATGGGCACAGAATCACAATACATAATAACAAGGACACATTTATACGCTTTACTAATATCATCTCCCAGGTCAGGTAGCCACCCCCTCTCTCCCCCAGGGTTAAGAAGGAGAGCTCCTGGCTTTGATCTCTGGGAAGAGATGAAGAGGAGCCATAAGGAACAGGATGCTTCCTGGAGTTGCTGCTCAAGTTGGCCCCTGCCCCAGCATTTGGATCTGGTGGTCTTGAGGGACTTAGGTAGCCTCAGGGGCCACACTGGGGAAGGGGGACAGAAGGGTAGCCCAGTTTCCAGGCATTCAAAACATTAAGGTTCTCTGTAGAATTAGGCACCCCCAACCTTGGATCTGGATGTGGTTAAGAAACTTCTTGATACTCTGAGCCGTCTGGATTCATTCGAGAAGGTCTCAGACCCCCTAACCTGAAGGTCTGGAGAGCGAGAAGGTCTCAGACCCCCTAACCTGAAGGTCTGGAGAGCTTGAAGATTCCAGGCTCCTCCCCCACCCCCACCCCCACCCCCGAAGAAAAGCTAAGGATACCTCTGGCTACCAGAACACAGCTCACCTGGGCCATCCCCGAGAGAGCCCACCTCCCTGCTTCCAACTCTTCACCCAAGGATTGGGTGAGTGTTCTGTGCAGAGGCTACTCCACACACCTACACACACCCCCAAAAGGTCTGAAAGGAACTGAAGAAAGAGATTTACTGCCATAAAGTTGGGAACCCATGGCAACGTCAAATGTGCTCTCTAGCTCCAGGCTTCTGAACCCCAAGTCCCCAAAGCCCTGGTCAGGGACTTGAAGGGCCCCTAGGCTTCCTGGACTTGGCACCTAGCAATGTCACTTCCCCAGACATAGGCCCAAATCAGGGGGACTTTTCAAGAAAAAAAGACAGACAAACTGGTCATTCCCACTTCTCACAAAATCAGTGCTGCAAAAACAAAAGGAAAAAAAAAACAAGGGAAGAGCACAGAGGCAGAGTTCCCGCGCATGCACAAACACACCTGCAAACATTCTGGTGGGCAAACACAAATGAGCACAGACACACACACTATAAACTCACACACATCCAAGTGTACATCTAAGTACAGAGAAATGAGCACCCAGTCGCATAATACTCATATGGACAGGGAGACACAAAACCCGGTGGGAACTCAGATGCTCCAGGATCTTTCTACCCATGGTCACACACACACAGGAGTTTTCTGAGGTGCCCATACATCTGGCCACACACATATAGGTACCTACATACATACTACCAAAGGGAGGGGGGAAAGGCGGGGAGAACAGAATTTACCATTAAAAAAAAAATCATGAACAAAAGGGAGATGAGGGGGACCTCCTCTTCCTCCTCCTAGTTCCTGAATGGCGGTGGGGCCCAAGAAGCACAGGCCCCAGGGTCTGGGGCAAGTGTCAAGCCATCTCCCTCTAGGAAGTCGGGATATCCAGAGGGTCCAGGGTGCTTGTGTCTGCGCCCTCCTCCATCAGAAAGCAAGTCAGGCTTTGTTAGGATTGTGAAAGGGACCCTGGCTTAGGTTTAGGGGCGGGGATGATGAGCCTGTGCCCACGTCGGAGGGCTCAGCCCAGAGCGATCCTGGCAGCAGACCCATCGGCAACCACTTTGCATAACTTCCCCGCATCCGGGCCTCCTCTCCCGGCTTTAAGGGACCATGAACGCCGAGCCCCCATGAGGCTAGAGTCTGCTCTCCACCAGCCTTTTCGCCAATGAAATCACTTAAAGAAGAAGGGAGAGCGGGAGCTGTGAGGTTCCTGCCAGCCAAAGCATCTCTGGCTCAGGATGGTAGGCAGCCCCTCACCTCTGTCCCGCCCTGGGAAGGCTTTCTGCTTCTAGAGGAGAAAACCTCCAGCAAAACTCGTACCAGCCAAAAAAGAAGAAGAAGAAAAGGAAAAAGAAAAGATGCAGGCTGAAGCCGGGAGTGGGTTGAACCAGAGGAAGCTGCAGCCGGGCTGGGCCTGGCTGAGCGCAGGAAGCAACCTAGCAGCAACCCGGCTGCCTGGCGGTGTTGCCAAAGTCAGGATTGGGGTTTCTGGCCTTTGGGCTCCACTGAACACAATCGGAGACCAGGCGTGTCCCGCCGAGGCCCGGCCATCCCCGGCCGTCCCGGGGTCTGGGCGGCTCGTATGGCCGCGGCCCCTCACCCAGCGCATTCGTTGTCTTGCAGATCAATCTCAGGGCCCGGCCGAGCCGCCGGGACTCTTTTGCCCCTGGTGTGCCCGCTGTGCAGGGGGCCCGCGCCTTGCCCGCGTCCTCCCCTTTCCCCAGCCCGCAAACAGGAGGGCCGCCAATCTCTCGTGAGCACAGTGTACACTTTATTTCAGACTACAGGTTTCTGAACATAATAAAATCTTTGGCTTGTAGCGGCAGTTCAGTCTCGCAGTCTGTGGGGTCGATTTCTCAACAAGTCTCCGGCAAACGAAAGGGGGAGGGGAGGACAGACACACCGACGGAAGGGGTCGGGGAGGTGGGGGAGGGGGGAGGGCAGACACGCGAGGAAACACACTCTCACGCACACAAAGGAAAGTCCCAGAGAAACGAGGGCCGGCGATGCGGGGCGGGGAGGCCCCGGAGAAGCGATCAACATTCAAAAGAAAACGAAACTGGGCCGGGGGCAGCGAGGCGGAGGCGGGGGATAAAATAATTATAATAATTATAATAATTATAACAATAATAATAAAGGAGATTAATAAAAAGTCCAGCAAATAGAGATCGCTACACATATTTCTTTTCCTTACCTGAAATCAAATATATACAAGGTCGTAAGCGGTTTGGCTATAGATAGAGCTTTAAGGAGTTCGCAGTTTCGTCCCTTATACTGTGAAGAGAGAACTGATCTTATTTTTCGATAGCACCTGTCCGAGTCTTTCTCTCTTTGGAAAAATGTCTCGTCCCAACATGACTCTCCAGCCTGGGGAACCCTTTCCTCTCTCGTCTCTGTTGCTCCCTTCCTCCTTTGCGCTGATGATTTCTCCCCCGGAGCGGGGCCGGGAAGGCGGCGGTGGCGGGGCCGGGACGCGGGCGCGGCGGCCCGACCGCGCGGCCCCAGCCGGCGGCGGCTACTCGCTCTCGTCTTTGTCCTGGACCGTGGTGGTGGAGTGGTTGTACAGTCCCTGCGCCATGAGGTGCAGCGCCAGGCCGTTCTTGATGCCCGTGGCTTTCTTGATCTTGGCGCGCTTGTTCTGGAACCAGATCTTGATCTGGGACTCGTTGAGGCTGAGCTCCTGGGCCAGGGTCTGCCGCCGCTGCTCCGTGATGTAGCGGTTCGCCTGGAACTCCGCCTTGAGTCTCTGCAGCTGCTCGGCCGTGAACGCCGTCCGCGGCCTCTTGTCCTCCTTCTCGTTCTTCTTCTTCTTCAGCTTCCTGGTGCGCGGACCTGCAGCGGCGGAGAGAGCCGGGTGGGGGTGGGGTTGGAGGGCAGAGGGGAGGGGGGAGAGGGCAGGGGAAGCCGTGAGAATCGAGGAGCCGGGCGGGGATCGCGCCCCACGCTTCCGGGGCGATAGCGGAGGCCCTGCTGCGCCCCCCGGCTCCCTCCCACCCGCTGGCCGTTAGATCAAGCGGCTGGCTGGCTGGCTGCTGGGTTGCCGGGATTCCCCTCTGAGATGCCAGAAGGGCCGCGGAGGAAAAGTGGCTGAGGTCGTCTGTGCACCCCACACCCCAATTCAGAACAGGAAAGCCGTGCGGCTTAAATCACAGAGTCCAAGATGGAGAATTATTTGGAGCCCCATCCAGCCCAGCCCAGAGCTGGAGGCCAGGGGCCTGCCATCTTCATAGCCCTGGAATAAAAAGAGGCTCAACACTGGGGTAGTGAAGACCCGGGGACGGATCGCCAGCCTGCCAATTAATCCTCTCTCCTTCCTCGAGAAGCACACCCACACCCAGACACCACAGTAAGGCCCCATCTGCTTGTAGCTATTGACCCCAGATAACACGGGGCTAAGGAGAGCGCTCCGAGAGGCTTGCCTAGCTCCAAAGCGTTTGGCATCTGCCCTCTCTACCTGGCTTTCTTTCCCTTTGGCCAAACCAAGCTCTTGGTAGGGTCCCAGGAAGACACTGACTACCCGCTTCCCCGAAAGAGGAGAAAAGGCCTTCACCCACTCGCATGCCTCATACACGCCCTGGCCCCCTGTGCTCTCCGCTTTGCCCCTTGGATAGCGCTGGTAAGAAAGAGAGGGCCCGCCCCATTCCTGCACCCAGCAACACAGGCAGGTCTCCCTCACCTCTCATTTGGATACAGAAGCTGAAATTTCAGGACTGAAAACCGAATGACAAAAGTACGCCAGAGCTGCTTTCCCTGCCCACCTTCAGTATTTGCCAGGAGACTGCATCCTTCACTCTTCCCCATCCATGAGCAAAAGGGGCAGAGGGCAGAGAGAGTGAGACGGTCCTGACCAAAAATCTGCACTTTGCCCCTAGAATGGGTAATAGGAAGAGGCCACGGGAAGCCTTCCTAGGAAAGGGAAAGGTCCCACCGAACCTAGTCTGGGAAGGGGGCTGCTAGGGAGCCCAGCCCTGCGGAAAGGAAGGAAGAGGGAGGAGGCAGCCTGTAAAGCCTGCACTCTCTGCCCTTCAGCCTCCACATCCAAGTCTCCTGGCATTTACTCGCCGAGCCCTGTCGCACTGATGAGAACTTCCTGAGCCAGGTGAAGTCCCTGTCAAACCTGTTAATCTCTAAAGCGGTCTGGAAAGAAGGGTCTTTACGGCAATCCCCAAACCTAGTGACAGAGGGGCAAGCTGGGTAGCTGGCTCCTGGGGCAGGCCAGCGCCTGGGGTCACCAGCTGTCCTGTGACAAAAGAGTCCAAGCCCGGCCAACCACAGGGACTCAGGTCTGGGTTGAGGTTCATCTCCCTGAATTGCCCATGCAGTTCCCCCCTGCCTCCCCAGGCCGGTAAGAAAGAAAACAGCCAAGAACAAAGACAAGGCCCACTTCTTCTGAGCGCCCTGCAGAAAGCACTGGGAAGCGGGTAGGGAGGGGAGGAAGGCCTTGGTTTAGATTAGTAATTAGCTGAGCCAGCAGAGATGGCCCAGGAAATGTGCACAACCTCAAAAAGGCCCCGCTGCGCGTTGTCCGTCCGGGAGGTTGTAAGAGTGTTGTTGTGCGTATGTTTGTGTGTGTGCCTGTGCGCGCCCGTGCAGAGGCACGAACACTTGTAATAAAATCGTAGCCTCCTGGCCAGCTCGAGCCGCATGGCCTGACAGCTCAATCACTCTATCCATCAGGCGAGTCAATCAAAGCAGCTTTTCGGAGGTTCAGGGAGCCCGACGTGTCAATAACGGGGCTCGAGATGGCGGGGGCTGATAGCGCGCATCGATCCGCGCCCGGCCGGCAGCGGTGGGGAGGCAGAGACCAGCCGGAATAGAGCCGCGCACCGCTACGCCGCGCCCGGCCTCCTGCAGGACCCGGGTGCCCGGAATCCCCATCGCAGGCCAGAACCCCTGCCGCCGTCCTCGCGGCGCGCGCCCACCCGCCTCTGGGAGCTGCGGTCCGAGGAAACAGGCAGGCAGGTCACAGCCTCCTCTCTCCGGGCCTAGCGGCTATCCCAGAGCAGGTCTCGGCCTCGAGTTCTCCAAACACATGGGACGTGTTGAGAAAAGGGCCCAAGGCAAATGGAGAAAAACGGGCCTATGGCTGGCAGGAATCTGCTAACTGTCAGCTGTGCGGAAGCAAGGAGTGAAAGAAGGAAGGGGCAGGGCCGGGGAGGATGTGCGAGACACAGCGCAGAGAAGCTGCAGCGCAGGCTGGCAGGCTGGCTCTCATGCGCTCGGCCCAGATTTCTGGCCTGAACCTGACCTGAGTGCTCTCCTCTCCCACTGTCTGTCTGTCAGCTCCAGAAATCCAGGAGCCAGGGGCTGTAGGCATCCACCGTTTCCACAACCGGTCTTCCCTGGATGCTACCCACCCGGGTCAGACCCTCCTGGCTAGCCACAGCCTGGGGAAGAGGGGCAGTGATCTGCTGCGTTTCTGTCCCAGTGTCTCCTTAAATCTATCTATATGTAAAGGAACTCTCCACAGAAAATATCGAGATGTTTGTTTCTGTAAGAACACAAAGTCAAGATTATTTCTCTAATCAAAGCTTTGGCTCCATTTAGGCCTCAGAAGGAACAGGCTGGCGGGATTTCATACCCAGATCACTAGGCCCATATTCCCGCCTGTTCTAAACACCTTTTTTCCGTGGAAGATTCTGACTGTCCTAAGAATAATAAAGGTAAAACACAAAGAAGGCCGAAAGGGCTCGGAGTTCAAAACCGAAGGCCCCAGCTTCCCGTACCAGGAGCTGTAGCCTCCCGAGTGGTGGCTGCAGAGTCCAGGAGAGCAGAACTGGGTGCGACATTCAGTTTAGGCTGGGAGCGAGGATAAGGAAGGGAAAGCAGGCGTAAGGGAAGAAAGCGTCCGAGACCCCAGATCCGACCCACTCTTCCCTGAACAGCGGCAAAGAATACTGAGGGTGTCCGCGGGGCCGAAAGGCATGGCGCAGCTTGGGGCTGGGTACTCACCGGAGGACGGACGATCCGAGTAGCGCGTGCAGTAGACCCAGGCGGGCCATACGAGAGGTTGCTGCGAGTCAGTTTTGACTACGGGCCCGCCGTTGGCTGAGCCCATTAGCAGGATGGCGGGGTTGCTGTGATCTGGGTACTTAGCACCCGGCGCACCTGGGCTCCCTACGCCGCCTCCACTGCCACCGCCGCTGTCCGAAGGTTTGGCCGCTGCCGCTGCCGCTGCCGCCGCCGCCACGGCCGCCGCCGCCGCCGCCGCCGCCGCCGCCGCAGCTGCCGGATTCCCAGCCTTGGACGCGCCCGTGCCGCCGCCGCCGCCGGCTGGCGGGGAGCCGTCGGGTGGGCCACAGTTCGCGTCCGGGGCGCACAGTAGCGCGGCGGCGCCTGGCGCCCTGGTGCCCAGCGGGTGGACAGGATCTCTACCTGCTCCAGTCTGGCCTCTGTCACGCTCGACCCGGCCTCCTCCTGCGCCTCCTCCGGCTGCCGCCGCCACCAGGAGCTGTGGCGGCGGCTGCTCCTTTTTGCAGCCGAAGTCCGGCCTCAGGATGTTGTCGATGAAAAAGTTGGTGGTGCGGTGCTGCTGGGCCGCGGGCTGAGGCTGGTGAGCAGGCGCCGCGAGATGCTGAGGCGGCGGCGGGGGCGGGGGATGCGGGGGGAGGTGCGGGTGGTGGGCCAGGGGCGGCAGGCAGGGCGCCGCGGGCGGCGAGGGGGGCGCGGGCTGCGGGGACACCGGCACGCTGTCTCCATCGCTGCCGCTGCTACCGCTGCTGCCGCTGGCGCCGGGACTGAGGCTCAGGCCGAGGCTGCCCGGGGCCGCCGCCACCGCCGCCGCGCCGAGGCCCGAGTCGCGCTGACTTTTAGGTTCCGGCTGCTGTTCTTCCATGCTCGGCCGCCCCGCCGCCTCGGCCGCCGCTCCGGCCCCCGCCCCCCCCGCGCCTCTCTCCCCACCCCACTTTGCCAGAGGCCCGTGAGGGTGCGCGGAGGAAGGAGGCCGGCGAAGCCCCAACGAAGGCACTGGGCGGGTGCAGAAAAAAAAAGCCCAGGCGCCTGGCCTGGATCGCTTGCTCTTATCGAGCAGATAGATCTCGCAGTCTCTCCCTCTCCCTAATTTGTAGACATCCAGATACGGAGACACTTGGCTATTTCTTTTTTTCTTTCTGCAACCAGATTCAATGATTTGTTTTAAATGGGGAGTAAGCCACGGCCAAAAAGAAAGGAAAAAAGAAAAAAACAAGCCAGAAAATAAAATCGCCAAGAATTTCTTTCTTAAAGATAAAAAATAGTCTTTAAAGTCTAGCCATCTTCGTAAGCAGTAGTGAGGGGTTTGACTTCCCCGAGTGTCACGCTCAGCTGTGCCCAGAGCGCGAGGCTGGCAGCGCCTTTAATCGCCTTTGCTTTTTTTGCAGGGAGAGCGCGTCTCCGCCAGCGCCCGGGCTGCCTTTTTTTTTTTTTTTTTTCAAATCTCTGACAGCTCGGATCTTTGCACAAACTCTCTCGCTTAAAAAAAAAATCACCCAGGCACACTTTTTGCCTTCAAACCGGAAGCACGTGAGTCAGGGCCGCACGTGTGCGGGGCCAATGGCGAGCCGGGACTCGCTCTGACACCCGGGCCTCGGCCCAATAGGCACTCGCGGGACTTTGCGGATAAATAATCCGGGGGCGGCGGCTGCGGGTGGAGAGGGGGCGCCGCGGTCCCGGCCCCGCGCGTCGGGCCCGCCCTCCCCTTCCCCCACCAGCACCCGCGCCCCTCCCCCTCTTTCAGGCCAGGACGGAGGAAGGGGCAAAGGAGACCGAGACGGTGTGGATTTTGGGGTGTAGGCAAATAGAGAAGCAACTCCATAAACAACTTGTTGGAGGAGTGCAGGATTATGGGTGCGTGCGCGCGGGGCGCAGGGTCAGGAGGCAGGGGCCTCGGCTCTTTGGGTAACCCCATGGCTAAGCAACTCGGCCTTTTATGTTCTCTCTGGTGCTTTTTCGTGCTGTTATGAAGGGTGAAAGGTTTCTGGCACTGTCAGGGTGTGTGTGTGTGTGTGTGTGTGTGTGTGTGTGGTAATAGAGGGGAAGGAGTGAGACGGGAAGAGTCGGAGACGGACATGTGAAACAGACCTGCAGTTGGTTACTTTCAGAGGGGCAGTGTATTTTTCACTATTTTTCATAAATACCAAAGCCGGGAGGCCAGCTGCGCCCCGCTCACATCATCTGCAGGTCTGCAGTGCACGTTGGCTGGCCACCCTATGTGTCCTTCTCTGGGTGTGTCGGTACCTGTGCCCTTCCCGGTCCGGACCTTTGACAACCCCGGGAGCTGTCCTGTTGCCATTAAGCCTGGCCCAGAGGGCGCGAGAGAGCCCGAGCGCCAGTCGCACCGGGCGCCTGTTCCTTCCTTGGCCGCCTGCGTCGAAGCTGTCTGGGCATCTTAGAGTTGCCCCGGGCGCGGGCGAGTCGGGGTGTGGATGCGCGCGAGGTCCTAGCTTTTGGGCTGAGGGCAACCTCCTTGTTAGATTTCCCCGCAAAGTGAAATCAAACAAATTTTAAAAAAGCACTGCACCCCAGGTATTTGCCCTAGCCAGCTGGGGACAGGTTTCCCCCGGTTACCCCGATTTTCCTGGGACTGCTCCCAACTCTGTTGAAACCTCTCGCTCTTGTCCCGCATATTCTTCTCAAGTTTTAGGGGAACTGCAGGGGCCCCCTGCTGCTCCCACGCTCACGGAGATCCATCTGCAGTCTCTGGGCTTTTTCGCTGGGTAGTTTCCTGGTCGAGGAGTTTTCCCATTGCCAGGAACAGGGGAGGTGAGGCGCTGGATGCGGGAGGGGTTTGTCGGCCGAGGCTTTGAGCCTGTTTGGAGGACCAGGGTCCGACTGCATGCTGAAGCCTGCGGTACTAGAGAGTAGCT